>OY740785.1:64870793-65493053 GCA_963514005.1 Raja brachyura
TCTGGCCCCCCATCCCTCTCTGGCCCCCCATCCCTCTCTGCCCCCCCCATCCCTCTCTGCCCCCCCATCCCTCTCTGCCCCCCCATCCCTCTCTGCCCCCCCATCCCTCTCTGCCCCCCATCCCTCTCTGCCCCCCCATCCCTCTCTGCCCCCCATCCCTCTCTGCCCCCCCATCCCTCTCTGCCCCCCCATCCCTCTCTGCCCCCCCATCCCTCTCTGCCCCCCCATCCCTCTCTGCCCCCCCATCCCTCTCTGCCCCCCCATCCCTCTCTGCCCCCCCATCCCTCTCTGCCCCCCCATCCCTCTCTGCCCCCCATCCCTCTCTGCCCCCCATCCCTCTCTGCCCCCCCATCCCTCTCTGCCCCCCCCATCCCTCTCTGCCCCCCCCATCCCTCTCTGCCCCCCCATCCCTCTCTTATTTTTTTGGGAAAAACCCCAGTGATGTCGCAATGCAATCGCAAGGCTGGACTGGACACTCTGGGAGGGAGGGGCACTCCAGCGCTCGTGGTGAATGACTGGCGGCGGCGGCCGGCACCCAACGCCCGGTGGGGAGGGTGGTGCTGGAGCTGGAGTGAGGACCGAGCTCGGGGCTTGGGATGGGACCGTGACCGGAGCCCATCTCTCTCTGCCCCCCCATCCCTCTCTGCGCCCCCCCATCCCTCTCTGCGCCCCCCCATCCCTCTCTGCGCCCCCCCATCCCTCTCCGCCGCCCCCCCATCCCTCTCTGCCCCCCCATCCCTCTCTGCCCCCCCATCCCTCTCTGCCCCCCCATCCCTCTCTGCCCCCCCATCCCTCTCTGCCCCCCCATCCCTCTCTGCCCCCCCATCCCTCTCTGCCCCCCCATCCCTCTCTGCCCCCCCATCCCTCTCTGCCCCCCCATCCCTCTCTGCCCCCCCATCCCTCTCTGCCCCCCCATCCCTCTCTGCCCCCCCATCCCTCTCTGCCCCCCCATCCCTCTCTGCCCCCCCATCCCTCTCTGCCCCCCCATCCCTCTCTGCCCCCCCATCCCTCTCTGCCCCCCCATCCCTCTCTGCCCCCCCATCCCTCTCTGCCCCCCCATCCCTCTCTGCCCCCCCATCCCTCTCTGCCCCCCCATCCCTCTCTGCCCCCCCATCCCTCTCTGCCCCCCCATCCCTCTCTGCCCCCCCATCCCTCTCTGCCCCCCCATCCCTCTCTGCCCCCCCATCCCTCTCTGCCCCCCCATCCCTCTCTGCCCCCCCATCCCTCTCTGCCCCCCCATCCCTCTCTGCCCCCCATCCCTCTCTGCCCCCCCATCCCTCTCTGCCCCCCCATCCCTCTCTGCCCCCCCATCCCTCTCTGCCCCCCCATCCCTCTCTGCCCCCCCATCCCTCTCTGCCCCCCCATCCCTCTCTGCCCCCCCATCCCTCTCTGCCCCCCCATCCCTCTCTGCCCCCCATCCCTCTCTGCCCCCCATCCCTCTCTGCCCCCCATCCCTCTCTGCCCCCCATCCCTCTCTGCCCCCCATCCCTCTCTGCCCCCCATCCCTCTCTGCCCCCCATCCCTCTCTGCCCCCCCCTTCCCTCTCTGCCCCCCCTTCCCTCTCTGCCCCCTTCCCTCTCTGCCCCCTTCCCTCTCTGCCCCCTTCCCTCTCTGCCCCCTTCCCTCTCTGCCCCCTTCCCTCTCTGCCCCCTTCCCTCTCTGCCCCCTTCCCTCTCTGCCCCCTTCCCTCTCTGCCCCCTTCCCTCTCTGCCCCCTTCCCTCTCTGCCCCCTTCCCTCTCTGCCCCCTTCCCTCTCTGCCCCCTTCCCTCTCTGCCCCCTTCCCTCTCTGCCCCCTTCCCTCTCTGCCCCCTTCCCTCTCTGCCCCCTTCCCTCTCTGCCCCCTTCCCTCTCTGCCCCCTTCCCTCTCTGCCCCCTTCCCTCTCTGCCCCCTTCCCTCTCTGCCCCCTTCCCTCTCTGCCCCCTTCCCTCTCTGCCCCCTTCCCTCTCTGCCCCCTTCCCTCTCTGCCCCTTCCCTCTCTGCCCCCTTCCCTCTCTGCCCCCTTCCCTCTCTGCCCCCTTCCCTCTCTGCCCCCTTCCCTCTCTGCCCCCTTCCCTCTCTGCCCCCTTCCCTCTCTGCCCCCTTCCCTCTCTGCCCCCTTCCCTCTCTGCCCCCTTCCCTCTCTGCCCCCTTCCCTCTCTGCCCCCTTCCCTCTCTGCCCCCTTCCCTCTCTGCCCCCTTCCCTCTCTGCCCCCTTCCCTCTCTGCCCCCTTCCCTCTCTGCCCCCTTCCCTCTCTGCCCCCTTCCCTCTCTGCCCCCTTCCCTCTCTGCCCCCCATCCCTCTCTGCCCCCCCATCCCTCTCTGCCCCCCCATCCCTCTCTGCCCCCCCATCCCTCTCTGCCCCCCATCCCTCTCTGCCCCCCCATCCCTCTCTGCCCCCCCATCCCTCTCTGCCCCCCCATCCCTCTCTGCCCCCCCATCCCCCTCTGCCCCCCCATCCCCCTCTGCCCCCCCATCCCTCTCTGCCCCCCCATCCCTCTCTGCCCCCCCATCCCTCTCTGCCCCCCCATCCCTCTCTGCCCCCCCATCCCTCTCTGCCCCCCATCCCTCTCTGCCCCCCATCCCTCTCTGCCCCCCCATCCCTCTCTGCCCCCCCATCCCTCTCTGCCCCCCCATCCCTCTCTGCCCCCCCATCCCTCTCTGCCCCCCCATCCCTCTCTGCCCCCCCATCCCTCTCTGCCCCCCCATCCCTCTCTGCCCCCCCATCCCTCTCTGCCCCCCCATCCCTCTCTGCCCCCCCATCCCTCTCTGCCCCCCCATCCCTCTCTGCCCCCCCATCCCTCTCTGCCCCCCCATCCCTCTCTGCCCCCCCATCCCTCTCTGCCCCCCCATCCCTCTCTGCCCCCCCATCCCTCTCTGCCCCCCCATCCCTCTCTGCCCCCCCATCCCTCTCTGCCCCCCCATCCCTCTCTGCCCCCCCATCCCTCTCTGCCCCCCCATCCCTCTCTGCCCCCCCATCCCTCTCTGCCCCCCCATCCCTCTCTGCCCCCCCATCCCTCTCTGCCCCCCATCCCTCTCTGCCCCCCCATCCCTCTCTGCCCCCCCATCCCTCTCTGCCCCCCCATCCCTCTCTGCCCCCCCATCCCTCTCTGCGCCCCCCCATCCCTCTCTGCGCCCCCCCATCCCTCTCTGCGCCCCCCCATCCCTCTCTGCGCCCCCCCATCCCTCTCTGCGCCCCCCCATCCCTCTCTGCGCCCCCCCATCCCTCTCTGCGCCCCCCCATCCCTCTCTGCGCCCCCCCATCCCTCTCTGCGCCCCCCCATCCCTCTCTGCGCCCCCCCATCCCTCTCTGCGCCCCCCCATCCCTCTCTGCGCCCCCCCATCCCTCTCTGCGCCCCCCCATCCCTCTCTGCGCCCCCCCATCCCTCTCTGCGCCCCCCCATCCCTCTCTGCGCCCCCCCATCCCTCTCTGCGCCCCCCCATCCCTCTCTGCGCCCCCCCATCCCTCTCTGCGCCCCCCCATCCCTCTCTGCGCCCCCCCATCCCTCTCTGCGCCCCCCCATCCCTCTCTGCGCCCCCCCATCCCTCTCTGCGCCCCCCCCATCCCTCTCTGCGCCCCCCCATCCCTCTCCGCCGCCCCCCCCATCCCTCTCCGCCGCCCCCCCCATCCCTCTCCGCCGCCCCCCCCTCCCTCTCCGCCGCCCCCCCCTCCATCTCTGCCCCCCCTCCCTCTCTGCCCCCATCCCTCTTGTGTTGGGGGAGCAGACCCAACTTGGTCTAGTCCGTCTTCTTCTTCTTGCGTTTGAGGTTATGTAACACCCTGCAGTCACTTTCGCCTGTTCAATGTGCTGTTGTCGAGGGCCGTGAGGTCTACCCCTCCTCCAGGGGGGCGGAGGACAGCACAGTCGAAAATAACATGCGCCGTTGGGTCTGATGGTGTGCTCCACACACGCAGGCTGCTGATGAACGCAGCCCCCAGCGCTGCATGTTGGCGTTGAATCGGCCAACCCCTGTATGGAGCCGGTTCAGGGCGACCCACTCTTTGCGGGGCAGGTCCGAGCCGGGTGGGGCTGTGGTGTTCAGTGCAACAATGAATTGCGGAGGTTGCGAAATCTGTTCCCAGCTGGTTCACCATGTGCCTAGTGTGTTGAAACTGGAGCCACAGACGGTCGCTGCGTGACGGGAGAAGGGGCAACAAGATGACAGGCGTTGAGGTCCCAGTTGCTTTGAGTCCTGGGCAAGGTGGTGGAAAGGATGATTGGCGTCGGATGCGGCCTTGCACACCAGCCTGTGGGTGAAGTACTCTCTGCTAAGCTTGGCGGGTGCGATACCTGTGAGCACCGGCAGAAGATCAGTCGGAGGTCTAGTCCATACTACAATGAGGTATTGACCGCTATTGCTAATTGGCTAAATTTGCATCTGTCAGTTAGCCTTCAGCCTAACAGGCTTAGCTTCACAATTATGCCTGTTTACGGGGTTTTATTTCTCTCTTCTCTAATCAGGAGCATGTAGGGTATTTTGGACCCTTCTACTTTTGCCTGAGTGTAGCTGAAAGTCAAGCAATAAAAAAAAGTATCTTCTATTGCTCATTTAAGCAAAAAAAAAAAATGGTTTATGTGACTCTTATCATTTTGATTGTGCAGTCAATGTGAAATGATGTGAAAAATTACAGCAATGTATTTAAGCATGGTACTGCAGGAAATATCCACTTTGACCATTGTTATTGAAGCAAATTGCAAATATTTGATGAATGAATCTATCCATTTCTAAAATAGACATCCCCTTTAAATTGTATGTGATATCCTTGCAGGGATTTTCAAATTCAATAACACATCTAACTGAAACAAAAGGAAAGAAGGAAGCATTAAGTTGTGATTATGAAGTGTTATGTTTTTATTTATAATTTCTATACAAGACCTCCAAATGTGTGGAATTCAGCTGTGCATTCTTAAGTCATGCTAACTTCCTATTTATTGTATGGGAAATTATTACCCTGGACAATGATTTATAGTTTCTTTGCGAAATGGAAAATCAATGGAATACAATAAGCAAAATATCAGAACATTCTGCGTAACAAAAATACATCTGAATTTGACTTCTCTAATGCACACATTCAACAGCCTTGATTATAGCCTTTTAAATATTTTTTTCCATTAATTTAACATATATTGTAACTGACTAATTATTAACTATTTTAACTGCCCTGATTTTTAAGAAATGAAGATGTACATTCTTCTGGTAATCACACTCCCTGCTCCGCCCTCAAGTTTATGGAGCAATAGCCATTTTTCATCTAGTTGTAAGCTGGAGCTGCATTCCAGAAATATAAAAAACATTGCTGTTCAATGTTTCTAGTCCCTCCCCACTGTGTAAAAACAAAACTTACACTACCCCATTAAACTTTCCCCCTCTCACCTTATAGCAGTGCTCTCCAGTGTTCGACATTTCCACCCTGGGAAATATATTCTGACTATCTACCCTATCTATGCCTCTCATAATTTTACATACTTCAATCGTCTCCTCTCAACCTCCGACGTTCCAGAAAAAAAAATCCAAGTGTATCCAACCTCTCCCTGTAGCTGAAACTCTCTAATCCAGGCAACATTCTGGTCAGCCTCCTCCGCACCCTCTCAAAAGCCTCCACATCTTTCCTGTAATGGGACTACCTGAACTGCATGCAATACTTCAGATGTGGCCTAACCAAAGTCCTGTAGATTTGCATCATAACTTCTTGACTCTTATCTTCAATGCCCTTAGCGATGAAGCCAAGCATACTATACACTGCCTTTACCATCCTATCTACTTGTGCTGCCATCTTTAATGAGCCATGAACTTGGATTCCAAGATTGCTCTGCACATCAATGCTGTTAAAGGTCTTACCATTAACTGTACACTCTCCTTACATTCAACCTTCCAAAATGCAACACCTCACACTTGCTCAGGTTAAACTCCATCTGCCATTTGTCTGCCCTGTACTATATCCCACTGTATCTTCTGCAGAGCTGCCAAGTAGTATGAATTTTCCGTATTTTGTGCCTCCCTCTGTGCCTCCCGCTGTGCCCCCCTCTCCCCCCCTCTCTATCTCTGTATCTCTCTCTCCCTCTATCTCTGTATCTCTCTCTCCCTCTATCTATGTATCTCTCTCTCCCTCTCTGTCTCTGTATCTCTCTCTCCCTCTCTCCCTCTCTATCTCTGTCCCTCTCCCCCCTCTCCCCCTCTCCCTCTGTACCTCTCCCTCTGTACCTCTCCCTCCATATCTCTCCCTCCCTCTCCGTCTGTACCTCTCCCTGTCCCTCTGTATCTCTCCCTCTCCCTCTGTATTTCTCCTTCTCTATCTCTCCCTCTCCCTCTGTATCTCTCTGTCTTTCGCTCCCTCTCCCTCCCACTCCCCATCTCTCTCTCACTCTCTCACTCCCTCTCTCTTGCCCTCTCACCTCAGCATTCCCAGAATAATTTGCCGTTTTGCAAAGACAACTGCATCTGCAGTTCCTTCCTATAGAAGAAGAACCTGGCGCGAAACAACTCCTAATCCATTCCTTCCACAGATGCCGCCTAGCCTGTTGAGTTTCTCCAGCACTCTGTGTTTTTAATTTAACTCTGAAATTGAAGATAGATACAAATAGCTGGAGTAACTCTATGGGTGACCTTTCGGGTCGAGACTCTTCTTCGGACAATCACAAGTACTCTCACCGACAAGAGTTCAGTTCAGTCTGAAGAAGGGTCTCGACCAGAAACGTCACTCATTCCTTCTCTCCAGAGTCGCTGCCAGTTCCGCTCCAGGTTTAAACAGAGCGCTGTCAGTTTAACGCGTGGGAATTTAAACGAAGAGCTGTCGGCTGCAGCACTATGGATTCTAAATGTAGAGCTACCGGCAGGAACGCTATGGGCTTTAATGGCTATGGGTCACAGACTGTTTGGGAAAATTCTCGTATAACAATGAGTCTTTGGAATTCTCTTTCTCAGTGAAAGTTGAGATTTTGATTATTTTTCAGGCAGTGGCAGAATTCTGGATAGGCCTAGCGGTGAAAGATTGCCAGTGGGATTGCAGTTACATTGGGATTGGCCTTGATTTTACAGAATGGTAGGTGGGCTCAAGGGGAGAGATGGAGAGAGGAGGAAGGGAGAGAGAGAGGGAAGGAGGGAATAAGAGAGGGAGGGAGAGAAGGGGAGGGGAGGTGGAGAGAGAGGGAGAGAGGAAGGAGGGAGAAAGAGGGAGGGAGAGGGAGGCTTGCTAAATGGCTTCTACATCATCTGGTGCTAAAGCAGGAAGCAGCCGTTCAAATAGCAGAATACAAAGAGATGGCAATGAATGCACTGTCAAGTAAGATGCGTAGAAGACATGTAAGTAGCAAAGATGCATTCTTGTACTCTTACATGTACTCTTACATGGGTATGACCGCACATAAAAAAAAATTTCAGCAAAATGGCACGGCATAAAAATACTGATTTCCTCAGCAAATACTGATTTTCAGGTACTAGAATACTGAAATGCTCTGACAAAACTTGGCAGCTCTGCTTCTGACAGCACTCCGCACTGTCTGCAACTCCTCCAATTTTGATGTCGTCAGCAAAAGCACTCACCAACCCATCTCACCCACCCATCTCCTTTTTATGTCAAGTATATATTATCCCAAACAGCAGAGATATAAGCACACATCCTTGCGGAACGTCACTAGTCATAGACCTCCCACCAGTATATATACTTTCCATCACAACCCTCTGTCTTCTATCTTAATTTTCTGGATCAGCCTACCATGAGGGACCTTATCAAAAGACTTTGTATGATCCATGTATACAACAACCACTGCCCTACTTCATCCTTTGTTGAGCATCACATAGTAATTATTTCTAAAGTAGCTGGAGCTCAGAAGATGCAAGTCTTCTTGTATTGTTCACTTCTTTGTTGACATCTTTCATAATAAGATGCTCGTGTTTTCACAAATGAAAAGTTTCATTAGCTTGCTGCTTTGAACATATCCTCCAAGTTTCAGGCATTGAACAGTGGATTCCTGTAAATTACAAATTGATTGATTTGGAGCAACCCATGTATAAGGCAACTATAGTGGTAAAATCTTTTTATCTTCATCCACCGGATGAAGAGAGAGTTAGATGTGGCCCTTGTGGCTAAGGGGATCAGAGGGTATGGAGAGAAGGCAGGTACGGGATACTGAGTTGGATGATCAGCCATGATCATATTGAATGGCGGTGCAGGCTCGAAGGGCCGAATGGCCTACTCCTGCACCTAATTTCTATATTTCTATGTTTCATAATGAGAAATAGCAGATTTAATCACATTTATTACAACAGTACCTACATTTTTTTTAATGCAAAGTTAAACAGATTTACTAGAAGTAGAACTAGAATTAGAACTGTCTTAGAAACAGAGAGGTGGGGTGGTGTTAATAAGCCTGGCAAGTGATAGATGGATACAGAATACAATAACAACATTTTAAAAGTCATTTGGATTGATGGATACCTGGTACATGGATAGGAACAGTTTAGAGGGATATGGACCAAGTATGGGCAAATGAGACTAGCTTAGAAAGGGCAACTTGGTTGGCATGTTGCGCCAAAGGGTCTATTTCTGTGCTGTATGATTCTCTCGCTCTGCAAAGATGAATTTGGTGGATTGGTTTTGTTGCTAGTTTTGCATATTGACTTGTGAGCAGTAGAGGGAGCTATTTACTCAATCCTGGAGTTTTAGAAACAGATTAAAGATGATTGCGGTGTTTGTTAATTTAAAAGTACCAAATGTATTTGTACTTTTAAAGCATTTATTTATTAATCTGTCAGGAATGTAGGATGGCCTTCTTAATTACATCCGTTCTGTATTAGTTAAACCAATAGTGGTTGAAAGTGTTGATAGTAACAACAGCAACAAATTAAGGCTACATACCTTGCTTCTGCTTGGAAAAAAATAAAGCATACTTGCATATAACTGATTTTTGATTTGGAATACTTCATTTATTAAATAATTTATTCAATAATTACAGCATTAAAAAAATCAGTCTCATCTGATAGCCTGACAAATGCTGGATATCTGACATTATAAGAGGATATGCGGAGCATGTACCATAGCCTAGCTTTTTGCGACAAATAGAGTATATAGGGTGGCACATTGGCGCAGCAGTAGAGTTAGTGTCAGACACTAGGGTTCGATCCTTACCATGGGTACTGTCTGTACGGAGTTTTATGTTCTCCCTGTGACCGCATGGGTTTTTTTCTGGATGCTTTGATTTCCTCCCACATTTCCAACATTGCAGGTTTACAGGTTGATTGGCTTCTGTAAATTGTCCATGTCTAGGATGGAACTAGTGTAAGGGTAAGTTGGTCGGTGCAGATTTGGTAGGCCGAAGGGCCTGTATCTCTAAACTAAACAAAAACAAACAAAAAAGATTGATCATATTTTAAGTGCCCATAACAGTCACATTAATTCATCCAGTCTCACCCTATCGGGCTATTCCTTTTGTTCCTGTGAAGTTACCTGTGCAGAAGTGAATAAACTGATATAGATCAGAGAGTTTATGAAATGCATTACCGAGGGATAATTTAAAATGTTATAGCAGAGTAAGTTGTAGTGGTGTGGTTGGATGTCATTTATAATATGTTTTTGTATCTGGCTAACATTTGCAATAAACCCAGGTAGATGAGACTAGTAACGATGGGACATCTTAGTCTGCCTGTTTCCACTCTGTATAACTCTGACTCTAAACAGAAACAAAAAAGGGTGGCATGGTGGCGCAGCGATAAAGTTGCTGCCTTGCAGCACCAGAGACCCAGGTTCAATCCTGACTACGCGTGGTTGTTTGTACAGGGTTTCTACGTTCTCCCCGTGACCTATGCAGGTTTTCTCCGCGATCTCGGCTTTCCTCCCACACTCCGAAGGCATACAGGTTTGTAGGCTATTTGGCTTGGTACTATTGTAAATTGTCCCTAGTGTGTAGGGATCGCTGGTCGGCAAGGATTTTAAACAAAAATCTAAATAAACAAGGAAGCAGCCTGTCATATAATTTGCGTAAATTATTACCTACTGGAGTCCTCTTATACTGTAATTCTTCTTACACGAGCGGTTTCGGTTAAGAAATTATCAATGTATTTATTTTAATTATTCTTTCAGTCAACATTTAATAATTTACATTTTAGTTGATGTTAAATTTGCATTAAATTTTTGTGACTTTATGGTGATGGGCTGAAATGTTGCTATATATTTCTTGTCTCGAGATGAGCATAAAAATCAAAGATTAAGCTGGATGGAGTGTGGGGATCCTATGAAAACCTCAGGAGCAGTAATCGGTAACAAACTTTCTAGTGAGACAGCAACGTGGCAAATGCTCAAGGTTGCCACATAAATCTGCTGACATTCTTTGCTTAAACAACAAAAACATAGTTCCCCATGTTTTCCCATCAGGTAAACAATGTTTCTGGGTGTATCTTTTCTGAATCTTTCATTTTCATTGGGCTTTGCTTATGCACAATAAATATTTCCTTCCACAACTGCCTCATTGAGGCAGTGGTATTAACCACCCTCACATTTTGCTGCAATGGTCAGCAGCATTTTTCTCAACAATGCAACATTGGCAAACATTGACATGCTTCACCGTCTTTCTGTTCATTGCGAGAGGAGCCATATCTGGATTTTATTCTTGGTTTCTACTCTTTATAATAACAATTATTCACAGTGGATGACTGATCTACATTTGAAAGCTGAGGAAAAACCCACTTTTAATCGGACAGTTGTGACAGTTTCTTGGCGGAGACTTGCCCCAGGTACCTGTTCCTTGGGGCTTTGTTAAGCTCCACTACAGAGCTGAAGGGAGAGGCTTTGATTTATCGGCAGCCCTTTGTTCCTTCAGTTTATCCGACCAGAAAGCAGAGTTTGCTGTAACGTGTCGCCATTAGAGACTGAACATTAGCTGAAATAAACCATCCTGCTCCCTGTGAAAAATGTCCTGTGATTGGTTAATTAATCAGTCAAAGGGGAATGACATGGCGCTTGGCTTGAGGGACCAGGCTGAAGTGGTAAACCAGCCTATTGATAAATGGATTGTTCCCAAATTCATATATCACAAATACTTTAATTTTTTACTTGAGTTTGCGTGAAGGCAGATTGCAGATGATGCTGCAGTTATTAAATCACTGCTACATTTAACTTTTTCAGGTACAGGAGGAAAACTGATGCCACAATACTTCTACTGAACTTGTGCTCCAACTTTATATAACTTGTAATTAACTGGCAAAGACATTTATCGATAACTTGTTGGGCCTTAACTGAGAGGCTTTAAATTATTAACAGTTACAATTTTTGAGGGCTGTGTTATCTATTCTATATAGGATATTCAAAAGTTTTCTTAGTAGGTTTTAGATCTGCGCCAGTCAAAACATGTGACATTTGTAAATTTTAAAGCATTGGTTGAATGCAAATACTATTAAGCAGCTTGAGATATTTGTAAAAGTAATTTTCTCATTGTACATCAATTTTATCTGTTCATTTTGTTGTTTTCAGCTAAATTTTCAGTTTTCAGTGGTAGAAAATAATTGAGGCATTTCATAATTTTTCACCCTAAAATGGATGTTTTTAAAATTATTGTGATATCTTGACATTGGTTTTTATCCTGCAAACAGTGCCATATTTTTCAAATTAGAAGTTTAGTTGATTTATTGTTTTTAATGGAATAACTTGCATTTTAAGTAGCTATACTACAGAATAATGCCTGTCAAATACACAAAATATTCTTCCAAAAATTGATTTTCAATAGCAGATTTACTGCAATTTACAAATGTTGTTGGGTGTGGGGGGGGGGGTGTTGGGAGAAGATGGATTTATTTTTTAGTCTTGCAATAAAAATGTTATATTATAGATTATGAATCCAAAATCGCTATAGTTGATCATATGTCCAAATATGGGAATTTGAAATGGGTTGATGAATATGTTGAAGGATTCGACTGAATTTGTGATCTTAAACTGCTAACTTAAAATATGTTTCTACCAAGACAATAAAGATGCCCTTCTTCCCCACAATAAAAAAAATACATTTCTATCCTGGAAACTTATTAGACTTTTGATTTAGAACATTGGCACAAAGTTTTTCAGCTATTTTTTCTGGCTGTGGCCTAGACAGTTTCTTTGTATGACTGTGGAGAAAATAATCATGGAGATTGAGTGAGTAAATCAGCAATGCTTCAGTACCTAGAGTGAAATAAACAAAAACTGAAGAGCAGGTGTTCAAAATGATTTAAAGAAAATTAGCTGCCAGTGGATTGCAGTTTTAATTGCATTGTTAACAATGATAAATAACCAATTCCAGATGTTTACCATTAAACTTGAATTGGCCAGTAGAGGTGTTTTATATAATTTCTGGATTTTCTCCCTGGTTCTGTAACCTCTTCTGGTTGTACATCCTGGAGATAAATTCAGTGCTAAAGATACTTGGCGATATTTAAGGAGAAAATGGTTCATGGGCCGTTTAGCAGAAAAATAATTATTTGCTAATATTGATGAAAGTCTTGAAATGTTAAGTCTACATCTCTTTCCATCAATACTGACTATTTAATGTTTCTGAAATCTGAGGTGTTTTGCTTTTCTACAATCAAGGCTGGAGAATGGGGTTGAAAGGGAAAGATAGATCAGCCATGATTGAATGGTGGAGTAGACGCGATGGGTTGAACGGCCCAATTCTGCTCCCTTGTATATTTATTTAATTCTGCCCTCGGCCGCCTCCTTGATTTCCTTTGGCCTATCATGTTGACCATTTGATTTGTTATACCAACAGCAAATCTAATTTAATAAAATCTATACATAACTAAAACTCTGACCTTGTGCTCTTCCAGGTTCCATGGTTTTTCTATTTGCGCAAACACGGTACGCGATAGCGCTACAGATTTTCGCCAGCTTACTGTTCTCCTGTGCTGCGAGTGCAACAAGTTTCGTTCCGGTCGATGGTATATTGTAAAAGTTACTAAGAATTAAAAATCGTAAAAAACACGCATGCGCAGATTAATGTCAGTCGCCGCCACGCAGATTTGTCTCCTCGCCTGTCAGTCGGGAAGGGGCATCGCCTTCCCAGCACCATCGCAGCACTGATTGGCCGCATCCGTTGTCAATTGGCTGGAGGTCGCCATGGTGAAGGAATGGCACCGCTGCCCGAGGCGTTGCGGCTGTGCAGTACCTGGTGGAGAGGGTGGTGCCGCGGGCCGAGCCCTGGGACTGGAGCCAAGGACGAGCCCGGGGACTGGGACTGGGCTTGGGCTGAAACCAAGGACGAGTCTGGGTCCGGCGTCAGGGACGAGCCTGGAGATGAAGTCGTGGCCTGAACTAGATCCCAGGTGGCGGCTGAGCTGAGGGCTGGAGTCGTGCCCAAGCCCGAGGCCTGGTCAACGTGTACTAGCGCCTCGGGGAGCCGCCACCATCCTGCAGCACAGCCTCCACTTCCTGCTATGCGGGCAGCTTTGGCTTGGCCGCCTGCCACCCTCACCCCGCCCCTGGCACAGTGAGCCTTGCTCCGTCGAGGCCCAGGTCCGCGAGTGCTTCGGCTGCCAACAGCCAGGGCCGGGCCGAATACGAGAACCAGGCCGCGTTTCAGGCATTGGCGCTGCTCTACGACATGGACAGGTGCTGGGGCAGGGAATGGAAGGGAGGGGGGGGAGGGAGATGGGGTCGTAGTGGGAGATGGGAGGGGGCAGTGCCGAGCCCCGCTGTCTACCGGCTGGCGATGGACATCGTGGGCAGCGGCACCAGTGCGGACACCAGGAGTGACCCTAACGCACCGCACCATTGCACAGAGAGAGGGAGCGACGCAGCCCGGCCCACAGCACGGGAGGAGGTGGGGTAGAGAAGACAGAGGAGGGAGGGGAGAGACAGGAAGGAGAGGGATGAGGGAAGAGGGGGAAGAGAGGGAGGGAGTGGGGTAGAGGGGTGGTGGAGTGCAGGGGGGTAGAGAGGGGGGTAGAAGATGATGAGTAAGGTGGGATGGGGGGTAGTAGACCGAGAGGGGGACAGGGGGGTGGATTTGAAGGGAGGGGGATAGACGTGAGTGGTGGAATATTGTGTTGGGAGAACGGGTTGCGTTGGAGGAACGGGTGAGTGGTGGAATGTTGCATTGGGGTACCAGGCCTCCCGTGTGACTATGGGTCCCACTTAGTCTAGTAGTTTGTTATGATTAGATGGAGCAAAACGAGATTGGAGAGGAGCAAGAAGCCTTCCTGCTTGTGACTTGCTCTAATTCAGTTTGATACCACATCTATCCCCGCTCCCTCAACAAATAGGCTGTACTTAATCCAGTATAATATTAATTCATCCCTTTACACCTTGTTGAGAGAGTGATATGTGGTCTGGATTGGTTTGATATGACCCTTGTCTCCATTCTCTCACACTTCATTTGTTGCAAATGTTGGTGAATGAACAAGTTTTAAATCAGTTTATGGACAACTTGAAGAGTGAGTCAATACTTTTGGGAATTAGATCCGGGAAGATCTTTCTGCAGACTCCGAGAGAGAGCAGCTCCCAACAGTTTGGGATGCTGGGGAAACAGTGCATCTCTGTGGTCAAGGGTTGAGGAGCAGCTGGCAAATCAAATCCAGCACCAGCATTCAGCAAAGGAGCTGAATCTAGGTGCCAGAGGACAAATATGAGTTTAGCAGCAGTTAGGCCATTGCCATGTCCTCTTTCCCCTGAATCTCGCACACGTTTTCTGTCTGCCCCACAACTTTACTCACCACCTCTCTTGCTTTCCCATTTGCTCTAGCCCCTTCCTCCTGCTTATTCTCCCATGAATTTAGACAATAGACAATGGGTGCAGGAATAGGCCATTTGGCCCAACGAGCCAGCACTGCCATTCAATGTGATCATGGCTAATCAGTACCAATCAAAACAATCAGTATCCCGTTCCTGCCTTCTCCCCATATCCTTTGACTCCGCAATCTTTAACAGCTCTAACTAATATCTCTTGAAAGCATCCAGAGAACCGGCCAAGTCACCCTGCTTCCTCATGGCATCCACCTCACAGTTCACACTGCCACCCAGCTTTTTTTTCTATTGTTACTTTTAATCCCTTCATATAACAAAAACATCAAGCAGGTATCTTCATTTAAATACTTGGGGGTAACGATAGGCTATCAGTTATCATGGAATAACCACATTGATAAGATTTGCAATAAGACTAAACAAAGAATCTTGTTTCTCCGCCGACTAAGATCATTTGGAGCAAGTAAACAAATCCTTTTTTTTTACTGCTGTGATAATGACTGTTTTGCAGTATTGTAACACTACATGGTACAAGAGTCTGTCTGCTACTTCTAAATCAAAATTGCTCCAACAAATAAAAATTTGTTCAAAGATTGTAGGTCAACCGCTACAAAAATTGTATCTATCATCCTACCTTAAAAACATACTAAGGATGGCCATTAAGATTTCCTCTGACACCAACCACATTCTGAATAGTAAGCAAAGATGAAACATTTTAAAATGTATATTGTTTAGGATTAACGTGGGATTACAGTGTTTAATTTTAGTATTACATTCTCCCAGTTTCTCTGCCCCTGTGGCATGTTTTTTGATGATGTCACCTTCCAGAATTCTCAATCTCCTTTTTTGTCACTGGTTATTAGGGTTCTGAACTAGGTTCTGGTTACTTGGGTTCTATTACCTGCACAATTACTCTTCTCCTCCAGGTTCATGTCCACATTTTTCACAATCCCACCCTCCACATTAATTAGTTCCTCTTCCCAGTTTGGTGCCAGTATTAAACTGATTTTACCCCTTTTCAGTATTCCCAAAATATGTTTCCTCCCCAAAATCTGGTTCACTATTCAATTGTTATCAATGTATCACAACCATCTCTTCAGTACAGTGATGGAGTACCACTTTGCCATATCCCTTCATACTGTCTTGGCTTCAGTTATCCTGCGTCCCTGGAACATGTCTGAAGTGAAGAAAAAGTGGGGGAGGATCTCTACTTGTCAGGCAGCATTTGTGGAGGGAAATGCACAGACAACATTTGAAGGTCGGACCCTTCTTTAGACTGATGGAATAGGGAGGAGAAAGCTGGAAAAGAGAGGTAGAGGTGAAGGGGCAGATTGGCAGATGTGTAGAGATCTTTTGTTGCTATTCTACATGTTGTAGGCGAAGCAGACTGGTGTCTGGGGTAAATTAAATGTGAAATATGGTAATGCTTTCTAAAGCATCTTTGTTCAGCACATAGGCATGAACCTGGGGATCGAGTCACAATTCACTTTCACTCTGAACTCTGGTGAATCTCAGTGTGAGTTCAACGGACTCCTCTTTATTTTTGGGATGGTCACACTCCAGACTCCAGTTTGAATTCAGTAATTTCATTCAATAATATCCTATTACCATTTAAATGCCCTTCGGATGCATCGGGTTTTTCTCCTGCATTATGATGCCTTTTGTTCCTGGTACAACTTATGTGTGTCATTAGAACTACTTTCTTTCATCCTGTGTCTTTTGTGGAGAACCTTTTTCGCCACCACCATTCTTTATTTTCAACATTTCTATGGTTTTCCAGTTTTAATATGACCAAAACGATGAACTGCATGTGGTATCCATTTGCCTTTTCTTCGTAATGGAATCTGTTTTGCCATTATGAATCGGGTAACCAAGGTCACAACAACTAACCCTGCAGCAACAATGAATATTCTCTGGCTCAGGAACCGATGTGCTCTTCTTATCAGTGTACATGCAGTGCCCTCCATAATGTTTGGGACAAAGACCCATCGTTTATTTATTTGCCTCTGTACTCCACAATTTGAGATTTGTAATAGAAAAAAATGGCATGCGGTTAAAGTGCACATCGTCAGATTTTATTAAAGGGCATTTTTACACACTTTGGTTTCACCATGTAGAAATTCCGGCTGTGTTTATACATTGTCCTCCCCCCCCCCCCCCCCCCCCCCCAATTTCAGGGCACCATAACGTTTGGGACACATGGCTTCACAGGTGTTTGTAATTGCTCAGGTGTGTTTAAATGCCTCCTTAATGCAGCTGGAAGAGAGCTGCAGGGTCAGGACCATTCTTCAGACTGAATAGGCACCTGCAAATTACAATGCCCTTGATATTGTTTGGGACAAAGACCAATCATTTATTTATTTGCCTCTGTACTCCACAATTTGAGAATTGTAATAGGAAAACATTACATGTGGTTAAAGTGCACATTGTCAGATTTTAATAAAGGCCATTTTTATACATTTTGGTTTCACCGTGGAGAAATTACAGCAGTGTTTATACATAGTCCTCTCATTTCAGGGCACCATAATGTTTGGGACACAGCAATGTCATGTTAATGAAAGCAGTCATGTTTAGTATTTTGTTGCATATCCTTTGCATGTAATGACTGCTTGAAGTCAGCGATTCATGGACATTACCAGTTGCTGGGTGTCTTCTCTGGTGATGCTCTGCCAGGCTGTATTGCAGCCATCTTTATGCTTGTTTTGGGGGCAAGTCCCCTTCAGTTTTCTCTTCAGCATATAAAAGGGACTGGTGCAGTGGGCAGGGATTCAAGTTTCTTGATCGCTGGGACCTCTTTTGGGGAAGGCATGATCTGTATAAAAAGGAAGGGTTGCACTTGAACCCGAGGGGAACCAATATCCTGGCGGTGAGATTTGCAAAGGAGACTTTAAACTAGAAAGGCTGGGGGGAGGGACTCGGGTAGAGGGGGCTAGGGGACAGGGTGAAGGGCAAGAGGCAGAGAAGGTAAGCACTCGGACCCAAAATGTAGGCGAGAAAGAGGAAAAAGATAATAAACAGAGAATAAGGGATGGTGGGTTTTTAAAATGTGTATATTTTAATGCTAGGAGCATTGTAAGAAAGGTGGATGAACTTAGAGCCTGGATTGACACCTGGAAGTATGATGTTGTGGCAATCAGTGAAACATGGTTGCGGGAGGGTTGTGATTGGAAACTAAATACTCCAGGATTTCGTTGCTTCAGGTGTGATAGAATTGGAGGGACCAGAGGTGGAGGGGTTGCATTGCTTGTCAGAGAAGATATTACAGCAGTGCTTTGGCAGGATAGATTAGAGGGCTCGTCTAGGGAGGCTATTTGGGTGGAACTGAGAAGTGGGAACGGTGTAGCAACACTTTTAGGGGTGTATTATAGACCGCCAAATGGGGAAGAGCTAATATGTAAGGAGATAGCAGATATTAGTAGTAAGCACAAGGTAGTGATTGTGGGAGATTTCAATTTTGCAAAAATAGACTGGGAAACACATTCTGTAAATGGGCTGGATGGTTTGGAGTTTGTTATATGTGTGCAGGATAGTTTTTTGCAGCAATACATAGAGGTATCGACCATAGAAGGGGCAGTGCTGGACCTCTTGTTAGGAAATGAGGCAGGTCAGGTGACGGAGGTATGCGTTGGTGAGCACTTCGGGACCAGTGATCACAATACCATTAGTTTCAATATAATTATGGAGCGAGTCAGAACTGGACCTAGGGTTGAGATTTTTGATTGGAGAAAGGCTAACTTTGAGGGAATGCGTAATGATTTAAAAGGAGTGAATTGGGACATTTTGTTTTATGGGAAGGATGTAGAAGAGAAATGGAGGACATTTAAAGGGGAAATTGTAAGAGTACAGAATCTTTATGTCCCTGTTCGGTTGAAAGGAAATAGTAAAAATCGGAAAGAGCCATGGTTTTCAAGAGAAATTGGACACTTGGTTCGAAAAACGAGAGATATCTACAATAATTATAGGAGGCATGGAGTAAATGAGGTGCTAGATGAGTATAAAGAATGTAAAAAGAATCTTAAGAAATAAATAAGAAAAGCTAAAAGAAGATATGAGGTTGCTTTGGCAAGAAAGTTGAAAGGGCAGTTCCTTCTCTCTTCCATACTTTGCTCTTGCCATCACTCTGATACAAGTTAATCTTCGTCTCATCTATCCACAAGACCTTTTACCAGAAATGTGGTTGTTTTTTTAAAGTACTTCTTGGCAAACTAACCTGGGCATTCTATTTTTGCGGCTAACCAGTGGCTTGCATCTTGCAGTGTAGCCTCTGTATTTCTGTTCATGAAGTCTTCTGCGGACAGTGGTCATTGACAAATCCACACCTGACTCCTGAAGAGTGTTTCTGATCTTTCGGACAGGTGTTTGGGGATTTCTCTCTATTATCGAGATTCTTCTGTCATCAGCTGTGGAGGTCTTCCTTGGCCCGCCAGTCCCTTTGCGATTAATAAGCTCACCACTGCTCTCTTTCTTCTTAATGATGTTCCAAACAGTTGATTTTGGTAAGCCTAAGGTTTGGCTGATGTCTCTAACAATTTTACTTTTGTTTCTCAGTCTCATAATGGCTTCTTTGACTTTCGTTTGCACAATTTTGGTCCTCATGTTAATGAACAGAAATAAAAGTTTCCAAAGATGATGGAAAGACTGGAGGAAAGACTAGGTGCTGAGAACTCTCTTATACCTGCATTAAGGAGGCATTTAATCACAACTGAGCAATTACGAACATCTGTGAAGCCATGTGTGTAGATTAGTGTGTCGATACTAAATGTATGTTAAAATACATATTATGCTTGTTGCACATTCCTTATGCCACTCATACTACTGGCCCACCGACAGGCTTATTAGTGAGCTCTCTCTCGCTCTCCAGTAGACTTGGAATGCATGTTGGAGAATGCATGTTGGAGATGCAAGCACCTTGTGTTTCCTCCACAGAGTTGCTGATAAAAGACTATGGATTCTAATCACTGTGTGTGAGTCTGATCATTTCCTACATAGTGTCAGATATTTCAGACCCTCTCCTCGCCTAGTTGCTTTATGGTTATTTTAGTTTGTTTTTTTTTTGTTCAGTTTGTGGTTTTACAATGGCTGCTTCTCTTCGCAAGCCCGTGCCTTTAGTGTTTGATGGTGACCTCGCCGAGCGTTGGCGCATCTTTGAAGAGGATTTCGCTGTGTGTGAGCATGCGGCATACGCTGCTGCCGCTCCAGATTTTTGTGCCTCTATTCTCCTCAACCTGGCCGGTACGGAGACCACTCGCCGTGCTAGAAGATTTCATAATGCCCCGGCACAGTTCAATGCTGCAGGTGTCCAGATAGCTCCAGCTGAATCTATTCAAGACCCTGAGAGCCTACTTAGCAAGTTCAGACACCTTTGTGAGTTACGCATTAATCATGTGATGGAGCGCCATAATTGTTTTTCGTGCAACCAATGGCACGGTGAACCTGTCGAAGTGTACATCAGTTCTTTGAAGCACAGCACCAGCCGGTGCGAGTTTGACAATTTGTGCGATAGTCTGATACGAGACAGTTTGTGGAATTCTCAATGATAAGGTGTGTGATGCTGCGTGATGCTGATCTCACTCTGGAGACTGCTGAAAATCGCTGTCATATTGCAGAAATGACAGATTCTCACACCAAATCTTTGAGGCATGGTCCCCATTCTGTCTGTGATGTTAATGTTGCCGTCACAGTTTATCAGGCCAAACACCAGTTTTCACAGGTGCCCGGCAGATTTGATGTTAAGTTTATTAATAATTGTGTGAACTGTGGAGGTTTGCATGCAGGCATTCGTTAACGTTGCCCAGATTATTGGAAAACTTTGCCACTTCTGTAAACGCAGAAATCACTTAATTCATTGTTACCGTTCGCTTGGAAGTAGAGTGCAGACAAAGCAATCCCTCAATCTGCTCCAAAGTGAGAGCTTGGATCCAGAGCCTTCCCATATGGCTCCCACATAAGCTTTTCTGACTAACGAGGACATACTGTCTGCTAACGAGAAACTGGATATTTCATTTCGGAGTCACGTGAGTGACTTCGTGAAGAACCCGCCAGCACGCATGCGCGACATATCGTCGCAACGCATTGCTGCCGACGGCTGGAGGGGAGCGCGGCTCCCCACCAGCCCTTCAGAGGGCCGACTCAGGTAAGTCTAAGCACCCTTGAGTTGGTGTTCCTGTTGTGGCGAGTGTTTTCTCTCCTAACAGGAACATGGAAGGAGTCCAGGAACGTTGATGTATGGGTGAGGCCGCCTCGGATTGGACTGCTGCGGCAGTCACCGGCGGCTCCAATACTTTGGAGTCGGGAAGCCCGTTGACCCAGGAGGGTCCAGGGTCACACTCTCGCCGGCGGAGGATGGTAGAGGCAGCCCGACTCCACACCGCAGCCCACAGGGGACGCCACGGGCTGGCGGCACGCAAAGGAGTGGGGCTTGCCGGCTCGTCGACAAAAGACCGGCAGCCCCGACTTTGCGCTACAGCCCGCGGGGGACGCCGCGGGCTGGCGGCATGCAGCGGAGTGGGGCTTGCCGGCTCGCCGTCAAAAGGTTTCAACGGCAGAGCGGCAGCCCCGACTTTGCACCACAGCCCGCGGGGGACACCGCGGGCTGACGGTGTGCATGCAGGAGTGGGGCTTGTAGGCTCGCCGTTCAAAGTTAGGAACGGTAGAGCGGCAGCCCCGACTCTACACCACAGCCCGCGGGGGTGATACTGCGGGCTGACGGTGTGCATGTGGAGTAGGGGTTGCAGTGCTTGCCATGGGCAGCAGCCCCGACTCTACACCGCAGCCCGCAGGGGTCTCTGCGGGTTGCTGGCATTTAGGTAGGAGCAGGCTTGCAAGCAAAGGCAGCCTGACTCCACACTACAGCTGCAGGGATTCTGTGGCCTGTCTACATTAAAGTGCCTTGCTACTCCAGGGTATGCATTTCTTCAAGAAGTTGAGACTGCCAGCACATAAAAGTTATTAAAACATGAGAGGCTGGTCACCATACTTCTTAAAGACCCTCAGGTAAGATACTAACCTTGAATAGCTAAGCGTCTGTATTAGAGTTTGCTTACAGATGGATGGAGACCAGAATGAAGGCACCACAGCAGGTCTCCAAGGGCCATGCGACTTCAGATGGAAATCAGCGGCCACCATTCCAGAAGAACGCAGAGGTCGGGGAGCCCTGCGTAGCCAGGACCCGTCTCTCCACCACGGCTGACCATGGGGCCACAAAATGGTGGAGCACCGCGCGGGAGCAGGGTAGGTCTTGACTCCCTATCACTATCACCTAAGCATAGTGACAGTGGGGCAAAGGTGCGTAACATGTGACCCGCTCGGCGGCTTGTTTGTCTCCCCTACTATGCAGGTACCAGAGCAGGGTGAGAGCTGCGCACAGGTCATGCCCCGCTGCAGCAGGAGGCATCGACATACCACCGGGGGTAACCTGCTAGATTGCGGGCCGGTGATGGATCTGCTGGAAGTCGGGGAGCCCTGCAGGAGCAGGAGGTAACGGTGTTCCACCGGAACAGGCTGCCGGAGCGCAGACCGGTGGCAGCAGTTTACGGCTAGGCATCCCCGTTGCTACGGGTAAAGCCGGCTATGCGCCCTCACGGACCCGTGTGGTTAAGGGTGACGGCAAGCCTGCACGGACAGCGGAGCCGGTATTGGGGACCGGTACCGATTCCTTCCCTCTGCCTTCCCATCAGGCAGAGGTGCCGCTTAGGTCCGAACGACGGCGGACTAGCGGTATGTCCGTGCAGGAGTCGTACAGCCTGCGGGAGCAGGAGGTACCGGGCACTGCACCGGAACAGGCTGCCGGAGCGCAGACCGGTGGCAGCAGAATACGGTTAGGCGATCCCGTTGCTGGGGGTAAAGCCAGCCAAGCGCCGTCACAGACTCCTGGGGGTGAGAGTGACGGTGTGCCTGCACAGACCACGGAGCCAGTATTGGGGACCGGTACCGATCCTTCCCTCTGCCTTCCCACCAGGCAGAGGTGCCGCTTAGGTCCGAACGACGGCGGACTAGCGGTATGTCCGTGCAGGAGTCGTACAGCCTGCAGGAGCAGGAGGTACCGGCACTGCACCGGAACAGGCTGCCGGAGCACAGACCGGTGGCAGCAGAATACGGTTAGGTGATCCCGTTGCTGCGGGTAAAGCCAGCCAAGCGCAGTCACAGACCCTCGGGGTGAGAGTGACGGTGTGCCTGCACGGACCACGGAGCCGGTATTGGGGACCGGTTCCGACTCCTTTCCTCTGCCTGCTCGTCAGGTAGAGAGGCCGCTAAGGTCCGAGAGACACCTGGCTAGCGGGTTGTCCGTGCGGAAGTCGTTCAGCCCCGCAGGAGCGGGTGCTGACGAGTACCTGTCAGCCACTTTGTTGAGGTGTGACCTACTGGCAGAAGCCCCAGCGACTCATGAGGGCCTGGGGGAAGTCGACCTGTTGTCCGTGTGTAGCGGCAGCGGTCGCATGGCCAGGATGGAGCTATGGTGAAAGAGTCACTCGGGTGGAGCTCACGCCACGGTCACGTGGATGGGAGGACGGGACCGTACGCCATCTAGGCCCTGGATTAGGGCAGTCGGCAAGCCCGCGCGGATGTCGGGTCACCACGCCGAAGCGTTGGGTGACGACCACTCACCGCGTTTGCCCTCCGAGGCAGCGGGATCGAGCTCCGCCAAGGAGGCGTTGAGCGTATATCCGCGCGGGAATCGCTCAGCTTTGCTGCTGGAAGCGACAACTTCCGGCACCGGGTTCACTGGGTGCGGGCCGATAAACGGAGCCTCAGCAGTTCAGCAGAACATGTGGACTCCGACCGCCCAAGTTCTAAGGGCGAGGGGCGTATTGACCAAATGGAGCGGATGTTGGAGCTCCTCTTGCAACAGAATCAACGGCAGCAGGCATCCAGCTCCAGTGGGCACAGGGAGGCTTCACCCTTATCAACAGGGAACCTCAGGCAGCCAGTGGATGAGGACATTCTGGACCCTACACCAGTTCCATCAGAGGTCCCGCAGGAAGAACTCCTTGATGTAGCGGCGAAATTCGCATCCTCGGAGACATCGGGACTACCCCTCAACCCCAAACTGGCTGCCACCGTGGACTTCCTGACCAATCATCAGCTCCAGGAGGAGGTCCTATCAGAGGCCATAAACAGATACAAGGCCCCAGCGAACTGCAACTCCCTCAACGTGCCCATAGTCAATACGCCAATCTGGGGCAACATCAGCCCAAGGATCAGGACCCAGGAGATGAAGCTCCAGCGGATCCTGAAGCTGCTCACTGCTGGGATTACCGCGTTGCGCGGTCGGTGGACGGGGAGGATTTGAGCACCAAGCAGGAGGATGCTCTGGCTCTATTGTGTACCACAGTATGAGATAAACACCTTCAGGAAGAGCGTCATTAAACCCACGCTGAACCCAAAATTTGCGGGGTTATGCAAAGCACCTCCTACGCCGCCACCCAGACAGTTGTTCGGGGAAGACCTCTCGAAGAGGGTCAAGGAGCTGGATGACCACGCTAAGATGGTGGGACTCATGCGGTCACATATCTCGACCAGGCAGCAGGCCAGGGAAGTGCCATTTTTCAGGCCACGAGGCCCTGCCGTTAGACCAGCAAGGACCTATGCTCCAGCTCCGCCTCAATTTCAGCAGCCTCAACAACCTCGGCCTTTTAGGGCTAGGGCCCCAGCAGTCAGCATGGGTAATGCGGGCGCCGCATTATCAGCTCAACCCAGCACCTCCACTTCCGGCCAAACATATCAAGGACCGCCGATAACCATGAAGGTTCTGAACAGGCCATTACTGCGGCATGGTCTATCATCTAGAACCATGGATGCCATCGGAGCGTCATGCCGGGAGTCCACCAGGCGGCAATACCTCTCACACATCCGGAAATGGGAAACCTACTGCGGCCGCTCCCAAATTACTTATGATGCTGTAACCATAACCGACGTATTGGAATTCCTGGCGGGGTTGCACCATGATGAACACCTGAGCTACAGTGCCATCAACAGCACCAAGAGTGTGCTGTCATTCTACCTCAATATTGAGGTAGGATCCAACAGGCTGGTGTCCAGGCTCATGCGGGGAATATTCAATTCGAATCCGCCCAGACCACACTATAATATCACCTGGGATATCGGGAAAGTATTAACCCTGCTCAGGACGTGGTCGCCCATGGAGGGGCTAGAGCTCGACAAACTCACCCTGAAGCTGGTGATGTTCCTGGCACTGACTTCAGCGCAGAGGGTACAGACACTCCATAAAATCCGGATCGACAAGATGATCTCTACCCCTGCAGAAGTAGTCTTCTTTATAGAAGAGCTACTCAAGCAGCATAGACCTGGGTTCACAGGGCTGCAGCTGAAGTTCCCGGCATACCCCGCTGATGCAAGGCTATGTTTAGCCGCCCATATCCGTCACTATGTGAAAGTGACGAGAAAACTGAGGGGAATGGAGAAATACTTGCTCATCACCCACGAGAAACCGCACCATAGAGTGACGGTCCAGACGATATCCAGGTGGCTCAGGATCGTCTTGGGTAAGTCAGGTATTGACACTAATGTCTTCAAATCCCATTCCTCCAGGGCTGCATCAACGTCGGCGGCAAGGGTCATGGAGGTGCCCATGGACCATATTCTTGCCACAGCAGGATGGGCGAATGAAGCCATCTTCCAGCGGTTCTACAACAAGCCTGTTGCCGCTCCTCTACAGTTCGCGGAGGCCGTGCTGAATGCAGGTCAAGAACGTGGAGTTGTCCCCGAGTGAGGGGTTTTTCTTTGTTGTTAACAAATGTTGTTCTTATTTTTCAGTACAAGCAGTCTGGAAAGTTGATTACTCCTATCCATCCTTATAAGTGGTGTGTGACAGCATGGACGTGGTCCAGGGCATGGAATCACAGAGCTTTGAAGTCTTCACGAAGTCACTCACGTGACTCCGAAATGAAATAGTAAGATTAAACGAGAACTTACCAGTTTGAAGGTTGATCTTTATTTCATGAGGAGTTGCGATGAGGGATTTCGTGCCCTCCGCTCCCAACCCTCGATCATAAATCAACTGGTAATTAGAGTCTCTTCAATCTTACTATACCAAGTCATTTCTCTGTTGTTGTTTCTGTGATTCCACACCGCTACTTTGAAGAATGTCTCGCATGCGTGCTGGCGGGTTCTTCACGAAATCCCTCATCGCAACTCCTCATGAAATAAAGATCAACCTTCGAACTGGTAAGTTCTCGTTTAATCTTACTATCAACATACATTCTTTGTCGGATTTATTTCATAAACATCAATCCTAAAGCTTTAAACACTGCCATTAAGCGACCACATTATCCCATACGCACAGTGGAAGAAATTGCAGTGCAGCTGGGCAAGGCGACTGCATTCGCAGTGCTAGATGCCAAGAGTTCATTCTGGCAGATTGCCTTGGATCACAACTCCTGAAGTTAACCACCTTCAGCATATCCTTTGGACGTTACAAATTTCTTTGCCTGCCATTTGGCATGAGCTCTGCTAGTGAAGTATTTCAACGCGCTATGGAACAATTGTTTGCAGGTTACCCATGCTCCATCGTAGTTGATGATATCTTTGTTGCTGGACAAACCATTCAAGGACACGATGCGAATTTAAAGAAGGTTCTGGACCGCGCTAAAGAAATCAACCTCAAGTTAAACCCTCTAAAGTGCAAATTTCGAGTAAATGGGGTGAACTATGTCGGCCATGTGTTCACTAAAGACGGCCTCAAACCCGATCCATCAAAAAACATTGCTATCAACGAGTTACCAGCACCCACAGACGTGCTCAGCCTGCAGAGATTCCTTGGCATGGTAAATTACTTGGGGGAATTCATTCCAAACTTCAGTGAACTATCGGCCCTGCTGCGCCAGCTATCCCACAATGACACTGTTTGGGCCTGGCATGAGCAACAGCAGAGGGCGTTTGACACTCTTAAACATCAGATGTCTTGTGCCCCCACTCTCGCCTGCTATAATGCTAAATTACCGGTCACACTGACTTGTGACGCCTCACAGTACGGTTTAGGAGCAGATTGCCTCCAAGATGATGATAACGGCAACAGGTCTGTTGCCTCTGTTTCACGCACCATGTCGGACACAGAACAAAGCCCAGATTGAAAAGGAGCTGCTAGCAGTCATTTTCGCATGCAAGACGTTTAATAACTTTATCTTCGGGAATAAGGTCACGATTGAAACTGACGATCAACCCCTGATCAGCACCTTGAAAAAAACAAATACACGGCTCTCCAGGACTCTTACAACGGATGTTGCTACAGCTGCAGAAGTATGACATTGTTCTAACCTACAAACCTGGTAGCCCACACTGCCGATGACGATACCTTACGATCGCTCCTCTCTGTCATTGCACACGGTTGGCCTGACAAGCAATACAATCTACCACTTCCAATTCGGCCCAGTTTCTGTCCGTGATGAACTTGTACGACAAGATGGCATTATCGTAAAGGGCCACAAAGCTGTAGTTCCTGCCTCTCTACACAGCAAGTATTTTGATGCAGTTCATGCGGGACACCCAGGCGCAGAAGCAACTGTCCTGCGAGCAAAAAACATGTTTTACTGGCCTGGCATGACCGATTACATTCACGAGAGAGTGGAATCCTGTGCAGCCGTTTGGCACCACATCAACAAAAGCAATCACTTCTCTCACACCCGGTTCCTGCCCTCCTGTGGACCACAGTGGCAACTGACATATTTCAGTGTCATTGGCAAATAATACCTGGTTCTTGTCGACTCGTATTCCGGTTGTTTTGACATCGATCTTCTTAGTAGCCCCACTTCTCATGGGGTAGTTCAGAAGCTGGCACGCCATTTCTCCGACCACGGAGCACCATGTCAACTACTATCTGATAATGGCAGTCAATTTACCAGCCAGTACTTAAAAGACTTTGCTACACGCTGGAGTTTTTGTCACGTCACCAGCTGCCCCGAATATTCTCAGTCGAATGGACTGGCTGAACGGGCCGTCAGGAGTGCCGAACAATTAATGGAACGGTCCCACAGAGCAAACTCAGATGTGTACCTGGACCTGCTTAACCTGTGCAACATCTCCCGCGACCCAATATTGGGTTCACCTGCTCAGTGTCTGATATCAAGGCAGACCTGTGGCGAAACAGGCACTGGTCCGCATATGTTCCCACCATCAGAGGTCTAGTCCAGACTACAACAAAAGTGTGACATTCAGAAAGGGTGGTATGACAGAACGAGCAGACCGCTTCCACCACTAGCCGAGGGACAAGTGGTGGAAGCTGTCTGCTCGTTTTGTCAAACCACCCTTTCAAACATTATGGTGCCCTGAAATGGGGGGGGGGATGGGGGACTATGTATAAACCCAGCTGGAATTTCTACATGGTGAAACCAATTGTGGAGTACAGAGGCAAATAAATAAATGATGGGTCTTTGTCCCAAACATTATGGAGGGCACTGTAGAAGCAGAAACAAGAAACTGCGGAGTAACACAGTAGGTCAGGCAGCATCTCTGGATAACATGGATAGGTAACATTTGGGGTTAGGACCCTTCTCTACCACTTTGTGTCCTCACCTGTGAACATGAGTCTGAAGAAAGAACCCAACCCAAAATCTGTCCATTCTCTCCACAGATGCCGCCTGACCCAGAGGTACTCCAGCATTTTGTGTTTTGCTGTGTGTATGACTTGACAAGATTGGTGTAAAGTAATATAGAGTCACAGAGTCAAACAGCACAGAAACAAGTCTTTCAGCCTAACTTATCCAGGCCAGCCAGTATTCCCTATCCAAGCTGGTGCCCTTTGCCTGCACCTGCCCATATCCCTTTGAATCTTTCCTGTTCATATATTTTTAAATGTCTTAATTAGTGTTATTGTACCTGCCTCACACTTATTTCCTCTCGCAACTCGTTCCAGATATGTGTGTGAAAAGATTACTCCATGATTCTAATTACATTTTTCACCTTTCACCTGAAACCAATGCCCTCTACTACTTGATTCCCCTACCCTGCGGAAAGACTGTACATTCACCCTGTCCATTCCCTTTATGATTTTATACACCTCTATAATATCATTGCTCAACCTCTTGCACTCTCTCCCTTTATCTCAGGCCCTCTAATCCTGGCAATCTTGTAAATCTTCTCTGCACTATTTCCAGCTTAATTATATATTTCCCGGCAGCAGCATAACCAAACACAATCCTCCAAGTGCGGCTTCAGTAATGTCTTGTAAAACGGTAACGTAGCACCGCGACCTCTATACTTGTTTCCCTGACTGATGAAGATCAGCGTACCTTCTTCACTACCCTATCTACTTGCGACACCATTTTATGGGAACTATGTACAAGCTCTCCTAGATACCTCTGCTCCGCAACACCCCCCCCCCCCCCCCCCCCCGCCGGCCCTACTATTCACCATGAAGTTCCTGCCCCGGTTTGACTTCTAATTTTTGAAAACATCCTCACTGTCTATGACACCACCTATTTTTGTGCCTTTGAAAACTTACAAATTATATCTTGTACATTCTCATCCAAATCTTTGATAGAGGTGACAAACAGCAATGGGCCTAGCACCTTTCCCAGAGATATACCACCAGTCACCGGGTCTCCAGTATGAAACCCTATCTTCAACCAAAACCTCCTCTGTTTCTTACCTTTAAGCCAATTCAGTGTCTAGTTAGCTAACTCCCCCTCCCATGCGATCTAATCATCCAGAGCAGACTAGTATAAAATTTGAACAGTATCAAATTCCTTGCTGAAGTTAATATAGACTATGTTTATATGACCCATTCCTCATCAACCTTTTTGGTTACTTTAAAAAAACAATCAAATGAATAAGACTGATCTTCCATGCACAAAACAATGCTGATTATCCCTAATCAACCCCCCATCTTTCCAAATGCATGTACATCTTATCCATAAGTTCATAAGTTATTGAAGCAGAATGAGGCCATTCGGCCCATCAAGTCTACTCTACTATTCAATCATGGCTGATCTATCTTTCCTTCTCAATCCCATTCTCCTTCATTCTCCCCATAACCCCTGAAGGCCTTGCTAACCAAAATTCTATCAATCTCTTCCTTAAAAATATTAATTGACTTGGCCTCCTCTGCCTTCTCTGCCAAAGAATTCCACAGATTCACCACCCTCTAACTAAAGAAATTCCTCCTCATCTCCCTTCTAAAGGTATGTCCTTTTATGCTGAAGTTTTCGCCTCTGGTCTAGATTCTCTCACTATTGGAAAAATCCTCTCAACATCCACTATATCCAGGCCTTTCACAATGAGATCACCCCTCATCCTTCTAAACTCCAGCAAGTGCAGGTCTAGTGCCATCAAACACTCATCATATGTTAACCCGATCGTTCCTAGGATCATTTTCGCAAACCAACTTCAGTCCCTCTCGCAATGCCAGCACGTCCTTCCTCATGTATGGCTCCCTCCCACCCCCTGCCAACATTACCCAAGAGGGCATATCTGTTTTTGAGAGGAATGGCCACAGGGGATTCTTGCACTCTCTGCCTTTCCCTTTCCTGATAGTTGCCCATGTACTGCCTGCTAGCACCTTGGGTGTGGCCTCACTATAACGCTTAGGCAATCCTGGCAATCATAGGCAATCCTGAGACCATCCAGCTGCACTTCTCCTTCCCAGAGTGAGGCTAAATGCAAATTGGAGAAACAGCATCCCGTATTTCTCTTGGGCAGCTTACAACCTAGTGGTATGAATATTGATTTCTCTCATTTCATATCTCTCTCTCTATCCTCCCCGCACCCCAGTCGCACTAGCTCCTCATTTCCACCCTAGAAACAGAAAATGGTCTCTTTCCTTTATCCATTACTTTTTTGCATATTTTTCATTCGTTGTTCTTTATCTCTCCACATCACCGTCTATATCTCTCGTTTCCCTTATCCCTAACCAGTGTGAAGAAGGGTCTCGACTCAAAACGACACCCATTCCTTCTCTCCAAAGATGCCGCCTGTCCTGCTGAGTTGCTCCAGCTTTTTGTGTCTATCTTCCATTTAAACCAGCCTCTGCAGTTCTTTCTTACACAGCTGCAGCGCCAGTTTCCTGATGTGGTCAGTCAGGATCTGCAGCTGAATGCAATTTAGTGTAGTTTAGAGATACAGCGCAGAAAGAGGACAATGGAATTTTCCGTGACATCCCACATAATGCAGGACGAACATACCAGTGCCCAAACTGTCATCCCAATTCCACGTAGACTAAGACCAAAAAGGTATGATTTGGTGTAGGGATGGGATGGAAATTTTACTAATAATTGCATTGGAGGTGGTCATTCAGCACTCCGGGACCAAGCCACCCCCCAGAGAAGTAATCCCATTATCCCATTTCCATCTCTGATGTCCCTGTACCCATGTAACTTGTGTACATCTTCATTAGCTTCTCTTTGATTCTTTTTGCAATTACATTAAATGATAATTTACAGAAGCCAATTAAGCTACCTGTGTATCTTTGGGATGCGGGAAGAAATGGAATATTAAGGAAATCTATGAAGTTATAAAGCAAAAGTGCAAGTGCCACCTAAACAGCTCCCTTGGTCAGGATCTGACCCAGGGCCTTGGAGCTGTGAGGAAACAGCACTAACTGCTATCTTGTATATGAGGAAGTCACTACATTTGCTTTAGGAATTGTGAAAATTCAGAATCCATTTATGGAAAACATCTTTTGAATCCTTTAACACTCTAACACCACTTATAATATAACACCAAATTGATGTGTTTACCGGTAATAAAACAGAATTCATTGTTAAAAATTTGATTTTTGAATTCCATGTCTGCTCTGTAACAGGGAAGAATATGTCTTGAATATGATGAATGTTGTTGATGCGCTATACATTGACTTTATTTTATCATGTTTGTATAAATTTGAAGATTGCATGTCAATATTTAATGTATGTCTAATTAATTGTTTAATTTGGTGTTGCATTGCTTTGCATTTTTAAATGATGCTTTGCACGGGAAATGGTTGTTTTCTTAATGAAGAACAATTGTGTAATTAACTATTCATTTATACTAAATCATACTTTTATCCATGTCAAAGTAAACTTTGTATGCATGAAAGGCAGGTGGTGGGGGTGAGCTGTTGTATGATCATTCTTTCTGAGCTAAATTGTGGTCTAACTTACGTAGGTTGTACTTTGATCCAGGACATAATTATTAAATGAATTCATTTTTTTCTGAGCCAATATTTCATCCTATTTGACAGTCTTTAGAGAAACAAACTGTTAAGATCAATTCTATAACTGAGATCCAAGGAAATGCTAAGATGTTGTGTAATTTGCTTGTTTGAAATGATTTGGTATTTGGGTGATTTCCGAGGACACTTATTCATACTCGCTCCAAAGCAACTGTTGCCAAACTCCCTATAGTTAACAAATACCTTGTCTCAAAAGTACTGCTTATGAATCGGGAAATATAGCAGTTAATCTTGGTTGGTGAACAAAATGGACAGCTACAATTTATTCAATGAATAAACTTAGCATGTATTTTATCCAAACTGCATTTGATTTTAAAATTGAAAAATAGGGTTTGAACTTAAAAATAAAAGCTGTTATTTCAATCAGAATATTCAAGCACCCTTGAATATTCAAGAAATACAGGAAATATATGGACTACACTCTAAACACTACTTCAGATATCTACAAATAACTGACTACATTAAAACAACTGCACAGGAATATAAAAAGAGAAAGACGGGAATTCTAGATGAATGCTTAAATAAACACCCAAACACAGAAAAATTAATATCATACATTTATAATACTTTATTAGAAAATGATATACCCAATACGGAAAAGTACAGACAACTATGGGAAAATGAAATAGGTGAAACAATCGAACCCGATATCTGGGATGAAAGTTTACGATATATACATAATTGTTCATTAAATTCTAGACACTCTCTGATACAATTCAAAGTTTTACATAGATTGCATTTTTCAAAATCTAAATTACATAGAATGTTTTCTAATGTATCTCCTATATGTGACAAATGCCAATACCCAGAAGCTAATTTAACACATTCTTTTACAACTTGTATAAAAATTACGAATTTTTGGTTGGAAATATTTAAGGTAATCTCGAATGTTGTAAATAAGAATCTAGTTCCAGACTCAAAATTAATAATATTGGGAATATTAGAAAGGGATCAATTACTCACGACAGCACAAAGAACTTTCATAGATTATAGTTTAATAATTGGTAAAAAATTAATTTTACAATTTTGGAAAAGCCCCATACCCCCTACAATCAAACTGTGGATTTCAGGAATGGCTGAGACTTTACACTTGAAAAGAATAAGACTTGCACTTTTAGGCAAGTTAGACCAATTTAATCTGATTTGGTCTCCATTCCTTGAATATCTTAAGGGACCAATATGACTCGGTTTGTGGACCTGATCGAGACCTGAGCGAAGGATTAGACGAAGAATAATACATTATTGATCACGGATATATTATTATATAAATACTGTTTGTATAATATACCACTGTTATTTTATTTACTTTTCTCTTTTGGTTATTTTATAACTATTTTTATGTTATCCATTCTTCACACTTTCCTACTTTTCACTAAAAAAAAACTACAATAAAATGTTTAGAAGTATATATAAGAAATTATGGTAATTATTACCTATCTCTTTATCAAGAACGTTGTTTTTATATGTACTTATATTTGTACTTACACCTGTACTTATACTTCTAATAAAAATTATTCAACAAAAAAAAAAAAAAAGAATATTCAAGCACCCTGCCTGAATTGCTCAAGTTGATTTTACACCGTTGGAAGCCATTCCCAGCACATCGGGATTAAGCCATCTCCCAGTGAAACAATTCCATTATCGCATTTCCATCTCTTATGTCCCTATACTTGTGTAACTTCTGTGCATCTTTATTATCTTCAATTCTTTTTGCATTAACTTGTATTAAGGGATAATTTACAGAAGCCAATTAGGCTACCTGTGAATTTTTGGGATACGGGAAGTAATGCAGACCTGCCAGGTAGTACGGATTTTCCATATTTTGCACGGAAATGCGATAATACGGATGTTAATTACGGATTTTTTAAAAGTCCATATTTAACAACGCAAAATCAATCATACTTAATTGTAACAATGAGGTGCAGCGGTAGGTGGGAGCGGCCGAGATCGGCCCGACCTCCTGTTTCGTTGGCATGCCACTTGCCAATGGAGGGGTGGTAGCCCGGTGGGGTTGACTTGGTATCTTGGAAAATGCAGGGATGTGGGGGGTTCACGCTGTATGTCTGGGGATTGTAACAGATTAAATCTACTGGTGGTTTGGGTTTCAAGATGTGGATGATTGTTTTTGTGGGCGTTCGTCTGTCACGGTGTTCGAGGTGGGGGGGGTCTCTCTCCCCCCCCTCTCTCCCCCCCCTCTCTCTCCCCCCCTCTCTCTCCCCCCCCTCTCTCTCCCCCCCTCTCTCTCCCCCCCTCTCTCTCCCCCCCTCTCTCTCCCCCCCTCTCTCTCCCCCCTCACTCCACCTCTCCCCCCCCCTTCTTTCCCCCTGTCCCTCTCTTTCCCCCCTCCCCCTCTGCATTCCCGGAATCGTTTTGCGGAGACGGCTGCATCTGCGATTCCTTCCTGTTGGGGGGGGAGGGGGAGCCCTGGCCCGTTCCCTCCGTGGGTGCCGCCTGGCCCGCTGAGTTCCTCCAGCACTCTACGTTTTTTGTTTGGCTCGGGAGTTGAAGGTGGACACGGGGGGGCTGGGGTCACTCAGCGGGACGGGTGGTAGCTCTGGGGAGAGGAAGTGGGTGGCGTTTCGGGTCGACACCCTTCTTCAGACAATCACAAGTACTCTCACCGACGAGAGTTCAGTTCAGTCTGAAGAAGGGTCTCGACCCAAAACATCACCGATTCCTTCTCTCCAGAGTCACTGCCTGTCCCGCTGAGTTGCTCCAGCTTTATGTCGATCTTAAATTTCAGAGTTAAATAAAAAAAATAGTGCTGGAGGAACTCGGTGGGCTAGGTGATATCTGTGGGGGAATGGATTAGGAGTTGTTTCGGGCCAGAGTTCTTCTTCAATAGGAAAGAACTGCAGATCAGGCATGATATTCTTCCGATTTAAATCGGAATTCCGATTTTTTTGGTTTTCGTATATGTCAATTTTTTGTTGCCTGATTATTTGGCAGCCAATCAACCGCTGTCTCTAAGGGGGTACGACCAATCACCGACCAGCTTCCTGTAAAATTCCCGCCAATCAACAAATCAGTCTTCTCCCGTCCAATCAGCAGCTGTCTCCAAGGGCATTGTGTCCCATTACATAATGCACTGGTTACTCGGCGGTCAATCAGACACAGTCTCCGAGGGGCGTTGCCACCAATCACCGACCAGCTTCCCTTACTGAAGCAGACGATGGCTATAGCCAACAGAGAGAGAGGGAGAGCGATGCAAGAAAGCAGCTATGACATATAATACACAATAACTGTATTACAAATATACAGTAAGCAAGTTATGTTTTCTTGTATTCTTACTTGACCGCACATTAAAAAAGAAAAAGAAATTCAGCCGAATGGCATCGCGAAAAAATACTGATTTTCAGGTACTAGAATACTGAAATGCTCTGACAAAACTTGGCAGCTCTGGAAATAGCACATTAAGGAGATCTATGTAGTTATGGAGGCCCTTCCCATTTTCACATTGACCTTCTGTCATCTGCCTCCTCTACTGCTAGGCTGAAGCCAGAGGAACAGCACTTCATATTCTGCCATTGGGTAGACTATCACTCAATGGCACAAACATTGAATTCTCCAGTTTTTGGTCTCCTCTCTCAGTCCATTTCTCTTTTCTGATGACCCCGATCCTTGTGCTTGATCATGAGCGTGCACACACACTCACTTTCCTCTTCATTACCTATCCCATCTGACTTTCATCCAAACACTCCTCCAACTGGGCCCCCTACTCCACTGCTTTTTTTTTAATTGTATTTATTAGAAGTAACATTACAATGATATAAGCCAAAAATAACATAATACATTTCCTGTACCACTTCTTATGTTAAACTTTAAGATGAAGAAGAATAGAGAAAGTTAGATAAGATAGTAAGTGCGTGAGAGAGTGATCAAGAAGAACCCGTAGAAGCGTAAAACACAAGAAAGAGAAAAATAGAAGACAGAACATATAAGAAAGTAAAATAAGATAAGATAAAAGGGATGTACCTACTTCGTATCTTTACACACCCCTCACCACGTCCTGATACCATTTATTTTCAAAGTTGTGTTGCACCCTATGCTTGTAATTAGTCGATAAATGGAGACCAAATCTTTTGGAAACGGTCTGATTTGCCTGCTAGGAGGAATCTCATATCTTCGAGGTGTAACATTTCGGACATATTTGAAACCCACATTTTTATCGTTGGTGTGGGAGCGTTTCTCCAGAATTTAAGTATGTTTTTTTGCCATTATTAAGCCATAATTAAGGAAGTTCTTTTGGAACAAAGTCAGCTCAAAGCTGGCTTCCATTGTTCCAAAAATAATCAATTCTGCATTCGGTTTCAGTTTTATTTTGAATAATTTTGTAAAAATTTCAAAGATTTCATTCCAGAATTTTTGGAATTTTATGCAAAAAACAAAGGAATGCGCTATGATTGCTTCTTGGGATAGACATCACAAATTGGGGAGACATTTGGAAAAAAAAATATTTTAGTTTTTGAATAATATATTCTGTGTAAGGTTTTAAATTGGATTAGAATATGTCTTACATTGATCGAGCATTTGTGCACATATAGCAAGTGTTTATCCCAACTCTTTTTCGAGATTTTTATAGCTAGTTCTTGTTCCCAATCTCTTCTAATTCTATCAGATGATATCAGATCATATTATAAAAGTATGATATTAAATTAGTTGAATCTGCCTTTATATTCATTGCTTCGTCTGGAGACAAATTTTGATATTCTTGTGTATATTTTTTCAAATAATCACGAATTTGAAAATGTTTAAAATATTGATTACTTCTCAGATTGTATTTAAGTTGTAGTTGTTGGAATTATAAGATATTTCCATTTTCATACATGTCTCTGAACGTTTTAATTCCTATTCTTTCCCAATATGTAAATTATTTATCAATACTAGAAGGTTTAAACGACAGATTATTAACTATAGGGGTGAGAAGTGCTAAATTTCGTAATTTAAGGGTTAATTTTCCTAATTCTAATAGTACTATGAATAATTGGATTTTTACTGTATATTGTATTATTCAGTTTTGTTGGTGAGAGAAGGATCGCTGCTATATTAAAAAGTGGCGCAATCCTCTCTCTCCATTAGTATACGATCCACCCACTGGGCAGAGTTGTCCAACAGGTGAATCACATTTTTGACGTTTGCTGCCCAATAATAATACAAAAAATTAGGGAGTGTTAATCTACCAAATTGTTTAGGTTTGCACAAATATCTTCTTTGAATTCTATGAGATTTATAGTCCCATATAAAATTTGTAATATCAGAATCCAGTTTTTTATTTAACTTTTTAGGTAAGTATATTAGTATTGATTGGAATAGATATAAAATTTGTGGTTGGAAGATCATTTTTATAGCATTTATTCATCCTATTAAAGACATTGGAAGAGTTTTTCAAAACTTAATCAGGGCGTTTAATTTGTTAAGTTGGGGCATATAGTTTGCATTAAATAAAGATTTATATTTTCTAGTAATTTCGATTCCCAAATATTTAAATTTTTCTGTAGCAATTTTAAAAGGGAATTTTAGCAGATGTGTTGAGTTATCGTTATAATTTCACTTTTATTCCAATTTATTCTATATCCTGAAAAGGATCCAATTTCCTCTATTAGATTTAATATATTTGGTATGCTAATTTGTGATTTTGTGATGTACAGTAGTACATCATCTGCATATAATGATATTTTGTTATTTAGCCATTTTGTATTATAATCATGGATGTTCGGATGTGTTCTAATGCTTTCAGCTGGAGGTTCTATTACAAGAGCAAATAGCAGAGGTGATAGTGAGCATCCCTGTCTATTGCCCCTGGATAATTGAAATTTCGGAGACAACATGTTGTTAGTTAATATTCTAGCAGTAGGCCTGTCATATAATAGTTTTACCCATGAGATAAAATTCTTCTCCATTTGAAATTTTTGCAATACTTTAACAAGGTAGTCCCAATTCCACTTGATCGAAAGCCTTTTCTGCGTCCAATGAAATAATTGATAAGTCTTGTTCTTCAGTTTTATATGAATACCTTATATTAAACAGACGTCTCAGGTTATTGCATGAGTATCTCTTGGGTATAAACCCCATTTGATCCGCATTTATTAATTTACTAACACTTCAGTGTTCTGATCAACCTATTTCATCTCCCTTAAATTTGGTTCCATGCTTAATCTTCCTTTCCTATCCGATTCCATCATCTGTAGCCCTTTGTTGCCATCCTACACCTGACAATCAACCCCTTCCCATCAGGATACACCAACTCTTGCCCCAACCACGCCTTCCTCTTTTATTGGTTTCCTCCCCTCTACACATTCAGTCCAAAGAAGGAGTCTAGACCTGAAACAAACCATCCATTTCCTTCTGCAAGTGTTGCCTGACCCTCTGAATTCCCCTGCAGCCTGATTGTTTTTGCTCCTGATTTTACACCAATTTGCAATGTCTTAAATTTTGCTTTATCAATCCTCTCCATAGGGAATTGTTTGGAATGAGGGTGGTAAATGTTTTTAAATTTGGGGAAAATATGTCTAATTAACTCTTGTCAGAATGCAGTTAGCAAAATTGTCTTGATTTCATTTGTTGTTTGAATGAATCAAAAGATACAGAACTTTGGGCAGTTGTTGACTGTTTTCGTTAAAATCCATTCATTTGACCAATTTTTATTTTTGTCCATTGCTGTGAGAAGCATTGTTGCATATGAGAGGAGTGGTGTTAGTACAAATTGTTATATTATAGATGTATTCATATTTCCAATTAGAATGTGAATGACACCAATGGGCCTGTCCCACTTAGGCGACTTTTTAGGTGACTGCAGGAGACTGTGCAGTCGCCACATGTTCGTGAGTGGTTGCCGGGGAGTCACTTTCATAGTCGTGTGGAGTTCTCTGTTGAAAAATTAGAGGCAACTAGAATGAAGCCACCATGGAGAGTAGTGAGAATTCTCGTGCCAAAGGTGGGTCGGCAGGAGGCCCTAATGGGTTGCCAGGAGGTCGAAGGTTCTCGTAGGTTGCAGCCGGTGCTGACCGGTGAATTTCATTGGCTCATTGGGAAAAAAAACCATAAGCAGTAGTTTTTAGAACCAAGGAAAACCGAGCTTCATAGCCGTGTATTCCTGGCTTCTTAAAAGTTGTCTCCACTCCTTTTCCCCCCCACTCTTTTAAAGGACTTACCGTACACTGCGCTTTTTAGCATCTTAATTACAGCACCAACCTTCCTGTTTATTGCGGTGTGTGTCTGTATCACATTGGTTTTGCACCGTGTGAATTTAACTCAGACAGCGCTCCCTCCGCTTGCCCTGTCTCCCGCCTGCAGAATGGGCTGGTGAAGGAAGCGATGTGTTTGTGTGTGTGTGTGTTCCACTCTGACAGTCACTGTTCCAGTTACTGCTTTTTCAGGCGACTGCCAACAACTTAGCAGTTGCCTGAAAAATCGCCTCAATGGGACAGGCCCATAACTGCTTGAATGTTTGTGGTCCTTGCAGCTGTACAGAGATTTATATAGTTAGCTTGCAAAACTGCATTATTTGTCCCTTGACACCAATATCCAAGTATTTTTGTATAGATTAAGAAATGAACCAGTGGGAGAGTAGCCAAACCTCCCAGTTATGCTGGTCCATGATCTTCAACAACTGTCCCTGTTTACCCAACAGTGTTTAATAAAGTTAATTTAATTCACTGCAACTAATTACAAGTTTATAGTGAATAACCAACAAATTAGATGTTCAAAATATTAATTTGTATTTAGTAAATCAGTGTGGACAGCTTGGATCTCTGTCATTGCTGTTGGTCACTGAGCACCTGGAAACAAGAGCTATTCTTGACGACCAATACTTCACGTGTTAATTACTGTAGACCTCCACTGCTCCACTTCTGCAAGCTGTAATCACTGTTTGATTGGCATACCTTGGTTACAGAATTCAGAAGGAATGCTCAGCAATTACTGTTGCTAAGGGGTAATGCTGACAAGACTTATTTTTCTGGTAGTTGTGTCAGAACTTCCTAATCATGCAGAAGGCACATTTTAAAAAAGGCAAGAGTCCACTTAATATCTTTAGATTTTGAATCCAAAACAAATTCCACTTTTAGTTACTGGCACTGATGAATTCTCCTAATCTTTTTATTGGATTTATTTTGCATGACCATTTTATCTGGGTTTTATTGGATTTCTGTTATCCTGCAGGTTCAGAATTTTCAGGTTGCCGCCAAAGTCATCACCTATCAATTTGGAACAGCGGCAAAATACTGAAGGTTGAGAGAGATTGAGGCCCATTCCTAATTACAAAAACATATACTGGTCTAATTCTTCAGTACTTGCTCTTGTCTTGTTCATGTGGGTGTAAACAATCTAAGAGTTAGATGTGTTAAACTGAACGCCATGTCAGCCAGCATGAACTTTTAACCAAAAGCTACTTATCTCTATTTTGTGGGGGATCTTTCTCTGTGTGTCCATTTCAGTGTATCCATTTCAAAAGATGCCAAATAAATGAAATACAGGTAAATTCTGATAATCTGCTATTATTCTGAAATCCTGATAGTTTGGCTCCTTGTTCCTTTTTGTACGCTTCCTTTAAACTCACGGAGATCTTGTTTTTTATAGCGTCTTTAAACCCAACAGAGCAGTTGCCTTTTCAACACATGGTGGCCATTCCCATACTCCCTTTAAACACACAGGAACCTCTTTCCACCCATCTTTTAAACTCGGTAGGGTCCAGTTCCCATGCTTTTATCAGCAAACACTACAATCTCTTTTCCCCACACATCTTTAATTAATTGGGCCCTATTTTCCATGCTGCTTTTATAATCATAAGAGCCCCGTTTGCACGCAATCACTGGGTCCCCATTCTTCCTTTCACAAAAGAACCCTCTTTCTGACACTACCTTTAAGCGGACTGGTGCCTTGGATCGCATGCTTTCTTTGAACTCACTGAACTCTGGTTTACAGGCTCCTTTTGAATGTACCATGCCCTGTGCCCAGCACTAATTTTTCAACTCTCCCAACTCATTCCCATACTGCTTTCATGCAGCCATGTTTCCTGTGCTCGTTTTTAACCTGCTCGTATTTCCATTCCCACGCTCCCTTATAATTCAACTGTGGCCCTATTTCCCATTCTTCTTTTTAACGAGCCAGAGCCCTGGTTCCCATACTGGTTTCACCGAGCCAGGGCCTAGGTTTCCATGCTCCTTTTCAATAAGCCAGGGCCTTGATTCCCATGCTCCTATTTCAATGAGCTGGGAGATTGGTTGCCAAGCTGTTTATTTTAAATCATTGAGTTTTGTTTCTGTGCTTCCTTTAAATTCACCTGGTTCACTGGAAAGTGCATTATGGAACTGTGTAATAACATCTTAAAACACAATGTGTTGGTGTTTTATAGGAATAAATATAAATTGTGCGCAAAATTTGCTATTCCAAGCTTGCTTTATTATAGGAGGTTTATTGTATTTTGTTTCATTAATTAGGAAGTTTAATCCAGCCCTGTCAGAAGAGTTGCACTTTAATGTAAGGGGAATTGGCTATAACGCACTAGTCACATGTAACTATCCACACCCTGATTTTATCTGTCAGGTTTCTAGCATTGAAGTAAATGTAATTTAATCAAATCATCTTTCCTCGTTTCCTGTCGCACTCCTGCTTATATTGATTATTTAATTTGCACTCAATGACTTCTGTACCCACTTCCAACCTTCCACCTGCTTCACTACTACTTTGGATCCTATCCCGCTGCCAATTTGGTTTAAACCCTCCCAAGTACCGGGTGGTGCCTGCAACGACTGCCTTGCCAACAGTTTTTCTGTACCTTTCTTCGTGGTTTTTTTTAGTATGTGTTAAATGTATGCTTTTAGTGTTCTTTAGCTTGTTTTATGTACGGGGAAACTTTTTCTAATCTCTTCCCTCGACGGAGATGTGATTTGTTCCGTATCGTATCTCTGTCTGCACTGCGGCCTAACTTCGAGGAGTTGGCGTCCTTTGCTGGAGACCGATTTCGAGATCTCCACCGCGGGAGCTTGTGGACTCACCATCGTGGGGCCCGTGATCTTTTTGCCAGGGATCGACCTCTGAGCTTTAACAACGGGTACCTGCTCTAACAACGGGTGCAGCTTGCGGCCTCTGGTTAAAGACCGGCATCAGGAACTCCAAGCCGCGGGAGCTTCGACCGGCCCGAGGGGGGGTGGGGCTTTGACCGCTGGCTGCAGGAGCTTAGATCGCCCCGACGGATGGTTCAACTGCCCCGAGCACGTTTATTCTCTTCCATCACAGTAAGGAATGAGGGGAATCCGCTGTGGTGGATGTTTATGTTAACTTTTATGTAGTTGTGTGTCTTGTTGCGTCTTTAGTATGGCTCTATGGTAATTCGCATATCACTGTACCTTAATTGGTACACAATTGGTGACAATAAAAGACCTTTGAAACCTTTGAAGTAGCACTAGCACTAGCAAACCTATCCGGAAGGATATTGGTCATCTTCCAGTTCAGGTGTAACCCATCTTTTAAACAGGTCACCTCTGCCATGGAAGAAATGATCCAAAAATCTGAAACCCTACCCCTGCACCAGCACCTTAGCCACACGTCCACCTGTCCTTTTTTCCTATTCCTACCTCACTAGCACATGGCGCTGAGTGTAATTCGAGATCACCACCTTTAAGATCTTTTTTAATCTTGTTCGACTCCCTACATTCACGCTGTTGAATCTCAGCCCTTTCCCCAGTTATGTTATTTGTGCCAAAGTGCATAACAAGTTCTGGCTGCTCTCCATCTCCCTTGAGAATGTCTGACTGTACCCTGTCCCATTCACGTGCCTGTCCAAGTGTCTTTTAAATTCTTAAGATATTCAAAATTCTTTATTCTTTACATTTTCTTAATTTTGCAAAATCTTCTTTATGAGATTTTGATTCTACCTTAATCTCAAAGTACTCCAAGAATTAGATTATGCATTGTATTGAAAAATTAATTTAAAAATTATGGTTTTGTCTTGCTGGTTTTCTATGTGGGATAATACTTCAATGTCGTTGGCCAATCTCCTGTCCCATTTAAATGATTTATCCAATGTTTAACTGGGTTTATATTCAAACATAATTTATTAAATTGCATCATTTAGTTTACCTTTGACATAATAAATGTGGAAATATTTAATTTGGGGAAGAGATATTTTGTTTTAGTTGTAGGGAGGGGCAGTTCAATCAGGTCATCTTACTCTAAAGAACAGCAGAGATCAACTGCTCTGTACTTGCAATTTCAGGCATGAATTAATTAAAAAGGGCGTGCCTGTCAATACAATGTGACTGCAGTTCTAAATGAAATTCTTTAATTACTGGATAAATTGAACTGTTTGGAATAAATCCTAAATAAGCAGTGGGATAATCAAGATTATCCAACTGTCCACATGGGATAAAAAGATCAATAAAATATTGAAGATATTTAATTCAAAGCTATGCCAATTTTACTCTGGCATGTAAATATCAGACAGTAATACAAACTCAAATATTTTTTGAATATCTTCACACTCTATCCCATCATTGAGACTGTGTTACTATATTTGTGTTGTCATAGTTTATAGAGATACAGCGCGGAAACAGGCCCTACGGCACACCGGGTCTGTGCCGACCAGCAATCCCTGCACATTAACACTATCCTACACCCACTAAGGACATTTTTTTAATATTTAACAAGCCAATTAACTTACAAACCTGTACGTATTTGGAGTGTGGGAGGAAACCGAAGGTATCGGAGAAAACCTATGCAGGTCACGGGGAGAACGTACAAACTCCATACAGACAGCACCCGTAGTCGGGATCGAACCCGGGTCTTACAGCATTCGCTGTAAGGCTGCAACTCTACCACTACGCCACCATAACCGCCCACAATTTAAACCCCTCATAATACTTAATCAGCCCTATTCATATCCATCTCATGCTATTAAGTAGGCATTCTTTCAAAAGCTTTTAATATAAATATTTTTCCTTGTCAACTCTTGTAAGGGATACTAACCCTGCCATGTTCTCATCCAGTGAAAGATTAAATATCTCCCACATACAGCAATTTTGTATACTTGTTCAAAAACAATCTGAACCTGATGTATCAAACCCAACCCCTATCATGTGCAGATTTCTGTATTCTATCATGTCAACTTGTGGTTACCTTTATGTCCTTTCAAAGTTGATCTACATTTGTTCTTGGATGCCCCATAACTTCTGATTATATATTTTTGTTATGTCTTTATATCCTTTAATGGTGTCCACACCCTCTAAATCGCCCACAGAAAGGACATACTTTTCTTGAGATGTTTCTTCTTTTAAGCAATAATGAATTGCAAATGAAAATGAAGAGATGAATTCTCAGTGTTCATCTTGGTTTGTTTAGATCCAAATTGAATCTAGAAGAAGCTTTGCAATATTTTATCTGTGCACAATGCAGATGGTACAATTAAGGTGCATCATTGGTGGACTGAGTTTACATGAAAAATTGTGCAAGGATATCTAATCATAAGAACACAAGAAGTAGGAGTAGAAGTAGAGTAGGTTGCTCCTCAAACCTAAACTAGTCATTGAGATCATGACCAATCTGATCTTGGCTTTGTCCAATTTCTCCATAACTCATGGCTCCTCTGTCTGTCTCAGTAAATATAGTCATTTACTTTGCCTCTACAGCTCTCTTGGTTATAAAGATCTATAAATGATTAGTCTTCTGTGCGGATTCTTTTTCATTTCCATCTAAATTTGCTTAAATTATTTCCCCTATTTTAGATTATTCTAAAAAGTGGAACATCTCCTCAGAATCCCGTATGTTTGCGTTAGTTCATTCTAATTTTTCTTAACTCCAATGAGTATTGGCCTAACCCACTCAACCTTTCCTCATGTGACAATACCAGGCATTAACCAAATGTGTCTTTTCTCAACTGCTTCCATTGGAAGTATATTCTTCCTTACTAAAAGAAACCCAAAATTCTGCAGAATACTCCAGATAAAGTCTTATCAATACCCTACCTGTAGCAGATTTACTTGTCTTAATGAACTGTACCATAAAATATCATCAGTCTACCTATTTGATGTACCAATGAGCTTTTAAATTGTATACTTTATCCTGTATGATGTTTGCTTCTTCTGGGAGATGCACTCGTTGAGGCAATTGCAATGTTTATGAATGCCGTCCACATGCATCTTGTAGTTATGTAACTCAGTGCAGAATACAGAGCCTCTGACCTGTTGTTGGTACAGCATTTGTGCGGTTGACACGGTTGTGCATTTGGTGACATCCCAGCCCCTTCCTCCCCAGGCATATACAAAGGCAAGATAATATTGTTGAATGTGAATAGTTGGCAAATAGACTCTCTTCTTGGGGTTGGTCATTGCTTAACGGTGGCATTCTTAATTATTACACGATTTATCGGCTCAATTTTGAATATTGTCCGATAATTGCAGTATGCAACTACACATCTTTATTGTCTGACAGTGTATCATTTTGCATTCGTTGGTAACCATCACACGGAATAATGTGTGTATTGGAGAATTGAAATTAAGTTAATGCTATAAGATATGTTATGGAATAGCTTATGTTTCCGGTTCTCTCCGTCAGTTGTTTCATGTCTTTGTTGATGGTATCAACCTTAATTTGGTGTTGGCACTTGTGTCACTGAATCAGAAAGTCACATACTTACTTAAAGAACACATAAGCTAATGAACCAAGGTTGTAGTGTTTAAGGTCCTGTCATTTAAAGATAATCTGAACAAATTTAAATTAAGATATGGTAATATCTTATTCGTTGGAGCGGAGGAGGGTGAGGGGTGCTCTTATGGAAGTGTATAGGATCACAATAGGAATAGTTAAGTCTTGCTCAGACTCTTTTACTCATCAGGGGAATCAAGAATGCAAGGACATGGGTTTTAGTTGAGGGGGAGAAATAAATTTAATTTGAACCCAACTATTTTACATAAAAGGTGGTGGGTATATGGAATATACAGAGGAGGTAGATGAAAAAAAAACATTTGGACAGGTACATGGATCGTGTAGGTTTAGAAGGATATGGGTGGTGGATGGCAGGTGGGACTAGTGTAGATGGGGCATATTGTGTGGCGGTGCCTAACTGCAGTGGCTCGACTGCAATCCGTCTGTCGTTTTTTAATTTTTGTCTCGTTAAATGTATGTTTTGATTCTAGTTTTTATTATTTTTTTAGCTGTGTATATGGGGGAGGTGGGGGAAACTGTTTAATCTCTTCCCTGTACGGGGGGCACGACTTTTTTCGTCTTGGTTTCGCCGATGTCGTTGGGCCTAACATTGCGGAGCCGGAACCAACCTGAAGGCTCCAGTCGCTGAGCCTGCGGACCTGACATCGCGGCGTTGGCCAACTTCTGAGCGGGAGGAGCTGTGGTGGCGCGATGCTGCGACCCGATTTCGGAGCTTCGGAGGCTCCGGCTGCAGGCCCTGTGGATGGTAACATTGGGGGCTCGCAGGTCCCTGGTGGGAGATTGCTTTTCGGAGATCCCGCAACGGCAACTTCTCCCGCCGGAATCACGGGGTTAAATAACTTTGAGCAGGGCCTAACATCGTCCGGTGCGGCTTAATGGCCACGGGACTTACCACTGCCCGCTGGGTGCTTTAACATTGTGAGCCCCAGTCGTCTCGACATTACAGTTGGACTGCTGGACCGCAGGAGAAGAACAAAGAGATAAGACTTTTGCCTTCCATCACAGAGAGGAGGTATTGGAGATTCACTGTGATGGATGTTTGTGTAAATTGTGTTATGTGTGGGTCTTGTTTTTTTTTGTAATGTTAAGACTGTAGAAAATGCAATTTTGTTCAAACCAAGCTGTTTGAATGACAATAAAAGGTATTATATTCTATATTGGTCGGCATGGACAAGTTGGGCTGAAGGGCCTGTTTCCACACTAGAAACAATGCTCTGTGTCAGCCACCTGGAGTTCCTGATTGTTAGACAATTTAATTCCTCTCCCCATTCTTATACGGACCTGTCTGTCCGCTGCCACAGTGAGGCCAAATGCAAACTGGAAGAACAGCATCTAATATATACATCGGTAGTCTACTACCCGAATTCTCTAATTTAAGGTAACCTGCTCCCCCATAATCTATCTAGGTGGTCCCACACATAGCTCTCTTTTCCAAAAACACCAGGCTCCCTTTCAGCCAGCTTCCTCTTCGCCAAATATATATATCCTTCACCTACATACTCCACCAATCGGGTCCCCTTCCCTCCCTTACAACCATCCCACTTTCTGTATTTGGTCCTGTACTCCACCTTCCTTTCCCACCAGATTCCATCATTTTCTCCCACTTGTTACTTCGACCAATCATGTCCCAGCCTCTGTTTTTACCTCCAATCTTTTCTCCCTCCACCATCGCCTGCCAGCTCTTCTCCCACCACCTCCACTCTTTCTAGGAAGGTTTTGACCCAGAATGTCGACTGCCCATTTCTTTTTCATTCTTGGAATACTGACTACTGTCTGACCACACTTGGAGTACTGTGTGCAGTTTTAGCCACCCAGTTTTGGAAGGATGTCATGTTGGAAAGGGTGGATGTTACTTGGGCTTTCAGGCTTGAGTTATTTGGAGATGTGAATAGACAGGGACTTTTTTCTTTGGCATGTAGGATGCTGAGTGATGACCTTATTGGGGGATCATGTGGGAAATGGTTATACGGTCACAGTCTTTTTGCAAGGTAGAAGATTCTAAAGCTAGAGACCATAGGCATAGGTAGGAGAGGAAAGATTTAAGGGTGACCTCGGGAGCAACCTTTTCACTTAAATGGTAGTCCGATAGGAAAGATTCATAGGGCTATGAGCCAAATGTAGGCAAATGGGACTACATTTTTGGCAGCAGTTCTAATTGGAAGTCTTGACTGTATCAGTTCACTGTATCAGTTGAGACCAGGGTAAAGCCTGTTCTTGTCGAGTTGTTGGAGAATCACATCTCTGATCTCTGCACAGACAGAACAAAAATGATAGTCGAGTTCAATTTTTAAGGAAGGCATGTTGTAAATCCTGAAATCTTGAACATGTCCGTAGGTTAATAATCGTCAAGATTACTAGTACTATCCAAAAACAACAATTAGGCAAATGTTCCATTTACACATTTACAATTATGCTTTTGGTTCATAGATGATATTTTTTAAATCTTCTACACTTGTTTCCCAGCTGTTCACTGATCGCTTTAAATGGCCCACATTCATCAGTCAGGAATTTGTTCAACAGGAGGGAAGCATTGAGCTACCTGTCAACATGCCCCAGTGGCCGTGTGTCCAGTAGAGCATGAGTCCCAACATTCCCATAAATTTAGGTATATGCTACTGGAGTTACTGTATCAGAGATCAAAATGACTACTGTTGTGTAACTAATGGCAAAGAGCTTTTTTGGCTTTCATTCCATTTCTGTTTCTATGCTGACTTTTTGGAGTTGTATACAAATCATTGGTAATGGAATTTTTTTAATTTTTTGCTGTTTGTTATGCCTGAACTTAACTTATTAATTCAAATTTGTATGTCGCAAAGTTTTTCTAATTTAAGGTCGTAAAAATTATTCAAATTTATAGTATTTCTATACTCGTGGTTTGTTGTATTATGAGCACATGAAAACAAATTGGTCATATATTTATAAACCTCAAGTACTAACTTAATAACCATATTCATGATAGAACTCTGTTCTTTAGTCAGGACAATATCTGATTTGTAGAGAAGCATTCACAATGAAGCCCTTAAATTTAGTTGCAAAGTTGTTGAATTCTGTACTCAACACAAGCTCCGAATGATCTAATTTTAAACTAAAAAAAGATTCTAAATGCCATTGTTGGATTTCTAAAACCACCTTGCTGGAAAAGTAGGTTGAACAATTTGCTTTTAGGCACGACAGGATGAAGGATATTTTTTTGCAGGTGAAATTCTTGAGAATATGGTCATTGATTTATGCACTCTATGACCATTTCTGATATTTAGGTCCAAAGGCAGGTGTTTTAATTAATATTCACTAATACAAAAATATAAATAATTTCATGAATCAAAACATTGTGGAAACAATCATTTAGCGATATACATGAAGTGCTCAGATTCGATTTCAACAACTGCAGCCGCTCTTTGACCCTCTAAGTCAGACCAGTGCAATGCACCCGTCATCAACTGACTTCAGTTTTACCAGGGCCTCCTGCTGTCAAAAGAAGTCATCCTTTCCTCACCAATAGAGACCAGCTTTTTTGTTGATGTTCAGACCAGAGCTGTAACAAGCTCAGGAAATGAATTATGAGGGAGCCTCGTGACCACGGAGACAACGGAGGAAGATGACTGAATATTGGAGTCTTCCCTCACAGAGGGAAACTTTGATCCCACTGTGTGGCGATGTCTGTGTTAAAGACTATCGTGTTCTGTGCTCTTTATTATTCGTATGGCTGTATGGCGACCACACATTTCAATGTACCAATTGGTACATGTGACGATAAATGTATCTTGTATCTTGTGATTCCAACTGATATAGTGCCGAGTAAAGCTATCAAGTATTGTTGCCCACTAACAGGAAAAATAACTTACGACTATATGTTCCCTGGATGACATGTGGCCTGACTTTGCAGGAGTGAAAACAAAAACAGATCAAACCTGACCGTCTGATATTTAGATCACCAGTTAACAGCCTTGTCTCTCTACCTCCTACTGCTGGCAGGGGAGAGAAATTGGCCTGGGGTGAACTCTGAGTCAAGGCTCCTTTGATCTATAGCCAGGACTGAGTTTGAATTGCAAGTTCAACCACTGCCTTTGCAGCAGAAAGACCCCTCCTCTCTCTCCCCTCATTTTTTGTCTCCATCATACTTAGACCTTACCCAAGCCCATGAGCCCCAGCAAACTTTCATGTCATCATAAAAATGTATTTTGAAAATCTACATCTACTGATGCTTGATATTATACTCAAAAATCTTAAGCATCATTTCCCTGAATGAAATGATACATTCACTCATTGACTCCTAATCATTCTAATATTTTATAAGTTAACATGTCAATGGTAATGGATGCTAGAATTATTCTGACAATTCTCACAAGAAAACTGGTTTGTCGTTCTCCTGTCTTTTCCTCTAATTGTGTTGATATAGATAGAACTTAACCAGAATTTATGAATTATTGTAACACCATCACTAAATGCATCCACTTTGTTTTGTAGCGATCCAAATTCCAGCATGTGAGGCGTCAGGTACAGGAGGTTTGTCAGCTCCTGGAGTATTGCGTACAGTTTTGGTCTCCTAATCTGAGGAAAGACATTTTTGCCATAGAGGGAGTACAGAGTACTTTGTCGTTCTCCTGTTTTTTCCTCTAATTGTGTTGATATAGATAGAACTTAACCAGAATTTATGAATTATTGTAACACCACCACTAAATGCATCCACTTTGTTTTGTTGCGGAGTACAGGAGTTCACCAGACTGATTCCTGGGATGGCAGGACTTTCATATGAAGAAAGACTGGATAGACTTGGCTTGTACACGCTAGAATTTAGAAGATTGAGGGAGGATCTTATAGAGACTTACAAAATTAAGGGGTTGGACAGCCTAGATGCAGGAAGATTGTTCCCGATGTTCGGGAACTCCAGAGACCGAGGGACCGAGATGAGAAAAACATTTTTCACACAGAGAGTGGTGAATCTGTGGAATTCTCTGCCACAGAAGGTAGTTGAGGCCAGTTCATTGGCTATATTTAAGAGGGAGTTATCTAATTAGCCCTTGTGGCTAATGGGATCAGTGGGTATGGAGAGACTGCAGGTACAGAATACTGAGTTGGATGATTAGCCATGATCATATTGAATGGCGGTGCAGGCTCGAAGGGCCGAATGGCCTACTCCTGCACCTATTTCCTATGTTTCTATGTGAATAACATATGTCTCAGCTCCCCCTCGCCCCTGTTTGATAAATCTTTATCTTTACTCTTTTGAAACATATGCTGACTTTGGCAGAGTTAGTAAATGGTGAAAACCGAATGAATGAAAAGTAGTTTGGCTCATAATTTAAACCTTCTACTAATCCCATCCAAAATCTTGATATGAGGATATCTCTCTTGGTAAGATAGATCAAAGTCTTTGAAACTATCGAGTCCTATTCTTTGAGAGTAGCCATGCAGTAGGTCAACAACACCAAAAGTCTGCCTATTTAAATACATTTACCTATTTATTTATTGTTTTCAACCTGATGTGGGCAATTAGCACTTTAAACACATGCATCATGCGGTGCCCTGTGCCCTGAGATATGCATCTTTGAAAAACATTGGTAATAGGCATTATGTGGCATTATGTAAAGAAGGCAAGTTAAATGTTCATGGTTTGAAGACAAATATGAGCATGTTTTTATTATCTGCTGTTTCCAATGTTGTTATTTAGTATAATTCTTTGTTTATGTTTGCATTTGTGGCTTTATTTTCAAAGTTTTTTTGCAGTATTTATTTATTCATAAAGAATCAAACAGGTGCAAGTTTAAAATCAAAAACATATATACAATATTGCAATATTTAATGTCAGCCATTTGGCAATTTTAGCAAGGTCCTGAGACTGAACAGGAAAGAATTAGCATTGAAATTTTAGCAAGCAAGAATTTCATTGTCCTATCTGGGACATATGACAATATGACAATAAAACACTCTTGACTTCCCTGTTGCTCTTCCACCCCCACCCCGCCCAATACTTTTAACTTGTACTTGTATATGTGCTTAAAAGCTCTTTCATGATTCTTCCAGTGCAGATGAAAGCCTATTAAAAAAAATTCTTTCTCTCCCAATGTTAGCTGACCTGATGAATGCTTCCACTATTCAATATCTATTATGTTTCCAATAATAATTTATTGCTTATACACAATTTAATCAGTAATGCAGTATAAGAATAAATAATAGGGCAGGACCTACACAGTGAATGGTAGGCCTCTGGTGAGTGTTGTAGAGCAGAGGGATCTAGGAGTGCAGGTGCGCGGTTCCTTGAAGGTCGAGCTGCAGGCAGATCAGGTTGTCAAAAAGGCTTTTGGCACATTAGCCTTCATCAGGCTGAGTATTGAGTATAGACATTGGGAGGTCATGTTGCAGTTGTATAAGACATTGGTGCGAACCAATTGTATTCAGTTCTGGGCACTATGTTATAGGAAAGATATTGTCAAGTTTGAAAGGGTTCACAGAAGATTTATGAGGATGTTGCCGGGACTAGAGTGTCTGAGCTATAGGGTGAGGTTGAGTAGGCTGGGTCTCTATTCCTTGGAGAGCAGGAAGATGAGGGGTGATCTTATTGAGGTGTATAAAATCATGTGAGGAATAGATCAGGTAGATGCACAGAATCTCTTGCCCAGATTGGGGGAATCGAGGTCCAGAGCACATATGTGAAGGGCAAAAGATTTAATAGGATTCTGAGGGGTAACTTTTTCACACAAAGGGCGGTGCGTGTACGGAACAAGCTGCCAAAGGAGGTAGTTGAGGCTGGGACTATCCCAACGTTTAAGAAACAGTTAGCCAGGTACATGGATAGGACACGTTTAGAGGGATATGGACCAAACGCAGGCAGGTGGGGCTTGTGTTGCTGGGACATGTTGGCGGGTGTGGGCAAGTTGGGCCGAAGGGCCTGTTTCCACACTATAATTCCGTGATTATAATAAATGAGCATTGGAACCAATTATTTTTTGCATGTTCCACTTATGCAACTGTCAATAACCTAGATGTTTCTATAGATGCATTCAATGGTGTAGGAGTCAAACTACATTCATAGATATTTTGTTAAGATAATAAATGCAGCATGTATGTATTTTATGATGTATGATTATGTTTTTCAGGACAATGCCAACTTACCTACTCTTGAGAACCCAAAAGCCTTAGAGCCGAACGTTGAAATTAATACTGTGACCAGTCCCCTTACAATGCAGGAATATTTCGCTGTTAGGATGGCACAGCGCACAAATCGTAAAGCGGTGAAAGAGATTCAGCAAGCCACTGCTGCCCAGGAACTTGTAGGAAATGAAATGCAGTCCTCTGAAGTGAGAATTAAATCCAAAAAAAAAAAGCGTAACAGAATCATTGAGGAGAGTTGTGACTTTATTGAACCATCAATAGTCAGAAACCAAGTAAAAAATGAAGGAGACAAAAATAATGTATTGGCAGAAGACAACCAAATTAAGGAAAATTATCGGTGTAAAAAGTCAAGAACGAAAGCAAAATGAAACGTCCAATATCTGCCACATGTATTGCAGCTGAATTGTAGGAGGTTACGGTTGTTCAGCACACATCAGTAAATATGTTAGGGAAACAAAATGAGCAGAAATTGCAAATAGACAATGATTAATGAATTGATGAGTGAATGATAGGTTTCACGAACGCCGCGATTAAAAATAGCCAAAATTTGAAATCTGCAGGAATGCATTTTCCAGTAAAAGCCATCTGTGTTTATTTATAATTGCAAAGAAAATTAATAAATGCTGAGAAACCATTTAAGAGTTTCATCATGTTAATAAACATGCTTCTATGCTCTCATTTGTGCAACAACAATGAAGAATTAAGTATTTATGATGTGTAATATATTTTGCTTTTTTTAATGCCTTGTATTGACCAGCAAATGCATCACTGAACATCACGGCTAAACATACACTAAATAAACATTGACATGCTTTAGTAATGCAGAACTAGTTAATATTTCCCCCTAGTTTATTGTGTTTAGAATCAAATTATTTTGTGCAATGGAAGGACATTTGGTTCAAAATCCCTTTTCACTTCCCAAATTGCTGCAGCCTCATTTACATAAAAATAAATCCCTCTTAATTCTCAGCTGGGCATTGCAAGTACTAAATATTCAATGTTACAGTTTGGCCTGCTATGACACAATAGTTGTGTTCCTAAGAAGCCACATGTTCTAAAAATTGTTGGAAAACAATTGCCAATGGGGAAAATAAGAGGTTTGAGAATTTTTTGAATCGTAATAACAAAGTTTTCAAAAATAAAGGTCCTTTTAATAACGGTAGACAAAAATGCTGAAGAACTCAGCGGGTGAGGCAGCATCTATGGAGCGAAGGAAATAGGCAAAGTTTCGGGTCGAAACCCTTCTTCAGACTGATGTGAGAGTTGGGGGGGTGGCGGGAGGAAGAAAGGAAGAGGTGGAGCTAGAGGGCTGAGGGAGAGGGAGAGCTGTGAAGGGGAGGAGAAAGTAAGGACTACCTGAAATTAGAGAAGTCAGTGTTCATACCACTGGGGTGCAAACTGCCCAAGTAAAATATGAGGTGCTGCTCCTCCAATTTATGGTGGTCCTCACTCTGGTCATGGAGGAGGCCCAGGACAGAAAGGTCGGATTTGGAATGGGTGGGAGGGGGGGTTAGAAGTGCTGAGCCTCCAGGAAGTAGGTTTGGTTATTGCGAACCAGGCGGAGGTGTTCGGCGAAGCGATAGCCAAGCCTACGCTTGGTCGTACCGATGTAGAGCAACTGACATCTAGGGCTGCGGATGCAATAGATGAGGTTAGAGGAGGTGCAGGTGAACCTCTGTCGTACCTGGAAAGACTGCTTGGGTCCTTGAATGGAGTCAAGGGGGGAAATAAAGCGACAAGTGTAGCATTTCTTGCGGTTGCGAGGGAAAGTGCCCGGAGAGGGGGTGGGAAGGGGCAAATTGACCCGTAAGTTACGGAAGGAGCGGTCTCTGTGGAGAGGAGATGGGAAGATGTAGCAAGTGGTGGGATCACATTGGAGATGGCGAAAATGTTGGAGGATTATTTGTTGTATGTGACGGCGGGTAGGGTGGAAGGTGAGGACAAGGGGGACTCTGCCCTTGTTATGAGTGGGGGGGATGGGGAGTGCGAGCAGAGTCATGGGGTATAGAAGAGACCCTGGTGAAAGCCTCATCTATTGTAGAAGATGGAACACCCGTTCCCTGAAGAATGAGGAAATTTCTGATGCCCTGGTGTGGAACACCTCATCCTAGGTGCAGATGTGGCGCAGACAGAGGAATTGGGAGTCGGGGATGGAGGCCTTACAGGAACCAGGGTGGGAAGAAGTGTAGTCCAGATAGCCATGGGATTCAGTAGGTTTATAGTGGATGCCAGACAGTTGTCTATCACCTGCGATGGAGATAGTAAGGTAAAAAAATGATAGGGAAATGTCGGAAATGGTCCAGGTGTATTTGAGTGCCAGGTGGAAGTTAGTGGTGAAATGGATGAAGTCAGTGAGCTGTGTGTGGGTGCAGGTAGCACCAATGCAGTTGTCGATGTAGTGGATTGTTCGATGTACCCTACAAAGAGGCAGGCATAGGTAGGGCCCATGTGAGTGCCCATAGCTACGCATTGTATTTGGAGGAAATGGGAGGAGTAAAACGAAAAGTTATTAAGGCTAAGGACTAGGCAGAGGAGAGTATCAGTAGACAGGGATTGGTTGGTTCTCCGGTCAAGGAAGAAACGGAGGGCTTTGAGAACCTCCTGGTGTGGGATGGAGGTGTAGAGTGACTGGACATCCGTGGTGAAGATGAGGAATGGGGGCCTAGAAAGTGGAAGTCCTGGAGTCGACGAAGAGCATGTGAGATGTCTTGAACATAGGTAGGGAGGGATTTAACCAGGGGGGATAGGATGGAGTCGAGGTATGTGGAAATAGGTTTGGTAGGACACGAACAGGCAGAAACAATGGGTCTGCCAGGACAGTCAGGTTTGTGGATTTTCGGAGAAGGTAAAATTGTGCCGTGCGGGGCTGGGGATCGATGAGGTTGGAGGCTTGGGAGGGCAGGGAGCCGGAGTTGATGAAGTCAGTGATGGTCCTAGAGATAGTGGCCTGGTGTTCGTCTGTGGGGTCATGGTCCAAGGATAAGTAGGAGGAGGTGTCAGAGTTGGCGCGTGGCCTCAGCCTTCTAGAGATCAGCCAGACTACCACGGCACCTCCCTTTGTAGGTGGGTTTGATCACCCAGTCTGGGTTGTTGCAGAGTGGGTGGAGGGCTGTATGTTCAGGGGGTGGAGAGGTTAGAGTGAGACAGGGGAGTGGAGAAGTTGAGGCGGTTGATGTCCTGCCGGCAGTTTAAAATAAAAAGGTCTAAAGCCGGAAGATGGCCATGAGGGGGAGTCCAAGAGGAGGGTGTCTGTTGGAGACGGGAGAAAGGGTCATCAATGGGGGCAAGAACTCCTTCCCATGGAAGAACGCTTTGAGGCGGAGGCAACGGAAGAAGAGCTCCACATCGTGGCGGGTGTAGAACTCATTGAGGTGGGGACGGAGGGGGACAAAGGTGAGGTCTCTGCTGAGGACAGACTGTTTGGTATCAGAGAGGGGAGGTCAGGGAGGATGGTGAACACACGGTAAGGATGGGGGTTGTGGCCGGAGGAAGACAGGTGAGTGGAATGAGGCCAAGGCGATGTCTGGTGGGGGGGGGGGGGGGGGGGGCGTGGTTGGTGGTCAGGGAGGGAGGGGATATGAGGACCATAGTGTGGTGGGGAAGAGCTGGGGCCACATGGTTTGAGGGGGAAGGGGAAGACCCAGTCGAACAACCTCTGGGGTTTCCTGGGTTAGGCGGGCCCGGTGAGGCAGCGGGGTTGGACGAGGAGCAGCACCAGCACTCAACGCCTCCCTGACCGACTGCCACGTCGATGCTGCCGCCGACCTTCACCTGCCCACCGATGATGGCGATCCTCGCTGCCTCACCGGTAACTCTATCGCCCCCTCACCGATTACACCAACCCTCGCTACCTCCCCGATTCAGCCGCCTATCGCCACCATAACGTGACCGCCGAACATCACCACCTCGCCGAGACCTACTCACCTTGCCGCCTCACCGGGATCGCCGAATCACGGGAGCCTACCCATCTAGCTGCCTCACCGGGACCGCCCAACCTCGCCGCCTTAACGGGAGGCGGTGGCAACGAGTTCCCAAGCGCCTCCCCCTTTGGTATTGGACAGGGACGGCCAAGTCAGTGGGGCGATGTTGTCCGAGGAGCGGACCCCTCTCCATCCCGCACTGATCCTCATTCCCTCTATTTAGTCCTCACTGACATCTCCTGTGCTCCCCTCCCCATCTACCCCCCCCCAATCTATTCAACACCCTACCCACCTCGCATTGATTCTCCTGCCGCCCCCCATCCATCCTACAGTGGCCCCCCAATTCATCCTGTACTGACCCCCCTTCCCATCCATCCTACACTTCTCCCCCCATTCATACTGCACTGATCCACCCATTTATCCTGTACGGACCCATCTTCCATTTACCCTGCACTAAACCCCCCATCCATCCTGTAGCGATATTCCCATTCATCTTTTACTGATCCCCTCATTCATCTTGTAGTGATCCCCCATTCATTCTGCACAGACCCTCCGATCCACACTGTCCTGACCCCCGCCCCCCATTCGTCCTATACTAATCCCCCCCATTCAAGAATCCCTTCTTCAGACTGATGGGTTTCGGCCTGAAACGTTGCCTATTTCCTTCGCTCCATAGATGCTGCTGCACCCGCTGAGTTTCTCCAGAACTTTTGTCTACCTTCGATTTTCCAGCATCTGCAGTTTCTTCTTGAACATAATATGTGAATGCTTCATTTAGCATAATTCTGACTGGTAAGTACGCACTTCGTCTGAGCAAATTATTGCAAGCATCATGCAAACCGTCTTAAATTACCACCTAAACTGTCATTTGGCAACCTAAAAAGCTGTCAAGGTTGCCCGGCTGGCAATAGGGGAAAAAAAGTTAAGCGAGAGTCCTGAACTACGGGTTTATTTATTAAAATAAGATATGAAGTGCTGGCATCACTCAGCAGGTCAGGCAGCATAATTGGAGAACAGAGAAGGATGACGTTTCAGGTCAGAACCCTTCTTCATACTCCTTCAGAAGTTTATCATTCATATTGTACGTTACATTCTTTAATAGGGTATCATTGCACAAGTATCCCAAGACATAGGTCACGTGAGAAAAATATTCTCCAGCTGAGCTGCTGCGTGTATACACACCTGTGTTTCATCCGTAGTCAGGATCGAACCGGGTCTCCAGTGCTGCAAGCACTGTTGAATTGCTACTGGAGTTAGCAACACTATTTCTCCGTTCTCCAGTGGTCTATACAGTAATCTCAGCAGTGACAATCTAATGAATCACGCTCCGTTCCTCCTCAGCCTGTGTGTATGGGTTCCATTCTCACTCTGGCTGCCCTGCCAGGTTATATAGGGTTATTATACAGGGGCAAACCATGCACCCCTCTCTTGCATAACCACGGGAGGCAGATTTGTGAGCGGAGACTCATTATCATTCCCGTTCCCTCCCGAGTGTCCCATCCTTGTTCGGGGGTGGCCGGAGATGTCCGGGGTGACCCTGGACTGACGGGACACCAGTCCGGAGCAGTGGCGACCCCAGGCTTACAGCCAGCGCTAACTCCAGCTCAGTTGCTGGCGAAAGTCGAGCACCAGTCATCAACGGGGATACACACAAAATGCTACAGTAACTCAGTGGGTGAGGCACCATCTCTGGAGAAGGGTCTCGACCCAAAACGTCACCTATTCCTTTTCTCCAAAGATGCTGCCTGTCCCGCTGAGTCACTCCAGCATTTTGTGTGTATCCCCGTTGATGCCTGGTGCTCGGCTTTTGCTGGCACCGAGGGGTTTAACTGACAGCTACTGGATAAGGCGAGAGGTGCAGCTGATGGTCTGTCGGGGAACAGGTCCATCCCTGCAGCGCCAGAGACCCGGGTTCGATCTTGACTACGGATGAAACGCAGGTCTTTACACACGCAGCAGCTCAGCTGCCCAAGAATGTCTCTCCGCCGGTCCAGTCTCTCCCCGTCTCCCACTCGCATCTGCCCCCTCTCTCTCGCTGTTACACCACACTCTCCTGCTACCTGGCACCCCTGTTCCTTAGATTAAATATATTTTTACACATAAATTATGAATAAAGATAAGAAAATGCTTCAAGCACGAGTAATATTTTCTTATTCCATTTTTTTTAACTTTTTGAATATCTCATCATTGCAGATTAATGAACTGAACTAGAACTGGGACTGTGGAAGAAGTGTGTGAACAGCAGAACAAGAAAGGAAGTTATTGAGTTGTCAGAATTCTAGATTAATTAATTGGCAGAATAGTTAACGATTTATACACAGTTTATACAGCCAACGCTTCGTTCGCTTTTTCTTTATCACATGACCTTTGACAAATCCCATGATTCGTTTTTTCGGAATACTGAACTCGCTTAGAAGATTGAGGGGGGATCTTATAGAAACTTACAAAATTCTTAAGGGGTTGGACAAGCTAGATGCTGGAAGATTGTTCCCGATGTTGGGGGAGTCCAGAACAAGGGGTCACAGTCTAAGGATAAGGGGGAATTCCTTTAGGACCGAAATGAGGAAAACATTCTTTACACAGAGAGTCGTGAGTCTCTGGAATTCTCTGCCACAGAAGGTAGTTGAGGCCAGTTCATTGGCTATATTTAAGAGGGCGTTAGATGTGGCACTTGTGGCAAAAGGGATCGGGGGTATGGAGAGAAGGCAGGTACGGGATACTGAGTTGGATGATCAACTATGATCACATTGAATGGCGGTGCAGGCTCGAAGGGCCGAATGGCCTACTCCTGCACCTATTTTCTATGTTTCTATGTTTCTATATAAGTGATTCTTGCCAATTTCAATAACCAAGTATAATGAAACTGACAAACAGTGTTCGTAAAAGACAATGTGTCTGCTTACTTCTGGAAGTAAAGTGGAAATACTCTAGACTATTTTCCAAGATAGCTAGCGGAGCGCTGCGGCAGCAATGAGCGAGTTGCTGGCATGATCCCCGTGAATTGCTGGCGAAACCCCCCTTAGGCAACGACCCAGAGGGAAAAAATACGTGGCCAGAGCGCGCCATTTTGGGTGGGGGGGGGGGGTTCTCTGCATACATATACCTCCGCAGAGCCCTGAGACGGAGAGCCGCCACCTGGGTACGCACGCATACCAAGAACTGGCCGCCCTCTAACAGGAGACTCAGGACCGCTACGGAGACCCAGTGCTTCCTATTTCCCCAAAATATATCCACCAGCTTCTTCTGTAAAGCAGTTACAAATATAGAGGGCGGGACAAGAGTAGCCAGCCGGTACCATAACTTGGAGGCCACCAGCTGGTTTATGATCAACCACTTTCATCTCCAACTCCTGGCAGTTTGCCGGCCAAGCATCCTCAGTGGGACTCAGGTATACCCCAGATAGAGGAGGTGTGTGGTGCTCCAAGCATACAATGTCATCTCCTCCAGCAGGGAGTCTACCTGCCACCGACCCACGAAAAGGCCAGAACACTTACTCCAGTTAATCCTAGCAGAAGATGCAGCCGAGAAAATCTTCTGGCAGTCACGCAACCTCTGCAGGTCACCAGGGTCAGTGAGCGTAAGGAATACATCATCAGCATACGCCGAAAGAATCACCTTCACCCCCGGGCCAGATAGGGCCAGGCCTGTCAACCTCCTCCGAAGAGGACACAGGAATGGCTCCACACAGACTGTCGAGTAGAACTGACCCGACATGGGGCAGCCCTGACGGACCCCCCTCCCAAAATGAAAGGGAGCCAACAACACACCATTAACCTTCAGAAGACACTCCACTGTAGCGTACAATAAGCGGACCCGGGCCACAAATCCGAACGCTTGCAACATCCCGAAGAGGTATTCATGCTCTACCCTATCAAAGGCCTTCTCCTGATCAAGAGACAGAAAAGCAGTTGACTGACCAGTACCCTGGGCTAGATGAATCAGGTCCCTAACCAGGTGGATATTATCCTGAATGGACCAGCCAGGGACTGTATAGGACTGGTCAGGATGAATCAGTTGAGACATCACGGAGCCCAGGCGATTTGCCATTGCCCGTGCAAAACTTCATACATAGAGAGAGACCGGGTGCCAGTTCTTCAACAAGCGGAGTTCACCCTTCTTGAGCAGCAAGACGATAACTGCCCTATGCCACGAGAGAGGCATCTCCCTGGTTGCCAAGCTCTCCCCCAGAACCAACATGTAATCACCCCCCAGGATATCCCAGAAAGCTCTAACAACTTCTACCGTCAACCCATCCAGCCCAGGGGACTTACCCCTCCTGAGCTGGTGCAGGGCACAAGTTAACTCCTCCAGTGATAAGGGGTCATCAAGAAGATCAGACACCTCCCTATCTACAGTAGGTGGACCCTCCCACAGGTCCCGCTGAGCCTCCCCGCTGAATCCATCTGCGGAGAACAGGGACCCATAAAAGGACCGGACCAAAGCATTGATCCTCTCTGGATCTGTGACAGAGGAGCCATCGTCCGCGAGCAGCTCTACAAGCTGTTTGCGGGCTCCCCGCCCATTCTCCAGAAAGGTGAAGCATGGTCCAGATCGTGCCACATCTGGACCCGCGACCTCACGTAAGCGCCTCGAGACCGCTCAAGCAGCTCAAGGTTTCCTCTTCTCCTGAAACTCTCCCCATTCGCAGGAGTCTTCACCAATCCGACCCAGGCGAGACTCTGCATCCAGTAGCTCCCTCTCAAGCCTCTCGACCGCTGAGTCCCGCCGTCCGGTCGACCCCCATGTGTATTCCTTACAAAAGAGACAGATGTGAGCTTTCTACACATCCCACCATTGCCTAAGGGAAGAGAAGCACCTCTGCCTCTCTCTCCACTTCACCCAAAACCGACTGAATGACTCACGGAAACACTGATCCTCCAGCAGCCAGTTGTTAAAGTGCTAGTACGTGGGCCCAGCCCGAGGGCGCGTCGGATTAAAGTCCACACGCACCGGACAGTGGTCCGAGCACGGCACCACCGCATTGAGGCCGCTGAGACATGGGAAACATACGCACCGGAAATATACATGCGATCAATGCGGGAACCACCCCCCTCAGACCTCCGCGAAAAGGCATTGGAATCAGGGTGGAGGTTCCACCATGCATCAACCACCACAAAGGAGTCAATCAAATCTCTCAGCTTCGTCGTTACAGCAGGGACACACTGAGTACCAGAACAGTCTTGCACCTCATGCACGCCCTTCGCAATTGCTCCCCTGGTCCACAGGGGCCCCGTTTGGACCGAGATCCTGAATCTGTCCCAATCCAAGTCTACGTGAGGCTCATCCTCAAATGGCCCCGTACCCGCCGCTGATGCCACCGCTGCGTAACTCCGGTCCTTCGGCTGCGCCCCAGCCATCTTGATAGTGGCACAAATCAGCTCCAGGCACCCCAGCAGCTCAGCTCCAAATGAAATCCCAGAGACAGTCACAGTCTAAGACAAGCAGCAGAAAGCAGAATCCTCCAGCTGAAGCAGGGAAAGACCCCAAGTTCGTCCACAGCCGAGAGCAGCTTTTGGGAAGCTCTTTTACAGTCTTGCCAGAAGCAAAAGTACCTTCTTCACATTAAGCCAGGCAGACAGCAGCACTGTGCAAAATGATTTTAGGGCAGAGAATCGATGCTAGAACGACAAAGACACCAAAATCTTACCTACCCTCGATCTCCAGGCACTCTTAGCAATCCGCCAGCGACAACCACTCTCGCGGCGATGCAGAGAAAACTCAGGAATTTCACACTAATGGAAAAATCCTAAAGCAAAGGAAAGTTTCAGCAGACTAACGATAAGTAAAACTATCAAGCCCCTCTGCCTCTGTTCCTCTTCCATCGACAAAATCCTTGAAAGGTTGCTTCAAACCTTCTCAACCATGGAGCTGAGAAAAGCACAGCCTCTCTCCTCTCTCTCTGTGTCTGTGCCCTATCTGCCTCTCTCGCTCTCTCTGCCCCCCCCCCCCCCCCCACTCTCTGCCTGAGAGTTGGCAGCCCTGCTAGTGTCTTAGGTCCAAAAGAGGATAGAAAGAAAATACTTAAATGGTCTATGTAAGAAGATTTTAATAAGCTCCTGTACATTTAAGGTAAATTGACATATTATAGGCACAATGCATCTTCAATATATAGGTCTCTCCCCACAACTGAACAATTGTACTTGTGATATTTCATCCATTCTGCAGATATGTAGTTATAATTACATTTCTTAGTTAATCCTACATGAGATTTTCTGTAACTTCAGATGTCGACAGCGGGTCCAGAATACTCGTCGACACGATCTCCTACTCTGAACTCCAGTTTACTTGGTCGGTGTCAACCAACTGCCATCTTTGTTCCGAACACTGAACTTGACTAGTTTTCCAACAGGCAGACCAATAACAGGCTAAATTGCAATGCAGTTCTAACGTTCTTTGACATCCCTAACCCGCCAAAACGTCTGTTTTCCCAACGCAGGTTACTCAAGGGGAAGAATGTGAACCTCCCGTTACCCACACAAAATTACATGCAAACCCATGCAAATGCCGATTCATTTATTATTGTATATAAGTTGGAAATGTCGTCCTTTGGGGTAAGCAAGGGGTGGGGCTATCATTGTTTGAAATATGTTGAATTTTACATCACTTTCATTGGTTAGCTGATATGCAAAACACTGCAAACCTGTATATCACGTGCACAAATGGAAGTAAATTATGTAAATATTACCATGAATGATGGAAATAAAAAGTGTTTTCCTTGTTTATGAAGTTCAATTTAGAATCATTTGAAATTGTGGGGGTTGGTGCAATATCCGCTGACCCACAAATGTGTCATTATGAGACAAATTATTTTGACATTGTTTTCATGGATATTTTATTCACAATGTTAGGATTTCATATATATGTGTGTGTGTGTGTGTGTATATATATATATATATGTATGTATATGTATGTATATGTATGTGTATATATATATCGAGATTGAAAGAAAAAGGTTGCTAAACAAATTAGAGGAAATAACAAGAAAGAAACTACAGACAGATATATATGTGTGTGTGAGTGTATATATACATCTCTATCACATTTTTACTTAAATTGGTCATCAAAACTAAGAAACTGAACCAATCTTCAATTTGGCAGCACACTGTCTCATCGGCCATCTATGTCACTCAGATCCATAAGGTAATTCACCAATTCAAGTAATGAAAACATGCATTATAGCAGAAACACTTGTATGTTAAAATTGGACATTTCTGCAAGTTATCCATCTATTATTTGAGCTAATTTTTTCCCCATTTTCTACTAGTATATTCTAGCCTGTGAGCAGGCATGTTTCACATCTTTGCAACTAGCAGCACATACAGAGAAACATGTAAAATATGAGTTTAGGCCACATTAACATGTTTGGTCTCAGTCACGCATAGATGCTCTTTGTTCTATCCAACCCTCCCCTACGTCCTCTGCTACCGCAAGCTAGTTTTTTTCCTATCTTTCCCAGTTATGATCATTTTGATCTGAAATATCCACTGCTTTTTTTCCCCCAATGTGACTTGATGAGTATTTACAGCATTTTATGTTTTTATTTCAGATTTCGACATCTGCAGTTTTATCGGAGTCCCATTCATGGAAATGTAAAATAAAGAATGCTATAAAATACCCAGCAGGTCAGGCCACCTCTACAGGAGGAAAAACAGTTAACGTCTCAGGTTAAAGCTCCTTTGACAGAACTGGATATTAAAGCCTACAGCAGTCAATGTTGCAACAAACGAAAGCAACTGTTTGTAAAGCATGGATGAGGCCATAACAAAGCTCTGTTGGACTATTGTGCATGTTGATAGACCAGGTTATTAAACAAAGCCAACTGCTATGCGCAATGCAAAGGGTAGTGCATTGGTGGAGCTGCCAGATATCTTGGGCACAATACCAACAGTCGTATCCTGTATCAGCCTGGCAACAAACTGTATATATTACTTTGAACCCATCCTTTCCAGCACACAACATCCAAATATAGTGTGTATTTGCAGAAAGGGGGTATGTATCTTATAGTGGAAATCAGGGTGACTGTGGAGTCCCATTACCTTATTTCCAACTTAAATAATGGCTTAAATAATGTGTCAGTGTTTGCTTTAAATCCAGCATTCCAACAGGTCTGGAGATACTAAATGTTGGAGGCATATGATCTAAGTTATTTGTGACATGCTTTTGCATTTATTTTTCTATGTTAAATCTCTCCAAATCTTCTTTCAATGCAAAATTTTGAATTTAACACATAGGTCCAATTTATAACTGTCATCTCGAGTACAATCATTTTAGGATTATTATCTGCCTTTAGAAACTAATCAAGGAACAAGCAACAGCCTTGAAAAGCTGTGCCACATGATATAAGATATTCCTTTTTGTCCATTAGGAACTAAAAAAATCTTGGAGACGCAAGTGACTGTTTTGCCCAAGATTCTAGCATCTGCACACTGCTGGAGGAACGCAGCAGGTCAGGCAGCATCTGTAAAGGGAAATGGACAGATGACATTTAGGCTTGGGGCTCTTCTTCGGTCTGTAGACAAGTCCGGACGTGAAAGTAATCTATTCATTTCCCCAAAGAGATACTGCCTGATGCACTGTTTTCCTCCTGCTGTTTTGCTATTGCTCAAAAATACTCTATGGATGCAGAATAAATGTGAGAATATTGCACATTAAAGCCTGCAGTGTTCCATGTTGCCAATAGAGTTTTCAACAAAAGTATGTATAGGAAGGAACTGCAGATTTATAGGAAAGATGTATAGGAAGGAACTGCTGGTTTAAACCGAAGAAAGACACAAAAAGCTGAAGTCTGAAGAAGGGTCTCAACCCAAAACGTCACCCATTCTTTCTCTCCAGAGATGCTGCCTGTCCCACTAAGTTTCAACAAAAGTAACTGGACATGGCCCTATCTAAGCTCTGTTGCAGAGGACTACTGTACATATTGATGGGTCAGGTTATGAAACAAAGGCAACTGCTGTTTAAAATGCAAAGGGCAGTGCATTAGGTAGACCTGCCAGATAGCTTGAGCACAATGTCAAGGGTCATAGAGGAATCCTACACCAACTTGACATCAAACAGTGTACATTGCTTTCCAGCACATAACTTCCATCAGCTTACGTATAGGCTGACACCACAGCTTTTTTTCCAACACAGGCAGCACCAAAATTCTGTCAAATGTTGTGCAAGCTTGGACTATTGCCACACAAGGTAAGATTGTTTACTAAGATTGTTGAAGCATTGCAACGGAGACTGGCAGTAGCTCTGGATCGTAAAACCTTGGCTTTTAGAAGAATGGCATTTACCCTCTGCCGATGTGCCAGCTGGAACATTGCTCCCTGTACAAAGGTAGACTTGCCTGCCTTCTAGATTCAGATCTGCTTAAGGCCACTCCCAAGATTGTACGTAGTCCACTACTGACCGAGCTGAGCCTTTAGCCAAAATATTCCAGTGTGGCGTCAGCTGATAGTCAGACCACTTACAGTCGAACGCTCGTCAGCGCTTACGAGGGCTGTCATGTGACGTCATGGGTTAAGGGGAGTGTCCTAGTACTTAAGCAGATCTCACCTGGAGATCATCAGTATACAGGTAGCTGAGCTCGAGACAACACCCACGCTCAGCTGCAGCAGCAATGGCAATATGTTAGAGGACCAAACGTGTATGTATTTCGAACCTGTTATGTCTGAATAAAGCAACTGTTTATTCACCACGTTTGGTGCCGCTACACCTGTACAATTGTAACCCTGGTATCTGCTGACGATGTTAAAATTGACAATGGATGTCCTTACTAGAAAAAGGAGGTAACTACTACCCATATATTAGTAGAGTAATGGAGAGCATTGCAAACACTGCTATTTTAGTGTTACTTTTACTCATTGATAACTGAAACAACCAAGCTCAAGATTTCCCAATAGTCTTGGTCCAAACTTGACAGAGGTAAGGGTGAACCAGGATGTGATGTTAAAGGTGAGTACAGATTCTATAAGTGATTTATATACAGCTGTTAAAATGTCCTGTCTGACATCAAAGCTCCTGAGTTTCCTCAGCAGGAACAGGCGTTGCTGTGCCTTCTTGTACACAGAGGCTGTGTGCTGGGAGAAGGACAGGCGGGTGTCAATCTCTGTGCCCAGGTATCTAAAGGCCTCTACCTGCTCGACTGTCTGCCCATTCAGCCTCAGAGGCTCAAAGAGAGGTTGGGGGGAAGATGTTCGCCTTCCCCCACAACACAGCTCCTTGGTCTTGGAGATGTTAAGCTCCAGAGAGCTCTCTTTGATCCACAGCATCAAGATGTTGACCTGCTGATAGTAGGCAGTCAGAGAAGTGTGATCCTTGATGTGGGCCACCAGGGCCATATCGTCTGCATACTTAAAAAGGGGAATGTCACTGTTATTGTTTGTTACATTGTTCGTGTAGATGGAAAATAAAATCGGTGATAAAACACAACCCTGGGGGACACCAGTGTTTAAAATCATGTTCTTGGATTTAAAACCATTTACCACCACATGCTGTGGCCGGTCCTGCAGGAAGTCTTTTATCCACAGGATAAGTGATGGGTTGACTTGTAGATCCAGAAGGCGGTTGCAGAGGGTGACTGTGTTGACTGTGTTAAAAGCGGAAGAAAAATCCATAAATAAAATCCTTGTGTGGGGGTGTGGGGAGTCCAGCTGTCTGCTAACTGTGTCCAGGAGAGTCAAACTGGCATACTCCACGCCATGCCTTGCCTTATAGGCGAACTGGAGTGGGTCAAGCCTGTCCACCACCATAGCAGTGAGGTGATCATTTACCACCATCTCCATACACTTGGAAAGAATGGATGTGAGTGCTACCGGTCTGAAGTCCTTCATCTCCCTGGCGTTAGATTTCTTTGGCAACGGTATAAGTGTAGACTCCTTCCACATCCGAGGGACACAGCTGGAGTCAAGGAGATGTTGGAATAGCTGAGTGATGACATCACCCAGCTGAACTGAGCATTCCCTCAGCACCTTGCCCCTGAGCCTGTCTGGGCCAGAAGCTTTGTGAGGATTGATGCGGCCCAGTATAGATGTAACCTTCCTTTTATCCACTGTGATTGATGGACTGCTGGTGAGAGTCCAGTCATTCTGGGGGTGTGGCCTGTCAAACCTGCTGTAATAGATGTTGAGTTGCTCAGCAAATGTGGCGGGGTCAGAGCATTGGATCAGGGCTGGTTTCTGGGCTCTGCCCATCATGGTGTTAAGTCCCTGCCATGCCTCCCTTGCATTGCCAGTGGTGAATTTTTCCTCCACTTTGTTTTTGTAGTGGCGTTTGGCCTGCCTGGTCTTCCTTCTCAACTCACTATTATACTTTTTTACTCTGTGTTTGTCTCCCTGAAGGAATGCCACTTTTTTGTTGTTAAGACACTGCTTCAGGTCCTTGGTAACCCAAGGCTTGTTATTGGGGTACAGCTTGACCTGTTTTGTTGGTATAACAGCGTCCACACAGAATGACAAATAGAAGGAGATAGAGTCTGTAAGTAGATTTAGGTCTCCCTAATAGATGTTGAGTTGCTCAGCAAATGTGGCGGGGTCAGAGCATTGGATCAGGGCCGGTTTCTGGGCTCTGCCCATCATGGTGTTAAGTCCCTGCCATGCCTCCCTTGCATTGCCAGTGGTGAATTTTTCCTCCACTTTGTTTTTGTAGTGGCGTTTGGCCTGCCTGGTCTTCCTTCTCAACTCACTAATATGCTGTTTTACTCTGTGTTTGTCTCCCTGAAGGAATGCCACTTTTTTGTTGTTAAGACACTGCTTCAGGTCCTTGGTAACCCAAGGCTTGTTATTGGGGTACAGCTTGACCTGTTTTGTTGGTATAACAGCGTCCACACAGAATGACAAATAGGAGGAGATAGAGTCTGTCAGTAGATTTAGGTCTCCCTCACAGCTTTGGAAAAATATTTCCCAGTCAGTGATCTCCATGCAGCCCCTTAATGCATCGACAGAGTCATCGTTCCAGACTTGAATAGTTTTTGTTTGTATATCTTCTGTTTTTAATTTTTGTCTGTATTTTGGAAGCAGCAGAATGACATTGTGGTCATTCTCTTTCATTCTCTGCACTGTCTCCAGTTTAATGACATCCTTCCTGTAGAAGGGTGACCAAAACTGAACATAAAACTCCAAATGCCAGTGTACCAAAAGCCTTCTTGACCTCCCTGTCATCTTCTGGGAACTATATACCTGCACTCCTAAATTGTTCTGCTCTACAACAATCCCCAGGACCCTGCCATTTACTATGAAGGTTCTGCCCTGGTTTGACTTCCCAAAATGCAACACCTCACACTTCCAGAATAAGCCACTTCATGGCTAATGGAGTTTAAGTAGCCATTATCCTAATGGCTAATTAGTTTAATGGCTAATTAAATTCCATTAGCCATTCCTCAGCCCACATGCCTAACTGATCAAGATCCATCTGTAATTTTTCATAACTAATGTCATCTGCAAACTTATATTCTCATCCAAATCATTGATATAAACCACAAATAGCAATAGGCACAGCACGGACAACTGAAGCACACTACTTAACCCAAAAAACTTCCTTCTGTCATCACTCCATACTTCCTTCCATGAAGTAAATTCTCTATCCAGTAGTTCACTGGAGCACATTCTTCTTAAATTTTATCTGCCAGAGCTATCCCCTTCCCCCCATTTTTGCCATCCTGATTTCCTTCTTAAGTATCCTCCTCAGTCCCCTAAACTCCAGGGATACATTTCATCCTAGCTGCCTATTCCTGGACTCCTTTATCGGATCAGAGCTTCAATTTCTCATCATTCAGGTTTCCTTGCTCCTTCCCATTCACTCTTAACAGAAACATGCAATGCTTTGAACTCTCACCATCACTTTTTTACAAGCATCCCACTTTCCAAATGTCCCTTTGCCCTACTCCAATTAATTTTAGCAAGTTCCTGTCTAATACCATCAGACTTGGCTTTGCCCCATTTCAGCACTTTAACATGTGGGTGTGCCCTGTCCTTATCCATAACTATTTTAAAGCTAACAAAACCATGGTCACTGGTCCCTAAAGGCTCATCCACTGACACATCAGTCACTTGCTTTTCCGGTTATCCAAGCATGAGTAGATCAAGCTTTACCCTGCCCCTCGCAGAGCCCTCGACATATTACCTAAGGAAACTTTCCTGAACATATTTGACAAATTGCACTCTGAACCCGAGCACCAAGTTGTAAGCGGTCCATGTGAAAGGACAGCACCTACCAACAATGAAGGCACTATGAAACTAGCTGCCGCAAGCCCTTCCCACAGGATAGGGTTTTAACTCGGCATTAAAAATCAAAAAAGAGTTGATTTAAAAACAAAAATGTTACCTGTATAAATGGTTTTACATTCGGGAACCTGGTTAATTGAGTGGTGGGATTATTTCCCTGTGCTAACTATCCCTTTGCTTTAGCCGGTGGTTACATCTATTCCATCCCTCCCTCGCAAAGATGTGAGAATTCATTAAGAGCACACTTGGATGAATAGATGCAAGGGCATGTAAATCGCCTCTTCCATGAAGCCGATGAAATGAGACGACTGTCACACCAAAGATAGACACAAAATGCTGGAGTGACTCAGTGGGACAGGCAGAATCTCTTGAGAGAAGGAATGGGTGGCTTTTCAGGTCGAGACCCTTCAGACTCAGGCTTCAGGTCCGAAGGATGGTCTCGACCCAAAACGTCACCCATTCCTTCTCTCCAGTGATGTGCCCTGTTCCGCTGAGTTACGCCAGCTTTTTGTGTCCATCTTCGGTTAAAATAGTTTACAGATTATCTGGTGTTTTGTGCGTGGGAGCTTGTTGTGTGCAAGCAACCAGACGGTAATAAATAAAATATGCTTCTTGTTGTCGGTTGGGGGGGGGAAGTGGGAGAAGATAAAATTGTTCGTTGTCATGCACACTTGTCAAAGGGCCGCCAGGGAAATTGTGTGTCCCCCCCAATGTTTTAAAAGCGATTTATTATGGCAGCCAATGCTCCAAGCCGTCTATCCCCGTGGCCGGGGTGGGGGTGAATCACCCGATGTGGGTGTCAGGGGGTAAATCACCCCGTGTGTGGGTCGGGTATCGGGGGTCGGGGGTGAATCACCCTGGTGTGGAGGTTGGGGTCCGATGGCAGTGCATTGCTGTCAGTGATTCTGGGTGGGCGGAGGGACCAGCCTGTCCCACGCCTCTGCTCTACCCAGCGCTGCCGACACACAGCCTGTCACAGTGCGGCCGCACGGGGGAGATGAGGTGGAGGACGCCCGTGGCCGTGGGAGAGTGGGAGTTGTCCCGAGCGATGAGTTCCTTCGGCCGCTTACAACTTGGTGCTCGGGTTCAGAGTGCCCAGTCGCCTATGGCTTGTGTGGGAAAATGACCCCCACCCTCCCGTCCCCACCGGCCAGTGATGTGATGGACGTGGTGGTCTGGACCAATCGCTGGCATGTCCCGCCACCCCCCATCCCCCCATCCCCCCCCCCGGCAACCTCATGTCCGTTATTTGACTTTTCAGCTAAGCGGCCATTCGGTTTGTTGGCGTGTAGGCGACGCAGCCTTTCGGTTAATTGACGTTTTGGCACAGTGTGTTTGCTTTTAGGCAACGCAGCCTGTCGGTTAGTTGGCATTTAGGTGCCCCACATTTTCAGTTAGTTTTCATTTAGGCGTCCCTCCCTTTCGGTTAGTTGGCGTTTCGGTTTCGTAACCATATAACAATTACAGCACGGAAACAGGCCATCTCGGCCCTTCAAGTCTGTGCCGAACAACTTTTTTCCCTTATTCCCACCTGCCTGCACTCATACCATAACCCTCCATACCCTTCTCATCCATATGCCTATCCAATTTATTTTTAAATGATACCAACAAACCTGCCGCCACCACTTCCACTGGAAGCTCATTCCACACCGCTACCACTCTCTGAGTAAAGAAGTTCCCCCTCATGTTACCCCTAAACCTCTGTCCCCTAATTCTAAAGTCATGTCCTCTTGTTTGAATCTTCCCTATTCTCAAAGGGAAAAGCTTGTCCACATCAACTCTGTCTATCCCTCTCATCATTTTAAAGACCTCTATCAAGTCCCCCCTTAACCTTCTGCGCTCCAGCGAATAAAGACCTAACTTATTCAACCTATCTCTGGAACATAGCTGTTGAAACCCAGGCAACATTCTAGTAAATCTCCTCAGTACCCTTTTTATTTTGTTGACATCCTTCCTATAATTGGGCGACCAAAATTGTACACCATACTCCAGATTTGGTCTCACCAATGCCTTGTATAATTTTAACATTACATCCCAGCTTCTATACTCAATGCTCTGATTTATAAAGGCTAGCATACCAAAAGCTTTCTTTACCACCCTATCTATATGAGATTCCACCTTCAAGGAACTATGCACGGTTATTCCCAGATCCCTCTGTTTAACTGTATTCTTCAATTCCCTACCATTTACCATGTACGTCCTATTTTAATTTGTCCTGCTAAGGTGTAGCACCTCACATTTATCAGCATTAAACTCCATCTGCCACCTTTCAGCCCATTTTTCCAACTGGCCTAAATCACTCTGTAGGCATTGGAAATCCTCTTCATTATCCACAACACCCCCTATCTTGATATCATCTGCATACCTACTAATCCAATTTACCACCCCTTCATCCATATAATTGATGTACATGACAAACAACAAAGGACCCAACACAGATCCCTGAGGCACCCCACTAGTCACCTGCCTCCAACCCGACAAACAGCCATCCACCATTACCCTCTGGCTTCTCCCATTCAGCCACTGTTGAATCCATCTTGCTATTCCTGCATTTATACCCAACAGTTGAACCTTCTTAACCAACCTCACATGAGGAACCTTGTCAAAGGCCTTACTAAAGTCCATATAGACAACATCCACTGCTTTACCCTCGTCAATTTCCCTAGTAACCTCTTCAAAAAATTCAAGAAGATTAGTCAAACATGACCTTCCAGGCATAAATCCATGTTGACTGTTCCTAATTAGACCCTGTTTATCCAGATGCTTATATATATTATCTCTAAGCATCTTTTCCATTAATTTGCCCACCACTGAAGTCAAACTAACCGGTCTATAATTGCTAGGTTTACTCTTAGAACCCTTTTTAAACAATGGAACAACATGCACAGTACGCCAATCCTCGGGGACTATTCCCGTTTCTAATGACATTTGAAATATTTCTGTCATAGCCCCGGCTATTTCTACACTAACTTCCCTCAATGTCCTAGGGAATATCCTGTCAGGACCTGGAGACTCATCCACTTTTATATTTTTCAAAAGTGTCAGTACTTCTTTTACTTTGAAAATCATAGTATCCATAGCTACTCTACTAGTTTCCCTTACCTCACATAATTCAATATCCTTCTCCTTGGTGAATACCGAAGAAAATAAATTGTTCAATATCTCCCCCATCTCTTTTGGCTCTGCAGATAGCTGTCCACTCGGTCTCTCCAATGGACCAATTTTATCCCTTGTTATCCTTTTGCTATTAATATAGCTGTAGAAACCCTTTGGATTTACTGTCACCTTACTTGCTTACGTACGCTTTCATTTACTAGGCGTTTCGGCTTCGTTTCCGTTCGGTTCTTTGGCTTCCGCTTCTTTGCTTCGGCTTCTCGTCCTTCGACGCCACGTCCGGGTACCATCTAAAATATCCTTCTTTTATTGGATGATCCAGAGGTTGTCCAGTTGCTTTACAATTCCCTAATGTTCTATCACTTCTCTGCCTCAGAGAGCGGTGGAGGCAGGTTCTTTGGATGCTTTCAAGAGAGAGTCAGGGGATATGGGGAGAAGGCAGGAAAGGGGTACTGATTGGGGATGATCAGCCATGATCACATTGAAGGGCCAAATGGCCTACTCCTGCACCTATTGTCTATTGTCTATCAGGAGCTACATCAGGAATCATCTCCCACATGTGTAGTCCTCAGGGATGCTGGACATCTCCCTGACTTCCCACATCTTGCAGGAGAAGCATATCACTGCCCTAACTGCCATCGCTACTGCTTGCTCAAGGAAGATTTACATTAGAAAGAAGGTAAGAGAAAAAACAATGACTGTACATTATTGCACCGTCACCCACTACACCAAGGCACTTCACATTCACACAACTTCACCCCACAAGGCCGCTCCCAACTGGACACACCTTATGGACACAACAAATTTAGTTCCATCTAATTCCTTAGTACTGTGGCAGCTCCAGTCAAGATTAGAAAAGTTAAAATCACCTCCTATTACAACCATATTATTCCCACACCTATCTGTGATTTCCCTGCACATTCACCTGCATAGGACAATCCCCTCAAACTAATCTACCCTTTCCTATATATAAATTCTACCTACAGAGCCTCATTAAATGTTTTCCCCAAAATATCGATATTGATCAGTTGATAAAATATTCTGAGAAAAGCCAGAAGGAAGCCCCTAATCCAAGCCTACTTCTGGTAAATAAGACAACATACTGCAGCGGATCAGGCAGCATCTCTGGAGACCGTGTTTGGGTCACATGCATGGTCCGCCAAGCCTTGCAGGGTATCCTGCTGGCAAACCATTTTAATCTCTTCCCATTCACATTTCTGCCCTGGGCCTCTTTCATTGCCTGAGTGAGACCACACACAAACTGGAGGAACAACAACTCATCTTGGGTAGCTGTTGGTAGCTTACAACCCAATGGTACGAACACTCTATTCTCCAATTTGTGATAACTACATAACCTTTCCCCCCTCTCTCTCTTCTGCTATATAATCCCACCCCTCCTTCCCCTGCTCCCATCACCTGGACTTGCACCTTCTTCACCCCTCCTCCTCCCCTTCCACCTACATTCCTTCCTCTAGATTCATGATTTGCAACTCTTCAATCCTTTTGTCTTACATTGTCTGTCTTTTCATCTCTGGCCTTTGTCCAACCATCTGCCTATAAAAAACCCTCCTCACTTGTATCAACCTATTACCTGCCAAGCTTCGTCCTGTCCCTCTTCTTTTCCAGCTTTCTTCCTGCCCCCCCCCCCTCCCCACCTTCAATCAGTCTGAACAAGGATGCCGACACAAACATCACCTACCCGTGATCTCCAAAAATGCTGTATTTTGTAAACCGTCATATGCATTTCCTTGTTTCTGTCTCACTGATCTGATAAACCTCCTCTATGGCCTTTCCAAAGCCTCCACATTATTCTCGTAATAGGGGCAACCAAACCACGCAATTCTCCAAATGTGCCTAATCAAAGTTCTATAAAGCTGCATCATATTGTCCTGACTCTTATACCATAACCAGAGAATATTTGTATAAATAATGGGTGGAAGATTTAGCAGGGGTTTGACTCAGAGGGTGGCACACTCTGGCTGAGGATTACTGGAGGCATCTACTCACACAACATTTAAGATAGTACCTGAAATAACTTGTTAAAGAAGGAACTGCAGATGCTGGAAATAGCCACCTGAAATAACTTGTTTGGAATGCCTTGGGCTAAGTAATAATGAATAGGATTAGTACACATAGGCCCTTCACCCATCATGTTTGTACTGGGCATCACACATTGGTTTCCATACTATATGACGTGGAAAAGTGTTTAGTTTGACAGTATTTCTTAATAAATACTATAACACTAGTAAATGGGAAATATAATTATTGTAAAATAAATTGACAATATCCTCCATTTAAATCCATTGCATAGTTCAATGAGTTTCTTGGAGTCTAAATTAATTCGTACAAGTGCCAAGAGGTTCATAAAATACACTCCCTTTACTGGTTTGGAGTTATAGGTTTGTTGCTACAAGTCTGAACTGCAGAACCAGTTAAAAGGAGGAGCTACTGTTAAAAACAGGCTTGTGGCCATTGGTTGAAGTTGCCATCAACTGACACGGGGATAAATGAATCTGGGACTGTCTTCCTGATATGGGACCAGCTTTAGGCATCAGCACAACTGTGATTTAAACCCAATTGCTTTTACACAAGTTTCAAAAAGTTGTACGGTTCTTTTTTAATCAAAGTGACCTAATCCATAGTGATGGCTACAATAATGAGCCCATACTCATGGACAGAAGGGTTGGAATCTCCTGCTGGGGAAGGAAAGCCCAGGACTGGACTCACAGCTCACGAATCTCCAGCCAGAAACAAGACTGAGCCACGAATCCGGAGACCCATGAATGCCTTCATGGTCTGGGCTAAGGACGAGAGGAAAAAACTAGCCATTCAAAATCCCGATCTGCACAACGCAGAGCTAAGCAAAATGCTAGGTAAGTGTGCATAACAACTTACATTTTTTAGCAAATCTTAATCTTAAGTGAATCTATTAGCCATAAGTGATACATATGCAGAATTTATACAACTGCATACCAGCGCAATTGGAAAAAACTGGCACTTTCTTTTTCAAATATTTTAAGTTATTTAAAAGATATAATATTTATTATTTTATTTTCACATTTCTGAAAAGATACAGGGAAACATCTTTTGAAAGTGGAAATGCACAAATTATCATTATAAGATTTCTGGAATAAAAATCATGTAATGGAAATTAATTTTATAATCATAACATATGTGAAACATGGTTTATCTCAGAAAATGTTACTCATGTTTGGACACTGAATAATTTGATACTGAAACCTGCAATAATTTGATTATTACATTTTACCTTTTGTTATTGAAATATGTAGAGCAAGATGAATAAAAAAGTGAGCAACATAGAAAAGGACCTTTATTCTTTCCACCACCAAAATGTGGCCCATTAAGCAAGTGTGTATATTAATTACTGGACTGTATTTTGCTAACTTATAGACAGCATGATTATTAGAAAAACGCCATAAAAGTAACTTTTAAAACTGCATTTGTGGCCAATGATAATAACTAAATTAGGATAATTATGAATTCCTAAAATGTTGGCGTTATGTTTTCTTCAACTTTTGTATAGCAATGTTGAAGCTTATACCTATAAATATTTTCAAAACTGTGGTCAAAAAATAGCTGTATTCAATTTTTGTGTCAAACAAATGAAGAGCTTACTCAAGAAAACTGTTGACATTTTTAGTCTGTGAGAGTTTAAATTTACTATTGCCTTATTCCTAAATCCTCCTGAAGCATAGGTGCTATTCGAATTCTGTTGTAGACCTGATACTTCAAATTGGCCTCCCTATTTGAGTGGAAGTATAAAGTTATTTCTTGTAGGTTGGCCTCAACAAACATTGCTTAGTAGTTGAGAAATATGCCATTGCTTTTTATTAGGTTACATTATTTTTCTGTTGGCTTGTCATAGCTCTCAGTTTACGCTTTCCTACAAAATTAAAATAATCTTATTAAATAGTCTACCCTCTAAAATTAACTTCAAAAATAAATAGCAACAAAGGTGATAATGTAACTGTAAGGTTTAAGTTTACATTAAAAATAATTCCAATTCCAAATTTATTTCCGAATCACTCATATTGTACTTCTTCCGGCTTTTTTCCCCGGTTGTATTTGAAATGGATCTAAAACATTGGTTATGTTGGCATTTAAATGAGGCTTGCTATATCTCAAAGGAATAGGACATTACAATTCAAAACAGTAACATTTGAAATAATTTGCATCAAAATGTTCCAGAATAAACAACTTTCTAGTTTATCAAATATTGTTGAATTAAGTGTTTAGGTTGTCAAAAATTTTAATTTCAAATCTGGCATTAGCCCTTTATATTTCCAATGAAAGTGAACAAAAATGCCCACTAGGTGGCACCTAAATACCATCTTCTATAATAGAAGAAAATAAAAGGGAGCAGGATTTGGTGGGATGTTTGATGATTATCTGAGGAATTACAGAGTTAGAGAGGCACAGCATGGAAGCAAACCCACCAAATCCATGCCAATAATCAAGCACCATTTACACTATCCTGTTTTACTCTCCTCACATTTCCATCAATTCTGCCAGATTCTACCACTTATCCACACACATAGGGCAATTTTACAGACACTAATTAACCAACCAAACGTGCATGTTTGGATGTTGGAGGAAACCGGACAAATTAGATAAAACCCGTAATAAAAGGAAGAACTTGCAGACTCCACACAGACAGCACTTGAAGTCAGGATTGAACCTTAGTCTTCTAGCTGTTGCATTTGTCCCCCCTAATTTAGTTTGGGTATTACATTTCAAAAGGCACAAAATATACTCTCGGCAGACACTAAGTCCTACACATAGGAGTGTTTGGTTTGTTTCAATATTAGTTCTCTGGCCTTTGAGTTAGAATTCAAGTTCAGCCTGGGACTGACATGACATCTACACTGAAATATCTATGCAACTAAGGTAGCCCCCCTTCAGATATGAGTTACTCCAGGATAGTCCAAGGGAAAAAAAGTAAACAACGAAACTTAAGTGGCATAATTATTTTTGCTATAATTAATGGGGTGCTTCAAGATAATTGACCACTTACAATTCATACCTTATAGATTATACTACATTTGGATAAGACAATAAAATTAAGTAACCAGCATTTAGATATACATGAACCTGTGGCAGTTTAAATTCTGTACAGATAGTTTGTAAGATACGTTGAAGAAAAAAAGCATTGTGTCAAATACTCCATCAATGAACAGGGAAGAAATCTAGGTCTCGACATTTAACTGCACAGTTTTTCACATTGGTGTCGTTATTTTAACCACTTGACCCACTTATTATAAACAGGTTATCGCCACTGTAAAAATAAGCGTGATCAGAAAATCTAGGCTAACATTCGCAGCCCTTGTGCATCGGCCGACAATGAAGCATATTGAAAACAACTGCACTGAAGTATTTGAGAATGTTGTGAATCATATCCATTTTCACCCAAAAGCTGTTCTGGCTTTTGCTTACTGAAAGAGATGAAACATCCAAGGAATAAAAGGAATAAAAATACATTTGAAAAATTAATTCCTTGAGTCAAGGACTTCATCTAATGTGGAAAGAGCAAATTAGGTCTAGCAAAGAAACATGGAATAAATTAAATAGAACAGGATAGAACGGGAATAATTTAAAACATTGTTTCAAGCACAACTGTGACAAGGAAGTATGAGTTATAAATGGCCGAAGAGCAAGAGGAATTTAAAGAGCAACATCAACAACAGTAATTAATTTCAATCCACAAAGGGCATTAAAGCTTGGAGTCAGTTAAAAAAGCTATTGCTTCTTTATTGAACTGCAGTTGTCCTAGACTTGGCCTCAAATGTAATTGTCTTGCTACTGTCTTCTAATATTAAAATAATAATGGATGATATATCAGAGAAAAGATTCAACAACAAATTCAAACAATTAACACCTACCTTAGTGGTTTGATAAAACCCAGCTGCAATTACTAGATTTGTTTTTTTATAATATGAATCAACATAATCCTTAGGAATATGAATTGTTAATTATTCTCCTACATTCTCTCTTGCAAGGACGTTAAGTGTCCTGGTCTCACCACCAAAGCCATACTCCCGTAAACAAATACAAAAAATACATGAGGTAAAGTATCAGAGGCAGCAAATCTACCATTTGTCTTGAAATATTTACAAATACAATAATCAAGGCCAAAATAGCCTAAATTACTTCATACACCTGCAGAAAGTAGGCTGCTGTACAAAATGGAGGTATCAAATATGAAGAATCAGGATTACATTATCAATGTTTCCACTGCCTTTCTGAATAGAAATTCCAAAAGTCGATTCACGTGCTAACCAGTTGACCTGTTGGGGGGGGGGGGGGGTTTGCTGTGTGTGTGTGTGTGTGTGTGTGTGTGTGTGTGTGTGTGTGTGTGTGTGTGTGTGTGTGTGTGTGTGTGTGTGTGTGTGTGTGTGTGTGTGTGTCTCAAACTCCGCACAAACTGCTCAGCTACCCTGCAACCCGACTCTCCCTCCCTCCCTCTGCCCGCCTGGCCCATCCCCGTCCTGTCCGACTGCCTGCTGCTGTCACTCGGCCCGTCCGCACCCTGCCTGCCCACCCGCTGCTGCCGTTCAGCCCATCCCCGTCCTGCCCACTCACCTACCTGCTCTCTGGCGCATTCGGGCCGCGCCAGGGGGGGGGGGGGGGGGATGGTGTTGGTGTTCATCCCGGTGGGCACCACGAGTTTCGATGAGCCAGTGGAGAAGATCTCCTCCGAGAAAGGCCATGAGGGTGAGTTACCGCAACGGTGGCGGCGGAGGAGATGGACCCGGGGGGACGGGTAGATGGGACCGCCATTGCCGCAGAGGGTGGGTGGGGGAGGGGGGTAAGTGATGAGGGAGAGAAAGACGGGACCAGTACCTCCACAAGTGCGTTTGTTAAGATTTTTAAACCTCGATAACGTTTACAATATACCATCGATTGGAACGAAAGGTGTTTCACTCGCAGCACAGGAGAACGGTGAGTAACCTGGAGAAAAATCGTAGCGCTATCACGTACTGTTTTTGCGCAAATAGAAAAATCCCACAAACCGGAAGAGCACAAGATCAGAGCTTTAGCGAAGTATAGATAGATATTTCCTTTTTCATTCACCTTGGAACCAAGTAATAAACTAGAAACTTCTGTCATTTTATCTGTTTAGATGCACAAGATGGACCATTTTATGCAAACTAGGTACAAATACTTAGATTAAATTCATTTTCTCTGAATTTAAGGTAGCATTTAGCTTGAGCGAATTCTCAGAGGTCATAAAGAATAGCCTAACTGAAAGCTCATTTGAGCAGTGCTGCACATTAATGTCTCATAACAAATACATTTTTGGTATAAAAGGCTAAAATCAAATTAATTACAGGGTAAAAATATTACGTTTTCATCGACAAACACAGAATTAAAATTTGATATGTGAAGGCAGAGAGAAGCAGATGCAGGTAATTCTCTTCATCTTGCTTTTACTCCCATTCTTCTTTCATATGTTACTTTTTCCATGCAGTTATCTAATTAGATTTTCTAAAATAATTTCTGAAATTAATATCAAATATTACAACAGAAAATGCACTTTCAGACTGCGCCGTGTGTTTGTTGTTCTTTTAATTTGCCATACATTTCTGCCATAGGTTGCTGTCTAACCCACTAATTGTATATACAGCACACGTACACTGTATGTGATAATTGGAATTGCCCTAATACATACTCCCAAATCTCTTAATTCTTTTAGTCATACCATTTCCTTTCTTCCCTCCAATATCTTCTTATCCATGTTGTCACAAATAGTAATTTCAAACAAAATAACTTGATTAATAAATGTAAAATTATGGTCCTCATATTATACTATCAAATTTAAATATTAAAAAATATTTTATTGCTAGATTACTGAGAGATTTATACATACAGCATCTGAAGCAAGTGATGCAAAATGAGTAAAGATTAATTATTTTGCATCAAGAATCAAATTAAAATTGATGGAACTGAAAATCATTGAACAAAACCCTACGGGTCTGATCAGTAGGGTTATCAGAAGAAACAACTAAGATGCTGGCAAAAGATTTATGATGTTATTTATCTAATAATTAATCACTGCCATATCGTACAACTACTTAGCCAAGGCATCTCTGATCAAATGTTCATCAACAGTTTGAAAATATTTATTTCCATTTCCTGTGAAAAACTCAATCTATATATTTTGGAGTGCGAAAGGAATCCGGTCCATTTTATAAACATAATGGCAAGATTTTCAAAATGAAAGTTGTACCTTGCTCAACTAAACTAAATTCAGTATTTCTTGAATATGCCTAGGTATTTGTTCTTTGTGAACGTAAATTCTTATCAACTTGCTTGTTTTCCTCCAAATAATTTAACTTCCTATAAATGCAGCCTTTCCAAAAAAAATCTAGCCATTGCTGTTGTCTCAGCCAGGGTTAACATATTAAAGATTAACATACTGAAAGATTGTTCAGGTCTGCCAACACCTACCTTTCAATAACATTGTTTTCGGCCCTTTATCTGGGCACTGTACCTACTGTGGAAACACATGACAACAAACTAAACTTCAACTTCACAAGATGCCAAAGGAACTGCATCTAGGTGGTACATGTAGGAGTGCAGGGGTAACATGTGGGTACATTATTGGTGGCACAGCAATAACATTGTGGTGAGGGGTTTGAAGAATGATTGTTCTCAATTTATGTGTAAAATGAAGTTAGACGGAGCCAATGTCATCCACAAGTGCCACTCCACTCAGTGTTCTGATGCAATATTCCTTTTGGAAGATTTAATAATCTAATGTTTATCCAAAAAATAAACATATTGACAATACTAAAAATGTAATGGCCTATTCTTTAATTATATTTTTATTAATTTTATAATACTTACAAGGCAGTTAAACCTCAACATGTTATATAGCAGGAGTTAATTTAAAGGGTAATAGGGATAATAGAAAATCATATTTATTACATGAACTTAGTTATGGTTAACAAAATTATGTTAGAAAGATTTAAATTTGGCTATGAATTATACATGATGATTTACTATTTCTGATTTAAACCATGCAATATGTTTTAGGCAAATCATGGAAGGCGCTCACTCCTTCGCTGAAGAGACCTTTTGTAGAAGAAGCTGAAAGATTGCGAATCCAGCACATGCAAGATCATCCCAATTACAAATACAGGCCTCGGAGGAAAAAACAGATCAAACGTCTGTGCAAACGTGTGGACCCCAGCTTCCTGCTCAACAACTTCCCCCACGATCAGACCCCTGTTCACAGTGGAAGAATCTGTAGGGGGCCACTGGAGGAGGAAGAGGATAAAGGCTATCGGCCAGCCTCGAGACTTCCTGCAATCAGCAGATTCAGGGATACACAGAACACAAATAGTAGTTTCGACAACTATGGGCTCCCCACACCCGAGATGTCGCCTCTAGACGTAGTGGATGCTGATCATAGTTTCTTTCCACCTCCGTGTACAGAAGATTCTCCTCCTCAGATGAATGGAATGATGTATCATTCAGAATACAATCAAAGTCCCATTCGATGTGGAAATCTGAATCAGATCTCAATCCATCAAAATAGATCTCCTATGATGCACCCTTCTGCCAACCATCCTGCACCACCTCCTTATTATAACCAAATTCTACACCCAGCATTCCAGTCCATGAATTCAGGCACATCAGTCCACCTTTCTCCTCCACGTGACCACCATCATCTGGACAACCTTGAGCACATCAGCCAGGCTGAACTTTTGGGGGAAGTGGATCGTAATGAGTTTGATCAGTATTTGAACACCTCCAGTCAACTGAATCAAGCAGGAATGGTAATAAACTCACATTTATCTGATGTTAGCCCATCAGGAGGCACAAGTTCAGAGAAGAGCCTAATTTCAGTCTTAGCTGATGCTACTGCAGCATATTATAATGGCTCCTAGACCATACAGTGCCCTCCATAATGTTTGGGACAAAGACCCATCATTTATTGATTTGCTTCTGTACTCCACAATTGGAGATTTGTAATAGAAAAAAATCACATGTGGTTAAAGTACACATTGTCAGATTTAATTAAAGGGTATTTTTATAAATTTTGGTTTCACCATATAGAAATTACAGCTGTGTTTATACATAGTCCCCCCCATTTCAGGGCACCATAATGTTTGGGACACATGGCTTCACAGGTGTTTGTAATTGCTCAAGTGTGTTTAAATGCCTCCTTAATGCATGTATAAGAGAGCTCTCAGCACCTCGTCTTTCCTCCAGTATTTCCATCACCTTTGGAAACTTTTATTGCTGTTTATCAACATGAGAACCAAAGTTGTGCCAATGAAAGTCAAAGAAGCCATTATGAGTGAGAAACAAGAATAAAACTGTTAGAGACATCAGCCAAACCCTAGACTTACCAAAATCAACTTTTTGGAACATCATTAAGAAGAAAGAGATCACTGGTGAGCTTACTAATCGCAAAGGGACTGGCAGACCAAGGAAGACCTCCACAGCTGATGACAGAAGAATTCTCTCTATAATAAAGAAAATCCCCAAACACCTGTCCAACAGATCAGAAACACACTTCAGGTGTGGATTTGTCAATGACCACTGTCCGCAGAAGACCTCATGAACAGAAATACAGAGGCTACACTGCAAGATGCAAACCACTGGTTAGCTGCAAAAATAGGATGGCCGGGTTACAGTTTGCCAAGAAGTGCAAAAGAGCAACCACAGTACTGGAAAAGGGTCTTGTGGAAAGATGAGAAAAGGGTTTTGTGGACAGATTAACTTATACCAGAGTGATGGCAAAAGCAAAGTATGGAGGAGAGAAGGGAATGCCCAAGATCCAAAGCATACCACCTTATCTATGAAAAACTGTGGTGGGGGCATTATGGCCTGGGCATGTATGGCTGCTGAAGGTACTGGCTCACTTATCTTAATTGATGATCCAACTGCTGATGGTAGTAGCATAATGACTTCTGAAGTGTATAGACACATCCTATCTGTTCAAGTTCAAAAAACTCATTGGCCTGCGGTTCATTCTACATCAAGACATTGATCCCAAACATACTGCTAAAGCAACAAAGGAGTTTTTCAAGGATAAAAAATTGTCAATTCTTGAGTGGCCAAGTCAATCACCCGATCTGAACCCAATTGAGCATGCCTTTTATATGCTGAAGAGAAAACTGAAGGGGACTACCCCCCAAAACACGCATAAGCTAAAGATGGCTGCAATACAGGCCTGGCAGAGCATCACCAGAGAATACACCTTGCATCTGGTGATGTCCATGAATCGCAGACTTCAAGCAGTCATTGCATGCAAAGGATATGCCACAAAATACTAAACATGACTACATTCATTTACATGACATTGATATGCCCCACATAATGGTGCCCTGAAATGAAGGGACTATGGATAAACACTGCTGTAATTTCCACATGGTGAAACCAAAATGTATAAAAACGGCCTTTATTAAAATCTGACTATGTGCACTTTAACCACGTGATTTGTCTAATATTACAAATCTTAAATTGCAGAGCACAGAGGCAAATAAATAAATTATGGGTCGTTGTCCCAAACATTATGGAGGGCACTGTATATTAAATTACTAGAACGTTACTAGCTAACAACAGTATTATTTACCAAGATTTCTACACTGGAAATATCCTCAGGGTTTTAAAATAAACCAGTAATGATTTTCATAAATGACGAACAAAATATTTATGTTGATTAGAAGTAATTTTTGTACGGTAAAATATACAATCGCTTCATACTTCAGACACAGCACTTGCTTTCTAAACTTTAGTCTGATATGTTTGTGTTTGTAAAGAACTGGCAAGATGTATTTAAATATCCAGTGACCACTTCATTTTTTTAAAGTTGGTTATTGTAAGCCTTGTGATTTCAAATGTTTGCAAACTGTTTTACTGGATTTAGAAAATTGATTTGAACCAAGTGATCTATTACCAAACAAATCACAAATTATGCTTCCAATAAATGTTTTATGGAATTTTAATTCTTCATGAATGTTTATCAATTTAAAAAGTAGAATCATACGTAACAAAGAAACATAGAAACATGAAAAATAGGTGCAGGAGTAGGCTATTCGGCCCTTCGTGCAAGCACCGCCATTCAATATGATCATGGCTGATCAGCCAAAATCAGTATCTCGTTCCTGCTTTCTTCCCATATCCGTTGATTCCATTAGCCCTAAGAGCTATATCTAAAGGGCCTGTCCCACTTGGGTGTCATTTGCGCATCATTTACGCAACATCCTAAAAATTGGTTGGCGCGTGGTGAGGCGCGGTAGCGCACAGCACCCCACGATTTTGGGATGCTCAAAATTCTCGCGCGCCACCTGCGTGACACTTAAATGATGCCCAAGTGGGACAGGCCCTTAACTCTCTCTTGAAAACATCCAGTGAATTTACCTCAACTGCCTTCTGTGGCAGAGAATTTCACAGATTCACAACTCTCTGGGTGAAAATGTTTTTCTTCATCTCAGTTCAAATGGCCTACTCCTTATTCTTAAACTGTGACCCCCTGGTTCTGGACTCCCCCAACAACAGGAACATTTTTCCTGCATCTAGCCTGGCTAATCCCTTTGTAATTTTAGATGTTTCTATAAGTTCCCCTCTCATCCTAATTCCAATGAATATAAGCCCAGTCGATCCATTCTTTCTTCATATGTCTGTCCCGCCATCCTGGGAATTAACCTGGTGAACCTACGCTGTACTCCCTCAATAGCAAGAATCAAGTCATTACTGTTGTGTCTTTTTTTTTAAATGTAAATACGGGTTCTGTTCTGTTCTGTTGTTCCACTGTTTTGCACCTTCATTTTACCGTATGTGTATATGACAAATAAACTTGGCTTGACTTGACTTCTTCCTCAAATTAGGACACCAAAACTGCACACAATACTCCATGTGCGGTCTCACCAGGGCACTGTACAACTGCAGTAGGACCTGCTTGCTCCTAAACCCAAACCCTCTCGCAATGAAGGCCAACATGCCATTAGCTTTCTTCACTGCCTGCTGTACCTGCATGCTTAATTTCAGTGACTGATGTACAAGGATGCGCAGGAATCGATGCACCTTCCCTTTTCCTAATCTGACACCATTCAAATAATAATCTGCCTTCTTGTTCTTACCACCAAAGTGGATAACCTCACATATATCCACATAATACTGCATCTGCCATGCATCTATACACCCACTCACCCAACCTATCCAAGTCATCCTGCAGCCTCATAGCATCCTCCTCGCAGCTCACACTGCCACCCAGCTATTCAGTCTAAAGTCTCTACCAACTCCTGGTATAACAATCCATTCTTGTCTCACTGCCTCGGCAAGGCCACCAGCATAATCAAGGACTCGCCCTTTCTCCTCCCTCTCCCACCAGGGAGGAGATTCAGAAGTGTGAAAATACATACCTCCAGATTCAGGGATAGTTTCTACCCAGCTGTTATCAGGCAACTGAACCCTCCTGAAACAGCTAGAGAGCGGTCCTGAGCTACCATCTACCTCATTGGAGAGCCTTGGATTATCTTTGATCAGACTTTATTGGACTCTATTTTGCACTAAACGTTATTTATTTTATCATGTATCTGTACACTGTGGACGGCTCAATAGTCAGCAAGTATAGTCTTTCCACGGACCTGTTAAAACACAACAAAAATTCTTTGCATTGTACCTTGGTGCATGTGACAATAAATGAAACTAAACAAAAAATCCTACTTTACCCTAATCTTTCTCCTCAGCCCAACAAATTATTTTCTTTTCATTATAATTAAATACATGTTTACACATCATACCTTTTGAAATCCAAAGAAAAATATGTCCAAAATATTTGTTGATATCCATCAAATGTTGCTACTGTTCTGACATCTATTTAGGATTTGTGAAGTTATCAGTTGAACCGTGTCCCAGTGGGTAAACTAAGCTTTGAAAGACCAGCTAACCCCAAATTGAAGCCTCAAATCACTGGATTTATTGATTAGTTTGATCTATTCCACTGCCACAGATTTCCTGAGATTCTTACATATACGATCAATACAAGCACATAGAATGCACAGATCATGGTTACCACATTAGTGGGCTCATGCACTGCTTTCCAATAGCTCACTTTCCAGTCTACTGAATTGCATTTTCCTTATACAGGAAAACACATTTTATATCAAATGTATGAAAACACCATGACCTCATAAGCTTTATCATATCTTTGTAAAGACAATTTAGATAAATGAATGAATGAGTTTATTGGCCAATTATGTACACATACAAGGAATTTGCCTAGGTGCTCCTCTCGCAAGTAACAATATGACATACAGTAACAATTAAGAATGACATAAAACATTAAAACATTAAGAATAAAGCATTCTAGTTTAAACATGTGAATGAAATAAAATACCAGAGCAAAAGGAGGCTACAGACTTTTGGTTATTGAGTAGAGCTACTGCTCGTGGAAAAAAAGCTATTGTTATGTTTGGCTGTGGCGGCTTTGGCGACTTAAATGGAGTAAAAGATGGCAACGTGAAATATAATAAAGTCGGAGGTGACCCTGCCGCTGTACTAATGAAAGAGATATCTCATTATGTTCATAAGTCATAATCACAGGAGCAGAATTAGGCCATTCGGCCTATCGAGTCTACTCTGGCAATCAATCATGGCTGATCTATCTTTCCCTCTCAACTCAATTCCCCTACCTTCTCCCCGTAACCTTTGACACCCTTACTAATCAAGTGTCACTCATTGTTGATATTGTTGTTGGAGTTTTCATTAGATTAGATGTTGAGATGCAATAATGAAAGAGATTTCTGTTTCATTATGCAGAAGAAGCCTTGAATGCTTTAGTTGGTGAGGGGTTGGTTTGGTTGGTAACCCTCACTCTGAATATGCACTTCTTCCAGCACACGTGCCTCTTTCACCAAGAAATGGCTCAGTATCTAGACACCCATTGGCCTGACACAATAAGCAACTCTGCTTATTTTATTGTATACACTATTGAAAATTATGTGCAGTTGCTAGTTAGTGGCTAAGTTCGCAATGATCTCTGTGTTTCCAATGTTATGTGTACAAATGAATGAGTTTTTCATGCTGTGTCATTTTAGTACATTTTTATATCCCAAATGTTTCTACAGCAATAAAATAAGCTGAAAATCAAGTCCTTCAGCATTAACCTCTCACTCATCTGCATTAACTCTCGTCTCACAGTGTTGTCCCTGCAGGCTCATGACATTAACTCTATCAGAATTTATAATAGACAGAAGTGTTACATGGGACAAAATGATAGACTTGGTTACACTTCATGAAAATACTACTGAACATTACCGTGCAAGGAGTCTAACCAAATGATTGTTTTTCAAAAAACCTTGCCTTTCCTCAATTCCTTGTTGAGCCACTTACTCCCATCTGCAAAACAGAAATCACAATCTCAGTCCCCACAAAAATTTGCCGCAAATATTCAAACAAATTCTTGGCAAAGTGAGTCCTATCCCAATTCCATTCTTTGCCCAACCTCTTCACCAAAGCTGTGTAAGTGATAGGTTTACAAGTTTCTCAGGGAAATCTCAGAAATTGACAGGTAGCCGGTTGAACTGATTCTCTGATGTATTCCTGCAATTATGCCAGATTTTCACCGGTGTCTGAATGAATTCTTGATGCCAAAATAAACAGATCCACGCCTCTGCCTTCATAGCAAGCAAAAAGATACGCAGAAGATATTAAAGTTGCATATACATACGTAATAAAATGCTTTTAGAATTCTATTTTCTGGTGCAAATATGTAAATCCTTTCCTCGTTTCAGTTGAACACCAACTTTACTGATGTGCAACATTTAAATTTTGACGGTTTTGTAATTGAATTATAAATGTGAATTAATCCACTAATAATAAATATAAATTCAGAAATGTCTCTCATCTTGAATTAGTACAGTCTAATGCAAGCTAATGTCAGTTCACAGAACCAGACCATACAGAGTTTTGTTTCACTGATATTTTAACATAAGGGAATAAGATCAACTGACCATGGGCAAAGTCTGTTTTCCCAAGTTGTGGAATTTGGTTTTAAAGCTGACGGAAATGGACAGAGTTCTGTTTCCTGCCTGATAACACAGCCTCTACTCTCCAATACCTCACTATCAGGATGTTTGTACTAGTTATTTTACTAGTCACCAGACTGAGGAACAGACATTTGTTGATGTCACTCTGGGGAAAAACTCACTGATTAACAACTTGGAAGATTTTGTTTCTTAACAGAGTTAAAGTCCAAATGATGCTAAAGACTAGCCATAAAAGATAACTGTTTTTCATGCAAGCTACAGAATTGAAATGGTAATATGATTACTTTTGTTACCTCATAAATCCGCATCATCATGAATTGATGTTCTGCCTAAAACACTCTCAAACACAAACAAATTGTATATCGCGAGGTTGCGTAGACAGATATGCTTTAAGATCTGGCTTAAAGAAAAGAAAGCTGGAATGGCAGAGATTTAGGGAGAGAATTTCAGAGATTCAGAATTTCAGAGCCTTAACTGCTGTGGTACATCCATCCACATGCATATGAGTGCACATACCAGGTACATTGAACATAAATCAACACAAGCACATGAATAGGCTCTTTGTCCATGATATCTGTGCCCAAGATGATGCCATCAAACAAATCTCCTTGCCTGCATGTGATCAAATGTGAGGTTATGGAGGCAGATTATTATCTGAATGGTGTCAGATTAGGAAAAGGGGAGGTCCAACGAGACCTGGGTGTCATACATCAGTCACTGAAAGTAAGCATGCAGGTACAGCAGGACGTGAAGAAAGCTAATGGCATGTTGGCCTTCACTGCGAGAGGATTTGAGTTTAGGAGCAAGGAGGCCCTACTGCAGTTGTGCAGGTGAGACCGCACTTGGTATATTGTGTTCAGTTTTGGCCTCCTAATTTGAAGAAGAACAATATTGCTATTGAGGGAGTGCAGCGCAGGTTCACCAGTTTAATTCCCGGGATGGCGGGTCTAATATATGATGAAAGAATGGGTCGATTGGGCTTGTATTCACTGGAATTTAGAAGGCTGAGAGGGGATTTTATAGAAACATATAAATTTCTTAAAGGATTGGACAGGCTAGATACAGGAAAATGTTCCCAATGTTGGGGGAGTCCAGAATCAGGGGTCACAGTTTAAGAATAAGGGGTAGGCCATTTAGGACTGAGATGAGCAAAAACCGTTTCACCCAGAGTGTTGTGAATCTGTGGAATTCTCTGCCACAGAAGGCAGTGGAGGCCAATCACTGGATTTCAAGAGAGAGTTAGATTTAGCTCTTCAGGCTAAAGGTATCAAGGGATATGGGGAAAAAGCAGGAACGGGGGTACCGATTTTGGATGATCAGCCATGATCATATTGAATGGTGGTGCTGGCTCGAAGGGCCGAATGGCATACTTCTGCACCTATTCTCTATGTTTCTATGTTTCTAAATTTGCAAAACATTTCCTTATAGATAATACACTATAATCCAGGCAGCACTCTGATAAATGTCTTCTGCACCGTCGGTAAAGCCTCAATATCCTTCCTGTAATGGAGCAACTAATACTCCAAATGCAGCCTAATCAAAGTTTTATAAAGCTGCAACATGATTTCCTGACTCTTATATTCATTGTCCCGCCAGACGAGGGTAAACATTCCATACACCTTTTTCACCACTCGATCTATTTGTCGCTACTTTCAGGAAACTATGGACTTGGACCCCAAGATCCCTCTGTACAACGTTATTGTTAAGGGTTCTGCCATTAATGGTATACTTTCTCTTGCAATCGACGTTCCAGTGCAATATCTCACACTTGCTCAGATTAAACTCTATCTACCATTTCTCTACCCACATCAGTATGGAGTTTAGATCACACTGTATCCTTTGACACCCTTTCTCACAGTCCACAACTCTACCAATTTTGTTATCATTTTCAAACTTACTAAACAACCCATCTATATTTACATCCAAGTCATATATATGTTAATTTCACAAACAACAGAGGACCCAGAACAGATCCTGCAAAACTCCACTGGTCACAGATCTCCAGCCAGTAAAATATCCTTGCACACCACCCTCTGTCTTCTATGGGTAAGCCAGTTCGGAATCCAAACTATCGTGTCACCGTGAATCCTATATATCATAATTTTCTGGATCAACCATATATTTTAAAAAAATGTTTTTTTTAAAATATATTTTTTGTTTCTTTGTTAGAAGTAAATACAGTAATGTAGTACATAAGTACCTGATGCAGAAACATATTACAATTCTTGTACAACTTCATACTTTTAATCTAATAATAAAACAGCCAGTATGAAAAGCAATGATAGAAAGAAGAAAATAAAAAGTGTCGTAGGAAATGATGATGGTGCTAGTTCGTGATATAAAAGAAAAGTCAGAAAAATAGATAAATAGACAAGAGAGTAGAAACGATTAGCGAGAGAAACAGAAAGAAGAAAGAAGAAGCTAGAGAAAAAAAAAGAAAAAGAGATTAAGAGAGATATACCTATTTAATATCTTTACCCACCCGTCACCCAGTTCTGAACCATTGAATTTCTAAGGTTATGTTGCACCATATGCTTGTAAGAAGTCAATAAAAGGAGACCAAATCTTTAAGAATTGGTCTGCTTAGCCTAATAGGAGGAATCTCATTTCTTCAAGATGTAACGTTTCCAACATATTTGAAATCCACATTTTAAACGTTGGCGCGGATGCATTTTTCCAAAATGTAAGTATAAGTTTTTTTGCTGTTATTAAACCATAATTAAAGAGTGATTCTTGAAATGTAGTTAGCTTACGTCCATCTTCCATTGATCCAAAGATAATTAGTTCTGTATGTTAAATAGTTTTGTAAAAGTTCCAAACATTTTGTTCCAAAATTTATGAAGTTTTGTACAGGAGACAAAGGATTGTGCTATAGTGGCATTTTGAGATAGACATTTGTCACAAATGGGGGAGGCGTTTGGAAACATTTTATTCAGTCCAGTGTTCGAGTAATATAGTCTATGTAAAATTTTAAATTGAATTAAGTTATGCCTTACATTAATCGAACATTTATGTACATATGATAGGTATTTTTCCCATCTGTCTTTTGGAATTTTTATTAATAATTCTTGTTCCCAGTCCCTTCTAATTGCCTCTGTTGTTGGTGTTTCTATATTTAAAATTATATTATATAAATATGATATTAAATTGCTTGATTCTGCCTTTCTGTTCATTCCTTCATCTAATAAATCTGAGGTTAGAGTTTGATATTCTTGTATGTGTTTTTTCAAATAATCTCGAATTTGAAGGTATTTGAAATATTGATTACTTTTCAGATTATATTTTAGTTGTATTTGTTGGCATGATAGAAGTTTTCCCATTTCATACATGTCTCCAATCATTTTAATTCCTATTCTTTCCCAATGGATAAACGTTTTATCAATAATAGATGGTGCGCTGAGCTTTAAAAACCACGGAGCCTGGGATCTCACGCCGAGATCGCCAGAGTCGGAGCTCCGACTGGTGCGGCCCATGGACTACGGGAGCTGCGAACTCCGGGGAGAAGCGGCCGCTCCAGACACTCTGGGCCGCTGAGAGTGTTCACCCGTCGCCAGAACTTCATCATCCGGCGAGTGGGCCTGAAGCATCGGGCTGCCGTAGCGGCAAATGCAGAGGCCTCAATAGGCCTGACTATGGGTGAACTGGGGATGGGACTGGACTTTGCTGCCTTCCCCACAGTGGGAACCATTGTGGGGGGATGTTTTTATGTTTATTGTTAAATACTCTAGTGTTGTGTATTATCTTTATTCAAGTCAAATTTCACTACACCAATTGGTGTATGTGATAATAAATGTCTTTTGTTCTTTCTTTGTTCTTTGTTTGGTTTCAATGAGGGATTGTTAACTATCGGGGAAAGAAGCGATAAATTTTTTAATTTTAAAGTTAATTTTATTTGTTTCCAAATTCGTATTATACTGTGAATAATTGGATTCTTTTTATATATTATATTGTTCAGTTTTATTGGAGAGAGAAGAATCGCTCCTATATTATAGGGGGAACAATCCTCTTTCTCCATTCTTATCCAGTCTACTTGTTGCGCAGAACTGTCCAACCAGTAAATTATATTTTTGATATTCACTGCCCAATAGTAGTACAGCAAGTTGGGGAGTGTCAGTCCCCCAAATTCTTTAGGTTTACACAGATGTTTTCTTTGGATTCTATGTGATCTATAGTCCCATATGAAATTTGTAATATCAGTCTAATTTTTTAAAGAAATATTTTGGTAAGTATATTGGTATTGATTGAAACAGGTACAGTATTTGTGGTAAAAAGATAATTTTTATAGCATTTATTCTGCTTATTAAGGGCATTGGCAATGTTTTGCAGAATTTAGTCAACACATTCAATTTACACATTTAAAGGCATGTAGTGTGCGTTAAATAATGATTTATATTTTCTAATAATTTGGATACCCAAATACGAATTTTTCTGTTGCAATTCTAAAAGGGATTTTTAACAGATGTGTCGGTTCTTGAGGTTCTATCGTCATAATTTCGCTTTTATTCCAATTTATTCTATATCCTGAAAAGGAACCAAATTCCTCTATTAAATTTAATATATTTGGTATGCTAATTTGCAAATTGGTAATGTATAATAATGTCGTCTGCGTACAATGAAATTTTATTGTTTGAGTGTTTGGTATTGTACCCATGAATATTCGGATGGCTTCTTATACTTTCTGCTAGAGGCTCTATCCCAAGTGCAAATAGCAGGGGCGATAGTGCACACCCATTTCTATTGTCCTTGCTAATTGGAATTTCGAAGATAATATATTATTGGTCAGTATTCTAGCAGTCGACTTGTCATATAGCAATTTTACCCATGAGATAAAATTACCTCCCATACTAATTTTTTGCAATACTTTAAACAGATATTGCCATACTACTTGATCAAATGCTTTTTCTGCATCCAGTGAAATAATTGATGTCTTCTTCTTCAGTTTTATGTGAATACATTATATTAAACAGACGTCTCAAATTGTTGAATGAGTATCTCTTGGGTTCAACCGGGATATTTATCAAATGTCTTACTAAAATCCATATAGATATCTACTGTACTACCTTCAACAATAACCTTTTTCACATCCTCAAAAAACTCAATCAAGTTATTGAGACATGACCTGCCTCAGACAAATTTGTGCTGATTGGCCGTAATCAGCCTATTCCCTTCCAAATGTGAGTAAATCCCAAATAATCCTTTCCAATAGCTTCCCGACCACTGACGAAAGATTTCCTGGCCACTAATTTTCTGGATTATACCTACCTCCCTTCTTAAACAAAGGAACAACATTAGTTACTGCCCAGTTCTCTGGGACCTCACCTATAGCTAGGCCTCTGCAATCTCTTCTCTTGCCTCTAACCTAACCATTGGAGTATTAATGCCACTGCAGTTGCTAGTCATCTTGCTCCCCCTTGCCAGTGGATTAAGACTTCACTCATGAAGCCAATGAAGAAAGAAAGATACACAATTTAATCACACAGGCAACTTTTACTCCACAATATTAAGCTCAAGACCCTCAGTGACAATTCCAACAGCGAGAGCCCTGAAAGCCATCAATCATAAAACAGCTTAGGTATTCATGCACTTTGAAATCAATATTGCCACTATAAGTGAGATATGTCGGCAGGAGACGGTGAGCTTAAAGATAGCTTTTACTGGAGATGTAAACCGGAGAAGGAATGTTGCCTTCACAGAATGTGTTTTACACCAAATAAAATTGTCTACCAACTAGGCAACCCCTAGCAACCCCTTATTAGCAATAAGGCATTTGCTAATTTGCAGAATTAGCAAATGCCTTATGACCTTGCAGCTTCAGTACGTATAGAAGTTTGCTCTGAGATTGAGATCTAAGCCATTTTTGATTCATTTACGGAGAGGATGAGTCTTACATTCAGCATCATCAAGACAAAGGTCACAGAGAAATATTCCCCTGCGCCTACAATGTCAACTCCAACCATCAAGTACAACTACATATTAATCCCATTAACCGGCACTGAGTCTGCAGCTTTTTTATATCTAGTTGATTCAAATGCATGTTGAGGTAGTTTTTAAATGTTCTGAGAATATCTGCGTCCAGCAGCCCCTCAGGCAGTGGGATCAACCTTTGGGACTGAAGAAAAATACTTTCTTCAGTCCCCACTGAAATTCCTTTCCCTTATCCCTTACACTAAACTATGCCCTTTAGTTTTAGACACCTTTGTTATGGGGATATGATTTTTACTATCTGACCTATCTATCTATGCCCTACGTAATTTGGCATACTCAATCAAACCACCCCTCATTCTCCTCCACTCCAAGGAACCAAACTACATGAATTCTCAAATGTATCTGTTTCATTCTCTATCCAAAGTATAATCATGTTTTTATCCAAAAAATGACTCATATTTACCAATATTGAAATTCACGATTTGCCTGTTCCACCACCTTGTTAAGCTTTTCTGTAATTTCCTTTGGTCTTTTAAATTATGTACAACATCTGGTATTTAAATATATTGCAGACAAAAGCATGAATGCAGTCCTCTGTAGCCTTATTCCCAAGCCACTAATGAATAAAGAGCCAAAAATCCATAACAAAGCTCAGAGAGGAATCACTATGTGTGTTTTTACAATACTGGGTACAAAGAGTGTGACATCATACATAAAACTGAAGTTCACAAATAAATTATTTCAACATGATTCAGGTGAATCAAAAACCCTCATAGCGGCAGTACATGACAGGGAGAGATAGTTTGTGAAGTTTGAGAAAATTTGATTAATGAACAAAATTCCTTGTTTAACATGCATTTCTATGTGTTTTTTTACACTTTATGTTTGGTGTCCACCATAACAACCGTCACATGAAATTTAGAAAGTCATTTTTTTCTAAAGCATGATAGCTGATTTCTTCACTTTTGCTGTTTTTCAACATACAAATGTACTTTCTTGTTATAAACATGGAGTATGCGCCCAAATGAGCAATATAACGCGTGTTACACAGTGTCCAAGGGTGGACACCAAAATGAAAGTAGCTCCTGTTCTTTCCAGTATTTCTTTTTTTGTAATTTCTTTCTCATGTCTTGAATAAACTTTATGGAAGTAATTGTCCATGCATAATAAGAGACTGCAGGTACATAATTTGATGGAAATATAATCACTGCAAAATGCTGGTGTTACGTGTTGATGGTGGACACCAAAACTATTCACTAATTTTGGCAGGCAGCAGCTTTTACAGAATCTTGATATTAAGTTTAATTTCTTCTCATAATTTTATTATCTATTAAGTTCTTCAAACTAGAAAAATTTAAATCACCTTGGAAAGTTCTTTGGTCTTAATTTACCATTGTGGTGTAACGGTGGCTACTCTAAAATAGGATGGACACCAAGAGTAACCACCGTTAACCTCTTTGAAATATGGCCATTCAGAGCACTTTATGCCAAATTCATCAAAAGTTTTGCTTATTACTGTGAAACATGCATCTCTGCAAAGCAACAAACTTGAAAATGTTTTGAATTATAATGAAATTAACGCACAAATTGCCTCTTTTTTACATTGTGTCAAAGCATGTCACATTTTTGGTATCCTAAAAACTGATATATTTAGAAACATAGATAGAAAAATAGGTGCAGGAGTAGGCCATTCGGCCCTTCGAGCCTGCACCGCCATTCAATGTGATCATAGTTGATCATCCAACTCAGTATCCCGTACCTGCCTTCTCTCCATACCCCCGATCCCTTTTGCCACAAGTGCCACATCTAACGCCCTCTTAAATATAGCCAATGAACTGGCCTCAACTACCTTCTGTGGCAGAGAATTCCAGAGACTCACTACTCTCTGTGTAAAGAATGTTTTCCTCATCTCGGTCCTAAAGGAATTCCCCCTTATCCTTAGACTGTGACCCCTTGTTCTAGACTCCCCCAACATCGGGAACAATCTTCCAGCATTTAGCTTGTCCAACACCTTAAAAATTTTATATATAAACTGAGAATTTGAGATATAAACTGGTTGAATCAGGGAATTAATTTAATTCCTAACCTGGTTTTATCTCTACTATCTCTTGCACATTTGAGTAATAACCCCTGAAAAAACTAACACCATCCTACTTGAAACAGTGGACATATTTAATGTTCTGTGCTAAAACCTCTACAGTATTGTGAAAATAAACCTATATATTTCTAATTCAGACATTATGAGTAAAGCCCAGAAGAAATGCTCACAATTTCAGCCAGATTAACCACCAGAATTTCATTACGGAGATTGAACAGGAATTAAAGCAATCAAGATATTCTTGGGAGTAATCCATAAAAATAACTCTAATTTCAGTGGTGAGATGTGTGGTAGTGTTTACACCTCAGCTTTTTCAACCAAGTACTAAAGGCCAGTGAACACAAAGAGTTTAATGATCTCACTAGCACAGACCAGGTACAGTCCTTGATCCAATACAAAGAAATGCAGGCTGTCCCTAGTTTGCGCAAGGGTTCCATTCCTAAGAATTGACCGCTTGTTGACCTCTCTGTAAGTCAGAAATGTCAGTATCATCATGTGTTTCTGCATATACTTTTTTATAATTCATTCATTTCATGTATTCCCTCTAACTCTATCTATAATTAAACTGAGAGAATATATGCTGTATCCAAACATTAATGAATACCACAAAGCATTTTACTGTTATTAACCATTGTGAAAAATTATTCAAAAAAGTCTGGGAGAATTGTCATAAAGTAAGATGTTAATTAGTCACGCTACCTGTAACCTGGGGAGCCCCTGCGCTATGAAGTTTCTACGTTGAAATATTTTGTACTATAATTCATGAAGCATGTACAAATCCAGAATAAAAAAGAGATTAAAACTGTTTTTTGTCCATGATATGATGTATCACAACAGTTCACATGGAATAACCCTATTTTAAGTACAAGAGGAAAACAACTTCTCAGAAAACATAGCAGACAAATCCTATCCTCAAAATATTCTATCATAAAAATGTAATAAAAGCCATGTTATTGAACAGCAATTGTTTGCATGGAGTAATGTTCCCAACGTTGCATCCATTACAAACTAAATTGCATAACTCTGAATGCTTACAATCTTCATCAAAATTAATCAATGAATGTAACATCCAAATGGTTTGATGATAGTTTAGTGTGCGTATCTTCTACATCGCAATGAAAACAATTCAAACATCTTTCAGGAGGCTTGCCAAGTTTGTACTTACGAGGGAACATATTATAAAATTAATTACTCAGACATCAAAGCACACCTTGAACACTTGACCTGAAATTACAGCATACAGAGTGTAGCTAGGGAGGATGGCCTATTACTGCTCCATATAATTTTAAAGAAAGTCTGACAGATAATAATTCAAGCAAGATTAATTCACTTTGCTTGATAGCAATGTCACTATCCCTAAGAGACTAAGAATCAAGAGTTGATAACAATGTTGATTCATCATTGCGGCATCTCAGAAAAGACTTTGGTATTAAGCTTGATTTGAGTTTGGCATTTAAAAGTATGCTATTTGTTTGTTCAACACAGAAAGCCAAGGGAAATTCGGCTTTTGGAAATTAATTACTTTAAAGAAAACAAGAAGGGTGCAATTGTAACATAATAGCTACATTGTAAGCTTCCCAAGCTCTCAAAATGCTGCAAAAAAAATAGACAATAGACAATAAACAACAGACAATAGGTGCAGGAGTAGGCCATTTGGCCCTTCAAGCCAGCACCGCCATTAACTGTGATCATGGCTGATCATCCCCAATCAGTACCCCGTTCCTGCCTTCTCCCCATATCCCCTGACTCCGCTATTTTTAAGAGCCCTATCTGCCTCTCTCTTGAAAGCATCCAGAGAACCTGCCTCCACCGCCCTCTGAGGCAGAGAATTCCACAGACTCACCACTCTCTGTGAGAAAAAGTGTTTCCTCATCTCCGTTCTAAATGGTTTACTCCTTATTCTTAAATTGTGGCCCCTGGTTCTGGACTCCCCTAACATCGGGAACATGTTTCCTGCCTCTAGTGTGTCCAAGCCCTTAACAATCTTATATGTTTCAATGAGATACCCTCCCATCCTTCTAAACTGCAGAGAGTACAAGCCCAGCTGCTCCATTCTCTCAGCATATGACAGTCCCTCCATCCCGGGAATTAACCTTGTAAACCTACTCTCCACTCCCTCAATAGCAAGAATGTTCGTCCTCAAATTAGGGGACCAAAACTGCATACAATACTCCAGGTGTGGTCTCACTAGGGCTCTGTACAACTGCAGAAGGAACTCTATGCTCCTGTATTCGATTCCTCTTGTTATAAAGACACGAGCATGTAAAATCTGGAATAATCGGGTAATAAAAAGGAACTGCTGGATTACACCAATGATAGACACAAAATGCTGGAGTAACTCAACGGATCAAGTAGTATCTCTAGAGAAAATGGATAGATGATATTTTGGGTCGGGTGCCTTCTTCAGATTGATTGGAGGCGATGGGGGACTGAAAACAACAAAAGACCAGGACCAATCAGGACCTGCAACAGATGACCTCAGGCAGGGAGGTTCCCTGATAGGCTGATAGTTGGGCAGGGACAGGAACTGTGGAACAGGTTAACCGATGTTTTGTGGAGGAAAGGCGGAAAAGGGGGTTGGGGTTGGGAGGGGAGTGGAGGGGAAAAAAGCACGGGGGGGGGGAGTGGAAGGGAGTGTTTGTAGAAGTTATCTAAAATTCACCATTCATACCACTGGGTTGTAAGCTACCCAAACAAGATATGAGGTGCTGTTCCTCCAATTTGCGTGTGGCCTCACTCTGGCAAAGGAGGACCCAAGACAGAAAGGTCAGTATGAGAATTATAAATGGTTAGCAACCAGGAGATCCAGTAGGCCTTGGCGGAGCAAGTGCCAGTGTTCAATGAAATGGTCGCCCTGTACACTTTGTCTCACCAATGTAAGGTGCCCACGTCGGGAACACCGGATGAGAAGATGTTACAGGAGGTGCATGTGAACCTCTTGTCTTACCTGGAACGACTGTCGGGATCCTTGGATGAAGTCGAGGGAATGAGGTATAAGGTCCGATTTTCCATCACTTGCAGTTGCAGGTACCTGAGTAGGTGGTGGTTTGGGTGGAAAGGAACGAGCGAACCAAGGAGTTGCGGAGGGAGCGGTCTCTGCGGAAGGCGGAAAGAGGTGGAGATGGGAACATGCGATTAGTGGTAGGATCACGTTGGAGGTGACGGAGAAGTCGAAGGATGATATGTGGGAGGTTGGTGGGGTGAAAGGTCAGGACAAGGGGAACTCTGTCCTTGTTGCTTCTGAGGGAAGGGGAGCAAGAACACAACTACGGGACACAGACACGTATGAGGGACCATCTATGATAGAAGGTGGGAAACCAAGTTCACTAAAGAAGAAGGGTCTCAACCCGAAATGTCGCCTATTCCTTCTCCCCATAGATGCTGCCTCACCCACTAAGTTTCTTCAGCATTTTTATCTGCCTTCACTAAAGAATGAGAACATGTAATTATACAGATAACCTTATCTCAGGAGCAGATGCAGCAGAGATGGAGAAATTAAGAGTAGGAGGTGGCATCTTTGCAGGAGGCAGGGTGGGTAGAAGTGTAGTCAAGATAACTGTGGGATTTGGTAGGTTTGTAGTAAACGTCAATCAATAGTCTGTCTCCGTGATGGAGACAGAGAGATCAAGAATGGGGTGAGGTGTCATTTTATCTTTGCTCAATCTTGCTCTTACTTGTTATTCAATTGCAGCCCAATTAATATTCTTTTACTTACATTGTAAAATGCATAATATTGGCTCGGACACATATTACACATCCATCCAGATTTTACTTTCAATAGAAATACTGCTAAATTTGCCAAAAGTCAAAATTAGTACTGAGCAAAAAACGACTGCAAAATAAGTGCAACAAAGTCACTCTTGAATAGAAGCAAGGTTCACAGGTGCACTGATTATTGTTAAATGTTGGCAGGAAACATCAGATGTATGTTATTCCCAGAAACAAACTTCCCAACTACGGATATAACATAAAACAGATGAAATCTTGGATCTCAACTTTAATAGTAAGATTAAATGAGAACTTACCAGTTAGAAGTTTGATCTTGATTTTATGAGGAATTACGTCGGTGCTTACGTGAAAAACCCCGCCAGTTCGCATGCGGGTCAATCTTCAAAGCAGTGGTATGAAATCACAGATAACAAAAATCAAAGTTAACATAGTAAGATTAGCAACCTGAGAACTACCAGATGAAGTTTATGAGAGAGGGTTGGGCGTGGAGGACACGTAATCACCAACATAATTCCTCATAAAATCAAGATCAAACTTCAAACTGGTAAGTTCATGTGTAGATCAGAAATGTAAAATGTAATGGCACCTGCAGCCAATTCCATCCCATCTAGCCACAGAATTTGCAATGTTTGCCCTCATTGTGCTGATACTAGAGTCATGACTAAGGATGTAGCTGGAACCCCCTGGTGAAGTATTGTTAACACATTTTCAATATCCAAATTGCATATTCTTGTAGTGGGAGAATTTGTGTCAAGATCTCTTTTACAACTCGATATCCAGGGTTGAACCCGACAGAGTAGTTCCCGTTTGTTGCAGCTGGAGTGGCTCTATAATTGAATTATTGTCAAAGACCATTTAAGAATGAACTGGAAGACGTCAGTAATCTGTACCATATTAAATGTAACATTAAACAAAACCGCTTCCGATCAATAGGAATGTACTGCTTTATTGGTGCTATCCCTGCACTCTGAAGTGAGCACATCCATGGCTTGACGTGACAACCTGAGCCGTAAGGCAGTCCATTCAGAATGTGTAAGTCAATAATTGTTTTATTATGCAGAGGCCAGTTTCCTGAACCACAGTTTGAACCAGCAAAGTTTTCGTTTTTTAGAATAACCGTATACGGTTGTATTACTATGCCTGGCGAAAGCAGGCAACATGGCTGCTTCGCCAGTCAGACAGTACAAAAACCTAAAGCGAGGTTTTGCTGACTGTTTCAAAACCCAACTAATGAGGCAAAATGGAGGAAGACATAAAAGAACATTCCTCCTTTTTGTAGCGAGAATGTATTTCTCTGCAGTGTTCTGCCACATATTTTTGCAATCAGTGAATAAACATGAAACCAACATGTCGATATTCGATGTACCATTGAACCATACTTTCATAATACTTTGAGATCCAATACCTATTCTGTGTTGTCATCAATCTGAACCTGATGATACACCAGTGGCAAAGGAGATTAGGTAAATTATTACAGGATACTTTTACTTGATTGCCATGTGACACACATATGCCACCACCATAGTGTAGCAACTTGAAGTTGAGCATGTAGATTATGCATATTTGCTCAATAGCCCCTTACCCATGGGGTGCATCTAGTGTATATATTTAGTTGATACCAACAACTGAAGAATTGGCAACTCATGCAAATCTCCGCTACCTCCAACTAGAGATGGTAGAATTTCTCACTTTAGAGCTCTTAGCATCAGTTTGTAATAACTGAATTTGACCGACCAAACTACTGTAGCAATGCTGAATACTGTTTGTACATCATTGTGACTGAGGTAGCTTCAGCTGATAATAGCATAAGGTTGATAACAATGATATACATGTCCTTTGAGAGGTCGCTACTTTGCACGATATCAGTTCCTCCATTTGCACAGCTGGCACACAGCTGGTATAGTGCCAATTACTCTTGATGAAATAAAAGTTAGTTTTATAACAGGTTGCTATTAACTCCAATCTCTTGCCACAGGGCGGAGTCATAGGCTAATTAATAGTTAAAGGTAAATCCCAATGACCAACAAACAGTTTATCCCATTTTGCAATGTTTTACTGTTATTAGTACAGTTACATTGTCTTTGATAACCTCTGTAATGGGAACTGCATAGAATGGATCTTTGTGACCCTTATGAATCTCTTGTTACTCAGGAAAATAAGTTTTCATATTCAGAAAGTTCATATGCCCGACACTCTCCATTTTTCATAATAACCAGGCCACTCCTGCCATGATTCCATGGGTGCTTTGCACGAGATCTCTGGCCCGATTTCTGAGCCTTATGTTAAAAGACAACCCCAGCCATAATCCCAAACTTGCTTGGATTGCTAACACTGTGCCTCTAAGCAGATGTTTTTGTCCTTTGTGTGTTGTACAAACAAGTGTAAATATTACAACTTGTGAGTGGTGCACTTACCCATGTTTCAGACGTGCCAGACCCACATTGTTGTGTAGGGTTGGTAGGGTGCGTGGAACTTCTGCCCAGCTGTCATGCTGCCCCCAGCTCCAGTAAACCGCCTACTGCCGACGAGCACCTGGGGTGTGTTCTGAACAATGAACCTTTGCCCGCCGTTGGCCTTAATTGATTCGTCTGCCTCATTTTCTCCCCTGTTGAATAGGCCTTACCTGAATAGCAGATTCGGCGGCTGGCTCTCACATCCCCCTGTTGGCGCTGTTCACTGCCGGCACATATGTGCTCTAGTATGTTCCATCGACCTCTTTAGAGCCTGGAGTCAGTTATATCTTGACCTTTCACACTCCCCTCCTCAGAGAGGGCGTTTCGTAGGCAGCCCTAAACCGGCGCTGCCGCAGGATACCTGCTATGACCCCATTGGACCTGTACCAGAATGGAACATTCTGCTGGGATGGCAACTTTATTGTCAAGAAAAGGTACCTCTGACACGTGCCCTTCATCCCTTGGGGTATGCCCCACGGCCATACCCTGAGAATGGACATCAGCAGGATACTGACCCGTCTTGGTCTCCGCCTCCAAGAGGGAGACCTGAAGCAGCTCTATCAACTGGCGCTGCTGGTGCGGCCTGCAGAGATGGAACATCTGGCTCAACCTTACCATCAGAGTCGGGGTCAGAGCTAAGATGACTCATGGCACGCGCCTCATCATCCATGAGGGTGCTATCAAGCAGCTCTCTACTAAGTGCTGCTGACACCTTTTGTTCAGGGTGGCGCTGACACTCCTCCTGCTGGAGTGTGCCCTGCTGTAGCACTGTATACAATAGTTGCTGCATTTGGGATAGTCGTTCAAATGCACTATCCAGCCCAGGTAAGAAATCATCCCCCTACTCCATGGGCATATTATTTTGCTATCCAGCCCTGGTGGGGAATCTTCCCCCGACTCCGTGTGCCTAGCAGACTTCTGTGTTACCTTGAGCAACCCTGTCCCAGGCGTTGCTGGCGCTGCCTCTTGTAGAGGCCGGCGCTTTTTCACATGAAACAGCCCTGTCCCAGGTGCTGCTAGCGCGGCTCTCCTGTAGGCCGGCACTGTCACATATGAGACAACCCTGTCCCAGGCGCTGCTGGCGCGGCTCTCCCATAGGCCAGCGCTTTCACACATGAAGCAGCCCTATCCCAGGCGCTGCTGGTGCGGCCTGTTCCATAGGCCCGCGCTATTACAGTATAGTCTCACTAATTAAAATTTGTAGTGTAGAGCTTCACCTGTGAAGGGTTAAAAAGCACTATAGCATACATGCAAACTCTACCCTTATTATTAGAGTAAAACCCTTGCAGCCTGACTCACCCGAGTCCAATAGGGCTGAACGAGTCCTCTCTTCCACCAATTTTACTCCCTGCCTGGGGACCAACGTCTATGAGCCACTGACCGCACTGTCAGTGACTTTGGCGTTACTTACTTACCACTCCACGGCATCCCCGCAGGCTGGAAGCTACTGACTGCCTTGTCAGCGGCTGCTTATCTCACAACCCGATCTTTTACTGGCTATCCGCTTCCGCGGTCGGACCGGGGTTCCCCCACAGTCCATAGCCGGCTCACTCGTCGGGCTCTGAATCTGGCAGGAAACCTCTGTGAAGAGAGGCTCCTGCTCGAACAATACCCCTGGTAAGTAAAACGAAACTTACCTTCTAGGTTTAACCCACCGCCGGCAGGAGCGCTGCCCTGCCAGTCTGATGCTTGCGCCAATGTGGTTGACATAACTGACGCACATGCAAACCGGCGGGGTTCTTCACGGAATCACTCACGTGACTCCGAAGTAAAATCCAGCAGTAGTAGTAATAAACAGTTCATGTGTCAAGAATCTAAGAACTAGGAGTTTAGTTCCGATATCATTTACTTGTCCCAAATCTGAGCTTCTCCTGACACTGATGAGAAAAAATACCAATGTGGCAGATATGATTCAAAATAGTTGCTAGATTATGATAGTTGGGACGAAGAAGAATCAGAATATCATCAGGGATGAAAAAAAATCTTACCAATCCAATTAAGGATTTGCAGATGAGGGATACATTTTTGATCAGAGGAGAGGGGTAACAGAGGACAGCAGAAGCCCAAAGTATCATAGTATCATAGGAGAGTTGCTCCTCAACATCAACGAACCATTTCAAAATAAAGTTTTAACCTAGCTATGTGGCCCTGTTCTGTTCACCATTCTTGTCACCATCATCAGAAGGAGTTTCATAAGTTCATAACTCATAAGAGCTCCCAATAACACGGCATCCTTACCAAACACATATCTGTAATCGCCACCTTAATAATACCCAGTTACTTGGTGTCCACAGCCGTCTGAGGGGCAATTAATTCCACAGAGTCACCGTCCTCTGATTGAAAAAAATCTCCCTCATCTCCTCCCTAAAGTATGTCTTTTTATTCTGAGGCTTTAACCTCAGGTCCTAAACTCTCCCACTAGTGGAACCATCCTCTCCACATCCACTCTATCCAGGCCTTTCACTATTCGGTACATTTTAATGAGGTTCTGTCCTCATCCGTCTTGACTCCAGTGAGTACAGGGCCAATGCTGTCAAACCTCATCACATGTTAACCCAATCATCCCTGGAATCATTCTCGCAAACCTCCTCTGGACTGTCTCTAACGCAAGCACATAATCAGATATGGGGCCAAAAACTGCTCACAATACTCCAAATGTGGTCTGACCAGTGCCTTATAAAGCCTCAGCATTACATCCTATTTTATACTCTAGTCCTCTTGAAATAAGTGATAACATTGCATTTGCCTTCCTTACTACCATTTCAACTTGCAAATTAATCTTTTGAGAATCGTGCACCTGCGCTCCCAGGTCCCTTTGCACCTCCGATTTCTGAATCTTCTCCCCATTTAGAAAATAGTCTACACCTTTATTACTACTGCCAAAATATATAACCTCACACTTTGTTACACAATATTCCATCTGCCACTGTTGTCCACTCTCCCAACCTGTGAAAGTCCTTCTGCAGAGTCTCTGCTTTCTCTATACTTCCAGCCCCTTCACCTATCTTCGTATCATCCGCAAACCTGGCCACAAAGCCTTCAAAATTCCTTCATCCAAATCATTGATATCCAATGTGAAGAGTGGTGTCTCCGAGCACTGAACCCTGCGAACACCACTCATCACTGGTAGCCAACCAGAAAAAGCCCCCTCTATTCCCCCTCATTGTCTTCTGCCATTCAGCCAGCCTTCGATCTATGCTAATATCTGTCCTCTAATACAATGGGCTCTCATCTTCTTCAGCAACCTCACGTGTGGCACCTTATCAAATGGCTTCTGAAAATCCATTTTCAGGTAAACAACATCCATTGACTCCTTTGTCTATCCTGCTATGAATTTCCTCAAAGAATTCCAACAGATTTGTCAGGCAATTGTTGGAATTATTGGTACCGTTGTGATCCTTGTGGATAAAATGCCCTGAATTTGAATCCTTTAAATCAGGCTCAACTTTGTCATAATTTAGTCACATCATTCTCAAGGCCGGGTACCTATGATTAGAGAAAGAAAAATACTGTAATTAGAGCAGGAACAAGTGCAAACTGCTATAAATCTCTGCCATCTCATTCACCGCTCCATTACATTTCAAGTGAGTACAGAATAATTAAAATTGTGCATGATTTCGAGCCAGCAGCTGGCCATGGCTAACGTGCACCATGAGCCACATGAATCAATCGCTGTGATGCAACTGCAATAAGGAGACAAACGATCTTCATCACACAGAATTTAAATTTAGCATTATTTAGCACATTCTATTTAATTGTTTATGTCCATAACAAAAGTCATGAGATCAAATGAAATCTGTGGGCCTCCATTTATAATTAAAAAAACAGCTGTTCACAAATATAGTTCATCAAAACCATGTGGTTGGCTCCTAACATTTTTGTAGTTTCAGTAATTCAGAAATTGTCCAATGTAATTATTTGGACAGCATAGTGGTGCACCTGGTAGAATTGCTGCTTCACAACTCCAGTGACCTGTCTGTGTGAAGCTTGCACATTTACCCTATAACTCTGATGGTTTCTCCCTATGCTCCGGTTTCTTCCCACATGCCCACGATTTGTAGGTCAGTGGGTTAATTGCTACTGAAAAACCATACATGAATACAACAAGTCAGGGCCAGCCTTAGGAGGTGCAGGGCCCAATTGGGAACAATTTTGGAGAGCCCCAGGTTCCCAGCCAAGGTCTGACAGCCCTGTTATTTAGTATATATTACGAAAATGTACACTGAGGTGCTATGGATTATACACTGTCTTAATCTCTCCTGCTCCCGTCTGCCTGTCAGTACCTCCGCTGGCTTCCAACCTTTACCGTAGCTGCTAATTACCATTAAACTGCATTATGTGATTGGACACAATGCCCTTGGAGACTGCGGCTGATTGGAAGGGAGGAGACCGATTTGTTGATTGGACGGGAATTTTAAGGCAAGCAGGTTGGTGATTGGACGCAACCCCCTTTAGAGACAGCGGTTGATTGCCACCAAATAATCGGGCACAAAAAAATAGGAAAACAATAAAATCACTGGTCGGTGTGAACTATCTGCGCTGTATCTCCACACTAAACAGTATAACATGCAGGTACATTCATTTAAAATAAAATTCAGTGATTATATCACGATTTCTCACTGTGTAAAGCTCAGTATCTGACCAATCTCTGTTTAACACGTTTGGTTTGCCTTGGGCATTGGCTCTGAACTAAAAACCTAAACCAAACTCAATTGTATCATCACATTGGACTCAGTAAACTCACACATCTCTGCATTCAGGAGGCTGCCGTGGTTAGAATCACCGGCTCTGAGACCAGAGTGGGTAAAGTGACCTGCGATCAATACCTAAGATGAATCCCCTTCTCAATAAAAAAACCAGTGAAGCTTTTTACTCTAACCATGATGGCTAGAGCTTCTTGCAAGGTGATCTATGACCTTGTTAAGTAAATATTGTCGTAACACTCAGTTGAGGTCAAATGAAGAAGATATTCATTACATTGTTCAGTGGAGCCCATGGACGTGTCACTGACAGCAGTGAAGAAAGCAATCTCCACACTGCTTGTCCCCACATTTAATTAAGTGACTTTTAAATTACTTGAAATAAAAGTTGACTCCTCTTTGTAACAAATGTCAACCGTACTTCTAATGAAAGAGAAATCAATACACTTCTTTCTCTAACATTCCGTAATTCAGTTGACTATTATTTAAACTGGAAGACACAAACATTGTCAGCTCCACCTGGCCCTCACCCAGAGTGACTGGGGAGTCCAGAACCAGGGGCCACAGTTTAAGAATAAGGGGGTAGGCCATTTAGGACTGAGATGAGGAAAAACCTTTTCACCCAGAGAGTTGAGAATCTGTGCAATTCTCTGCCACAGAAGGCAGTAGAGGCCAATTCACTGGATGTTTTCAAGAGAGAGTTAGATTTAGCTCTTAGGGCTAACGGAATCAAGGGATATGGGGAGAAAGCAGGAACAGGAATATTGATTTTAGATGATCAGCATGATCATATTGAATGGCAGTGCTGGCTCGATGGGCCGATTGGCCTACTCCTACACCTATTTTCTATGTTTCTTTTTCTATGACTGATAGAAATGCATGCTCCCTTTGAAGATATCTCGTGCGGGATTTGAAATCCCCGTCAAGTCATAACGTGCCAATAAAGATGCTCTGCTTTCTTTCCATAGATTATCTGCTCTAGTTTAGTTTAGTTTAGTGATACAGCATGAAAACAGGCCCTTCGGCCCACCGAGTCCGCACTGACCAGCAATCCCCGCACACAAACACTATCCCACACACACTAGTAACAAATTACATTTGTACCAAGCCACTTAACCTACAACCTGTACGTCTTTGGAGACTGGGAGGAAACCGAAGATCTCGGAGAAAACCAATGCAGGTCATGGGTGAGAACGTATAAACTCCGTACAGTTAGCACCAGTGATCAGGAAAGGACCCGGGTCTCTGGTGCTGTAATGCAGCGACTCTACAGCTGCGCCAGGTGTCTCGTGCAAGATTTGAAATCCCCATCAAGTCATAATGAACCAATAAGGATGCAGAACAAACCCCAGAACAGAATGATCTGTTCTGTACCTTTTCTCACCTCTAGTTTTCCTAATAATATGGAAACCTTTGAACCATTGAAATGAAGATAGACACAAAATGCTGGGGTTGGACAGGCAGCATCTCTGGATAGAAACTGTCTCTAGATAGTCTCTGGATGAGACCCTTCTTCAGACATTTCAACCATTGAACCAGCTCATTGGAGGTCTGTGAAACAGTGCAGGGCACTGCACCTTATTGTTTTGTCCAGCACATTGGGGAAGTGAGTTATGCGTTACTCTAAAACCTTGGCAACTAAAGCCAATGACCCCCCCCCCCCCCCCCACAACAGATAGGAAAAGGAAGGGGAGTCCCTTGAATTTTATCCAAAGGAACGTGGCGTCACTAAAACTTGGTCAAAACACAATTACATTTACTGAGGAATGTGGATCGATGCATTGATGACACATTGTATAACTACTTGTTAACTACTGGCTGTTAACAAGTGCTAACAGTAGTAGCTAACAAATCATTTTTGTCTGATGACCGTGCAGTGTTTTTATCCATGTTCGTTTAAAAAAATTCGTATTTAACAAGGCAAATGTTTTTTTTTTTTAAATCTGTATTAACATCGCAAATTCGTATTTCCGTACGAAATACGGAAAATTAGCGCGGGGCCCAATTGGGAGCAATCGGCCAATCGGCTTAAGGCCGGCCCTGCAACAAGTAGTCAAAGATAAGGGAAACTGAGTGTAAAATATAGTTTCACAGGTTTAGAGAAAGCGCAAATTAAAAAATGTGCAATATTTGCAGTAAGGTAGTTTGGGAGGGTTGGGAATACATCCCTTAGCTTGTGAAACGTTACTCCACGATTCTGATAACAGTGGAGAAGAAGCTATAATTGATTCAGGCTTCTGTATCTTCTCCTAAATGGGAGGGGGAAACATAATACAGTACAGCACAGTAACAGGCCCTTGGGCTCACAATGCCCATGCCAGTCCATGCATGTGATCTATATCTTTCCATATCCACATGCCCATTCAAATGCCGCTATCGCATCTGCCTTCACGGCCACCTTGGCAGCTGGTTCCCGGCGCCCACCATTCTGAGAAAAATACTTGCCCTGCACATCTCCCTTATATTTTACCCATTTCCTTAAATATATGCCCTCTAGTGTCTAGTGTTTGAGACCCTTTGTGGTCCATGATTACGTTAGCTGCTATCCAGAGGCAGTGTGGTGTAGGCAGAGGGAGGATTGGGGGTGGGGGTGGGGGTGGGGGGGGGGGGGGGGGCTAGGCTGCATCCACAACTCTACAACTCCTTGCAGTCCAGGGCAAAAAGTTGCCAAACCACACTGTTGTGCTTCCTAATATCTTACTTTCTATGTTGCATCTACAGAAATTGCTAAGTAATTTCAGACATGCCAAATTTCCTCAGTCTTCTGAGGAAGTAGAGAAGTTGGCTTCAATATGGTTCGCCAACGACAATGAATTAGTGATATTTACACCTTGGGATTTTAAACTTTCAACCATCTCCATTTTAGCATCATTCATGTTCACTAAGCCAGGTACTCCACTCCACTTCCTGAAGTCGATGAATAGCTCCTTCATTTTAAGGGAGAGGTGGCTGTCTTGACACCATGTTATTAAGCTCTCTATCTCTTTCCTGTACTTCATCTCATTATTGTGCACAATCCGTCCTACTACCTTGTGGATGGCCCGTGTTGAGAATTTCTAATTGTTGTCTATCTTATTGATTGTGGTCTATGTGCCAGGGAGTCAAGGATCCATTGCAGAAGGGGATGCTGTGTCCTATTGTGCTGGTGGCTACAAGAGGCACAATTGTCACGAGTTCCATCAAAGACTTGATCTAAACTCTTCCTTTTGGTCCAAAATGTCCATATGAATGATTAGAATAATGGGATGTTCTTTTTAACATTCCCATTTAACCTTCATGCCATAGATGGGCATCAGAGCAAAATCTGTCAGCAGGAGCTGCAGTTTAATTTACCATGCTTTAAGCACATATCAGTAATCATGCTGGATATCGCGCTTGGCAGATGGGTGGATTATTTAATGACCAACATGATCGTAGGAATGCTTGAGAATTAAATTGATATTAAGTTTTGATTAATTGGTGCTGTGCTGATGACTTCAATAGTGTTCTCATCTGTATAACTTGTGTGATGAATTAACAACAAGGCTTAAATATCACTAATAATTTTTACAATGAGCAAAAGTAATATTAAAAAAAACGGGATTATGTTTGCATAACATTAATGTCTTTCAAATGAAGTTTGATATTGCCTACCATATTTGGACACTCAATTTACTTGAACATAATTTGTGAATGGACGTTTGCAAGACATTCATTTTCATATTTTATTGATTAAATAAGCCATCCACCTGCTTCACTCATGTGCTTCCAGCTATAAGTCTGGCGCTACAATATTATGAATTACTCCCTTATTTTCCGATTATAACCAAAAATGATACCAATCTGATTGCAAAACCTTTCCATTCAATTTCACCCAATCTTCCACTTTGTTTAACACTGAATGTTCACTCTTCACTAAAATCTAAAAATGATATCAGAATGTAGCAACAATATATCACATTGGATCGTAAGGAAATCTAAGATCTAATTATGAAAACAATTCTGTGCTTCAAGTTTCATATCCACCAGACACAGAACCTAGGAATTCTCCATTAGGAAGGAGAAAAATCATTGGATATATTATTTGGAGAATATTTCCTGTTACTGAAGGAGGACTTGCACAAGTCAAAAGGATGAAATTTGTTTATGATAATGGGAAATCACTTGGTTGTGGCGATATTCATGATGCAGTTTATGATTGCTCACATACACACAAATAATATTAATTTATGATAACATCTTGCAAATAAGGCTTTGTTTTATGTTCAATGACGATATGTAGGCTGCAGAATCTGTGGTATTTAAACAAGCTTCACAATGTTAATTGCCTCTGCACTTGTTAAATTAGAAATGGAAGCAGCTACAGATTGCTGGGAAAGCCGATGGAAAGATCAAAAACATTAAATTGAAATTACAATAATGCCTCCAGAGACACATGGCTCCTGGATCCACATGCAACCTGCCATGATTATATTCTCTCATTCTATCTGTATATACAAGCTACAGCAAGCAAAAAAAAGTACAGCTTCCATCAATTCCTATCGAGCTGAACTTCCTGAAGCCCTTGGATTCCTTTTCACTTGGTCTGAACACCATTTCCTTCCTCCCTCAGCTGCATTTCCTGATATGGTCTTATCGCTGGAGAAAATTATGCAGGATGGGCAGCAGTTGGGTATCGACCAGTCCAAATATACGCTGTTGCTCCACTGATTGAAAAGGAATAGAGGCTAAACAGGGATTTCTGTTAATTTACGCAACCAGCACTTAGAATTTTTTGCTTTTAAATTTGGAACTATACATAGAGTATCATGTCCAATGGCACTTGACTAATACCAAAGGCATCATTTTCAGTCTTCTTTGTTTGTACTAAAACTGACAGTCTCTGTGCTAGTCTATAACTGGGCATAACTCGATGAGCATGATGACAACATTTTCCCTTTATAGCAAAGAGCCTCCAGAGGGATACCTGAGATTAAAGCTGTTCAAATATAGGATGACATTGATTTTTTTTGGACTTAGGTTTTCATAAAATCAGTACGCAAAGGGTCATGTTTGTGCAGCTTTCATCTGACAGCATTGCAACCAGTGTCATATTCGAGGTGACCTACCTTTGGAGGTCCAAGTCACCTGCCTGGTTCAGCTGATTGGGGTATTTAAGATGGAAATCAAGACATGGAAAATAGAAAAGTGTAATGTAAACAAACCAAGTTAACCTGACTAATGACAGGTTCATTATGTATGACAAATTATTAGGATTCTTTGTCACAAGCAGTAGATGCAGTGAATTTAGGCTTCCAGAAAGTATTTCATAAGAAGCCATATCAACATTTGGCACATAACATAATAGTATCATCTATTATGTATCTATCATACTACGCAACATCGTAGTACTGAGGAGAATGCACTGATAACTGGTTATTACAAAGAAGAGTATTGGAATATATGGATCTTTTACAGGCTGGAAAATGTAACCGGTGGGGTGCCCCAAGGATCAGACCAGTTCTTGGCATTCAGTTATTGACTAGTTGCTTTATCATCCTGGGGAAGGAGAGAGGAAGATATTCAAATTTGCTGATGACACCAAAATCGTGAGAAGTCAGGTTGTGAAAAAGACATTTGGATTGAGATAGATACAGTAAGTGTAAAAACTCAGTGAATGGAATTTGATGTGGGAATGTGAGAGGAACAACACTACAAGGAATAAAAATGCAGATCAAAATGAAGAGAGATTGCAAATGAGTGATCATTGCATCATGCAGCAAGGAAACAGGTTCCTAAGCTCAGTGAGCCTGCACCAACTATCAAGCATCAATTTTTTAATCACTCCTCAACTCACAGTAATGGCAACTTGCAATGACTAATTAACCCAGCAAATCTGCATGTCTTTGGGATGTGGAGGAAACTGAAGCACCTGGAAGAAACCCATACATCACAGGGAGAATGTGTAAACTTCACATGGACAGCTTCAGATCAGGATTGAAGCTGGATCACTGGAGCTGTGAGGAAGCAGTTATACCAAGTGCACCATTGTAACAGAGGGATTTAGGTGTTTGTGTGCATGAATCATAAAAAGTCAGCAGTTAGCGACAATTTGGAAGGCAGATGTGCATTGGCCTTTATTGCAAGGGAATTGGAGATTAGAAATAGGGAAGTATTATTACAATTGTACAGAATGTTGGCGAGGACATACATTTAGTATTATACACAGTTTCAGTCACTTTATTTAACAAAATATAAATAATATCATGGGAGGCCAGCAAATCATTACACTAAGTTACGAGATGAGAGGGTTATCTTATCACAAATGGATAGGGACATCAGATCTATATTTTTTGGAGATTGGAAGAATGAGGGGTGATCTTAATGAAACAATCATGTTCTGAAGTAAGTAGACCATTTGGAGAGCCATGAATGAGGAGACAAGATAAGATAAGTTACAAGATAAGATGATAATCATTTAAAAAAATAAATGCACAGGAATTTCTTGTTACAGAGGGCGATGAATCTCAGGAATTCTCAATCCAGAAGGTTATGAAGTCGAGATGACTGGAGGCATTTTAAATGAAGTAGATTCATTTTGAAAACATCAAGAATTAAAAGATATAGGAACTGGGACAAAACACCAAATTAAATATAGCAGTATCTCAGAATACTGAAACGTCTACTAGCTGGAAGACAAGTACTGCAGGCACATTAGAAAGCCACACCTCTAAGTTATCTTTCCAGCAGCACAGTATTCTGGCTCAAAACATACTGTTGTTTAAATACTGGAACGCTCTGTCCAATAGCATTGTAGGATTACCTTCACCACATGCTCTGGAGCAGTTTCAGGCAGCTCATCCACACTTTCTCAACGGGAGTAAGATGGGCACAATAACTGATGGACTACCAGTGAGTGCGGATCCCAAATACATAAAAATAGTTCAAGTAGGAAATCCAACAGTGCTGGAATAGTTGTGCTGGTAATCATCCTGCTGTACCAATAATAGGCAGAAATATCACCTCATGAGGTGGCGTCACTAGAATTGCAGACAACCCCCCCCCCCCCCCCCCCCCCTTCCCCAGGCAGGAAATCAGCATGAAGGAGTGGTAACCATGAATGGGAGACCTTTATCAGAAGGGAACTCTTTCCTCTTCATGAATTGCAAGAGAAATAGGAGCTGAACACCAATAACTTTATCAGATAGCTCCAAGTAGGGATTACGTGTTAACATACATACACGACTGCTCCTCTGTAGGTCCAGACATACTCGATGAATGTTTGAGACATGCAGATACAGAGAAGTTGTATCCCACATTTACAATGCCCTCCAAAACATCGACACTCCATCATCTGAGATTTATAGGCGTTCATGGGAGGATGAGATGGGTCGACACATCTCCAAGGATATATGGAACGAAAACCGACAATACATACATCATTGCTTTTTAAATGCCAGGCACTGCTTGATACAGTTTAAAGTACTGCACAGGCTATATTACTCAAAGACCAAATTGAGCAAGATTTTCCCCAGTGTTTCCCCCCTTTGTGACAAATGTCATTCTCAAGAAGCCACCTTAACCCATACTTTTGTACTCTGTACAAAAATAGATTTTTTTTGAACAGAAGTCTTTAATGTTACTTATAAAACAATGAAAATTCCACCAGGCCTAAAACTGATAATACTGGGGAATATCAGAGGCATGTCAAACAGCCAGAAAAAGCAGCCTACCAGAGGACTGGGAGAAACTCAGAGTCCAGCAGAGGAGGACAAAGGGCTTAATTAGGAAAGGGAAAATAGATTATGAAAGAAAACTGGCATGGAACATAAAAACTGACTGCAAACGTTTTTATAGATATGTGAAGAGAAAAAGGTTAGTTAAGACAAATGTAGGTCCCTTGCAGTCAGAAACTGGTGAATTGATCATGGGGAACAAGGACATGGCAGACCAATTGAATAATTACTTTGGTTCTGTCTTCACTAAGGAAGACATCAATAATCTGCCGGAAATAACAGGGGACCGGGGGTCAAATGAAATGGAGGAACTGAGTGAAATCCAAGTTAGCCGGGAAGTGGTGTTAGGTAAATTGAATGGATTAAAGGCCGATAAATCCCCAGGGCCAGATAGGATGCATCCCAGAGTACTTAAGGAAGTAGCCCCAGAAATAGTGGATGCATTAGTGATAATTTTTCAAAACTCTTTAGATTCTGGAGTAGTTCCTGAGGATTGGAGGGTAGCTAATGTAACCCCACTTTTTAAAAAATGGAGGGAGAGAGAAAACGGGGAATTACAGACCAGTTAGTCTAACATCGGTAGTGGGGAAAATGCTAGAGTCAGTTATAAAAGATGGGATAGCAGTACATTTGGAAAGTGGTGAAATAATTGGAGAAAGTCAGCATGGAATTATGAAAGGTAAATCATGTCTCACGAATCTTATAGAATTTTTCGAGGATTTAACTAGTAGAGTGGATAAGGGAGCACCTGTGGATGTGTTATATCTGGACTTTCAGAAAGCTTTCGACAAGGTCCCACATAAGAGATTAGTATACAAACTTAAAGCACACGGTATTGGGGGTTCAGTATTGATGTGGATAGAGAACTGGCTGGCAGACAGGAAGCAAAGAGTAGGAGTAAACGGGTCATTTTCAGAATGGCAGGCAGTGACTAGTGGGGTACCGCAAGGCTCAGTGCTGCTACCCCAGCTATTTACAATATATATTAATGATCTGGATGAGGGAATTGAATGCAACATCTCCAAGTCTGCAGATGACACGAAGCTGGGGGGCAGTGTTAGCTGTGAGGAGGATGCTAGAAGGCTGCAAGGTGACCTGGATAGGTTGGGTGAGTGGGCAAATGCATGGCAGATGCAGTATAATGTGGATAAATGTGAGGTTATCCACTTTGGTGGCAAAAAACAGGAAAGTAGACTATTATCTGAATGGTGGCCGATTAGGAAAAGGGGAGATGCAACGAGACCTGGGTGTCATGGTACACCAGCCATTGAAAGTAGGCATGCAGGTGCAGCAGGCAGTGAAGAAAGTGAATGGTACGTTGGCATTCATAGCAAAAGGATTTGAGTACAAGAGCAGGGAGGTTCTACTGCAGTTGTACAGGATCTTGGTGAGACCTGGAGTATCGCGTACAGTTTTGGTCTCCTAATCTGAGGAAAGACATTCTTGCAATAGAGGGAGTTCAGAGAAGGTTCACCAGACCGATTCCTAGGATGGCAGGACTTCCATATGAAGAAAGACTGGATAGACTCGGCTTGTACTCGCTGGAATTTAGAAAATTGAGGGGGGATCTTATAGAAACGTACTAAATCCTTAAGGGGCTGGACAGGCTAGATGCAGGAAGATTGTTCCCGATGTTGGGGAAGTCCAGAACAAGGGGTCACAGTTTAAGGATAAGGGGGAAGTCTTTTAGGACCGGGATGAGAAAATTATTTTTCACACAGAGAGTGGTGAATCTGTGGAATGCTCTGCCACAGAAGGTAGTTGAGGCCAGTTCATTGGCTATATTTAAGAGGGAGTTAGATGTGGCCCTTGTGGCTAAAGGGATCAGGGGGTATGGAGAGAAGGTAGGTACAGGATACTGAGTTGGATGATCAGCCATGACCATATTGAATGGCGGTGCAGGCTCAAAGGGCCAAATGGCCTACTGCTGCACCTATTTTCTATGTTTCTATGTTTCTAAATTAACGGCATTTCAAAGACGCTTTCTTAATTTCTAATCAGCATAAAAACTTATACTTAAATTTTGGAAAAAGACAACAGTCCCCTCTGTGAAGATGTGGATTATGGAAATGGCAGAGACACTACATCTAGAAAAAATTAAGTTTTTCTTGACTGACAAACCAGATAAACTTTTAAAAATATGGTCTCCTTTTATCGAATTTCTTGAACAATACAATGGTTGAACACAAACACAAAACTGATTGTAAGGCTGGGTGAGCGGGCGCATGGGTGGGTTGACGGACATATCTCCTCTTCTTTCGCCTTCTTTTCATCTCTCTCTTTCCTTTCCTCTCTCTTATTTCTTATTTCAATTTAATATTCTGTTTGTAAAATGTTAAAATTGAAGCTGTGCTAGAGTTGTAGAACTGTTAAGTCCTTTTTTTTGTACAATTGCTTCCAATAAAATTATAATTTAACCATTAAAAAAAAATCATCCTGCTATTACCAAAAATAGGCAGAAATATCAGCTCATGAAGTGGAGACACTAGAATTGCAGACCCCCCCCCCCCACCTCCCCCAGATAGGACATCAGCATGAAGGAGTGGTGACCATGATTGGGAACTCTACCATCCCACAGAGGAATGCAACATGTCGAGAGAACTCAGGCAAGTTGGACATGGGCCGTACAAAATCAGCACAAAAGAGCCTGGGCCACAGCTTCAATACTGGTGTGGCTTCAATACTGGTATTAGATACAATTTTATAGTGAGATAACAATTAGTGTATTTTTTAAATGGTATACATATTGTCTGCCGCTGTTATTTTAACCTTGTCAGCTTATTTTCTGAATCCATGAGGTCTGTGGGAGAGATTTAAAGGGTCAAAAATACATCCCAAAAAGGAAACTCTTATAAAGGGGAGATTGAGAAACATGCCATTACTAGTGAGCATGCCACAGGGAATATCTTGAATGGGAGATGCAAGAAGAGAGACCAGAAGAGTTAGAACCAGAAACAAAGTGAAATAACCTGGAATGCACAAAGCATGCTGTGTAGCATAGAATAGATCACAACATAGTATTCCAAATCACTTTGAATAAAGCTATAGCAGCACAAACAAGTTTTAAATTTGACGAGTTGTTCTTCCAACTTTGTGCCACATAAAAACACTTTTGGGATTTCCTACTGGCCATTCTGCTTAAATATGGATAACCTTATTACATTGGAGAAAAAGTGTGTCATAAAACATACATTTGTTTGTAGAATTATGTGATAGGCTCAACCACAGTCTCAATATGTCTCAGTTGCCAAAAAGACAGTGAGGACATCTGCATAGTGAAAACACATTGCAATCACTCAGATCAGACAAGGCTCGCAGATTGATCGATGTGGCAGAAGCTGACCTTTGGATAGATGCAATGACCATGAAAGAGGCACAATAAGCAATGAGCCACATTAAAGCAAGTCCTGTTTTCTGGGGGAGGTCAGCAGGTCCCCCTGATGGATTGACAACAGCTCTATTACTAGGGCTTCTATGCAGAAGTGCAGTCTTATTGTGTGAGGAATGTGTTCAAGAAAGATAATCCAGGTCAATATTTTCCAGTAGCATGGTATGTGTAAGAGGGCAGAACCGTGTAAGACACTGTCTTTATTTGAGCAGCTCCACAGTATTTTTGCTGTTCTACCTCCTTTTTCTTTACCAACATCAAACTCACTGGGAAAACTGAACTACAATCGTATTGTATAAACTAGAGACAAGTTTTTTCTGGTCTTTATTTTTTTTTGTTCTGTTGGCTTTTCTTGGTGTTTGTGTCTTTAAAAAAAATAAATCATATTGTATGTATTACAGAGATTCCCCGACCAAATACTAGCTTCAAACCAGAATCCTAAAATGAGCTTGAAGCCTGGAAGAAAAAAAGCCCACAAAGGTTAAACAAACCTTCTTTGTCAGTAATTTCCGGAAGGACTTTTCTGATCTTTGATCGTATGAAAATCCAAAAGGAATTAGCATAAATGTTCATTCACACTGGCAATATTCAGCAACAACTTTAGTGAGCGATTAGAGAAATGGATTTTCAAGTTTATTACATATTGCCATATTTTACTTGGCCAGTTTTCTAAATGTTCTGTGCTGTGTTTCAAAATGTTATATCAAAATCAAACATTGTTTTTCTGGAAAAAAAAGATAAAGCCTCAGGTTGTGGCAATAAGCCAATTTTCTGTTTAGTTGTATCCTAGTAACAGATGGTGTTAGGGAATCACAATAGCCATCAGATAAAATCATTTAATTGCTCTGTCTTTCCTTAAATTAAATTAAATAATGGCATTATCTCATCACTCCTGCATATTCCAGTTGGGTGTTGTAGTTTCCTCTTTTCTAAAGTAAGGGGAATGACTTTCTTGTTGGCAGCACTGAACATGTAAACTTAGATAAATGGTTAGGTGAGGCTGACCGTTTCATAGCTTACATTTATCATACAAAACAGTGTTTCTAAAATTCAAAACAATAAAAGCCTATTAAGAACACAATTAATGATTCACAAAATCTTCCTTCAATAACCAAATGCACCCCTGTACTCCCACAAACTATCAGACTTTGATTTTTGATTCAATAACAGTTGTTTAAATCTCACCTAATGGTAAATGCAGCTGATTACCCACTCGTTTATTTTACAATAAGACATTTAGAGCATAGTTTCCCAAGCAGATTAGAATTGTGACCAAAACACAGATTATTATATATATTGTACAGGAGGTGACCATTTGGTCCATCAATGCACCAGGTCTAACAAAAAGCAAACCAGTTATCCCCACTTCACAGATACCTCTGTGCTATTGTACTACAATAACAGTATAAACATTGAGCAGGGTTCAGACTAACATTTCCTTCAACAAATTTCCCATTTTCATTCTCATTTTCTTTATCATGATTTATTTTTTCTCCCATGTTCATCAAATTCTTTTTTGAAGGCTTCAGTTAAATCTTTATCTGTACTGTGTCAGATTGAAATCACAGTTAAGTTCCCCGTGCAGTTCTTGACCATTCGTCCCAGGAAATAGTTTCTCCATTTACCTCTATCCAAATTGTTCAGGATTTAAAATACCTCTGTCAACTCTGCTCTTTATCTTCTCTGCTCAAAGATGAATGATCTCAGTCTCTCTAATCTGTCCCGATGCTGAAAAGATTCTTGCTTATTTCTTCTGCACACTACAAAGTCATACCCAAATTTGGAAATAGTTCTCCAGCTGTGGCCAAATTGATATGCAATAATAGTTTAGCACAATTTTCTAGTTTTTATATGCCTTTTTATATAAATCTCCGATCCAAAATGTTTTAATGACTTGTTTAATAACAATCCAGCCATCTTTGAAGCAAATCACATGTATTATCCCTCAAAATAACATAATTTTACATATAAAAGGTAGATAAAAATGCTGGAGAAACTCAGTGGGTTAGGCAGCATCTATGGAGCAAAGGAATAGGTGACGTTTCGGGTCGAAACCCTTCTTACATATAGTGGCTGGACAATAAAGACTTGCTCTGCTGATATCAGAATATTGCATAAATGTCTACACATGCTGAATTCCACACGGACAAACTCCCATTCCTTACATGGATAATTTCTTACTGAAGGAATCAACCATTTGCATGCTGTCTCAGTGGACTATTTTTGTACACTTTGCTAATTGTGGGATTGTGCTGAAGTATGGCAATACTTTACTGGGCTGTATGTAAGAAAATAATTTTACTGTGTGTTTGCACATGACAATAAAAGCACTATTGATTGACCATTGACCAAAAGCCCAAACATGTGCTGGAAATTGTGAGCTTGTTTTCCTTTCAATCTATTGACCGACAGGTGCCATCACATCCTGACACACCAGCTGAAATATTAATAGCAAAAAGGGAAATACTGACAAGCTCTACGTACTACTTTTTAAAATCTGGCATATTTAACAAGACATATCAGACATGATTTATAACATTGCCATTTTTAAAAATAGACATGGGAACAAAAAATGCCTAGAAGCAAGTCATTACAAATACTCTTGAACCTTTACTGAAACAGCTGCTCGTTCAGCCGTGGGAGCACTCCTAGAATTCCTGTGTAGCTTCAGACCATCATGAAAATCCCACCAATGTGATTTTTTTTTGTCAGGAGGTAGATCTAGGAAAAATGTCAAAATGACCTCAGAAACTGTATATAATCTTCATCAATCTATCCATGGGTTCTGTCGATCATATGGTTCTGTGGGAAATCACATCTATGTTTTGCTGCACAAACAAATTTAACCCATAGGAAATAGTGACCACTAAGTGATAGATGGAATTTGAATGTAAGCACCACAAACAAACAAGTTCAATAATGGTAATTACAATGGTATGAAAATGGAAGAATGTAGAAACAAGGAACTGCAGATACTAGTTTACACAAAAAAAGGCTCCAAGTGCTGCAGTAACTCAGTGAGTGGGACAGCCTCTTAGGTGAACATGAACAGATGACATTTTTGGGCCAGGACACTTCTTCAGATTAATTGTGGTGATAGGGGGAAGAAAGCTGGAAGAGAGGAGAGACATGACAACGCCTGTCAAATGATAGAGGCAATGTGTATGAAGGAACTGCAGATGATGGTTTACACCGAAGATAGACACAAATTCTGGAGAAACTCAGCGGGAAGGCAGCATCTCCGGAGAGAAGGAATGGGAGACATTCAGATTGGTAGTCTGAAGAAGGGTCTCCACCCGAAAAACATCCTTCTCTCCAGAGATGCTGTCTGTCCTGTTGAGTTACTCCAGATTTTGTTTCTCTCTTAGGTGACAGGGGAATACAGGTGGGGTTTTTTATGATAGGCAGATGGTTGAACAAAGGTCAGAGATGAAAAGACAATAGGTGTGAGATCAGAACAGAAAAGTCATGAATTGTGAAGCCAGTGGAAGGAACGTAGGTGAAAAGGGAGCGGGAGGGAAGAAATAGGTGCAAATCCAGCTGAGGCATGTGGGAAGGAACAGGGTGGGTGTCAGAGGGAGGTAGAAAAAAGGCGAGAGGGGTGGTTAGTTACCTAAAATTGAAAATTTGATATAAAAATGGAGATGTCCAAGATTGACTGGCAAAATAAGCCATGGGACAGGTCAGTAGATGAACAGTGGCAGACATTCAAACAGTTGGTCCATAACACTCAGCAGGAATTTATCCCGATTAAAAAGGATTCCAAGAATACCTCAAAAAAGTACCGGTATCGGGTAGTGGTAAAGGGGGAAGAAAAACTGTCGAGTTGGTAGATTCCTTTTGCGAGATGTTTGTAATAAAGTAACTGGCTTTTCTTCTTTCTTTCTCTATCTTTCCCTTTTTCTTTTTTTTCCTCTCCAGGATCTATCTCTTAATCTCCGGTCTCTAACTCTTCAAGGGTTTCCTTTCCCTCTGTCACGCTTTTGCACTTTCACATCTCTTTTTCACTTTTCTACTTTCTTTGCTGATATTTCTCTCTCTTTTCTCTCTTTTCTAAAGCCTTAAAAAAAATTAAGGGGTACAATGACTAATACAATATAAGGGATGTACACTGATGTAACTTACGGTACCTCTAATAAATAAAGATATTAAAAACAAAAGTTTTAAAAAAAGGATTCCATGAGTCATAGGCACAATCAGTGGTTAACAAAGCAAGTAAAGGATAATGTTAACTTGAAAAGTAGGGCATACATCTGGCAGGGTCTAGTAGTAGGCCAAAGGATTGGGAAGTTTTAAGGATCCAGAAACACAAGAATAAAAAGTTCATAAGAAGTTCATTTTGAAAGAAACGAGGGTAATATCAAAATAAAAAGCAAGAGTTTCTGTGGATATAGAAACAGAAAACAGGCATCTAATGTGGAACCTCAGAAGAATAAGGCTATGAATAAATACCAGGAAATCAATAAATGGCAAATATGTTAAATCAAGTTGTTGCATCAATCTTCACTGTTGGGAACACTGCAAAAATCCCTAAATGAACAGATGAGTTGATTTCAAATAACAGGGAAGAGCTTGTAAAAGTTCCAGTCTTAAAAGATAAAACACTAGAGAAACACAGGCCTAAAGGAGGCCACGCAGTCAGGAGCCAATGGCCTGCACCAAAGAGATTTAAAGGTGGTGGCTACAGATATAGTAGATGCATTGGTTGAGATTTTTTAAAGTCAGAATAAATTCTTTGAGGGTACCAGAAGAGTAGCCGGTGGGTGGCACGGTGGAGCAGCAGTAGAGTTGCTGCCTCACAGCACAAGAGACCCAGGTTCGACCCAGACTATGGGTGCTGTCCATACGGAGTTTGTACGTTCTTTCTGTGACCTGCGTGGGTTTTCTCTGAGATCTTCGGTTTCCTCCCACACTCCAAAGACATACAGGTTTGTAGGTTAATTGGCTTGGTATAAATGTAAATTTTCCCTAGTGTGTGTAGGATAGTGTTAGTGTGCAGGGATCGCAGATCGGCATGGACTCAGTGGGCCGCAGGTCCTGTTTCTGTGCTGCATCTCTAAAGTAATCTAAACATCCAACGTGACTCCCTTGTTCAAAAAGGGAAGACGGCAGAAAATTATAGGTTAGTTAGTTGTTGGCATCTATCGTTGGCAAGATATTACAAAGAACATTTATTATCACATACACCAATTGGTATAGTGAAATTTGACGCCATTGCAGCACACAGATAAAGATAAGACACAACATTAAAGAATTTAACAATAAACATAAAAACATCCCCCCACAATGATTCCCACTGTGGGGGAAGGCATCAAAAGTCCAGTCCCGTCCCTTGTTCACCCATAGTTGGGCCTATTGAGTTCTATGCAGTCGCCGCTACGGCAGCCCGATGCTTCAGGCCCACTCGCCGGATTATGAAGCTCTGGCGTCAGGTGAACACGCTCAGTGGCTCGGAGTGTCTGGAGCGGCGGCTTCCTCCCCGGAGACCGCGGTTCCCGAAGTCCACGGGTCGTGCTGGTCGGAGCTCCGACACTGGCGACCTCGGCGTGAGATCCCAGGCTTTGCGGTGTTTAAAGCTCAGCGCCGCCTGCGGCTGGAAGCTCCACAGACCGCAGCTCCGCGAGGTTGGAGTCCGCGGTCGCAGCACTCTGGAGCTTACCGCATGGCGACCCGGGTAAGGCATCACCCCACTCCATGATGGTGCCTCAGCGCTGCACCGCCGCCGAGGCTGATGTCCTGGCCGCTCCAGACTGTTGGTAGGCCACGAGGAGGGGGCGAAAACACGGCTTGGAGAAAAGCCACATCTCCGACCAGGTAGGGACTGAGAAAAATAGTTTCCCCCCCCCCACATAAAAAGGCTAGAAGACCTCCAAAACAAATACTAAATTCAATAATCAAAGAAGAATTAACAAATCATTTAGGAAAGCTGAATATAATAAATCTAGCTAACATGGTTTATGAAAATTAAATAATGTTTGTTAACTTTCCTTTAATTCTTTAAGGAAGAGTTATTAGAGGGGAATCAATAGAATTAGTGTATTTAGATTTCCAAAGGCATTTGATAAGGTACCATAAAATAAGTTGGTGCATAAATTAAGAGTACAAAGGATTGGAGGAACAGTGGTTACATGGATTGAAAATGGTTGCCACACAAAAAACAAAGAGTTGGAATAAACAGGTTATTTTCAACTAGAGTAATGTAATAAGTGGTATATCCTAGAGATCAGTTATTGGACCTCAATGATTTACTATTTACAGTAATGACGTGGAGGAAGGAACAAAATGCAAGGTTTCCAGTCTACCTGATATGCATCCATTTCTCCCAATATCCCACCCCCGTTCCCATTACCTCCGTATTCCTTCCTCTGGTTTTACATTTCACACCACTCCTCTCCTTACCTTACAACCTTTTGCTTTCATTTCATCTCTGGCCGTCTACCCATTTACCAATCAAACCCCATTCACTTGTATCCACCTATCACTTATTAGGCTTTGTCCCACCCCTACCTCTTTTCCAGCTTTCTCCCCATTGCTACAAGTCTGAAGGAAAGGATCAGCCCAAAACATCACCTGTTCATATCATCCAGAAAGCTTGATCTGCTGAATTACTCCAGTACTTTGTGTATTTTTTGTAAACCAGCATCTGCAGTTCCTTGTATCTATAATCCAGGATTTAACTGTGCAAGTTTGGACCAGGGCTATATTGAAGTCTGGACAGAAGACAGAGCTGAACATTGGTAAACACATAACTGGTCAGCTTTGTTGTAAGGTACTATTGATAGCATTTCCATCCATAGGTTGATGGAATGATAATTTATAGCAATCATAGTTTACAATATCCTGACTGTGTGCTCAGGATATTTCTGGACAATGTTACAGAGGTAGCTACAATTTTGCTGTTGCTAGTACCCACAATGAATCTTGGAAACACAATTTTGATCTGGTCAGCTTTGAAACTGTACAATTTAACACAATATTAGCGCCACACATGTCTTCAGAATGGTCACTGCTGCCATTATTACCAGGGACAGATACATTTGAAATACATAGTGTGGCAACAATATGGTCAAATGAATTTTACCCTCATGCTAGCTCCTGTACCATCTACTGCAGGCACTGAAATTCTATACCTAAATTATACCCTGCACTAAAGGAGAAAGATAAGTGATAATAAGCAGAACGATTAGCGCCCACGTTAGACTTGAAGCCAGTGGAAAGAGTATTACTAGGAAACACAGTGAATCAGTTCTGACAATGAACACAACAAATCCAAAGTCTAGGTCATTTGTTGGAAGGTATGAATCGATAATATTAACATTTCAGTCAGTTGCTTGACCTGTAGTAGAGCTCTTCGATTTTACGTGCAACTGGCTTGACTGCTTTTTCTGTGGCTGAATCTGGTGCCTACATCAATGCGTTTTGGGCCATCTGGTTTTATTCATTTTATTCATGGAAAAGTTTGTTAGTGGCTATTCCTATGCCATTTCAGAGGACAGTTAGTGTCAATTATGTAGCAGTGGACTGGAATACCACATATAAAGATGAGAGGAGGTAAGGACTCTAGTCTTCTTCTGTAATCTATGATTATTAATGAACCAGATGCACTTTGATAATAATTCATTAGTTTAAGTCTACAGTGGGAAACATCAAAACCTGCAGAATTTTTTTTGGTGGGTGTAGAGAATTGCGAGGAATGTGGTAAACAGGCAATGGATGGCCTGACAAAATCAGACAAGTGTCAAATAACATTTTGGCAGGAAGAACAAGGAGAGGGTATAACAATTCAAATAAGGCTGTACAATTAGACAGACATGGATGTGCATGCCAGTATTTTATGGAACCGGAGTCTTTGTAAGTAGCAAGGCATGAAAACTTTGGCATAGAGTGCAAAAGCAAATAAGTTGTATAAGCAGAATTTATGAAATACTGGTCCAGTCCGTACAGGTCAACTTACTTTAGGAAGGCCTTGGAGGAAATGCAGGAAAGGCCAACTAGAATGGTTCCAGGAATGATAGCAATGGTTCATGTTTATAGGAGCAGAATTAGGTCATTCAGCCCATCAAGTCTACTCTGCCATTCAATTATGGCTGATCTAACTTTCCCTCTCAATCCCATTCTCCTACCTTCTCCCCATAACCCCTGTCACCCGTACTAATCAGCAATCTATGAAATTTTCACCTTAAACCATATCAATTGACAGCCCCCACAGCCTTCTGTGGCAATTAATTCCACAGATTCACCACCTTCGCTCCTTATCTCTTTCCTAAAGGTACGTCTTTTTATTCAGAGGCTATAACCTCTGGTCCTAAACTCTCCCACTAGTGGAAACATCCTCTCCACATCCACTCTATCCAGGCCTTTCACTGTTTGGTAAGTTTCAATGAGGTGCCCCTTCATTCTTCTAAACTCCAGCGAGTACAGGCTCAGTTCAGTCGTCATCATAATCGTCATCAAACGCTCATCATATGTTAACCCAATCATCCCTGGGATCATTTTTGCAAACCTCCTCCAACACCAATATTTCACAACACCAGAGATCCAAGTTCAATCATGACCAGTTTGTACATTCTCCACAACCATTTGAGTTCCTCTGCGTACTCCAATGTCCTCCTACATTCCACTGACATGCAGGTAGGCAAGTTAATTGGCCACTGTAAATTGTACCCTATATGTACAGGTATGTGAGTGGTGGACATATGCAAATGTGGGGGGAGAAAATTGATATAATGTAGGGTTAGCAGAAATGGTTGATGAATGGTCAACAGAGTATCAGTGGAATTAAGGGCATGTAAATCCATGCAGCATCTCTCTATGACTTTCACTCTCAGGATACAGATTTATGCAAGGAAATGCCAGGAAAAACTTTATTGGCCAGTGTGTGGTCAGTTTTGGGTCAGTGTGCATGTCTGGCTGGTGGTAGCGGATTCAATCAATCATCACTTTCAAAAGGGAAGTGAATAAAAGGAAAGATTGTCGGATTTCAGGGAAAGGCAGAAGAATGGAAAAAGCTTCATTGCTCTTATAGAGAATTGGCATAGACTCAAGGAGTGCTGTCCTCCTTAATTTTGTTACAAATCCATGATGATATGATTCACCCAACATCTGGATGGTTGCACCTGGTGTAGTATAATGTATCTCAGGAGCTGTTATTCAGGGAGCCTCAGTGAATGTGCTGCAGTCTCAGGCATACACATTGATTGAAGGAAAGAAACAATGGTGGACTCGTTGGTCAAATTCAGTTCTCTGCATTCATGGCCACTGACTCCAGTGAGAAAGATGATGTGCAGCAAAGGTGTGCCTCAACATAAATCACTTTCACCTTACAGAGATGTGCATGACAAACACTTCACGCAGAATGGAAATACGTGGAAAATAATAAACAATAAACAATAAGTGCAGGAGTAGGCCATTTGGCCCAAATAATAGACAATAGACAATAGGTGCAATAGTTGGCCATTCGGCCCTTTGACCCAGCACCGCCATTCAACGTGATCATGGCTGAACATCCACAACCAATACCTCATTCCTGCCTTCTCATCATATCCCTTGACTCTGCTATCTTTAAGATCTCTATCTACTGTAACTCTCTCTTGAAAGCATCCAGAGAATTGGCCTCCACTGCCTTCTGAGGCAGAGAATTCCACAGATTCACAATTCTCTGGGTGAAAAAGTTTTTCCTCATCTCCGTTCTAAATGGTCTACCCCTTATTCTTAAACTGTGGCCCCTGGTTCTGGTCTCCCCCAACATCGGGAACACGTTTCCTGCCTCTTGCGTGTCCAATCCCTTAATACCTTATACGTTTCAATATATTCCCCTCTCATCCTTCTAATTTCCAGTGCATACAAGCCCAGCCGCTCCATTCTATCAACATATGACAGTCTCGCCATCCCGGGAATTAACGTCGTGAACCTACGCTACACTCCTTCAATAGCAAGAATGTCCTTCCTCAAATTAAGAGACCAAAACTGCACACAGTGCTCCAGGTGTGGGCTCACTAGGTGCCCTGTACAACTGCAGAAGAACCTCTTTGCTCCCATACTCAACTCCTCTTGTTATGAAGATCAACATGCCATTCGCTTTCTTCACTGCCTGCTGTACCTGCATGCTTACTTTCAGTAACTGATGAACAAGGACCCCCCAGATCTCGTTGTACTTCCCCTTTTCCCAACTTGTCACCATTCAGATAATAATCTGCCTTCCTGTTTTTGCCACCAAAGTGGATAACCTCACATTTATCCACATGAAACTGCATCAGCCAATTTCTACACAATGATCCTCGCTAAAATGAAGAAATTCCCTCTAAGTTTTAAACATGATTAAAAAGCCCTCAAAAATTGCAAGCCAAGTGGAAGACTAATGTTCTTCCTACCGCAGTGCATATTTTTCTTCCTTTAAAATAGAGTGCAAGGGGATGAGCACTGACTTGATTAGACACTTCCTTCGAAACCTTCGGTACTTGCGGTTTCGTGCAAAAAGGTGGGATGGTCTTTGATCTCAAATAGATCACCTCGGACCACCCCACACTGGCTCAATTTACCAGCAGGATTTCTAACTGCTCAGCCTCAACCAGACATCACATAATGGTAATGCCCATTATAAATCTGCCAGTTTTTAATTGTGTGGAGTAATCATTATATGAATATTTCTAACATTTTATTAAAACCATTTAAGAGCCAAGCATCAAAACAGATTAGTGAAGTTATGTGCAAATATAGATTGAGTTTTGCTGGAAATGACAACATACTAAGAAGTGTAAAAACGAGAAAATATTTTCAATGCCCAGTACAAATTTTTTGATGGCTTTGTTTCCATCCGGTTCACCATTTTCGCCTGGGCCATTGCACTCCTTCGCTCCCAATTAGCAATTTTTTCCTTTTAAAAATTAGAGTAGCAATGAAATTCTTATCAAGCAATTACAATCATTACGCCAATTAAATGATTAAACTAAATGGTACACTAGCTCAATTAAAAATTCAGAGTCTTATTCGGACTCCAACAATGTGAATATATCAAGTCAGTACAGCCAAACAATAGACAATAGACAATAGACAATAGGTGCAGGAGTAGGCCATTCGGCCCTTCGAGCCAGCACCGCCGTTCCATGTGATCATGGCTGATCATCCCCAATCAGTACCCCCCGTTCCTGCCTTCTTTCTATATCCCTGGACTCCGCTATCTTTTAAGAGCCCTATCTAGCTCTCTCTTGAAGGTATCCAGAGAACTGTCCTCCACCGCCCTCTCAGGCAGAGAATTCCACAGACTCGCAGTTATCTGTGTGAAAAAGTGATTTCTCATCTCCGTTCCAAATGATTTACCCCTTATTCTCAAACAGTGACCCCTGGTTCTGGACTCCTCCAACATCGGGAACATGTTTCCTGCCTCCAGGTTCTATCACAACATTATCCCAAGCTATAAGCATGTGCACATTCAACAAATCCAGTGTTGCAAAATGAGATGTCACGTGCAAGTTCACAGAGGAGAGAAAAGTACAGATGACATTTTGGCTCATGATATTTATTCAGTCTAAAGAATGTCATTTGACTATTTGCCAGCAGTTTGTTTTTTTATTCAAAATTCCAGCATCTAATTGAATTGAAATTAATTGCATGGAAACTGGTCTTTCAGTCCATGCTGACCATTGATCACCTACTCACATTCTGTCCTATATTATCCCACTTTTCAATACCCTATGCACTGGGGACAATTTACAGAGGCCAATTAACCTACAAACCCTTACGCCTTTGGGATGTGGAGGAAGCCAGTGCACCTGGAGGAAGCCCACATGGTGAAAGGGAAAATGTGTAAATTGCACACAGATAGCACCAGAGTCAGAATCAAACCCAGGTGCCTGGCACTGAGAGACAGCAACTCTACAAGCTGTGCCGCCCATAAAATGTGGAGATTCTGGGGATTGAACCCAAGGTCTCTTATGTGCAAAGCATGCACTTGTCACTGAGCTAGATCCTCATCTGTAGTCTCTTATGTTTCCATTTTACTTTGTGACCATTTCTTCCATACATTTTCCTGTCCAATTACACATTTCCTCCTGAGACCAGTCACATTCAGTCAGGAACATAAAGGAAATCTCCGCAGGATGTTATAAGTGACTACTGAAAATTCAGAAATGAAGTTTGAAAATCTTGCAAATTGTTAAAAGAAGGCATTATCCAATTTTCAATTGGATAATACTCCCCAATTTCTTATATATATTTTATCTGAATTATTGTGGAAGATATTTTAGAAAACAGGAAGAAACCGAAACAAAATTATGTGTTAAAGAAGGAACTGCAGATGATACTGCAGAAACAAAATGATATTGTGTGAGTAAGATTTTTCCATTTGAAAGTCTGGATTTTGCTCACAATTTTAGGGTTAACTGTGGATTCGCTAGCCTTGAGAGTGTTGAAAACGACTAAAGTGGATCCACTCAAGAGCTAATTAAAAGAAAATTTCCTGGATAAGAACTCAATGTCACATTTCCATCAAAACTGTTGATTATCCTGGCTACCAGCACACTGAGTGTTTTAAGAGGGGATTAAAGGAGACGATTCACTGGTTTGCAGATGTAGGGTTAGATTAGATAAGTGATATCCTGTGTTCACAGTGGAAGGAAGAAACATGGCAGAAGGAAACATTGACGGAGACTGCCAAGTTGGTCATAGTCACAGGGAGCATTAAGGCCCTGTCTCACAGTGCGAGTCCACCCAAGAGTGACCCCAAGTGAAAGAAAAAAAACGGACTCGTGGTTATCCCACGGGCATGTTCTTTATGCGATGTTCCAAGGTGCTCTCCCGAGTTACCAAGTTCCTCTCCCGTTACACTTGAGCCAACCGTGAATGAAGGTATGTTTTAATAAAGCAACAATGTTAAAGAAGACATCTCCATCCTGTGGCTTTGAGTTAAAGATAGAAATCAGCGCGGCTGCATCTATTAATATGACCTACAGAGGGAAAATGCGCATCAGATTGTTGGGAGACGGAGCTCAGGGTTCGCCTCCTGAGCTGCTTTGGTGCCCAGGCGTGAGGGAGGTTGGGGAGGGGGGGGGCGTCATTAATCTGTCTGGGGTGACAAGGCCCTTGGGTTAGGAGTGGTGTGCAAGGGAGACTTAATTCTCTCCGATCTCGCTGAAGCCCCGGACCAGAACAAAGGAAACCCATCTTGCCAGCGCGTACAAGCCCGTTGTATATAAGAGTCTCGACCCGAAACGTCACCTGTCTCCTTCACTCCTTCGCTCCTTAGATGCTGCTGCACCCGCTGAGTTTCTCCAGCCTTTTGTGTACCCCCGTTGTATATAACTTTGCTGCTGACGCGCACACCCACTCTCTCTCCCTCCCTCTCTCTCTCTCTGCTCTCTATCACTGCAGCTCAGAGCCCAAGCTCGCCATCCTATAGTGGTAACATTCACATCGGGTCCCCTCCACACCCACACCCCCTCTCTCCGACACACACCCCCCACAAGGCAACAGGCAGCGTGAGAGACAGAGAGTTTGTAGGGTGTTAGTTTTGTATAAGGATTTATTATTAAATTATTAGCCAAAGTCAGATTTACTTATTTTAAATGAAGTTTGGAGCGCTTGACAATACTTTTTTTCTCTTTGCACTCGTTTTCAGAAAGGGTTCAGACCCCGCTTAGCTCGTTGCCCCCTTTGAACCAAGCCCTGCGAGAGGGAGGGAGGGAGGGAAGGTGTGAGTGAACAAGAGCGCCGAGGAGGAGAGGGAAATAGGGGGGGTGGGGGAGTGGGTGGAGGAGAAATTGGGAAGAAGTTAGTTGTTCAGATCAGAAACCTGTAGGCTGGGAGACATAATGGTGAAGAGCACACCCAGTTCTTCTGAGGAGTGCATAAGAGACTTAGATCGGAAGCAATGTTCCTCTAGAACTGTAACTGAAACCGTGTCCACATCACCTCCTCTTGGCCGGACCGCAACACCAAATCTACGCGTCAGGAAAATCCAATGTTCATTGATTCATCTCCATGGTTTTTATAGCTAATTTTCCAATAAATAACTGCAGTAATCACCCCCCGAAAGGGTAGGATAGGGCTGAAGCCCAGTGTTTAGACATTGGAATGTTTTTTTTTAATCATTCTAATAGAATGATTTTCCAACTCCTGTGGTAATTAAACTTTTTTTTCACTCCTAGTTTTTTTAAACATATTTTTAGGATATACATTATATATAAAATTGTACACATGGGAAAATAAGACGAAAATGATAAAAAAACAAAGAATATTTAGTCTAGGGTGAATTAAATTTTGTGATTAAGACTCGAGTGTGAATGGCACTGAAATATTTTAAAGAGTTCCCACGGTAGACTCACGAATCACTACGTTAAACGCACGGGCCCTACGTTCTTACAACGAGTCTAAATGTTTCAATTTTAAACTTGAACACTAAATTTGACTCGTGAAAAAAGTCAAACATGTTTGACTTTTTTCACGAGTTCACATGTTTCGCGGGTACCTGCCGTTAGCGCCACGAGTGGACAAGTTGATCGCGCGAGGTCCCACGTTCCCGCTACGTTGGCTGTACGTGATCACCACGAGTGAAAACTCGGGGTCACTCGTGGGCCAACTCGCACCGTGAGACAGGGGTTTTAGAGTCATAGTCATGCAGCATAGAACAACTTTGGCTCAACTTCCCATGCCGACCAAGAGGCCCTATATAAGCTAGCCCTATTTGCCTGTTTTTGCCCATTTTCCCTTTAAACATGCCATATCCATGTACCTGTCCAAGTGTCTTTTAAATTCTTAGTACCTGCCTCAACTACCTCCCCCGGCAGCACCATATACCTACCACATGGTGTGTGAAAATTTGCCCCTAAGATTCCTTTTAAATCTTGCCCCTCTCACTGTAAACCTATGTCCACTGGTTCTTGATTTACCTAGCTTGGAATCCAAACCACTCTCACTCATTCACTCACCTGTTCCACCTGGCCTGGTTTCTAATTCATCCTCAAGGGATCCTCGGAGACCCAATAACCAAGCACATTTTTACTCCAGATAAAGTTGGGCTAGAAATGCATTTCCATTCAAGAAGTGACTTGGCCATTTGTTCTGATCATTATCCAAATAATTGATGGCAAAGAGCCAACAATAAAGAGGAGGTGGAACTTTACTTTTATTCCTTTATCCAAATAATTCATTAATAACCTTGATCCCCGTACACATTTTTAGATACAAATCATCCTGATTGGAATCACCTAACAGGAAAGACAAAAAACATTGATTGTTGAGTAAATAAACATGCATGCATTTGCCTGCATCACTTACTGAAGTCTTTCACATTGATATTTCAGAAACAATGACTGAGTACAGAGTATAATGAAGGTGGCATCAGAAAACAAAACATTAAAAGTGCAACTACCTCAAAAACTTTGAGTCATAACATTCTGAAATGTCACAAACGGCACCAATAACATTCGGAATACCAAGAAGTGAACCATAGTGTTTTCAGACTGTTATGCTTTTTTCCCTCCCCATCCTAGTCATAGTGTGATAGAGTGTGGAAACAGGCTCTTCGGCCCAACTTGCCCACACCGGCCAACAATGTTCCAGCTACACTAGTCCCACTTGCCTGCGCTTGGTCCATATCCCTCCAAACCTGTCCCATCCATGTACCTGTCTAACTGTTTCTTAAATGATGGGATAGTCCCAGCCTTGACTACCTCCTCTTGTAGCTTGTTCCATACACCCACCACCCTTTGTGTGAAAAATCTACCCCTCGGATTAAATATTTTCCCCTCCACCTTGAACCTATGCCCTCTGGTCCTCGATTTCCCTACTCTGGGCATCTACCCGATCTATTCTTCTCATGATTTTGTATACCTCAATAAGATCTCCCCTCATCCTCCTGCACTCCATGGAATAGAGACGCAGTCTACTCAATCTCTCCCTATAGCTCACACCCTCTCATCCTGGCAACATCCTCATAAATCTTTTCTGAACCCTTTCAAACTTGACAATATAACATGGTGCCCAGACTGAACACAATATTCTAAATGCGGTCTCACCAATGTCTTATACAACTGCAACATAACCTCCCAACTTCTATACTCAATACTCTGACTGATGAAGGCCAAAGTGCCAAAAGCCTTTTTGACCACCTTATCTACCTGTGACTCAACCTTCAAGGAACCATGCACCTATAATCCTAGATCCCTCTGCTCTACAACACTACCCAGAGGCCCACCATTTACTGTGTAGGTCCTGCCCTTGTTCAAAGTCCCAAAATGCAACACGCCACACTTCTCTGTATTAAATTCCATCAACCATTCCTCTGCCCACTTGGCCAATCGATCCACATCCTGCTGCAGTCGTTCACAACCATCCTCACTAAATGCAAAACGACTAACTTTTGTATCATCAGCAAACTTGCTAATCTTGCCCTGTATGTTCTCATCCAAATCATTGATGTAGATGACAAACAGTAACGGGCCCAGCACCGAATCCTGAGGCACACCACTAGTCCCAGGCCTCCAGTCTGAAAAGCAACCCTCCACCAGTACCCTATGCTTCCTTCCATGGAGCCAATTTGCTATTCATTCAGCTATCTCTCCTTGGATCCCATGTAATCTAACCTTCCAGAGCAGCCTACCATGTGGAACCTTGTTGAACGCCTTACTGAAGTCCATGAACACAACATCTACAGCTCTGCCTCATTAACCTTTATGGTCATGTTTAAAAAAACTCAATCAGATGTGTGAGCCACGACTTCCAACATACAAAACCAGACTGACTATCCCCTAATCAGCCCTTGCCCATCCAAATGCCTGCATATCCTATCCCTCAGAATACTCTCCAGTAACTTACCAACTACAGATGTTATGCTCACCGGCCTATAGTTCCCGGCATTTTCCCTGCAGTCTTTCTTGAAAAGAGGTACAACATTTGCCACCCTCCAGTCTTTTGGCACCTCTCCTGTATTTAAGGACGACTCATAAATTTCAAACAGGCCTCCTGCAATTTCCTCTCTAGTTTCCCACAATGTCTTTGGATATAGCAGATCATACCCTGGATATTTGCTACCTTCAAGCACGACAGTACCTTCAGTATTTCTTCGACAGTAATCCTGACTCCTCTCAAGACACTTCCAGAGACTGTTCTACTTTCCTCCTCCTACTGTCTTTCCCCTCGGTAAATACAGATGAGAAATACTAATTTAGGACCTTGCCCATCTCCTGTGGCTCCACACAGAGGTGACCGCTTTGATTCCTGAGAGGTCCCACTCTCTCTAGTTACCCTTTCCCCCCTTATGTATTTATAAAATCTTTTGGGATTGTCCTTAATTCTCCAGAAAGCAGTGCCAGCAATAAGAGTGATGCTTTTGAAGCTCTACTAGTAATGACAGAAATCATACTGCCTGACCTGTTTTATGATCATGCTTTTGTTTTAGGGTACTGGAAAGCAAGTTCTTTAACCATCGTGCAATTATTGCCAAAATCAAAAAATTACGATGCTTGGAAAATAAAAGTAAACTGAAAGATGAATATACTTGTGCAGTAATGAGAGTGCTGCCGAATATTTAACATGTGAAAAAAAGGTACCACACTTAATGTTGCTCAAACTTCTAATCAACTTGCAATATTAACTGTGATCCACAAACTTTAATTCTGCCATCCTATAAAACAAAATACATGCAAAACCCAGATGATTTATAAGTGATTGTTACTTTTCATAACTATTCTATATAATGCGATCCACAGGCATACATAAAACTAAAGCAATCTTCACCATGCTTGCCTCCTATGAACTAATAACACAAACTGTGATTCAGCATTGAGGACTCATTATGTTCCCCAGGTATTTAGGAACCTGTAAAAGTACCCTCTGCATGATAAAATTCTTCACAAGTTTAACATCAGTTTCAGGTGATATTAACCTACATTTAGTTATAAAGAAGTTTTTATATTGTGGCCTGGTGCTCGTCAGTGGGGTCATGGTCCAGGGGTAAGTAGGAGGAGGTGTCAGAGAGTTGGTGCATGGCCTCAGCTTTGTAGAGATCGATGCGCCAACTGAAGAAGGGTTTCGGCCCGAAACGTTGCCTATCTCCTTCGCTCCATAGATGCTGCTGCACCTGCTGAGTTTCTCCAGCATTTTGTGTACCCTTAATCTACATTTAGTTGGATTTCCATGATTGTTGTTGCTATTCAATAAAGTTATGCATTGTTGGTCTTTATCCAAACAAAATCTAATTTCAAGGATTTTTTAAAATTATCTCAATTTCATTATTAAGTGATACAAGACACCAAACTATTAATTAAACATAAATTGAGAATTGGTGAAACAACCACTGAAACCTAATATATCTCAAGCCAACATACTGCATTTAAAGAGTGTTTTCCAGATGGAAAACATGGGGGATTTTTAACCCAACTGTACCAACTGACAGTTGCAGTACCTTTTTAGAACGTTTCACTTTGCTGTTGCTTGTGTGTCAGAAACATATTCTTCCTGTATCTGTCTCTTTGAGGCAGTGACATTAACCACCCTCACATTTTGCTGCAATGGTCAGCAGCATTTCTCTCAACAATGTGACATTGGCAAACATTGAATCGCTTCACTCCCTTTCTGTTCATGACGAGTGGGGCCATTTCTGAACTTTTTCTTGGTTTCTACTCTTTATAATAACAATTATTCACAGTGGATGACTGATCTACATCTGAAAGCTGAGGAAAAACCCACGTTTAATCGGACAGTTGTGACAGTTTCTTGGCGGAGACTTGCCCCAGGTACCTGTTCCTTGGGGCTTTGTTAAGCTCCACTGCAGAGCTGAAGGGAGAGGCTTTGATTTATCGGCAGCCCTTTGTTCCTTCAGTTTATCCGACCAGAAAGCAGAGTTTGCTGTAACGTGTCGCCATTAGAGACTGAACATTAGCTGAAATAAACCATCCTGCTCCCTGTGAAAAATGTCCTGTGATTGGTTAATTAATCAGTCAAAGGGGAATGACATGGCGCTTGGCTTGAGGGACCAGGCTGAAGTGGTAAACCAGCCTATTGATAAATGGATTGTTCCCGAATTCATATATCACAAATACTTTGTAATTTTTTACCTGAGATTGCATGATGGCAGATTGCAGATGATGCTTTCTCTTTTTTGTTGCAGTTATTAAACTGCTTCTACTTTGAACAGTAGGTACAGCAGGCGTGGAAGCCACTCTACGTACACTCAGCCAGTGTGTAAATCTTGTTTGACAAGACCATGGTGCTTAATTTTTGGTTAGGATAATAAGAAAGATGCTCTCTCCTTTGGCCACTTCATTATATTCCTATATGAATGACATGCAGGACTGATCGTGCAAGTATGGGGAGATCGAACTTCATTTGAAGTTACAACTTCCATGCTCTAAATCTATTAGTGTTAGATGAAGTTGTCATAGAGGCAAACCTCAAATATTTAACTAGGTTTACTGAGAGCTACAAATAGTCAAAAGTTTACATGTAACTTGGGAAATGAGACCTGGTGTTATTATTCCATGGACCTGCACATGACATCATTGCTCCTATAACTGGGACAAATGTGATTTGGGAAAAATGGCTGCCCTTAGTTTCTGAGCCAGGAAAAATATTTTTTGCTCATGTGATTTTGTGTAGAGTATTTTCCATTGATAATGAATTAATATATATTTTTAAACTTCATAATTTAAGCTTGTGTGTTAGACATATACGTGCAGCATGTGTAAACATTAAAGGTACAGCTCTTAATAGGAAGAAAAAGATATTGCAATTGACAACTGATGTTCAGATATGAGGCTAATTTTAACCTAATTTGTTCCCACAGATTTATGTGGATGCTTTGTTATCACGAAACAATATTATTCTACATTAATTTAATTGGAAAATAAAATAAGGAAATTAGTTTTTTTTTTAAATCGGTTGAATCCAAACTTGTCAATTATCCACCAAACAGATTGGGCGTTATGATCGCTTTTATTAATATTAGTTTATTGGAATCAGCTTTTGATGGACTAAAGAGAAATTCATTTATTCCAGTCAGAAGCAATAAACAGTTGCACATTCAAGTCAGCCTGTTGTGATCCGCCTTTGAAATCCTTTGTGTTTTAGAGGCAGAGTACAAAATGCAGAGAGTTCTATGCAACCCATTTAGCACAACAAACCAGTGGCAAAATTCCAGGCGTAGGATGCTCAATTAAACACAAATTATTAAGAATGGACTGACTGAATAGGAATATCATGGAAACACAAGATTATTTTGCTCTGAGTGAAAACCAATGTATGGATGAGGTGGATAGGCCTTAGTTTAATATTGCATATTTGCCTCCTGCCTGAATTCATTGGGAATACATCAAGGACGTAGAGGCATAGGAATAGCTTACCTTTCACATACAGACCCATGGGAATAGTTTACAGCACAAAGTCAGTGCTGAAGGGTTGGAGAAGAGAGCAGCAAGAGGAAAAGTGAAGTAGGGAAATTCAATCTTAGCCACATGGTCAAAGAGCAATGCAGTAAGAGTAGTGGATTGTATTTCTGGTCTGCCCATAACAGCTACATTTCAATTTTCCAGGAGCTTTGACCAACTTTTTGATGGTGGTGGAAACAAACCAATCTTGGACTGGGTAAGATGCCATGCCCACTTTTTTATCCTTCCCACAGACCATTCACATTAATTATTTGGGAAGGAGTTTACCAGTTAAAAAAGTGGCAATTAGGGAAGGTCAATACATACTGGCATTAATAGCAACACCCACATTCCACAAATTAATTATTATGGGATAATTGATTTTTTTACTTTGTGGTTTGTTGTTTGAGGATTATTCAGTGATTGACTGGTGAGCCAGATAATATCAATGTTGCTGGCATAAGAAATCTCCTCTGGCTGACTAAAAAAGTGTTATCCTAAAAGCTGAAATTCATGTTGCAGAGATCACAAGATATTTGGGGCAGCCTTCCATAAGGTCAGTAGCAAGTATTGTTACTTCACATCGGATAATAAAATCTAACCCAATGTAGCAAATGGCAATAGTTTGAAGGGTATAGTTATACTGCATTGCGTCATGATGAAATGTCACTATATGGTGAAACCTCTAAATCTTTTCAATTTAATTTTACAATACCCACCCAATAAAAATAATTGAGTCATAGATTTCTTTTCTTAAAAAATTGCTGTGGTATACCAAAATCATTTTTCCTACCTGAAGGGTTATATTTCAACCCATTGGCTATATGTCAAATCTCTTTCTGTTTGTACCTTCCATAAGAATGAGATTCATTATTCTGGAAATAGTGATGACAAAGCGTTTGTCTATTTATACACTATATTACTGAATGATGATATTGTTGAGGCTATGCAAGGACAGTAGAAATATTACTTAATATTTCTAAACGCAAGTTTTTAAAAAGATGGAGGTAGCCTTAACCAGCAATCAAATTGGATTTTGGAAGAAAAAAATAGGATGAGATGCCATGACCATCACAAAGCAGACATAGGGAAATGTAGCAGGTTTGAAAAGAAAGTGACAGATGGGGCAGTGTCAAGCAACTGTAAACTAAAACGCTTGAATAAAGATTTCAGTTTGCTAAGCAGGCATCGGGATTATTTAAACCATGCTGTGGGTTATTTGTGAGCCATAAAGTGGCAGTTATTGTGCATTACTTGCCAATTTATTTCAATATTGCCTCAATACAAATTCTATACTAAAAGTAATATGTGTATGTGATGTGTCAACATTAGACAAGACTAACATATTTTCTTCATCTCTCACCTCTGTCTCAGGTTCACCTTTGCTATTATGCCATTTCATGCATCAAGTTGTCATATTTGATTTATTTTACTATATTTGAAAAATATGGAACAGGTGGAAACCACCTTCAGGCAGCCACATTCTTCCATAATGATGGTTCCTGCACATTAACATATGCTTACATCTATTTCCCACAACATTTTATCAAAGAAAAAGAGAGCAAGTTGCAGGATAATGCACATTTCAGGGCACTGAAACAGGCCACAATTAGTGTGGTCTTTAGTTTTGTAGGAAAATCTGGCAACTAACACACCAAATTAATTTGTGTGACGGATGTAGCAATCTTCTCTGCTGTACGCGTATACTGGTATTTTGCAAAATCAACCATTCTGTAAAGTTAAAGTGTTAAGGCCAGCGTTTATCACCATATCTAACAAGTGCCTGGGATGCTTTGAGTTCCTCGAGAATGAGAGCTAGTAAATATCAAATCAGGCAGTATCTTCCTGTGTTGCTTGCAGGGTTAGTCCACATACAGAACACACCACCCATGATTTGTATAAGATTAGTTGAGAATGGGAATTGCTCACTAACAATTTCCAGGTCAACTATTAGAGTAATCATTCTCTTTTCATTCTTGTCATCATAGGACACAAACAGCACACTTATACCTGGATCACCGTGAATCACATGGTTTTCACCAAGAAAGTTATTTTTTAAAACAAAATACAACATGCTTGCAATGATACACAAATTATTTTCAAAAACACCTGGCAAATACTTGCTAGAAAATTGGCACATGTGGCAAAATTCTGGAACCCTTTTCGAAAAACAGCTAATCTGATTTATTCAACAAGGTGCTTGTTTGTACAATTGCCAACGCAAAGTCATGACCATTCCCCCCCTCTTCCTCATGCTGTTATTTTAATTAAAAAGATTAAGTGATCCCTACACTTCTACAAAGGTCAGACTATTATTTTTAATTTCATGCGTGCAGCTTTTCTCAGATCTGGAAGACTGTTTTGCCAATAATACCTGCAGCATTTTTTGCAAGAAACAGATGCTTGAACACCAGTGCCAGAATTTTCACGTGGGCAAAGCTTCACATCGGGTGTGGTGGAATCTGCATTTCTCACACTGGCCTCATCGTCATCATCTCAGAACTAGAATGGCTCATCCTATTACCAAGTGATTATCCAATAAAAATAAGGTGCAACATAAGGATTGTATTGACTGAAGGATAAGATTTGAATTATCTACAATTCAGTGTGATAAATTATCTTCACTGATTTATGGGTCCTTCCCTTCCTATGGCTCTGTCAGAATCAGAAGAAGCAAGCCAGGCATGTGATGACAAGCCTCTCCATGTAGCTTCACTTCAATATTAAGAAGGCATCAGCTAAATTCCAGAGTGCCAAAAAAATGGCTTCTGAAGCACAGAATCATTTTTGTTCCTCAGGTTCCATTTTATATTAAAATTAGCTGAGATTTTATGGCAGTCAGCACAGGAGCTCATCCAAGACTGCTTCAATGCAGATGACTCCTTCATATTCTTCGTAACATCTTTCAGTTGCAAATATTTATTTGTGATGTCCTGACGTAAATTTGATTAAAATAAATGCTATAATCACTATAATTCTACCATTATAGTTCAGGTATTTTATCAACACTAGGGAAGCACAATGGCACATTTGGAAGAGCCACTATCTCACAACATTAGCGACCAGGGTTCGATCTGACCTCTGTGCTGTCTGTGTGGAGTTTGCACGTTTGGACTTTCATATGAGGAAAGATTGGATAGACTCGGTTTGTACTCGATGGAATTTAGAAGATTGAGGGGGGATCTTATAGAAACCTACAAAATTCTTAAGGGGTTGGACAAGCTAGATGCTGGAAGATTGTTCCCGATGTTGGGGGAGTCCAGAACAAGGGGTCACAGTCTAAGGATAAGGGGGAATTCCTTTAGGACCGAAATGAGGAAAACATTCTTTACACAGAGAGTGGTGAGTCTCTGGAATTCTCTGCCACAGAAGGTAGTTGAGGCCAGTTCATTGGCTATATTTAAGAGGGCGTTAGATGTGGCACTTGTGGCTAAAGGGATCAGGGGGTATGGAGAGAAGGCAGGTACGGGATACTGAGTTGGATGATCAGCCATGATCACATTGAATGGCGGTGCAGGCTCGAAGGGCCGAATGGCCTACTCCTGCACCTATTTTCAATGTTTCTATGTTGTTCCAGTAACCACGTAGGTTACCTCTGGGTGTTCGGATTCCTTCCACATCCCAAACACATGGGGATATGAAGGTTAACTGTCTTGTAAAGACAGCTATTACAGTAATATTGGAAATATAACATAGTGGTGCAGTTTCAGGGCTAGTTTGCAGGACCCTGGTTTATAATCACCCACACAATGTGAAAACAGTATATTGGAAGGGGAGAAAAACAGGAGTGATAAGATAAGGAAGTACAGATGGTAAACAGGAGAAGGGAAGTGGGTATAAATGGAAATAAAAGATTTATGAGTCAGCCATGAAAAAGATTTATGAGTCTGCCTCAACGATAAACTTAAAACTGCAATATAAGCACCATTTTCCACTTCAAAGTGTGCTTGAAGCTTCTTCCTTCCACTCCCAAAGCACAACTCCCAACATATTCTCCCATGTACAAGTACCTCCCAAAGTTTTGCCTATCACGAAATGCCTTTGATGATTTCCTTCCACTTCTCCCATATATTTCATTTCAGTCTCTCCTTCAATTTCTTTCTTACCTTTTTCCCCATTCACTTATTTCCTTTGTTAACCATGTCTCCGTCTGGTACCACACAAGCTCTCATATAAAGCTCACCTGACTACTATTCCCAGCTCTTCCTCTAGCTCTATCCTCTAATAAAGGAGGATATGTTAAATATATTACTATCTTTGTTAGGTCCACACAAAATAGGCATGCATAATTACAATAAAATGATATACGAGTACCGTGAATCATTACACACTTTTGTCCAACATAAATTTAATGCGTCCTATTTGCATTTGCATCATTTAATGCCATTCTTTTCTTAAACAGAGAAGCTGAAAGCAAGCTATATATTATGTAATGTAACATTACGAGGTGCAGGTATAACTTCAATCTTAGCAAATTCCTTGCATGAGATTCCAGGCATTATCCTCATTAAATGCACAAATAAAAAACAGTTGATTCCATTTAAGTACTTAGTTGAATGTATAAATTAAATGTGCAAATGGTGGCGGAGTAAACTAGTACAAATCCATCAAGATTTCTCAGTTTTCAGGACCAAAGAATATCTCTCACCTATAATGTAAAATTTAATGATGGAGTGGTATCTGAAATACACAGAGAAGGAAAACGCATCAATCTAGAAGGCACATTACATGTCAAAAAAATAAGAGGCCTCATTATCTTGAGATCAGGAGGATGCAGATCAAAAGGTGATACAAATGTTTTTTTTCAATTAAATTCTCTAATAAAGTTGTTTATAATAATCTAATATTTTTTCTGCTTTATTACCATTGAGCTACAAGTATGCACTTTAAGAATTCACAATTTCATCTGTGCATAAACTATGTCAACACTGGTAATATTTCACTCAAGTGTATATGAGACTAAATTATTTTTTAGTGTAGAAGTCCACAAGACATAAATGCCAACTTTAATACGATGTAATTTTTTTGAATGATTATAATCATGCTTGAAGCCCCAGAGGAAATTATAGCCAACATTGGTATGATATTATTATGCAAAGTGATCAGGTGAGCATGAAAAATCTTCCGTGTTTATGGCCTTGTCTCACTGTACGAGTTAATTCAAGTGCTCTACCGAGTTTTAGAAAAAAATCAAACTCATGATAAGCACGTAGAATGAACGTAGCGGGTACGTCGGAGCTCGGGGACGTCTCATAGCGGCTCGTAATGCTAACGGCAGGTACTCGGGAAGAGTTGCTAACGGCAGGTAAGCTCAGGAAGACTCGTGAAAATTTTTCAACATGTTGAAAAATGTCCACGAGATGCCAGAGTACTTACGAGCGGCCATTACCGTAAATCTCAGAGTTCGAATCAGGGCAAACTCGGGGTGAACTCTTGAATGAACTCGTACAGTGGGACAGGACTTTTAGGATTTGAATACTCACCAGCTCACTCATTTCACCCTGTAATATTTGAGACAGATGAGAATAAACCCTTTCAATGAAATTTGAGTGGCTGAAAAAACATGCTATGAATTGAAATTTCTGGTTCAAAATAATAATAGTTCTTCACAATGCATTTACAAATATGTTTCAACCTTATTCAAATAACTGTCTCTCATTGTCATTCTATGGCGAAGGCAATGTTCTGTAAGTTTGTCTGACATAGAAGCAGAACTCAAACAAGAAGTAAATGCTACTGTTCAGGGGATATGATGGCATTAAGGAAAGTAAAAGTTAGTAAAGAAGTTTGCAAAAATATCACATCGTAAGGAAAAGGACTTTAATTTCTTCATTTAAGTGTAAATATTAAAACTGATTCATTTTAGTTCATGAATATTACAAGACTTTTCCTCTGGTCAATCTTACGCTTTGCAAATTCAATCATTTTGACAGGCAGCAACAGCTGGTGCACCTTTTGATGTGCTTTTAATATTTCTTAAGCAGCCACTAAATGATTTGATAACTGTTACTTGTTTAGCACATCATAATACCCAGGCAATGGTTATATGAACTGTTCGCAACCCTTGGTTTCCTGACGCGGATCTTCTTTGAACCAATTCATTACTTTGTTGAAGCAAAGCAAAAGTGTATTAAAGATCAGTCCATAATTAATAACCATCCTTTCCAAATCTATCAACACTGACTGAGAAACCCAACAACTTGCAGAAAGTGAAGGAATAATACCAATGGAAAGTTGCCAATGTGTTAAAAATCCTGCTTTGCTGCCTTTTAGAAAAAGTCAGAAACTCACCATGATGTCAATGCTGATGATTCCATAGCCAACAAAAGTTAATGTAGCAATGCAGTAGGTCAGATGGGCCACGGTGTAGCTGAAGGGGCAACATGAAGTAAACAGAGAAGATGATGGCTTAGTTTTCTTAAGAACTGATGGTGGCAAGAATTGAAACAATTGATCATCAGATTTAAAAACAGTGCTTACACCAACACAGTAAACAACATAGAATATTTTTGGCAATGCTTCACTTTGCCATCACAAAGAGCAAAGAAATATTTGCTTAGGGAGCTTAAGGTAAAGGAAGCACTAAGAGGGAGCTCTCTCTCTGCAAGCCCATGGTATCAGAGGGAAGATACTAGTATGGATAGCAGGTTGGCTGGATGGTAGAAGGTAAAGCGTGGCAATAATAAAGGCTTTTTCTGGTCGGCTGCCAGTGCCAGCAGTGTTCCGCAAGGGTACGTGCTGGGGCCACTACTCTTCACATTGTATATCAATGAATTGGATGAGGGAATTGAAGGCTGTGTGGCCAAGTTTGCAGATGATATGAAGATAGGTGGAGGGGCAGGAAGTGTGGAGAAAGCAGGGCTCTGCAGAAGGACAGACAGATGGAAGAGTGGGCAAAGACGTGGCAGATAGAATACAGTGTAGCAAAGTGTGGAGTCATGCATTTTAGTAGTGGGAATAAAGGCATAGACTATTTTCCTAATGGGGAGAGAATTTATAAATCAGAGGCGCAAAGGGACTTGAGAGTGCTGGTACAGGATTCCAAAAATGTTAATTTGCAAGTCAAATCAGTAATAAGGAAGGCAAATAGAATGCTACCTTTTATTTCGAAAGGACTAAAATATAAAAACAGGGATGTAATGCTGAGGATTTAAGGCACTGGCCAGACTGCATTTGGAGTATTGTGAACAGGTTTGGGCCCCATATCTGTGTGGTGGTGGAAAGATTGGCGGAAACATGGCCGCGCATGAACGCCCTTTCCTTGACCCCTACTTAATAGTGAAAGGCCTGGATAGAGTGGATGTGGAGAGGATGTTTCCACTCGTGGGTGAGTCTAGGACCAGAGGCCATAAAAGGACATTCCTTGGGAAAGGAGATGAGGAAGAATTTCTTTAGTCAGAGGGTGGTGAATCTGTGGAATTCATTACCACAGAAGGCTGTGGAGGCCAAGTCAATGGAGATTTTTAAGGCAGAGATTGACAGATTCTTGATTAGTATGGATGTCAGAGGTTATGGGGAGAAGGCAAGAGAATGGGGTTGAGAGGGAAAGATAGATCCACCATTATTGTATGGCGGAGTTGATGATGGGCTGAATGGCCTAATTCTGCTCCTATAATTTATGAACATAGGGTGTTCAGTGCCAGGATTTGATAGATCCAAAGTAGAAGTTGGAAAATATTCAAGGGAAAAAATGTATTGGGGGGAAATTAGAGTTGGGTTGATTGGATAATTATTTGAAAAGGGGTGGAGCAGTGTAGATTGCTGGTGTGAATGGCCTTCTCTTGCTGTATTGTACAGCTAACTGATCCTGCTTAGTTGCTTATGTACAGTTACTTCAGTATCATTTTGATCTGTTATGGGTAAACATTAGCAATTTACTCCTCCATATATTACTACTTTTGATATAAGACACATTATATATCATTGACAAATCAACACTGAAGGTACTGTAAAAGTACCATTTAGAATTCTTACAGCTTTTAATGTTTTGAAAATGTGCATTCCATTCAAGGTGATGTATTGGAAAAAGACCAGTGGTTTACGGAAATTAAGCCAGGAAATAGATGGGGGCTTAGTAAAGACACAAAGATGACATCAAAGCAACACTGAAAACTCACGTATGCCGGTAATCACAGAGCAGCTGTTTCCCAGTTTCAGTGCCAGATACGTGGATAGGTTATGGTGTAATGGAAGTGTTTCAATGACTAAGCAAACAACTTGAGTTGCTGTAATAACAGTAACACAGGATGCTAATATCTGTAAAATTATTCATCTTGAAAATCTTTATCAGCAGGAACAGATCATTGACACTGAGCTTGGTTAAATATAGACATTACTTATATTATTTCAGTAATTAAAGTCAGATTTTGAATCAGAGTTATTTGCAAAGCACGATAAATATGGACAATCCAGTGGCACAGGCATTCCTTGTGCAATTTTGAGTGATTAGTACAAATAATTCATGAAGATAAATGTAGCCGACTATAAAGTTATATACAAAAATATAAATAACAAGGAAAATTACATGAGAATATGTTTACATGAGAATATTACATGATCAGCCATGATCACATTGAATGGTGGTGCTGGCCCCTGCACCTATTGTCTATTGTCTATCCCATTACTCTTTGCATCTGATAATGAAGCAAATTAATAATCTCTTTTTTCATGGAGATGATACATCTTTTTAGAGATGATCCTGCGGATACATTGAATTCAGTGCATTACAGGTGCAACCCACACTAGATTTAACAAGCAATAAACTAAGTGCAAACCAGTTGGGTCAGCTTCCCCAATGCAATATTCCACTACTCATCCGTTCCCCCAATGCAACACATTCTCCCAATGCAATATTCCACCACACCCATAGCCGCCAACTGCGCAGCCGCGGCTCATTTCTCCTCATCCCCCAGCACTCCCTCCCCCTGCTCTTCGCCATCCCTCTTCTTTCCCCTCTCCTCCTCCCCTCCCAATTCCTCCCTCTCCTTCCCTCCATAACTCCTCTCCCCGCATAACCCTTTCCTCTCCTTCTATTCCCCACTCCCTACCTCGCCCACACCCCCACCATTCCCCCTCCTCCCCCAATCTCCCTCCTCACCTCCCCCACTTTCACCCCTCTCCCTCCCTACCCCCTCCTCTCCTGCAATCCCCCAACTCTCCATCCTCACCTCCACAGGAACTTTCCCATCTCCTTCTCCCCTCCCCCAATCCCTCCCTCACCTCTCTCCCCCTTTGCTTTCCCTTACCCTCAGTCATTCCCTCACTCCCTCCATAACTCCTCTCCCCTCCCTACCCCCTCCTATCTTTCTATCCCCATCTCCCCCACTCCTCGTCTCCCCTATCCCCCTACTATCTCTCCTCACCTCCCCCTCTTCCCTCCTCTCCCTCTATTCCCCACTCCCTACCTCCCCCACCCCCTCTTCTCCCTTTATTCACCCTTCTCCCCCACTCTCCCTCCTCACCTCCCCCACTTTCCCCCTCCTCTCCCCTCCCTCAATCCCCCCACTTTCTCTCCTCACCTCCCCTCCCCAGGATCTCAAGGTTGCAGCCGTCGGCGTCAGAGCCAGCCTCAGCACCCAGGCCCCGGATCGTCAGCACCCAGGCCACAGATCGCTGGCGCCCACAGACGCAGCCCCACCCGCTCTCCACCCGGCAGTGCGTTAGTGATGCACGCTGGCCGCTCGTCGCTCTCCTCCACCGGGATCAGAGTCTCCGCTTTCTGTTTGGCGACATCTCCGACCGCGCCTTGTTGGGCTGGGCTGGGTTGGGTAGGCGCGGGTCGGGCCGGATCGGGTCGGGCCGTTTCCGATCCCTCCCTCCGAAAATTGTGTCCGGTTGGAGACTTCCGCCGGCCATCCAGAGCCTCCCACAGCTGCAGTAAAGACGCGATGGCACAGGAAGGGGCGGACCATCCCGCGGACAGGTCAGTAGAAGGGAGCAATCAGCGCGGCGCTGAATGGCCGGAGAGGCAATCGAACTGGCACGCGTTGTTTTAAAGATAACTCTTACCAGCTTCCACCGATCCTAACAAAACTTGGTGCCAACAGAGTACAGGAGAACAATGAGTAAGGTGGCGAAAAATCCTAGTGCTATCGCGTACCATTTTTGCGCAAATAGAATGACAGCCAAGCTGGAAGATAACAAGATCAGAGTTTTAGTTATGTATAGATAGATATATGATATATAGATATAGACATATAGATGTTCTTTTAATCAGACTCATGTAATTTCCAGCAGCATTTAATTTCTGAAGTGATCTGCCCCCACATTGCGACTCTCATGTTGAAATGTGCTTATGTTGAATTGCCCCCCCTGCAAGGAAAGGACATTACTCGCCAGATGCAACCATCAACTCTAGCTGTTATCATTTGTCAACACAGATTCTCTGTACACTGCACAATGTCTATGATCTCATGTTATCTAAAGTGCCAAAGTGCTTGAGCATCACCCCACCCTGTGTCACATTATCAGCCCTCACTTTATAAATAAAACAAATTAAACTTTAGCCAAGTAAAGATTTTCCTCTTCTCCGTTCTAAATGGCTTATCCCTTATTCTTAAACTGTGGCCCCAGGTTCTGGGCTCCCCCAACATCGGGAACATGTTTCAATGGACAATAGACAATAGGTGCAGGAGTAGGCCATTCAGTCCTTTGCACCAGCACTGCTTGATGTGATCATGGCTGATCAACCATAATCCGTTCCCTGTTCCTGCCTTTTCTCCATATCCCCTGACTCTGCTATCTTTAAGAACCCTATCTAGCTTTCTTTTGAAAGTATTCAGAGAACTGGCCTCCACCGCCCTCTGAGGCAGAGAATTCCACAGACTCACAACTCTCTGCGCGTTTCCTGCTTCTAGCATGTCCAAACTCTTAATAATCTTATACGTTTCAATAAGATCCCTTCTCATCCTTCTAAATTCCAGAGTATACAAGCCCAGCAGCTCCATTCTATCAACATATTACAGTCATGTCAACCAGGGAATTAACCTGGTAAAGCTACGCTGCACTCCCTCAATAACAAGAATGTCCTTCCTCAAATTTGGAGACCAAAACGGTACCCAATACTCCAGGTGTGGTCTCACAAGGGCCCTGTCCAACACCAGAAGGACCTCTTTGCTCTTATACTCAACTCCACTTGTTAAGAAGGCCAAAATGCCATTCGCTTACTTCACTGCCTGCTGTTCCTGCATGTTTACTTTTAATGACTGATGAATAAGGATCCCCCAGATCCCATTGTACTTCCGCTTTTCCCAACATAACACCATTTAGATAATAATTTGCCTCCCTGTTTTTGCCACAAAAGTGGATAACCTCACATTTATCCACTTTAAGCTGCACCTGCCATGCATCTGCTGACTCACCCAACTTGTCCAAGTCACCCTGCAACCTCATAGCATCCTCTTCACAGTTCATACTGCCACCCAGCTTTGTGTCATGTGCAAATTTGCTAATGTTACTTTTAATCCCTTCATCTAGATCATTAATGTGTATTGTAAATAGTTGCGGTCCCAGCACCGAACCTTGCGATACCCCACTAGTCACTCTGAAAGGGACCCGTTAATCCCTACTCTTTGTTTCCCGTCTGCCAACCAATTTTCTATCCACGTCAGCACTCTACCCCCAATACCGTGTGCCCTAATTTTGCCCACTAATCTCATATATGGGATTTTATCAAATGCTTTCTGAAAATCCAGGTACACTACATCCCTCTGGCTCTCCCTTGTCCATTTTCCTAGTTACATCCTTGACGAGTTTAGTCAAGCATGATTTCCCCTTTGTAAATCCATGACTCGGACCGATTCTGCTACTGCTATCCAAATGTGCCGCTATTTCATCTTTTATAATTGACTCCAGCATCTTCCCCACCACCGATGTCAGGCTAACTTGTCTATAATTCCCTATTTTTTCTCTCCCGCCTTTCTGAAAAAGTGGGATAACATTAACTACCCTTCAATACACAGGAACTGATCCTGAATCTATAGAACATTCAAAATTGATCACTAATGCGTACACGATTTCCAGAGAAACGTCCTTAAGTACCTTGGGATGCAGACCATCAGACTCTGGGGATTTATCAGTCTTCAGTCCCATCAGTCTACCCAACACCATTTCCTGCCTAATGTGCATTTCCTTCAGTTCCTCCGTCACCCTAGATCAATCATCACCCTGTATTTGCTGCTACGCTTATCAGTACTATTTTGGTTTGGTTCCTAAATTAGGTAACATCTACTTTATCAGAATGAAGGCCTCATAAAATAAGACCGCAAAGGTGCCCATTTAAAATAGTGCTAAAAATGGGGTGTACTGCAAACATTCCATCCATATGAATCGATGTTGAATAGAATGACTAATAGTTCATTAGAACCTTTTCAAAGTATCACCCAAATATTGTAGCCTCTGCCAATTTCTTGCAACTGATTGTGTAGGAATTAGCTGATTTCTCGTTGGAGGCTTGCTCAGATGTAACTTGCCATATGTTTTCCATTTGCATGCAATCAAGGCAAGTGCCTCAAAATGACTTGGACCTTGTGCAATAGCAATAGGTAGACAGTGGGCAGAGATAAGGCAAGCAGCAGGAATATAGCAGGCTGAAGATTACATTTAGTTGGAGCTAAAACTCAGCTCTGTGTAATGTTGATGTTTTATAATGTAACCAATTTCGTATTTCAACAAATGGGTATCAATGTTCATGAAGAGAACTAAAGATAATTTAAGTATTTATTTTCTGGTACAAAAATCAGCGAACACACTTCAACATAAGCTGTTTTTTAAAAGGAGCTCTGATAGTTTAAAAGATGCATTGTGGAAACAGACCCTTCGGCGAAGTGTAAGGAATAAAGTGGACGAGCTTGAGGCTCAGTTAGAAACTGGCAAGTTTGATGTTGTGGGAATTACTGAGACATGGCTGCAAGAAGGCCAGGGCTGGGAACTGAATATTCAAGGGTATATCTCCTATCGAAAAGACAGGTGAGCAGAGGGCGTGGGGTTGCCCTGTTGGTGAGGAATGAAATTCAGTCCCTTGCAAGGGGTAACGTTGAAACAGGAGATGTGGAGTCTGTATGGATAGAACTAAGGAATTATACGGGTAAAAATACCCTAATGGGACTAATTTACAGGCCTCCAAACAGTAGCCTGGACATAGGGCACTGTTGAATCAGGAATTAAAATTGGCATGTAGCACAAGTAACGCTGTGGTTGTTCTGGGAGATTTCAACATGCAGGTAGACTGGGAAAATCAGGTTGGTACTGGGCCCCAAGAAAGGGACTTTGTAGAGTGCCTTTGTGATGGATTCTTAGAACAGCTTGTATTGGAGCCTATCAGGGAGAAGGCAATTCTGGATTTAGTGTTATGTAATGAACCGGATTTGATAAAGGACCTTGAGGTTAATGAGCCATTAGGAAGCAGTGACCATAACATGGTCAGGTTTAATCTACAATTGGAGAGGGAGAAGGGTAGATCGGAGGCGTCAGTGTTGCAGTTAAATAAAGGGGACTATGGGGCCATGAGGGAGGAGCTGGCCAAAATTGACTGGAAAGATACACTAGCAGGGATGACAGTGGAACAAAAATGGCAGGTGTTTCTAGAAATAATACAGAAGGTGCAGGATCAGTTCATTCCTAGGAGGAAGAAAGATTCCAAGGGGAGGAAGGGATGACCATGGCTGACAAGGGACATCAGGGACAGTATAAAAATTAAAGCGAAGAAGTACAACGTAGCAAAGATGAGCGGGAAGCAAGAGGATTAGGTAATGTGTAAAAAAACAACAGAAGATAACCAAAAAGACAATACGGGGAGAAAAGATGAGGTACGAAGGTAAGCTAGCCAAGAATATAAAGCAGGATAGTAAAAGCTTCTTTCGGTATGTCAAGAGGAAAAAATTAGTTAAGACCAAAGTTGGACCCTTGAAGTCCTAAAAGGTGAATTTATTATGGGGAACAAGGAAATGGCAGATGAGTTGAACAGGTACTTTGGATCTGTCTTCACTAAGGAGGACACAAACAATCTTCCTGATATAGTAGTGGCCAGAGGATCTGGGGTGACGGAGGAACTGAAGGATATCCACATTAGGCAGGAAATGATGTTGGATAGACTGATGGGACTGAAGGCTGATAAATCCCTAGGGCCTGATGGGTACTTAAGGAAGTGGCTCTAGAAATCGTGGATGCATTGGTGATAATTTTCCAATGTTCGATAGACTCAGCATCAGTTCCTGTGGATTGGAGGGTAGCTAATGTAATCCCACTTTTTAAGAAAGGCGGGGAGAGAGAAAACAGGGAATTATAGACCAGTTAGCCTGACGTCCCATTGAAACATATAAGATTGTTAAGGGTTTGGATACGCTACAGGCAGGAAACACGTTCCCGATGTTGGGGGAGTCCAGAACCAGGGGCCACAGTTTAAGAATAAGGAGTAAGCCATTTAGAACGGAGACAGGGAGTGGTGCATGTGTGGAATTCTCTGCCTCAGAGGGCGGTGGAGGCAGGTTCTCTGGGTGCTTTCAAGAGAGAGCTAGATAGGTCTCTTAAAAGTAGTGCAGTCAGGGGATATGGGGAGAAGGCAGGAACGGGGTACTGATTGGGGATGATCAGCCATGATCATATTGAATGGCGGTGCTGGCTTGAAGGGCCGAAGGGCCTACTCCTGCACCTATTGTCTATTGGCCCAGCGAGTCCATGCTGACCAACAATCACCATGTACACTCGTTGTATTCTACACACTAGGGACAATTCACAGATGCTAATTAACCTACAAACCTGCACATCTTTGAAATTGGTGAGGAAACTGGAGCACCTGGTGAAAACCCAGGCAGTCACGGGGAGAACGTGCAAACAACGTGCTGACAGCACCCGTGATCAGGCTCAAACCCAGGTCTCTCGGTGCTGCAACGCAGCAGCTCTACTGCTGAGCCACAGTGCCACCCTAATACCTTTGGCATTTTCACAAATCTTTCTTGGAAGAGTTTAATCTGTTACTTGACATGAGGAATTCCAGAGCAGATTTAATCTATTATATTGTAAAATTGGTGAGTGGGTCAAAGTGTTCAATTTCAGACAGCAGTGAAACACTGTTTGTCAACTTCTCATCCATGGTATGTTTTAACTTAATTGTGGCCACATTTACCTGGCATTATTAGAAGCATATAGATGTTCTTAAGGGCTACAGGGTAGAGGTTACACAGCCGGGGGGGGGGTGGGGGGGGGGGGGGGGGTGAATCAATATTTGATAACAAGATTTTTAATATAAGGGAAATACTGTGGAAGTTGGAAATCAGAAATAAAAAATTTTGGGTCGAGACCCTTCTTCAGACTGATGTTATGGGAGGGGGTAGGACAAAGAAAGAATGTAGGCAGAGACAGTGGAACTAGTGGGAGAACTGGGAAGGGGGGGGGGGGGGGGGGAGGTGTGGAAATGAAGAGAGAGAGCAAGGACTACCTGAAGTTAGAGAAGTCAACGTTCATACCGCTGGGGTGCAAACTACTCAAACGAAATATGAAGTGCTGGACAGAAAGGTCAGATTGGGAATGGGAGGGGGAGTTGAAGTGCTGATCACCGGGAGATCAGCTTCAAGTCAAAAGAGTTTATTGTCATGTGTCCCTGACAGGACAATGAAAATTTTTCTTTGCATAGCACAACAGAACATAGAAGGCATTAACTACAATTCTATACATAAATACACCCAGGACGTAATAAATTAATAAAGTGCAAATAGCAGATGGAGGGATATTAATGTTCAGAGTTCCGAGCCAGGTTTAATAGGCTGATGGCTGTGGGGAAGTAGCTATTCCTAAACCGGGTTGTTGCAGTCTTCAGGCTCCTGTACCTTCTACCCGAAGGTAGCAGGGAGATGAGTGTGTGGCTTGGGTGGTGTGGGTCTTTGATGATGCTGCCAGCCTTTTTGAGGCAGCGACTGTGATAAATCCCCTCGATGGAAGGAAGGTCAGAGCCGATGATGGACTGGGCAGTGTTTACTACTTTTTGGAGTCTTTTCCTCTCCAGGGCGCTCAAGTTGCCGAACCAAGCCACGATGCAACCAGTCAGCAAGCACTCTACTGTACACCTGTAGAAGTTAGAGAGAGTCCTCCTTGACAGACCAACTCTCCGTAATCTTCTCAGGAAGTAGAGGCGCTGATGAGCTTTCTTAATAATTGCATCTGTGTTCTCGGACCAGGAAAGATCTTCACAGATGTGCACGCCCAGGAATTTGAAGCTCTTGACCCTTTCAACCATCGACCCGTTGATATAAACAGGACTGTGGGTCTCCATCCTACTCCTTCCAAAGTCCACAATCAGTTCCTTGGTTTTGCTGGTGTTGAGGGCCAGGTTGTTGTGCTGGTACCATATGGACAGTTGCTCGATCTCTCTTCTATACTTGGACTCATCCCCATCAGTAATACGTCCCACAACAGTGGTGTCGTCAGCGAACTTGATGATGGAGTTTGCTCTATGACCGGCTACGTAGTCATGAGTATAGAGTGAGTACAGCAGGGGGCTGAGCACGCAGCAGGGGGCTTGGTTAAGACGGACTGAGCAGAGGAGTTCAGTGAAACGATCGCCGAGCCTGTGTTTGGTCTTGCCGATGTCGTGAAGTTGACACCTAAAACAGCGGATGCAGTACTGAAAGCACTCAGCTCTAAAGACTACGGAAATTTGGCACATGCCAAATGACTTAACAATTTCTGCAAACACACCCTAGAAAGCATCATACTGAGATGCATCAAACGCTGGTATGACAGCTACTCTGCCTAAAACCAGCAGAAACTGCAGAGAGTTGTATATGGAGCCCAGTCCATCATGCAAACCAGCCTCTTTCCCCCCCCCCCCCCACCCCCCATATCCCCCGAACCAATTCTGTCTTCACTTCACTTGGAACAACAGCCAACATAATCAACGTCCACTCACACCCTAATCATTCTTTCGCCTCCCTTCCCATCTTGAAAAAGATACAAAAGCTTTAAAGTGCATAGCACCAAATATGGAAACAGCTTCTTCCCTGTGGGTATCATTCTTGAATGGCCCTCACCAATGTTAAGGCTATAACTTCAAAAATTAAGCAGTATGGAGCTCCAACAAAATTAAACAGTATTTAGCTACTGTAAATATTTTAATTGTGTGACAAAATAATTTAATGACTTTGGGGAGGCAACATATCTTAAGCAATTTAAACACTGCTTTTGACAGTAATGTGTGCCAGTCAGCATTGCTATCCGTATTGTCAAGAGTGTTTTATTGTCATGTGTCCCAGATAGAACAATGAAATTCTTACTTGCTGCAGCACAACAGAATATGTGATTGCAACACAAGACTGAATATTTAAAGCACCTCCAATGTTTTGTTTGCACTACAGATACAATGGAAAGAGTCAGTTATTTTAGCTTCTTGATGGGTACAAACACATTTACTTGGAGGGATAAACAGTAACTTGACAAGTGCTATGCACATCATTACTGGTTGTGGAGCTGAATTTATGCCAAACATTTGTTCATGCAGGTTGGTGACTGTTTCTATTTGATCAAAAGTCTATTTTATCTCATGCATCTTCTAGAAATTTGGAGCACTTTGACTGTCTCTCCTCCATGCAGGGATGATTTTGAAACAGCAAGACCCAGGAGCAGGTTGAGTGCAGTTACCGGTGATAAATAGTAGGCCCAAGTGCATGAGCTGTTAAGGGTCATTTAAAACGTCATATGTGCTTGTGTGTTTAAAAAAAAACCAACCCATGATTACTGCTGTAGACAGCCTGGCATCAATCAGGCAGCTGGGCCTGTGAACGAAGGCTCCATACCGCGGTCCATGTCGCACATCTCAGTTGTTCCATAATTGACTTAGGGCGGCCATATCAATCACATGTCAGTGGGCATTAATATGAGGAGCAGTGGGAGATTTGACCTTGAAGAATGTGTTGACGCTCTGACGGCATTGTAGTGCACATGCTCGTTAATGTGACTTCCGATCACGCAAATGTGACGCATTTCAAAGGAGCTGCACCGATATGGGGAGCGGTCAGGACGGAGGGGGTCCTGAGGCCTTCGCTCCTTGCCACCCCGCTGCGAGCGGCGTAAACAAGCAACCCGGGCCGGGCATTCTGTCGTCAGAGGGTCACCTCCCACGAGACCTCAGGCCATCACCCCTGCAGAGTTGGCGCTTGCATGCAATCTGGACACGCAATACATCAGCACCCGATGGACTGTTTGGCCGCTGCCCAGCACCCCCTTTTTAGTTTACTGGAGGACTATAGTGAGAATGACATTTTAGTCACCGAACAAAAAGTTTCCTTGGTCTTTGGAGCTGGGGAGCCCTCCTGAGTGAAGTCCTTATCTATGAAGACACAAGGAACTGCAGGTGCTGGAATCTTGCATAGAACACAAAGTGATAGGATAATATAAAAACCATAGGTGCAGGAGTAGGCCATTCAGCCCTTCGAGCCAGCACCGCCATTCAATATGATCATGGCTGATCATTTAATATCGGTAGCCTGTTCCTACTTTTTCCCCATATCCCTTGATTCCTTTAGCCCCAAGTGCTAAATCTAACTCTCTCTTGAAAACAGAGAATTCCACAGATTCACAACTCTCTGGGTGAAAATGTTTTTCCTCATCTCAGTCCTAAATGGCCTGCCACTTATTCTTAAACTGTGGCCCCTGGTTCTTGTCTCCCCCAACATTGGGAACATTTTTCCTGCATCTAGCCTGTCCAATCCCTTAAGAATTTTGTATGTTTCTTTAAGATCCCCTCTCATTCTTCTAAATTCCAGTGAATACAAGCCCAGTCGACCCATTCTTTCATCATATGTCAGTCCCGCCATCCCGGGAATTAACCTGGTGAACCTACGCTGCACTCCCTCAATAGCAATAATGTCCTTCCTCAAATTAGGAGACCAAAATTGCACACAATACTCCAAGTGCAGTCTCACCAGGGCCATGTTCAACTGCAGTAGGACCTCCTTGCTTCTAAACTCAAATCCTCTTGCAATGAAGGCCAACATGCCATTAACTTTCTTCACTGCGTGCTGTACCTGCATGCTTACTTTCAGTGACTGTTATACAAGCTCACCCAGGTCTCATTGCACCTCCCCTTTTCCTAATCTGACATCATTCAAATAATAATTTGCCTTCCTGTTCTTGCCACCAAAGTGGATAACCTCACATTTATCCACATTATACTGCATCTGCCATGCATCTGCCCACTCACCCAAACTATCCAAGTCACCCTGCAGCCTCATAGCATCCTCATCGCAGTTCACACTGCCACCCAGCTTTGTGTCATCCGCAAACTTGGCAATGTCACATTTAATTCCCTTGTTTAAATCGTTAATAAGCAGGTCAGACAGCATGTGTGAATGACCTAGGTAGGTGATGATTCGGGTCATCACTCTTCTTCAGACCGAAGAGGTGGTTAGGATCCTCCTTCTTCAGCCCAAAGAAGGGTCTTGACCCAAAACATCACCTGTCCATGTCCCCCAGAGATGCTGCCTGGCCCAATGTGTTCGTCCAGCAAAAAAAGATACAAAGTGCTTGAGTAACCCAGTGTGTCAGGCACATCTCATGGACAGATGACGATTCAGGTGGCAACCCTTCCTCTGCTCCACTGGGTTACTCAGCACTTTGTCTCATGAGAATCCAAACACAGGCCCTTTCTTAAACAGGGCACTAAATGTTACCACAAATGCAGTTCTGCATGGTGTTTGTGGGGCCACGAGGAAGACGAATGCTTCCAAGAGAGGCCCGACCAAGTGGCTCCTCGAAGGAACTGCAGGGTTTTGCCCCACCCCTTGATCTGCGAATGTTATAAATAAACCAAACCAGGCAGATCCCTTCCTAGAGTCTTCATAACATTGCAAGTTTATTCACCAATTATTTTCCGATGGCATAACCAGATTTTCTGAATTTAATATTACACACAATTGGATTTGAACAATGTAAATTGGAACTATTATTACATAACCACTATGATCCTGCGATAAATGTTGAAAGTAATAATGACAGAGATTTATGCAGATCAATCATGGATACTAGAGAATTCTGCCTGCAATTTAAGAACATGCTCTTAGATGAGGAACAACCCCAGCAGCTTGGTGTTTGCCAGGTTTTGTTGATTCCTAAAACTTGTCACCACCACCTCTACCCACCAAAACTTTCCAATTGCATGCCACATGTCCTTTTCAACTCAAGCCATAGGCAAACTAAATAAGGCAAGTAATGCCTACTTTTGTCTGTAAAGTTCCCTCAGGATTGAGGATAACTTGGTTACAATCAAGTTCTGGGATGACAGATGTGATCATTGTGGAAACCATAGGTTTTCCTGCCACAGATCGGACAGATGTCACTTCCATTGTGAAGGTGAAACACTCTTGCCATGTAATGCTGGGCTTCCGCATGCTCCTGATACATTGGCACAATGTATAGATTGCCATCCTAATGGATCTTCTCCGTTTTGAGCAGTCAAGGGCCAGAAATTCCCACAAATCAAGAGGCATGTTGCACGTATCAAGGAGGCTTCAAGAGTACATTCTTGAATATTTTTTCCTGGCAATTTCTTCCTGCGGCACAGGTCAGATTAGACTACTGTTTCGCGATTCTGGTGTCAGTCATTTGAACGATATGGCCTGCAGAATTAATGTAATGAGGATTTCAGTTCAAGCGATATTGGTATGGGAACAGATGTACCAAATAAGGCTGCACTGTATATCGAGGCTATGTATCTTTAAGAACGATTTACAAAGTATCATGAGTGTTTAATTATCACATGCACAGGAACAGGAACAATGATATTCTTACTTGCTGCAGCTTTACAAGCACGGTAAACACAATAAATAAATATAAGCCAATATGTTTAGTGCAACCTTAGTAGTTCAATGTCCTTCGTAGTTCAATGTTGAGCCACCGTTGTAGTTAGGATTATGCAGAGTGCCTCAAGAGCCTGATGGTTGATGGGATCTTGGTCTAGCAAGACCATTCACCATTCTAGTTTAAACTCTCCCGAGTTGAGCTTCAAAACATCCTGCCAGGATATTAGTTACCCTCCCCTCATTTGGATCACAAATTTGGATGTCCTGATTTTTAACCTGTTACCCAACTCCCTAAATACTTTTACAACGGGTAGTCAAAGTACAGCAGTGATATGCAAGAACATGTAAACAACATAGAACAAAGCTTGTAGCGTATCTTTCCTGCTTCACTATGCTTCACAAAAATATTATAGTGTCACAGGGTATAGTCATCACCTGTGTTATGAAATTGCCAATGTTTCTTGCACACACACCACCTAAATTTGTTGCACAAATTGAATGGTAAATTTTGGCCATCATTTTCAATGTCATTCGATTTCAGAGATTTCCACCTGGCAGCATTCACTCTGGTTATGGACAATAAACTGCTGGTATTTACATTGAAAACAAAAATGGGCCAATCTCAAATGTAAACTGCACAAATTCATGAAGGGCAGTTTTAGCGTAACATTGCCTATGCTGCACATTGAGGCAGAATGCTATAGTAGACCGGTCATCACGGTGCTTAATGAAGAGGTCACAACTAGTTTGGCTAACTCCAAGTTGTTGGAGATGATTTTCCGGTTACAGCCAGCAGGATCACTAGGGCTACATTTACAGTTGTTGTTTTGTGGCAAGTGTTCACATATATTGTGGCTGAATGGAATAAACTTTAGCTTGAAGAACTAGCATGAGATCTGGGCATGTTAGAGATGTTTGAAGGTACGACAGGCATGCCGACCGAAGGTCATCTTTCGGCACGCCTCAGAGGAAATATTACCAGATTACCAGAGAAAAATATTCATGACATTTTCCATAAGGTAATCATGAAGTGGTCTGCTAGAAACTCTATCACTGGATGTACAGTCGTTGGCGATGTTAAAACAGAATCTTTAGAAATAAACTATTTGCAGATATGAATAAATATTTTCCAAATCTAATAGAATGTGACCGTCTCGATCTCTCCACTCTCCTTACCCATTCCAAACTCACTCCCTTTGAATGCACAACGCTCCGCTCATTCAGTTCCGATCTCCATATTGTCATCAAACCCATTGACAAGGGTGCTGACCCTGAAGACTGACATCTACCCTGATGAGGCCAGGCATTCAGCATTGGCGCAGCAGTAGAGTTGCTGCCTTACAGCGAATGCAACGCCGGAGACCCAGGTTCGATCCCGACTACGGGTGCGATCTGTACGGAGTTTGTAAGTTCTCCCCATGACCTGTGTGGGTTTTCTCCAAGATCTTTGGTTTCTCCCACACTCCAAAGAAGTACAGGTTTGTAGGTTAATTAGCTTGGTAATTGTAAAAATTGTCCCTAGTGTTTGCAGATAGTGTTAATGTGCGGTGATCGCTGGTCTTTTTGTAGGTTAATTTGCTTGGGTTTGTATACTTGGTATAAGTGTAAATTGCCCCTACTGTGTGTAGGCTTGTGTTAATGTGCGGGGACTCGGTGGGCTGAAGGGCCTGTTTCCGTGCTATATCTCTAAACTAAACTACACCACCCGCTGATCCCTCAGGATCGTATTAAATATTTCCCCTCTCACCTTAAACTTCTGGTTCTTGATTCCCTGGGTAAATACGCTGCATTCACCCCATCAACTCTCTTAGTTGGAGGTAAACAACTCTCCTGGGCCTGCTCAGATACATCCGAAGACACTTTGGGAAGCTAGAGAGGAAATTGCAGGAGTCCTGGCTGAAATTTAGGAGTTGTCATAAAATATAGGCGAGGTGCTGGAAGACTAGAGGGTGGCAAATGTTGTGCCTCAATTCAAGAAGGGCTGCAGGGAAAAGGCTTTGAACAATAGGCCAGTGAACTTAACATCAGTGGCCAGAACGTTACTGGCCGAGGGGTAGGATATACGCATTTAGATAGACAAGCGCTGATTTGGGATAGTCAGCATGGCTTTGTACATGGGAGGTCATACCTCATGAATCTGATTGAGTTTTTTGATGATGTGACCAAAGAGGTTGATGAAGGCAGAGCTGTAGATGTTGTATATGTGGAATTCAGCAAGGCATTCGACAAGGTTCCGCATGGTAGGCTGCTCTGCAAGGTTAGATCCCATGGGGTCCAAGGAGCGAGAGCTGAATAGATAGAAAATTGGCTTCATGGAAGGAAACAGAGGGTGATAGTGGAAGGTAGACAAAAATGCTTGAGAAACTCAGCGGGTGATGCTGCATCTATGGAGCGAAGGGAATAGGCGATGTTTCGGGTTGAGACCCTTCTTCAGACTGATGTGGGGGTGGGGGGAGGAGCAGGAAGAAGAAAGGAAGAGGCGGAGACAGTGGGCTGTGGGAGAGCAAGGAAGAGGAGGGGAAGAGAGATAGTGGAAGGTTGCGTTACGGAATGGAGGCCTGTAACTAGTGGTGTGCCTCAGGGTTTGCTGTTGGATCCATTGCTATTTGTCATCTATATCAATGACATGCATGAGAATGTACATGGCATCATTAGCAGTTTTGCAGATGACACTAAAGTGGGTGATATTGTAGATAGTGGAAATAGTTGTCAAAGATTGCAATGGGATCTTAATCAGAATCTATATCTATCTATCTCTCTATATTACACTAAAACTCTTCCCTTTGTTCTTGTGTCTGTGGGCCAGGGTGGTGTCAGCATTCTGTCAATCTCCTTAATTCTTATCATCTTCCAAACGCTATGCCACAGCCTTGACATTTTCACACATGCTATTGACATTTTTCCCGCAGAAGCGATAAACATCTTCCCGCCGCATTTCAACCTATATTTCCCAAATTACTAATCTTTAAAAAAAACAGTAAAAAAAATTAAAGTTCTTCATGCTCACCCATATTGAAGAAGAAAATTCAGACTGATGTCATAATCCTCTCGCAAGCTCCAGGCGTGAGGGGCACTCCACCACGCTTGGCCCAGCTTGGATCCCTCACCCACTCCATCTCTACCCCCTCCCCCTCCCCTCCCTCTACCCCCTCCCACTCCCCTCCCTCTCTACCCCCCTCACCTCCCCCCCCCAGCACTCCAACCCATTCAGCTCCGCTGGAACCCGTTCCGCCCCGCACACATGGCTCAGCCCCGCTCGGCTCTAACCCGCTCCATTGGCTCTGCTTGAAGAAGTGAGGGAAAGATTGGGAGAATGGAGGTGAGGGAAGGATTGGGGGAATGGAGGAGAGGGAAAAAATCCCGGGGAGTTGAGGAGGGAGTGTGGGGGGATTGAGGGAGAGGAGGGGGTAGAGAGAGTTGTTCAAACGTCTACACTCCCTCTCATGCCCCCTCCCTTTCTACCCTCCCCCGCCCCTCTCTACTGTTCTCCCTCTCTACCCTCCCTCCCCCCACTCTACCCACCTCCCCCAACATTACCTCCCTCTCTCTAACCCCCTCCCTCTCTGCCCCTCTCCCTCTACTCCCTCATCCCCCCTCTACCTTCCCTCTCTACCGCCCTCACCACCCTCTCCTTCACTACCCCCTCCCCTCCCTTTCTACCCCCCTCACCCTCACCCTCTCAACCCCCTCCCCCTCTCCCTTTCTATCCCCGTCCCTCTACCCTCCCTCTCTACCCCCCTCACCCTCTCCACCCCTACCCCTTTACTCTATACCCCTCTCCCCCTCCTTCTACCCTCCCTCTCTACCCCCTCCCTCTCTACCCCTTCCATCTCTACCCCCCTCCCTCTCCCCTCTCTTGCTGCGCCTGTGTAGTTGGGGGCTATGCATGAGTGGATAGGGTGGGGGATAGGGGAAAAGGAGCGAATTAAAGCGTTACTTGAAATGACAGAAATCTACGTTCAAATCCTGGGTTGTAAGCTGCCCAAGAGAAATCAAAGGTGCTGTTCCTCCCTTTTGCGTTTGGCCTCACACTAACAGTGGAGCAGGCCCCGGACAAAAAAAGGTTAGTTTTGGAATGGGAAGGGGAGTTAACTCATTGACCTGCTCAATTATAATACATTTGACATCAACACTACATTTGTAAAGGTCCCAGAACCTGACTGCTGTTAGACAAAGAGCATTGAGAGAATTTGATGTTCATGCCAAGAGGATGCAGACTCCCCAAGCGGAATATGAGGTGCTGTTCCTCCAATTTGCGGTGTTGCTCACTCTGGCCGTGGAGGAGGCCCAGGACAGAGAGGTCGGATACGGAATGGGAGGGGGAGTTGAACACCTCTGCTCGGTCTGCAATAACCAACCCGACCTCCCGGTGGCTCAGCACTTCAACGAGACAGAGACAGAGACAGAGACAGAGACAGAGACAGAGACAGAGACAGAGACAGAGACAGAGACAGAGACAGAGACAGAGACAGAGACAGAGACAGAGACAGAGACAGAGACAGAGACAGAGACAGAGACAGTGAGAGAAAGAGAGACAGAGACAGAGACAGAGAGAGAAAGAGAGACAGAGAGAAAAAAAGAGAGAATGAGAGACGGAGGGACGGACGGAGGGAGGGACGGGGAGAGGGAGACGGGGAGAGGGAGAGGGGTAGTGTGTGTGTGTGTGTGTGGGGGGGGGGGGGGGGTGTTAGTGTGTGTGGGGTGGGGTTATGTCACAACCGGAACCCATCAGCCGCTCCTGCTCAGTTGGAGGCTATGGGTGAGTGGTGGAATATTGCTTACGGGGACCAGGCCTCCCGTGTAACGCTGCGCCGCCGCGCCCCCCCCCCCCTCCCCCCCCCAACCCCCCGTGTTGTGGGGCGGGGTCCAATCGGTCCCACTTGGTCTAGTATCCCTATAACATATATGGGTAGTGTGAAATGGTGAGAAAATATTGACACCCAAATTCACACCATTTTCTATTCTCTAGAAGATGTGGGCTGAGGAATGTTTGGTGGAATTTCATACAGAGAAATGTGAGGAGTTGCATTTTGGGAAGACCACCATGGACAGGATCTACACAGTGAATGGTAGGATCGCTGGGGCAGAGGGATCTATGATTAGAGGTCAGAGTATTGAGTACAGAGGTTGGGTGGTCATGTTGCACAATCCCAGAATATTATAAAGGACATTTCACACCCCGGACACTCCCTGTTTGAACTGTTGCCGTCAGGCAGACAGTACAGATCTATAAGGACAAGGACAAACAGACTTAAAAACAGTTTTTACCCCACCACTATAAAGGCACTAAATGTAGCCGCCAAGGAACGCGGGGACTAAGGGACTGTGGTTGGTACACTGTGAAATCGACAGAAGGATGTAGGGTTGGGTGCTTATGCATGCTATTTTCATATTTCATATTTATTTTAGTTGTTTATCTTTTTTAATATTTTACCTTGTGTGTATCGTTAGCTTTTATGGTTTGAATGTTGCACAGACTGGTTGACATTTTTTAATTTCGTTGTACATGATTCATGTTACAATGACAATAAAGAAACTATTCTATTCTACATACAAAATGTTGGTGAGGCTGCATTTAGAGTACTGTGTTTTGTTCTGGGCACCATGTTATAGGAAAGAGGTTGTCAAGCTGGAAAGAGTGCAGAGAAGATTTACGAGGATGTTGCCAGGACTCGAGGACCTGAGCTATGGGGAGAGGTTAAACTGGCTAGTACACTAGTCTTTGGAGCGCAGGGATGATGAGAGTGATCTTATAGAAGTGTACAAAATCATGAGAGGAATAGTTCAGGTAGATGCACAGAGATTCTTGCCCAAAGTAGAGGAACCAAGAACCAGAGGACATATGTTTAATGTGAGAGATGAATAGAAACCCGAGGGTGACTTTTTCCACACAGTGGGTGGTGGATGTCTGGAATGAGCTGCTGGAGGAGGTAGTTGAGGCAGGTGGTATCACAATATTTAAGAAACATTTGGACAGGTACATGGATGGGACAGGTTTAGAGGGATATGGGCTAAAAGCAGGCAGGTGGGGCTCGTGTAGATGGGACACATTGGTCAGGTTGGGAAAGTTGGGCCGAAAGGCCTGTTTCCACTGTATATGACTTTATGACTCATCCCTCAGCCTCCTGCACTCCAAGAATGAAATAGATTGCTATCTCTTCGTGTGGCAACATATTTCCAAAGCTGTCCCTATACACATAAACAATGACCAAAGCAGGGATTTAGAGGCTTGAAATTGAATATTATCTGTTCATCAGCATTCATTGTTTTGTATTCTTTGACAATCTACATTTGTGTGATGACTTATCCCCTCCTACCCATAATCCATATGAAATGGACAACTATTCAAGGGTTTAATGCTTGTCCAAATTTTATTAGATAGAGGTACTGATTGGAACAAGATACAAAATGATACATTCCTGGTTCTCTGACTTATCCCTTTAAAATCTATGGGCAATGCAAAATGGTGAGAACATATTGAAATCCAAATTCACACAATTCTCTATTCCCATTAAAAAAAAAATTAACTCAACAATTTTAGTATTCTACCTAATGTTTTTCATTCTGTAAAATGATGCATGCAGCAAAACCGCTTGTGGAGAGTTTAGTTAAAATGAATGCTGAGTTATATCACTTCAGGGACATTTATCCATAAGTATTTTCAGATAACTTGAAGCCAATAATTAAGTAATCGTGCACGTTGAGTTGACTCACTGGAGTGTTGCTATACCTACCCAGATCTGGAGTCCATGGTTTTTTTAATCACCTTCCTGTTTTTCTAGTAATCTGTTCAAGAAGGTAATCTAATTCCCTCCAACTAATTACGTTTATGGTAAATAACCTACTAATTAGATGTTCAAAGCTACAATTTGCCATTAATAAAACCATTTAACCAGTGATGAAGTGGCTGCCTTCACATTTAAGTAAATTGCGTGGACTACCTGGGTCTCTGTCTTTGCTGTGGCACCTGGAAACAAGAACTGTTTTTGACAACCAATACTTCACATGTTAATTGGGCTGTGAACCTTCTGACACACATTGATTACTGTAGACCTCCACCGCTCCACTTCTGTAAGCTGTAATCACTGTTTGATTGGCGTATCTTGGTTACGAATTCAGAAGGAATGCTCGACAACTACCGTTGCCAAGGGTCAATGCTGACGTGACTTAATTTTCTGGCCATCATGTCAGAACTACCTAATCATGCACAAGGCACATTTTTAAAAAGCAGAGTCCATTTTATACTGTTGTACATTAGAATTTAGAACATAAATGATGAAAATTTGACATCAGGAGTGCACCTAATAGTAATGAATACTGCCTCACAACTTTTAATGTAGCTTTACACAGCAGTCAATGCTTCTCATTGGTAAACTGCAAAGATATTTGAAGGCCACTAGTGGTTCAGCTTAATTAAAGTAACAGAGATCGGTAAATGAAAAACCAAGACCTGGAGAGCACTACAAGAGATTTTTCTGCCATTTTCAGTACAACTTTAAAACTTAACCCCTTATTGGCTTTTTCCCTTTCCCCTCTTTATACCAGGATAAAACATACTGATCCGGCAAACGGATATTGCACTGGACAGATGTATAATTATATCTACAAGGACAACATCAGATGTGATATGACCTTGATATACTGTTGGACCAGAAACTAATACTCAGTTAAGTTCAATCTTCAGTAAAAACGTTTTCTGGTGTTCGTTTAGCAGCTATCAGATGTAACAGCACAAAAAACATACAAATACTGGAACTAAAAATGGAAAATGCTGACAATACTTAACAAGTCAGGCAGTATTTGTGGAAATAGAAATAGCTAGCATTTCAAGTCAAAGACCATTCATTAGAACAGACAATGTATTGACAATGAGAATGGAAAGTTACTGCTTGAGGGACTAATTGAGGAAACAGGGTTTTCTAATTTTAACAGTGATGATGGAAAGCAGTGAATGTCTTGGGTACATTGGGGAGACTGAAAGGATCAAGTTGCTCAGCCATTTAGCCTGAGTATGGACAAGTAGGAGTGGGAATAGGTACCTGCAACGGGGACATTATAGCAGTTATGGAAACTTGGCTAAAACCTGCAAAGATAGGCTGTGGAGGCCAAGCCAGTGGATATATTTAAGGTGGAGATAGGTAGAGTCTTGACTAGTACAGGTGTCAGGGGTTATGGGAAGAAGGCAGGAGAATGGGGTTGAGAGGGAAAGATATATCAGCCACGATTGAATGGCAGTGGATTTGATGGGCCAAATGGCCTAATTCTGCTCCTATAACTTATGAAGAGGGACAGGACTGGCAGCTTAACATTTCAGGATACCAGTGCTGCAGACAAGATGAGGTACAGGGTAAAAGAGGAGGGAGATTTGCTTTATTAATTAAGGAGAATGTCACAGCAATCATTCAAGATGATATTATTGATGGTTTGGCCAGTGAAGCTATATGGATGGAGCTGGGAAATAAAAAGGGAATGATAACCATGGTGAGGGTGTACTATAGGTCCCCAAACAGAATTAGAAATACAATTATGCCAGGAGATTGCAGGCAGCTGCAAAACTAATAGGCTTTTAACTTTCCCAATATGGACTGTGACCCCATGATGTTAAGGGCTTAGATGGGGTAGAATTTGTCAAATGTGTTCAGGAAAGGTTCCTTCGCCAACATGCAGAGTGCCCTATAATAGAGGGCAAAGCTTGACCTGCTGTTAGGTAATTGGGAAGTGCAAGTAACAGAAGTGTCAGCAGGTGAGCCTTTTGGGACCACCCACCACAGTTCAATTAACTTTAAAAGAGTTATGGATAAGGACAGGGCTGTTTCACAAGTTAAAGTTCTGAATTGGGACAAGGCCAACTTTTATGGTTTTAGACAAAAACTTGCAAAGTCGATTGGAGTAGGTTGTTTGCAGGCAAAGGGTGGGATGCTGTTAAAGTGTGATGGTCAGAGTTCAAGGCATGCATGTTGCTCTTAAAGTGAAGGGCAAGGCTGGTGGGAGTAAGGAAGCCTTGGTGACAAGAGAAATTGAAGCTCTGGATAGGAAAAATGAGGTATGGACCAGCTATAGGCAGCTGGATTGAGAATATTCCTGTAGGAGTCTAAACGACTGAGCAGCATACCTATGAAGGAAATCACAACCAGGTGCAGGAAGTGATACACAGGCACCTTTACTAATGGAATCTGAAGATAATCCGCTGGACAAGGAATGTGCAACCAGTGCTGAATGGAGAGAAAAATACAAGCAATTCCCTGGTTATATAATGGTTCCATTCCTGAGAACTATCTGTAAGAAGTTTCTCTGCAAGTCAGAAATATCAACTTTCTAGAACTATGCATTTCGTATCGCTCTATATACACTTGCTACAATTATTTCTAATTTAATGTAGTCATTAATGGAAATCATGAAACAGTTTATTATTATTATTACTACGTATGAAAAATCTTTGGGAAGATTTGCATAGTCAGATTTCCATTACCCAGGGAGGCTCTGTATTCAATGTGATCTATCCCACCGGGTGGAAATATTGGTATTGGTTTATCACTGTCATATGCAGAAGATACTGTGAAAACTGTTTTGAATATGGTACAAAAAGAGAAATGAAACAGAGTGCAGAATACAGAGTTAGAGGTACAGAGAAAATGCAGATACAAAAATAAAGGGCACAAGGAGGTACATTAAGAGATTGTGAATACATTACTAGAATGAGAGTTCCATTCAACAGTCCAATAACAACAGGGAAGAAGGCTTTCCTGAATTTGTTGGTACATGCTTTCAAGCTTTTCTATTTGTTGCTCAATGGGAGAGAGGGGAAGAGAATGACTAGATTGTGAGCATATTGATTGTATTGGCTGCTTTCCCAAGGCGAAGTGCAGATTGGGTTGATGGCGAGGAAGGTCGGTTTACGTGAGGAATGAGTTGCATCCACAACTCTCCACAAGTTCTTGCGGTCATGGGCAGAGCAGTTGCCATACCAAGCTAAGATGTATCCCGATAAGATGTTTTCTATGGTGCACCTGCAGAAATTCGGGAGATTGTTTGGAGACATGCCAAATTTCCTTATTCTTCTGAGGAAGTAGAGACTGTGTGCTTTCTTGGTCATACTATCAATGTAATCGGTCCATGTAAAAGTGTTGGTAATAGCAGGACTGTGGGTTAGCTAAAGCATTAGTATATTAAATGCTAAAAACTGAATATCATGTCACAATGTAAACAATGTAGTAGCGAAAGGGTTCATGATGCTGCCAATGAGGGCAGAGATTAACCATTATTAACGCACTGAGTGAATTTCTCAAGAGTTATGAGTTTGTAATGCTGACAGTTCAGCTATCCAATTATATGGGTTGGGCAAATGACTCAGCCCAGTCCTCCACCTCTTAGGTCCACATTTATTCAGATGGCTATTTCCATAGCAGCTATTGAATGTTAAACACAGTTTTAAAACATTCAGAATATTATTTTCAAAGTATTCCTTTCCTTTGATAAATGGGATCATTAGTCCAGCAACAAGATTTCGTCAAGGCGACAGGGAACTCGGCAATTTGATTGAATTTCTCAAGGAGGTGATTTACTACATGGAAGAGGGTTGTAGTGTTGATGGATCCAACAATAAGGCTTTGACAAGTTCTCTCTTTGGAAAGAGTCCAACAGATAAGATTCACATGGTCCTGGGCATTTTCACAAATTGAATCCAAAATTGTTTAGTAATGTAGGAGGAAGTAGTTTAGTTTAGGAAATAGTTGAGTAATATAGATTCAGAGTTGTACAGCATGGAAACAGGATCTTAAGCCTAATTTGTCCATGCTGACCAAGATGCCTATCTGTGCTAATCCATGTATCTTACCAAATATGTTTTCAACATTATAGAATTACAGCAAGGAAACAGGCCCTTTGACCCTACTCGTCCATACTGACCAAGATGCCTCATCTAAGGTAGTCCCATTTGTCCACATTTGGCCCATATTCCTCTAAACCTACCCTATCCATATACCTATACAAGTATCTTTCACATTGTACCTGCCTCAACAACCTCCTCTGGCAGTTCATTCAATGTACCCACCACCCACTCAGTGGAAAAAGTTGCCCCTTAGTTTCCGATTAAATCTTTCTCCTCTCATCTTAATCATAAAAGATGAAATAGCGGCACATATGGATAGCAGTAACAGGATCGGTCCAAATCAGCATGGATTTACGAAGGCGAAATCATGCTCGACTAATCGTCTAGAATTTTTTGAGGATGTAACTAGGAAAATGGACAAGGGAGAGCCAGTGGATATAGTGTACCTGGACTTTCTGAAAGCATTTGATAAGGTCCCACATAAGAGATTAGTGGGCAAAATTAGGGCACATGGTAATAGGGGTAGAGTACTGACATGGATAGAAAATTGGTTGGCAGACAGGAAATAAAGAGTAGGGATTAACGGGTCCCTTTCAGGATGGCAGGCAGTGACTAGTGTGGTACCACAAGGCTCGGTGCTGGGACGGCAGCTATTTACAACATGTATTAATGGTTTAGTTGAAGGGATTAAAAGTAACATTAGCAAATTTGCACATGACTCAAAGCTGGGTGGCAGTGTGAACTGTGAGGAGCATGCTATGAGAATGCAGGGTGACTTGGACAGGTTGGGTGAGTGGGCAGGTGCATGGCAGATGCAGTTTAATGTGGATATAATGTGAGGTTATCCACTTTGGTAGCAAAAACAGGAAGACAGATTATTATCTACATGGTGTCAAGTTGGGAAAAGGGGAAGTACAATGGGATTTGGGGGCTCCTTGTTTATCAGTCAATGAAAGTAAGCATGTAGGTACAGCAGGCAGTGAAGAAAGCGAATGGCATGTTGGTCTTCATAACAAGAGGAGTTGAGTATGGGAGCAAAGAGGTCCTTCTGCAGTTGTACTGGGCCCTAGTGCGACCACACCTGGAGTATTGTGTGCTGTTTGTCTCCAAATTTGAGAGACATTCTTGCTATTGAGGGAGTGCAGCGTAGGTTTACAAGGTTAATTCCCGGGATGGCGGGACTGTCATATGCTGAGAAAATGGAGCGGCTGGGCTTGTATACTCTGGAATTTAGAAAGTTGAATAGGGGATCTTATTGAAACATATAAGATCATTAGGGGTTTGGCGCACAGAATTTAATTTTGTACCCATGACTCTGTGGTCCAACACGGCACCAATGTCATCTATAATTTTGCCAATGATGTGACAGTGATTGGTCAAAATATGTGTTGTGATGAGTCAGCATACAGGCAAGATATAGAACCCCTGGTTGAGTGGCACTGCAACAACAACCTCTTGCTCAATGTCAACAAAACCAACAAATTAAATGTTGACTTCAGAAAGGAATATCAGAAAACCACATGCATTTTTTTTTATTGGTGGATTGGCGAGTTAGCCACTTCAAATTTCTCAACATTAATATCTCTGATGACCTATCCTACCCCCAGCACATAGATGTAAACATGATGGTGCACCAAAGCCTCTATTTTCTGAGAGGTTGAATAAGGTTCAGCATGAGTCTGAACATTCTAATAAGTTCTACATATATACTGCAGAACATATCCTGACAGGGTGCATCAAGACCTGGTACAACTACTCCAAACCATAGGAACGCAGGAAGCTGTAACATGTCATGATGGACTGAGCTCAGCTCAGTCCATCATGGCCATAGCTCTCCCCACCATTGGAAGTCGACATGAGACATTGATTAAAGAAGGCAGCAAATCGGGCTGGAGGTACAGAAGACTCAAGTTCCACACCATCAGAATCAGGAACAACACCTTTCTTACAATTAACAGGTTTTTGAACCAACCTGCTCAACCCTAAACCTACCTCAGTAATAGAACGCTATGGACCACCTCTTGCACTACCATGGACTTGTTTTCTAATTGTGTTTTGCAATTACGTGTTGTTTTAAATAGACTTTTTATTTTCACTGTCTTATAGAATTTGTGTAAGTTATGAATAATTTATGTTTTTATACATTGTCCGAGTCTATACAGCTATGATGCTGCTGTAACACGAGCTTTAGAACCTAACCATACTTGTTAAGACATTAAACACATCCAGATTTGACCTAATTGCAAGATTATTTGATTACAGGTGTACATAATGTCTTACTGCAGCTGTATAAGGGTGTGGAGGGACTGTAAACACAGTTATGTGTGCAGTTTTTGCAGACCTTACTTGAGAAAGAATGGTTGCTATGGAATGACAACAATAATGGTTTACGAGACTAGAGGACCAAAGGGCTTAGGAAGAAGAAGACGACTAAATTTCTGGGACGACAGGGCTGATGTTTGAGGTTGATCGTAAATTCACAGGACTAGAAGAATCTAAAGAGTAAATGGGATTTTTAGAAATGTACAAAATTCTAACAAGACAGACTAGATAGAGGGAAGATGTTCCCAGACTAGGAGTCACAGCTTCAGGTCACAGTATATCCTTTCAGGATGAAGAACAAAATAAATGTCTTCATCTGCTGGGAACTCTCCAAAGTCCAAATAAACTACCCCTGCACCTAGATTTGATGGTTTGTTAAGACGTTCTGTTTGAACCGAAAGAAGCTAGTTATCACTCATCTCATGGCCAATACCTAAAGCAAATGGCCTGACGATCTGATCACTCAGCCATGGGTGTTATATGGGTCATATGTTGTTTTAACCCAATTCTCTCATTTTGTACAATCTGAGATATGAAGGACAGCCAAAACTGGACTGTTGGTTGCTAGGAAACAAAGTATATTCACTATTGCCCAAATCAAGGCCCCATTAAGAAGCTGTGAACAAAGTTCAGATGTAAATATATGAAGCTCATTCAACCACCTGAATTGTGGTGGAACGTGCAATTAGCGTGTTCATGTAGAGATTCTGAGGTTTGGACAACAACAACTTCTTTTTTTGATGTGTTAATTGAAAACATTTAAATGGAGGGAACAATTTCCTGTGGCATTTGGCAAAAGTCATAAATTAACCAAATAACTGGCAGCCAGGTCAAAGGAAGTTTCAAACTCACTGAGTAACAAATGAAACTAATAGTACCTTAAAGAGGACATTCAGTTTTTATAATTACAGAGATCATATTTCTTCCCCCGAAGAGGCCATGAGATTCCTCATTCGTACTGCTATGGAACAAGAGAATCAGCCCTTTTTTCAATCGCCTCACAGATAATTTTTATATTATCCAACAGTTGTTCCAGTCATCTCACGCATTAGCTGGGTCTCCGTAAGTGGACAACCACTCGTCCCTCCCACTTACTTTCCTAACCTTTTTGTTCTCTATTATTCAGTTCTGGGGTGGGAGATTGCAACCTTCACGTGGTCTGCCCTGTTTCGACGAATGCAGTCAACCCAGCATGCACAAACAAATAAGATCAAATAGAACAAGTTGTCCTACAACTTTAGGCTGTGCCCGCCATACGCAAGAAGAAGAAGAAGAAGAAGATTCCTGTTTCTGGACTCCCTCAACATCAAGAACATGTTTCCTGCCTCTAGCATGCCCAATCCCTTGTTAATCTTACATGTTTCAATAAGATCCCCTCTCATCCGTCTAAATTCCAGAGTGTAAAAGCCAAGTCGCTCCATTCTATCAACATATGACAGTCCCGCCATCCCGGGAATTAACCACGTGAACCTATGCTGTACTCCCTCAATAGCAAGAATGTCCTTCCTCAAATATGGAGATCAGAACTGCACACAATACTCCAGGTATGGGCCCTGTACAACTGCAGAAATACCTCTTTGATCCTATACTCATCTCCTCTTGTTATGAAGGCCAACATACCATTCGCTTTCTTCACTGCCTTCTGTACCTGCATGCTTACTTTCAATGACTGATGAACAAGAACACTCAGATCTCATTGCACTTCCCCTTTTCCTAATTTGACACCATTCAGATAATAATCTGCCTTCCTGTTCTTGCCACCAAAGTGAATAACCTCACATTTATCCACATTAAACTGCATCTGCCCACTCACCCAACCTGTCCGTCACCCTGCATCCTCATAGCATCCTCCTCACAGTTCACACTGCCACCCAGCTTTGTGTCATCAGCAAATTTGCTAATGTTACTTGTAATCCCTTCATCTAAATCATTAATGTATATTGTAAATAGCTGCGGTCCGAGCACTGAGCCTTGCAGTACCTCACTAGTCACTGCCTGCCATTCTGAAATGGACACGTTAATTCCTACTCTTTGTTTCCTGTCTGCCAACCAATTTTCTATCCATGTCAGTACCCTATCCCAATACAATGTGCCCTAATTTTGTGCATTAATCTCTCATGTGAGACCTTATCAAATGCTTTCTGAAAGTCCAGGTACACTACATCCACTGGCTCTCCCTTGCCCATTTTCCGAGTTACATCGTTAAAAAATTTCCAGAAGATTAGTCAAGCATGATTTCCCCATGCTGACTCGGACCTTTACTGCTATCAAATGTGCCGCTAATTCATCTTTTATAATTGACTTCAGCATCTTCCCCACCACAGATGTCAGGCTAACTGGTTTTTAATTCCCTGTTTTCTCTTAAAAAGTGGGATTAATTAGCTACCCTCCAATCCACATGAACTGATCCTGAATCTATAGAAGATTGGAAAATGACCATCAATGCGTCCGCAATTTCTAGAGCCACCTCCTTAAGTACCCTGGGATGCAGACCTCTACAACTTAATGACATTTTTCCTTTAGCTGACTACACTTGGAATGCCACACAAAGTACACAAGAATGGTCTCGCTATTGACTTGTGCAACTGTGTTATTATGTCTTTATGTTTTTACACGATTATCTTCCCAGTGAAGGAGAGCATGCCAAAGGCCTTCTTCACCGCATTGACCATCTGACTCGTCACTTTCAGAGAACCATGGTTCTGTACTCCCAATCTGTAAATGTATTAACAATATTACATTGCCATTCAAATCATTAATGTGGATAACTAACATCGTGAGAGGTACAGACAGGTTTTTGCGGCAAAAGGCGGGATTCATGGATGGTGTGTTGCCTCCCTGGTGCCAGGATCCAGGATCCAGGACATCACGGACCGATTGCAGGGCATCCTCAAGGGTAAAGGTGAGCAGCCTGAAGTGGTAGTGCATGTCGGCACAAATGACGTTGGGAAGAAGAGGAAAGACATTTTGCAGCGTGACTTCAGAGAGCTCGGAAGAAGGCTGAAAAGCAGGACCTCCAGGGTTGTTATCTCCGGTTTGCTTCCAGTTCCTCGTGCTGATGGGGGCAGGAACAGGGAGATAGGGGATCTGAATGTGTGGCTGAGGAGCTGGTGCAGGAAGCAGGGATTTAGATTCTTAGACCACTGGAATCTGTTTTGGGGTAAAGGTGAATTGTGCAAAAGTGACGGGTTGCACCTTAACAGGCGGGGGACCAGCATTCTGGCAGGTAGGTTTGCCACTGCTACATGGGTGGGTTTACACTAAATAGTGAGGGGGAGGAGACAAATTGGAAATACAAGAATGGGGCTAAAGGGAAAGAGAGTATAGGAAAAGATAAGAAAGTCACCAGAATTAATGGGGCAGAAAGCTCAGGAAGGGGTGGGAGAGTATGGCCAAGTGAAAGACCCTTGAGGTCTTGATTTTAGAGCAGTCTTTCATTCAGGCAGTCAAAGGCTGTCTTTCACAAATATGTAGCTCTCACGTTATGAAGAGCAATCCACCTTTGCCACGGTTTTGCTGTGAAAACACATTGTCAAGAGGTTGTGTCCTACAGCAGATAAAAGTTGGTCATCGTATGTATGTTTAGCGTATTGCCATTCTCTCATATACCACAGTGGCTAAATCAATAACCTGAAACTTGACTTTCCATTCAATCTGTAAAATGACTCCACACGAATGGGGAATTTGTTCAAGATTAGATGCAGTATTTGACAAAGGAGTTTGAGGAGGACACAGTTTATTCACTCCAGGCTGCATTAGGACCAACTGTTGTTAAATTACTCCAATGCATGACAAAGCAAAAAGAACATATTTTGACAATGATAGACACAAAAATGTGGAGTAACTCAGCGGGACAGGCAGCATCTCTGGAGAGAAGGAATGGGCGACATTTAGGGTCGAGACCCTTCTTCAGGGGTCTCGACTCGAAACGCACATTCCTTCTCTCCAGAGATGCTGCCTGTCCCGCTGAGTTACTCCAGCTTTTTGTGTCTATCTTCAGTTTAAACCAGCATTTGCAGTTCTTTCCTACACATATTTTGTTAATGATTCCATGTCCCAGGTACACCTATACACCTGGTGCGACACTTTATAATTTGGTTCATCATTCTTCATAATCCTATTTTTCCACCTAATTTCTGCAATTTAGAAGGTTGAGAGGGAATCCCATTGAAACATATAAGATTGTTAAGGGTTTGGACACGCTACAGGCAGGAAACATGTTCCCGATGTTGGGGGAGTCCAGAACCAGGGGCCACAGTTTAAGAATAAGGAGTAAGCCATTTAGAATGGAGATGGGGAAAAACTTTTTCTCACAGAGAGTGGTGAGTCTGTGGAATTCCCTGCCTCAGAGGGCGGTGGAGGCAGGTTGTCTGGATGCTTTCAAGAAAGAACTCGGTAGGGCTCTTAAAAATAGTGGAGTCAGGGGATATGGGGAGAAGGCGGGAACGGGGTACTGATTGGGGATGATCACATTAAATGGCAGTGCAGGATCAAAGGGCTGAATGGCCTACTCCTGCACCTATTGTCTATTGTCTATAAAATCACAGGAAATGTTATGTACTTTGGGCCAGGTAAGAAGTCCTACATTTTGTGCATTGAGAATGTCAATGTTTCCTTCACAACTATTTTCTTCTCACTCACCATGAATGGTTCATTAAAATGCAGTGTTTAATACACATTCAATTAAAAAATGAATATTTTTTACACAGTATTATACACTTTAATTAAACCAATAATTCGGCATAATAGAAGCCCATGGGGCACCCAAATTTGCTAAGTCAACACCAGGCCTGAGTTATAAACTGGTCCTCCATATGCTGTCATCTGATGATCATATAATAATCATCTGTTTATTGTATATATGTGATAATGTTAACTAGTTTTTAGTCAATGTAGCATTTGTTTATTCAAGGAATATTTATGCTTTATTTTCCACTATGTCAGTCGGTTATCTCGCTGTCCCGCTGAGGTATTCCAGCTTTTTGTGTCTATCTTCGATCACAACATGACAACTATTTGCCCTTCTATTGTTCTTCAAGAAGTTTAGAGGTTCAGAACAAGGTTATGGAACAATTTAACCTCTCAAAACAGATCTACCCTTCAATTGTGTTGTGAGTGATTTACACCTTATATACCTGTGCTTAGACCGCTCATAGATCCATGTCTTTGATAATGTTATCAGTGAAAATCTGATGAGCCCAACCTTAAAACATATCAACGAACACAGTATCCACCATTAGCTGAGGAAAGAATCAAAAAATATTATTGTTGCACTTCTGATGGTATCTCAAACTGCGCCTGCTTTTTCAGGATTCAAATGGACAAAATAGCTTTCTCTACAAAACAGACCAAACTAAAGCCTTTTATTATTTTAATATCTCAGAGCAACCATCAAACATCTAAGCTCAATGGAATCCAAATAATGTTTCTGTAACCTTTCTGAATTTAAAACCATGCCTTCATATTTTTCAGATGAATCTGTACTATACTTTATGCAATGTCACAAGTTATACCAGTTTGAAAAAAGCCTCAACCACACTCTAGTTCTCAATTGTCTACATTGTTGTTGATAAGTGCATTTTCTATTGTAACTCCGAGCAATTACACTTACTATTCAATTATCAATGTAACAAATCTTAGTGATCTCTCCAAATTCATCCAATGGACAACTCTTAGTTCTAATATTTCTTATTTATAATTTTACATTTTCTATTCTTGTGACTTCTGCTGAACGTGATCAAAATTCCAAATATATTCTACAATAATTTTTCTTTGAGTGAATTACAAAACATAACAATATTTTAGTATCAAAGCAAAGGATGATGCGTACAAAGTAGCCACAAAAAGCAGCATACCAAAGGACTGGGAGAAATTCAGAGACCAGCAGAAGAGGACAAAGGGCTTGATTAGGAAAGGAAAAATAGACTATGAAAGAAAACTGGCAGGGAACATAAAAACTGACTGCAAAAGTTTTTATAGATATGTGAAGAGAAAGAGATTAGTTAAACAAATGAAGGTCCCTTGCAGTCAGAAACAGGTGAATTGATCATGGGGAACAAGGATATGGCGGACCAATTGAATAACCACTTTGGTTCTGTCTTCACTAAGGAAGACATAAATAATCAGCCGGAAATAGCAGGGGACAGCGGGTCAAAGGAGGACTTGAGTGAAATCCAGGTTAGTCGGGAAGTGGTGTTGGGTAAATTAAATGGATTAAAGGCCGATAAATCCCCAGGGCCAGATAGGCTGCATCCCAGAGTACTTAAGGAAGTAGCTCTGGAAATAGTGGATGCATTAGTGATAATATTTCAAAACTCTTTAGATTCTGGAGTAGTTCCTGAGGATTAGCGGGTAGCAAACGTAACCCCTCTTTTTAAGACGGGAGGGAGAGAGAAAACGGGGATTACAGACCAGTTAGTCTAACATCGGTAGAGGGGAAACTGCTAGAGTCAGTTATTAAAGATGGGATAACAGCACATTTGGAAAGCGGTGAAATCATTGGACAAAGTCAGCATTGATTTACGAAAGGTAAATCATGTCTGACGAATCTTGTGGAATTTTTCGAGGATGTAACTAGTAGCGTGGATAGGGGAGAACCAGTGGATGTGGTATATCTGGACTTCCAGAAGGCTTTCGACAAGGTCCCACACATGAGATTAGTATATAAACTTAAAGCATATGGCATTGGGGGTTCAGTATTGATGTGGATAGAGATCTGGCTGGCAAACAGGAAGTAAAGAGTAGGAGTAAACGGGTCGTTTTCACAATGGCAGGCAGTCACTAGTGGGGTACCGCAAGGCTCAGTGCTGGGACCCCAGCTATTTACAATATACATTAATGATCTGGATGAGGGAATTGAAGGCAATATCTCCAAGTTTGCGGATGACACTAAGCTGGGGGGCAGTGTTAGCTGTGAGGAGGATGCTAGGTGACTGCAAGGTGACTTGGATAGGCTGGGTGAGTGGGCAAATGTTTGGCAGATGCAGTATAATGTGGATAAATGTGAGGTTATCCTCTTTGGGGCAAAAATAGGAAAGCAGACTATTATCTAAATGGTGGCCGATTAGGAAAAGGGGAGATGCAGCGCGACCTGGGTGTCATGGTACACCAGTCATTGAAAGTAGGCATGCAGGTGCAGCAGGCAGTGTAGAAAGCGATTGGTATGTTAGCTTTCATAGCAAAAGGATTTGAGTATAGGAGCAGGGAGGTTCTACTTCAGTTGTATAGGGTCTTGGTGAGACCACACCTGGAGTATTGCGTACAGTTTTAGTCTCCAAATCTGAGGAAGGACATTATTGCCATGGAGGGAGTGCAGAGAAGGTTCACCAGACTAATTCCTGGGATGTCAGGACTGTCTTATGAACAAAGACTGCATAGACTTGGTTTATACTCTCTAGAATTTAGGAGATTGAGAGGGGATCTTATAGAAACTTACAAAATTCTTAAGGGGTTGGACAGGCTAGATGCAGGAAGATTGTTCCCAATGTTGGGGAGGTCCAGGACAAGGGGTCACAGCTTAAGGATAAGGGGGAAATCCTTTAGGACCGAGATGAGAAGGACGTTTTTCACACAGAGAGTGGTAGGTCTCTGGAACTCTCTGCCACAGAGGGTAGTTGAGGCCAGTTCATTGGCTATATTTAAGAGGGAGTTGGATGTGGCCTTTGTGGCTAAGGGGATAAGAGGGTATTGAGAGAAGGCAGGTACGGGATACTGAGTTGGATGATCAGCCATAATCATATTGAATGGCTGTGCAGGCTCGAAGGGCCGAATGGCCTACTCCTGCACCTAATTTCTATGTTTTAAGTGTTTATTGACAGAACATATGCCTCTGACATTTGTTTCCTAATTAAAAAGTTGCAATTTGAGGCTTGAGGTGCTCTATGTCTCACTTGGTTAAGTTTAACCATTCCTCTACCCTGGGAATGTTTGTTGATAGGCGGGTGCCTCATGACATGAGGTTGTGGAGAAGTATGGGCGAGGTGACAGTTGGCAGGGCATTGGTTGTTTTGTCCTGCACCTGCTACTAGCTATCATGAACCTAGATTGACAGTGGCGATAGACGAATCTGTGATCCAGATCCAAAACCCACATCTCTAGCCTGCCAAAATGGCCCTGAACCGGTGATTGTTCAGCAGAGAGGGCACCCTAAATTAGAATGAGAACTTCCTCCAACAGTTTCCGTGTTGCATCTTAGCATCATGACGGGAAGAAATTGTGTTGCAGAAAAATGGCTTACAGGATAGGGATAATCACTGCAATGCCAAAGAATGACTAGAACAGTGAGGTGAAGTGTATTGTCTGAAGCTACTGCTTTCAGCCTACTATATGTTTAACTTTGTGGTGAACATGATAAAGGAGATTGTAGTCGAACCTCTGAAAAAGTAAAACATTAACGGACAACTGTGACAATCTAAAGTTAAATTGCGGTTCAGCTAAGAGTTCACTTTCTGAAATAATGAGCATTTTCGAATTTATGAATGCAGAGTTGACAGTTTTATTAGACTTAAAAAGATGTTTGAGCATGCAATGTAGAAAGTCTAACTTTTCAAAAGTTAGATTCCAAGACCAGTCCCTATGGAGACCAGCCATCACCTTGGCATTCTCACGCACACCAAACTTCAAAGGTTAGAGTAAAACCATTATTTTAAACTTGTTTCCCAAAAGGGCACCATCTCCATAGCCTATATTGAATGTGCCAGTGGCATTGATATAAAAGCTAACAGCTGCTGCAGGAAATGGTCCATTATGAGCAGCAAAATGTCTGAAGGGTCACGACAAAATAAAAACATATCAAATGATAGAGATTACTCTTTGATTTTATCGAAATTCATACTGTATTTAAATATTCATTAAATTACCCCACCAAACATATTTAAAAACTGTAAGCTAGGAATTGTTTAAAAAAAGTGATAGATTCATGATTTTGTCATACAAATAGTCAAAACACTGCAGAGTTAGGAGTTGGATCACCTGCTATAGGAAAATTAGCATTTTGGAATGGTCTTTGCCCAGCTGCCAATTGGGTGGTTCAAATATTCTGTGCCATGCATAGAAGAGTACAGCACAGGCATCATCCTTCAGACCATGGTGTCAGAGTTGACTAAGTTGCCAATTTAAAATACACATCTGCCTGCTCATTGGCTATATCCTTCAAATCTGTGTGAAAGTGCTATGTGTATAAACGTCTCTTAAACATTGCTATCTTATCTGTTTCCACCACATGCTGGCTGTAAAAGCCTTGCCATGTAAATCTCTTTAAACTTTCCCCTCTCATCTTTAAGCTATGCCTTTTAATATTTGCCATTTCAGTATTGGGAAAAGGACTCTGATCATTTACCAGATCTATGGCTCTCAAAATGTTTTATACTATCAAGTTGTCCCTCAGCCTCGGTTGCACCCGAGAAAAAAAATCCAGATTTGTCCAACCTCTCCTTATTGTTTAGACGCTCTAATCCAGGAAACATGCTAGTGAATTTCTTCTGCACCCTTTTCAAAGCCTCCACATCCTTCTTATAATGCGGTACACCATTGCTCCAAATATCGCCAAATCAAAGTTTTAAATATCTGTTAGCTAGGTCTTGCAGCATGCATGCTTGACAGACTTCATTTTCTGATGAGTCCCAAATGAAATTGAGCATTGTGCAATTCTCAAACATTTCTACTTCAAACCTAATATTGGAAGGGAGATCATTGATGAAGCAGTCGAAAATTGTTAGGTCTAGGACAATCCTGATGTCTTGGGGTTTGGATAATTAACCTCAAATAATCACGATCACCTTCCTTTATGAGCAACACAGTCCAAATTAATGGAGCGTTTTCCCCTCAATACCATTAACTTCAGTTTTACCAGGGCTCCTAATGTCACATTTGGTCAAATGCTGGGTTGATGCTCACGGCAACAATTCTCTTTGGTCTATGTTTAGACCATGTGTAATGAGGTCTGGAATTAATGTGTTTTTGCAAAACCCAAACTGGGCATCAATGAACAAATTATTGGTGAATAAGTGCCACTTAATGCACAGTGTATATACCCTCTATAATTTTCCTGATTGGTTGGATTGTATTTTTCCTTTTTTTGGGAAAGGTGTATCTGAGAATCTTTTTCACCCGTCAAATGGTTGTAGCTCTACTGGAACAGTTTGGCTGGAAGCAAAGCTAGTTCAAGAGAGCAATATGCTGGAGTAACTCAGCGGGACAGGCAGCAGCTCTAGATAGAAGGAATAGAAACATAGAAACATAGAAATTAGGTGCAGGAGTAGGCCATTCGGCCCTTCGAGCCTCAACTACCCTCTGTGGCTGAGAGTTCCAGGATGATGATGGATGATGTTTTGGGTCGAGACCCTTCTTCAGACTGCCTCAGTTGGGATATTGGCTGGGGCACACTTTGATTTAGTCAATGTTTGCTACAAGCCCTTTATATCTTGTTAACTAATTCAAAATGGCTGCTTGATGTGATGATCAGGATTTTAGGAAAAAGGCAAAATATATCGACTATTTCTGGCTGAACAAATTTGCAAATGCTTCAGCCTTAATCTGTGATGCACAAACTCTGTCATAGGTGGGGATACACACATTCTTGGAGCCTCTTCTGCTTGTTGACTGTTTAATTGTATACAATCGTTAATGATGATACTAGACTTAGTGGGATCCGTTGGGTCCCAACATCACATGGAAGGGTTGGTCCCCCAACGCAATATTCCACCTCTCCACCAATTCCAATATTGGTGGCCAGTTGGGGGGGGGGGGGCTTTCTGGAGTGCTAGTATGGGTGTTGTGGGCTGAAGGGACTGGTTTCCAGAGGGCTAGTATGAACATTGTGGGCCTAATGGATTATTGGGCTGGCAGCTCAGTCACTCAAGCCTGTTGTGCTGGCAGCTCACTCACTCACAGCTGGTGGGCTGGCAGTTGACTCATGGCTATTCCTTGAAATTCCATTTCAAGCAGGTTGCAAGGCCACCAAATCCAAGTGCAGTTTCTTACCACTTCAAGCAGGGTGCAAGGCCACAAAATTCAAGTGCAGTTTCATACCATTTCAAGCAGGGTGCAAGGCCACTACAGACAGCGAGTCGTGACCTGTCCCTCCTCCATCTTACAGACACTGAGCCACACCCACACTTCTGGGTTTTATAGCCCCTCCCCCTCCCACAAGAAGGGGCGTGGTTGACAGGAGAGAGAATCGCAACATTTTTTTAAAACATTCATAACTCTTTAATTTTTCAACGATGGGACAAATCCTCAGCACCTGATGAGTGGAGGGGGAGTCCGAGTAAGATGGCCAAAAATCACAGCCGTACATGCTAGCTTTCTTTTCTAAAATCAATATGAAGCGCAAACAGGAAGTGGCCAAGAATAGACTTTTAATTATATAAAAGGCAAGGCAACTTTAATTAGGCAAGGCAACTATAATTAGGCAACACAGCTTTAGCATTTCCAAACCAAAGGCAACACAGCTTTAGCATTTCCAAACCGAAGGCAACACAGCTTTAGCATTTCCAAACCGAAGGCAACACAGCTTTAGCATTTCCAAACTCTATTTTCATAACCACATTAAGGGCACTGACAGGTCAGTAAAACTACTCACAGTTTAGTAGACATGTGTTCAGTATTATTCATAGCTCAGACTGAGAGACATGACCCTCTTGCTCCCCCATCTTGCAGAGACTGACTGAGGCACTCAACACTTCCGGGTTTTATAGTCCCTCCGGAAGGGGCGTGGCCTTCAGGAGAGAGAATCTCAACATTTTCTAAACACTAATAACTCTTTTATTTTTCATCGATGCGAAAAATCCTCTTGTCCTGCGCAGCGGAGGGGGACTCTGAGTAAGATGGCCAAAAATCAGAGCCGTAAGTGGCAGCGTTTTTTTCTAAAATCAATATACAGAACAACAGGAAGTGGTCAAGATCAGACTTTTAGTAATATAGAAGATTTGGCAGTCTGTAGATCTTTGATCTGATTTATTTGTGGGATTGCCTATCTCTAGCAAAAGGATTTCATAGCAAAAGGATTTGAGTATAGGAGCAGGGAGGTTCTACTTCAGTTGTATAGGGTCTTGGTGAGACCACACCTGCAGTATTGCGTACAGTTCTGGTCTCCAAATCTGAGGAAGGACATTATTACCATAGAGGGAGTGCAGAGGAGGTTCACCAGACTGATTCCTGGGATGTCAGGACTGTCTTATGAAGAAAGACTGGATAGACTAGGTTTATACTCACTAGAATTTAGGAGATTGAGAGGGGATCTTATAGAAACTTACAAAATTCTTAAGGGGTTGGACAGGCTAGATGCAGGAAGATTGTTCCCGATGTTGGGGAGGTCCAGGACAAGGGGTCACAGCTTAAGGATAAGGGGGAAATCCTTTAGGACCAAGATGAGAAGGACTTTTTTCACACAGAGAGTGGTGGGTCTCTGGAACTCTCTGCCACAGAGGGCAGTTGAGGCCAGTTCATTGGCTATATTTAAGAGGGAGTTAGATGTGGCCCTCGTGGCTAAGGGGATAAGAGGGTATGGAGAGAAGGCAGGTACGGGATACTGAGTTGGATGATCAGCCATGATCATATTGAATGGCAGTGCAGGCTCGAAGGGCCGAATGGCCTACTCCTGCACCTAATTTCTATGTTTCTATGTGTCTAAGTTTCTATGTAAGGCGTGCTGTGCAGAATGAGGAGTGATTTTAGTGAAAGATGTACAAAATTCTTAGGTTCAATAAACATAACTCGTTGACCTGTCTGCATGCACTGCAAAAGTACCCCATGATATTAGATAGCTCATTACATTCGGTTCTTGTCTATAGTTCTGAAGGCTCATTTCCATCATTTTTATAAATCTGAAGGATTTTGGTACCCACCAGTACCAAAATATTTGAGTTTACTGCCAGTAAACTCAAATATTTGAGTTTACTGGCAGTCTTAAATAATCCTAAAAGTACTCGCCATTAAAATTGCTAAATGACTTAAAATATGCAAATATAGTATTTTTCACTCAAGAAAGGAATTTTCTTTAACTTTTTATAAGATAAATGTCAACAGCATTTCTTTAAAACAGTTAGTCATTTCCACCTGTGGTTCAAGACTGTCACCAGCTTCTAATAATTGACTGTATAATTACATGCTCAGGTGGTCACCAATTAGACAAGAAATCATGTTTATTTCTGTATATGCCCTCAAGTTGCAGTCACCTTTAGTGAAATGAAATATTTTAATTACATTAAGCTATTTCCTTTTCAATCAATGTAACAAACTTAATTAAGCTGTACAGCAATTCAACCACATATTAAACAAGCCTTGAGAACAATTAGAACTTTCCTTTACTATTCTTGCTTATCTGTTCTGTCAACCAAAACAATTCCCTCTTCCCTTGCCTTGGGCCCTATATTTCCATTCAATGGTCTGAAATTTTCCCATGTTGACAGATGGAAGATTAGCAGAGACTCACAGGAAAATGACATGAATAACTGATTTTAAGTATTCATGCTATTTTCGTGATGTTCAGGAAGTCTACTGCTAGGGTGCTTTGAGAGACCAAGAAAAATATCTTAGGGCCACTAATGAATAGGGATATATAGCTCAATTAAAAAAATAAAATCCTATTGTCTACATTTGCAGCAGACAATGAACTGTGAATGGAAATAAGATGAATAATAGATCGAAGATAGACACAAATAATAGACCTCTATCTTAAATATACAAGACAAATTTAAAGCTAAGTGCAAGCATTATTTTCATGTCCAAATGTCTGATGTGATCCCAGGCTGATACAGGGCAAGCTCTGATGGTGGAGTGAATGGATAAGAGGTCGGAGTCAACCAAATGATGGTGGGGACATGGGAAAATAAGAGTATGCATTGTAGGACTGGAGAAATTTACTGTCGGTGGAGAGTCATATGAAGTACCTATTAACCAGACTATTAAGACTAAGGAAGTTAAACTTATGCTTTCTGACAGTGCTTTGGAGACCGAATTCCCCTAGAGGTGACTGAAAAAAAGTGCTGATGCCTTCAACCCAGTGTAGTACTTAACTCATGCAGAGAATGGAAATCAGCCAGACCTCACTTCTTTTTCATTATCCAATGAATACAACTAGAAAGTGCAAACGCACAGGTGTCAGATTAGACAAAGATATCTTGGAATGGAATGCATCAGAAATTGTGCCAGCTCCCCATAGAAAAAGTACCAGTAGAACAAAAAGACCATGAATGCTGGTACCAGTGGCTTAATGTGCACAAGCTGGTGTATTAACTTAAGATTTTATGAAATAAAATGATAATATAAGAAGTACTTTAAGTCAGTTTAGCTGTTATGAAACAGCTAAATCATCACGTGAAAAAGATATATTGTTTTTATTGATTTTTTAAAAACTTCAGTAGCTGTTGCCTGTGAACATTAAATGTTCCATAGCCATCTGCCAGTTTTTTTGTTTAACAAGAGGGAGTCATTCAGCTACCTGTCTCCATGCCCCGCTGGCTGCGTGTTCAATGGAGCGCAATTTCCAGTATTCCCATAAATTCAGGTATATGCTACTGGAGTTAAGGTTTCAAGGATCAAAACAACTACTGTTGCGTAACTAATGCTAGAAGCTCTCTTGCAGAAAGCTTTTTTGGCTTTCTTTCTATTCCTACATTATGCCAAATAGCATAACATGTGGTATAAAAACTGATAATGGAGTTGAATTTCCCTTAGATCTTCAGTTTATTTTGAAGATACCAATGTCAAAATGAGGCATAGAAAACTCAAAACAAATAAAGTAATTGTTGAATTCAGAAATGTAAAGTAAAATGGTGATACAAGATAAATTGCAGAACAAAACACAACCTTTTAAATTCATGGCAATATACTGTAGCACCTCGCCACTCCCCTAAAAGAAGTAGGGGAAAGGGGGGAGGGGGTTAAAGGTGCATGCTTGACACTGCACAAATATAGGCCATTTAATCCAAATTAAGATAAATTATAACCTATATCAGAGAAAGCATTTTTAATTCTTCACTGTTTCATACACCTTTACCCTTCAAGTTCTGATGGTTATATACTAAGGTAAAGATGTCAGAGTAGAGTGAACAATTAATTGTTACTATTAATTATTTTTACCTAAAAACCAACAATTTTTGAAAGGCGACTGTGATACTCTGCACATGCCTACTAAAAATGCACAGAAATGGCAGGAAAATCTTGCTGTCAGGGATGAATACCACCCAGCAAAAATGGTGAGAATTGGTAGTTTGGAACATGCTAGGGACGGTTAGATTTTATGATACATAGTTGTAGAAATAACTTGACAAGGGCAGGAGAATAGAACAAATAAATAGAAAATTACACACAACTAGAGTGTCAAGAGATTCTGCACATTGTTAAATTGTGGAGCATCGGTGCGGCTGTGCTATCTGGCCTTCACACTGGGTAATGAAAACGCAGATGTCCCAGGAATGACCAATGCTGGCTTCTTCCAGGACAAAATGAAATAATTTCCCTTCAATGTGTCAAAAACATCACTTGATCGGTATGAAGAAGGTTCCCGACCTGAAACGTCACCATGTTCTCCAGAGATGCTGCCTGACAGGGTGAGTTACTCTGCGTCATTTTTTTATAAACCAGCATCAGCAATTCATTGTTTTTACACCCTATCAGTTGATACCCATCTGATGTTGAATTTTGCATCAGATCAGACTGAAGCAAAACCATCCAGAAATGGAGACACAAGAGGCTGGAGGCCTGGAATCTCGAGCAACAAATTGCCGAGGAATTCATTGGGTCAGGCTACATCTGTGGAGGCAATGTGCTAAACAACATTTCAGGTTGAGATCTGCATCAGGACTGTAAAGGTTAGATAGCCAGTAAAAGAGCTGAGAAAAGGGCCGAGACAGGAACTGGCAAGTGATAGGTTGATCCAGGTAAGGAGAGGTGATGGTCAAAATGGATCCAGGTGTATGAGAAAGGAGAGAAAGGTGGAAACAGCGACAGAGATTGGTAGGTAATAAATGGAGAAAACAGAGATTATGCAATCTGATAAGAAAGGATAATGTGAAACCAGATAAGGGAGGGAATGGGGCATCCAGTGGGTTGAGTGTGTGGGTGATAGGTAAATGGAACTACGTGAAGGAGGGTGAAAAAAACTGGGTAACAGGATTTTGAGTGGTGATAGGATGAAAAGAGGGGGTTTCATCCTCACAAAAGGTTGAAAAAAGGTTTGTGCGAGAGGACCTAGGTGGATCAAAAAGAGACAGAAAGGGACAGATGGGGTGCAGGTTACCTGACATAGAGAATGCAATGTTCATGCCATTGAGTTGTAGCCTACCACAGGTCTAAAAGAGGCACTGTTTCCAAAATATTTTATATCTTTCATCTAATTTTCAACCATGTGACTGTTTATTTCAGCACTACACTATCTCGGCATATCATTCCTTTAACTTTTTAAAAATTTCTTGGGCAAAGCATTATACCTTAATTTCTACTGATCTATCATTGCATCATGGCCTCATTTGGAAATTCGAACACTAAAGAAAAAAGGAAGTTACTGAAAGCAGTGAACATTGTCCAGTCCACCACGGATACTGCCCTCCCCACCATTGAAAGGATCTACAGGAAGTGCCATCTGAAGAAGACAGTTAATATCATCAAAAGACCCACACCACCCTGGCCAGGCTCTCTTTTTATCGTCAAGAATAAGGCCCGAGTTCCATTACCTCCAAGTTCAAGAATAGTTGCAAATTTAGAGATTCGGTGCAGAAGCAGAGCCTTTGGCCCACCAAGTCCGCACCAACCAACGATCACCCAGACACTAGTTCTAGTGTACACTAGTTCACCACACTAGGGACAAATTACAGAAGCCAATTAACCTACAAACCTGCACATCTTTGGAATATGGAGATAAACCAGAGCACCTGGAGAAAACCCACAGTCACAGCAAGCTCCATACAGACTGCATCTGTATTCAGGATTGAAACCAGGGCTCAGGGGCTAAAAGGCAACAACTCTACCTCTGTACCAATAGATTTCATTTCGGAGTCACGTGCGCGACATATCGTCGCAACGCATTGCTGCCGACGGCTGGCGGTGGGGTGCGCTCCCCGCCAGCCCTTCATAAGGAACCTCTTAGGTAAGTTAAACTAACCTTAAGTTGGTTGGCCCTTGCTGTCTGTTTGTCTTTCAGCAAGGGCGTGGATTGGAGTTCGTTGGAAATGTCTGGTCGAAGTCGTCGTTCGACCGGCCCGGCGCCCTCATCATCGTTTACACCTGGGGCCGGGTGAAAGGCGGGGAAACCGATGCCTCCTGCTTCCGCAGGTCGGGACCCGCTGACTCGCCACAGCTCCGAGGAGGAGTTCGTGGAGGACGACAACGGGGTGCCATCCGAACAGGTGGACCCTGCCACATTCAGGTCGCCAGCGGCGACCACGGGGAAGGGGTCTCGTGCAGCTGCACGACCCCCCTCTGCTAGCCCTTCGATGAAGGGCAGGGGAGGAGCCCGTAAGCCTAACCCAGTACGGGCTAAGGCTTCACCTGCCGCCGAGTTGCGGTCTGGTGCAACGGCGGGACCTGGGTCTGTGAGGTCTGCTACCCAACTCCCAAACCCCGCCGCCGGGACGGGGGGCTTGGGTACGGTCCCGCCTCGGTCGCCGAGTCCCCCATGGATGGGTGGACGAGACCATGCGTCGGCATCGTCCACGATGTGGACAGCCGGCAAGCCCGCGCGGGCGTCGCTCCATGCTTCTGCTGGAGTCGACCCCAAGCCGTCAGGGCCCTTTGTGGCAACGGCTTCCGCTCCCGCTAAACGGAGGCGGTTGAACACCTTTCCCACGCGGGAATCGCGCGGTTTCGCTTTGGCGGCCGATAGCGACAACTTCCGGCACCGAGATCACCTCGACGAGGTGCGGGCCGATGACAGGAGCCCCGGCAATGTTTCTGAGCCGGAGGACTCCGACCACTCGAGTGTTCAGGGTGGTGGGCGTATTGACCGTATGGAGCGGCTGCTGGAGCTTCTGCTCCATAATCAACAGCAGCAAGCGTCCACCAACATCGACAGGCACAGGGCCGTCTCACCAGCCTCCATCGTCAGCGAACTACCGGAGTAAGAAGGATTTGACCCTACACCAGCTCTATCGGAGCCACCGACAGAAGAGCTACTGGATGTAGCGGCAAAATTTGCTGCCCCGGTCACAACTGGACTTCCGCTTCACCCCAAGCTGGCGGCCATGGTGGACTACCTTACGAACCACCAGCTCCAGGAGGAAGTCCTCTCGCAGGCCATTCATCGCCACAAACCTCCCTCCAACTGCAATGCCCTCAATGTGCCTGTGGTCAATACGCCCATATGGGGCAACATCGGCGTGGCAATCCGCCATCAGGAGCTGAAGCTCCAGCGGATTTTAAAACTCCTCACGGCCGGTATTACCGCCTTTGCGCGGTCGGTCGATGGTGGTGATCTCTCGTTGGACCAGGAGGATGCTTTGTCACTTTTGTGTGCCACTCAACATGAAATCAATGCCTTCCGCAAAAACAGCATCCGTCCATCCATCAACCCTAAGTTCGCTGGGTTGTGCAAACAACCGCCGCCCCGACAACTCTTCGGAGAGGACCTTCCGAAGAGAGTCAAAGAGCTTGATGAGGTAGCCAAGACGGTGGGACTCATGCGGTCTCAGATCGCCCCCAGACCGTCGGTGCCAAAAGCTCCACCTGCTCGACCGGGAGACTCGGCCGCTTCAGCAGCCAGACCATATGGTGCGACACCACACCGATATCAACAGGGCCAGCAGCAGCGGTCTTTTTGGGGGTCAGGTCCACAATGACCCCAGTGGAAAATGAAGCCACCCCACCATCAACCCAACCCAGCACCTCCGCGGCCAACCAAACATGTCAAGGACCGCCGGTGACCATGGAGGTAAGGCGGTCTGGTTTTCTTTTTGCTGTTCCTTTAACATCACATGTTGGAGGGCGACTCCGGTTCTTTTCTGAGGCATGGGAGACTGTTACTTCAGATGAGTTTATTTTGCAGAATATTCGGGGTCATACTATTGAGTTTATTCACGGGGACATTCCTCCATCCCAGCATATGCCTAAACGGAAGTTTACGCTGTCTGCCGTTGAACAGGCAGCAGGCACAGCTGAAATTTTCGTTTGGAACAAAAAGGCGTGATAGAGAAAACTATGCACGAACCTATTGAATTTGTCTCCAATATCTTTACTAGACCAAAAAAGGATGGAGGTTGTCGAGTGATTATTGACTTGACCCAGCTGAATACTTTTGTAACATACACTCATTTTAAAATGGACACTTTTGAGACAGCCAAATCACTGATTTCGCATGGTTGCTTTATGGCATGCATTGATTTAAAAGATGCATACTATTCAGTATCCATTCGGAAACATCACCGGAAGTTTCTGAAATTTGTTTGGATGGGTCAGCTCTGGCAATACAGGGCTTTGCCAAATGGGCTTACAACCGCCCCTAGGCTGTTTACTAAATTGCTCAAGCCTATTATGGCCCAATTACGAAAACAACAACATATTGTAATGGCCTATTTGGATGATATCCTGATTATTGGCAAAACCCTGGAGGCAGCTGAGAGGGCAGTTTCGGCCACTGTCACGATATTTCAGCGGCTGGGGTTTATTGTCCATCCAGACAAGTCCAAGTTCTGCCCGTCCCAGGTTATGGATTATCTGGGCTTCACGGTGGATTCCAATCGAATGAGGGCCACCATACCAACTAACAAGGTGGAGGATGTCACCCACGCATGTCAGGATCTTGCATTCGCCAGTATACCATCTATCCGGCAAACAGCTAAGGTGATTGGCAAAATCGTAGCATTGTTTCCGGCAGCCCAATTTGGGCCTTTGCATTATCAAAATTTGCAAAGAGCCAAGATTGCCGCGTTGAAAAAGAACGCTGGTCATTTCGACAGACCAATGCGGCTGCCTCCTGATGCTGAGGTTGAGCTACAATGGTGGGTGTCCAATATTGGCAGGTCATTCAAACCCATTATTGTGCCCAATCCGGTGGTATATTTGCAAACTGACGCAAGCTCCCAAGGCTGGGGAGCTACGGACAGCTGTTCTAGTTGTGGGGGCAGGTGGGACACCCTTGAAGCTAGCATGTTGCTATCGCAATGGATAAACTATTTGGAGCTGCTTGCAGCATTTCACGGACTGCGGGCTTATCGTTCCAATCTCGGTGGAGCTCATGTCCGTCTCCAAATAGACAACACCGCGGCGGTGGCATATTTAAATCATATGGGCGGTACCAGGTCAGTCTCTTGTGACAAATTGGCTAATACCATTTGGCTCTGGTGTATTGATCGGGATATTTGAATTTCAGCCACCTATTTGCCAGGTAGGCTTAATACTGTGGCAGACACCAGGTCACGCAAATTTAACGATAATATTGAGTGGATGTTGCATCCTCAAATATTTGCCAAAATTGCAACCAAATTTGGTCAACGGGATATTGACCTTTTTGCGTCACGGTTGAACCATCAGGTACTGACATACGTTTCATGGGAACCAGATCCTGGGGCATTAGCGATGGATGCATTCTCGCTAGACTGGGGGAGTTGGTTTTTCTACGCATTCCCCCCGTTTTGCCTCATCAGTCGGGTATTACAAAAAATCAAGATGGATGCTGCTCGGGGCATTCTTATCATACCCGACTGGCCCACACAGCCTTGGTATCCGGTGGTCTTTGACATGCTTAGTCAACCCTGGGTCCCTTTAGAGGGTTGCCCGCAATTGGTTTCTCACCCTGTCTCAGGGGAGTCACACCCCTGCCATGCCTATTTAAAATTACTGGCTTGCAGGTTCTGACCAGGCCATGGTTGCAGTATGGCCTCTCCACCCGGACCATGAACACCATTGGGGCATCATGTCGAGAGTCAACCAGGCGAAGATACCTCTCCCACATCGCCAAGTGGGAAGCCTACTGCAGCCGCTCTCGCATCACCTATGATGATGTCTCCATAGCCGACGTCCTGGAATTCCTCGCGGGGTTGCACCACGATGAACACTTGAGTTACAGTGCCATCAACAGCGCCAGGAGTGCGCTGTCATTCTACCTCAACATCGAGGTCGGATCAAACAGGCTAGTGTCCAGGCTAATGCGGGGTATATTCAATTTGAATCCGCCTACACCACGCTATAACATCACCTGGGATGTCAGGGATGTACTAACCCTGCTCAGGACGTGGTCACCCATGGAAGGGTTACAGCTGGGCAAACTCACCATGAAACTGGTGATGTTACTAGCGCTGACTTCAGCACAGCGGGTTCAGACGCTCCACAAACTCCGTATTGACAGGATGACGTCTACCCCTGGAGAAGTAGTCTTTTTCATTGATGAGCTACTTAAGCAGCATAGACCTGGGTGCACAGGGCTGCAGCTGAAGTTCCCGGCATACCCCGCAGATGCTCGGCTATGTTTAGCCACTCATATCCGTTACTACGTCAAGGTGACGAGGAGCATCAGAGGAATGGAGCAATACCTGCTTGTCACTCATAAAAGACCTCACCATCGAGTGACAGTCCAGACGATATCCAGATGGCTTCGGATCGTCTTGGGTAAGTCAGGTATTGACACTAATGTGTTCAAATCTCACTCCACCAGGGCTGCATCTACGTCGGCGGCGAGGGTCATGGAGGTGCCCATGGACCATATTCTCGCCACAGCAGGATGGGCGAACGAAGCTGTTTTCCAGCGGTTCTATAATAAGCCTGTTGCTGCTTCCCTACAGTTCGCGGAGGCCGTGCTGAACGCCGGGCAAGAATGTGGGGATGTCCCCGAATAAAGGGGATTTTGCTGTGTTATTAATAAATATTCTTTGTGTTTCAGTATAACCTGGTTTCATCAACTTGTTTACTCTCATCCATCCTTGCTAGTGGTGTGTCAGCATGGACGTGGTCCAGGGCGTGTAATCACAGAAGCTTTGAAGTCTTCACGAAGTCACTCACGTGACTCCGAAATGAAATAGTAAGTGTGAACGAGAACTTACCAGTTCGAAGGTTGATCTTTATTTCATGAGGAGTTGCGGTGAGGGATTTCGTGCCCTCCACTCCCAACCCTCGATCATACTCAACTGGTAATTAGAGTCTCTTTAATCTTACTATGCCAAATCATTTCTGTTGTTGTTTCTGTGATTCCACACCGCTACTTTGAAGAATGTCGCGCATGCGTGCCGGCGGGCTCTTCACGAAATCCCTCACCGCAACTCCTCATGAAATAAAGATCAACCTTCGAACTGGTAAGTTCTCGTTCAATCTTACTATTCTTCCTATCAACCATCAGGTTCTTGAAACATTCTACACAACCCTAATCACAATCCTATACATTTCTTTGGTTTTTGCACTTTCATGGTCTAGTTTAGTTCAGAATAACTGATAATTGATTGTACATATTTATTATTGTTGTTGTCTCTAATGTGTTTGTAAATCTGCAGCTAGTAAGGTTTTAATTGTTCCGGTTCATATCTGGTGCCAATGACAAACAAACACTCTTGATTAAACTGGAAACAAGAATGAAGGTTTATATATTCTAAGATCCTAATAGATGTGCTGCTGCCTTACTCACAGGGAGAATGGAAATTGAAGCACACTTCTCATGCTTCGAGTTGAACTGGCCAGTTCCATGAACATTACCACTGGCAACATCCTGTTGCAATGCTCTTTAATTTAAAAATAAAAGCAGGTAATTACAGGTGTCACTGCTTTAAATTTTTTAGCACATGACAAAAGGACTCGTCACATAATGGTCAACATTTTTTTCAGAAAGATAATTTTGCAGCTGCAGTAAAGTGTGTCATGTGTGACATATGAGAACTAGAGTATTTAGGACACATTAACTTTTCATAATATCGTAGATTTTAAACACAGGAAGAGGGTTTTGTTTTTGATTTTATTACTTGTCATTCAAGCATCAGAGAGGCTCGAACGAAACTCCGTTTCTACAAGCCATACAAACAGAACAATTCATAAAAAAACACACAACAATTCAATTCACACAAACATCCATCACAGTGAATCTTCTCCTCACTGTGATGGAAGGCAAAGTCTTCTCTCTCCCCCGCACCATTTCTCTCCCGAGGGTGAAGCCCCAGGCGGGCGGTGTTAAGTCCCATGGCAATTGAGGCCGCGCCGGGCGATGTACGGCCCCGCTCTAGGCCCAAAAGTCACAACGTTGGAGCCCCCGGCGGGCGCTGGAATGTCCCACTGGAATGTCCCGCTGCCATTAAAGCCGCACCGGGCGATGTATGGCCCCGCTCCGGGTCGCTCCAACCCCGCGACACGGGCTGGAGAAGCTGTGTTGCGGGAGCTCCGGAGAGCGGTCTCTCACCCGGACCCGTGAGCTCCCGATATCTCGACAGTCCACCGGTCTGCAGCTGGAGCTAGAGCACCGGAGTCGGGCCGCAGCGGTGAGCCACTAGCGCTCCCCACGCTCCGAGGCTGGCCAGCCCCACGACGGTGAGTCCGCAGCTCCACAGGCTCAGTGACTGGAGCCCCCAGGTCGTCCCGGTACTGGGCCCCAACGACAACGGAGACCCGACAGGGAAAAGGTCGGGTCTCCCGTGCAGGGAAGAGATTTAAAAGTTTCCCCCCCCTCACATATACGCATTAGAGACAAAAACACGAACTACTACATTTAACTAGACAAAAAAAGAAAAAAAGATAGACAGGCTGTAGGGGCCGCTGCAACATGAGTCGCGCCCGCCCACTGCAATTTCTCTCATTTTAAATGATGCCTGATCAAGCATTTAAAACGAAAATTAAACTAAATTTCCAACATTATAGGTTTTTCTGATTATGTAGTTAACTGGGGAAACTGCAGAAAAAACGGTTTGGATTTAACTTAGAAGATACATCTTCAATTAGAAAAAATATGGGAGAATGATCATGCCAAACCTTTGCAAAATTAACAAACTGGTGAAGAAACCAAATCGTACATTTCCTGGATATTATAAGTATGTGAAACATAGAAATTATGGCCAAATAAAGTCCTACTGCTCTGATTCAGATTCAAATTTCAGATTTACCTTTATTGTCATTCAGACCTTTCGTTCTGAACGAAATTTTGTGCCTGCAGTCATACATATATTAAAAGTAACAAAAATACACAATAAACACAAATTTAACATCCACCACAGTGAGTTCACCAAACACCCCCTCACTGTGATGGAAGGCAAAAGTCTTAGTCTTTGTCTCTTCCCTCCTTGTTCTCCCTCTGCGCTGAGGCAATCCAGGCCTCCGATGTTGTGACCCCGCGGGGTGTTGGTAAGTGAGTCAGTCCCGCGGCTGAATCCAGCTCCGTGAACGGGCCGATTCAAATTCCGTGGCCCGGGGCGGTCAAAGCTGCCGAAGCTGCCGCCCTCCAGTCCAGCGGACGCAGCTGTTGTTGCGAGAGCTCCAGAAAACAGGTCACCAAACTGTGACCTGCGAGCTCCCGACGATGTCATCCACTGGGCCCGCGGCCGGGCCTCGGAAGCCGCGCCGCCACCGCCACCAAAATGCCAGAACACCGCCACAGCTCCAAAGTCAGGCCACAGCTCCAAGTCGGGCCGCTGCCACTACCGGAACGCCGGAGTGCCGCCACAGCTGCAAATCGGGCCACAGCTCCAGTCGGGCCGCTGCCGCTGCCGGAATGCCGGAGTGCCGCCACTGCTCCAAGTTGGGCCGCCGCTGCTGCCAGGTCGGGCCAGTCGGGCCACTGCCGGAACTGCCACTGCCGCGATCGCCGCCCGAGGCCGTCAGCTCCGAGGCCGTCAGCTCCGCCATTAGGCCTCAGCGCAGACGGAGACAGGGGACATGACAAGAAAAGGTCGTATCCCACCGAAGGAAGAGACTAAACCCTGTTTCTCCCACCCCCCCCCCCTGCACTTGCAAAATCTAATAAACTAACTAAACTAAAACAGACATAAGCAAAACAAAAAAAAAAGAAAAAACAGACGGACTGCAGGTGAGCCGCAGCTGCCAGGCAGCGCCGCCACTTCCGGACTCCCACATCCTGTCTCACAGATCCAGGTGCCCTATGCATCAAAATATATGCACACCTGGATCCATGTAATCTCCTCGGAGCACTGAGTTAGTTGGCCTACTTGAGCTGGCAATTCATTAGCCTCTGTGAAAAGGATCTGCCTAACAATCAACCAAGTTCTGCATTTATATTACGTATTCTTGTTCTTCCAAAACCAATTTAATTGGCCACAAACATAACATGGTCTCGTCATTATTTTATAAATTTCAATTAAACAGTATATTTTTCTCTGATGTATACAGGACCAAGGGTTGAGCCTATCAGCACAACAAAGGTGTTTCGAAATGGAAATGAATCTGTAGACTTCCTCCACAACCTTTACAAAGTCTTCATGGAATTGACAAGATCAAAATGGAACTTAACCAAGGTTTTGTGCAAGGACTGAAAAATGCATGTTAATTAAAGTTAATCATTAATGTTACAGTTAATCAAATAAAGTTAACTAATTTTTCCATTGTCTTATTTTCAATTTATTTTTTAGGTGCTGCTTTGTAACTGAAAGCCAACTATTTAACCTGTCTTATGGGTATTCCCTTGCATTAACTCTTATTGATTTTAATGGGAATTATCGACCCAAAAAAAAGACTAGATTTTTAATTATTCTCCTTCAAATTAATTAATTTAATTAGTCATACCTTTTAAGGGGTTTTATGTATTTTAATTTTTTTTATTTTACTTTAAATGTTTCATTTAATTTTGAGTGCAGAAATATTAAGAGATTTAACCCTGACCCCCCCAGCTTTGAGGCTGTTAAAGCTTTCCAGGGTTAATTTGAGGAGAGGTTAAATGGGGGGGGGGGGGGGGAAAGAGGGGGAGAGGGGGAGAGGGGGAGAGGGGGAGAGGGGGAGAGGGGGAGAGGGGGAGAGGGGGAGAGGGGGAGGGGAGAGGGGGAGAGGGGGAGAGGGGGAGAGGGGGAGAGGGGGAGAGGGGGAGAGGGGGAGAGGGGGAGAGGGGAGAGGGGGAGAGGGGGAGAGGGGGAGAGGGGGAGAGGGGGAGAGGGGGAGAGGGGGAGAGGGGGAGAGGGGGAGAGGGGGAGAGGGGGAGAGGGGAGAGGGGGAGAGGGGGAGAGGGGGAGAGGGGGAGAGGGGGAGAGGGGGAGAGGGGGAGAGGGGGAGAGGGGGAGAGGGGAGAGGGGGAGAGGGGAGGGGGAGAGGGGGAGAGGGGGAGAGGGGGAGAGGGGGAGAGGGGGAGAGGGGGAGAGGGGGAGAGGGGGAGAGGGGAGAGGGGGAGAGGGGGAGAGGGGGAGAGGGGGAGAGGGGGAGAGGGGGAGAGGGGGAGAGGGGGAGAGGGGAGAGGGGGAGAGGGGAGAGGGGGAGAGGGGCTCTTCATTGTGTTACTCACACCACACCTGGGAACACTGGGGTTCATTGGGCTGAGCAAGACTGACCCTCTTCAACAGATTCAAATTAGCTTATTTTTATACATTCCAGGGTGCAATGAAATTCCTAGTTCACAAGGCTCAAGAGTAAACAGTATAATATAGGAATAATGAATACAATTAATAAAATGACAAATAAAACAGCTTTCTGAAAGTGGCAACACAAATCAATAGGTAATGAAGGCATATGGCCTGCTGGCCTTCATCGATCAGGGCACCGAGTATAAGAATCAGAAAGTAATGTTGCAACTTTATAGGACTTTGCTTACGCTGCATTTGGAGTATTGTGTGTCACCCCAATACAGGAAGGATGTGGAGGCTTTTGGAGAGGGTGCAGGAGATTTTATTAACCAGAATTCTGCCAGGATTAGAGCCTTGTTTGCTATAGGAGGTTGGACAAACTTGAATTGTTTTCTCTTTAACATCAGAGGGCAAAGTTTTTTTTCACAGCAATTGGTGGATGTCAGGAATGCACTGCCAGGGACGGTGATGGAAGCAGATGCGATAGCAGCATTTACAATGCTTTAACATAGGCATGTTGATTTGCAATGAAGCGAGGTAGATGGATCACGTGATGATGGAGATTAGTTAGTTAGGCCCTGACCTGCGTGGATTTTCTACGAGATCTTCGGTTTCTTCCCGCAGTCCAACGATGTACAGGTTTGTAGGTTAATTGGTTTGGTATAAATGTTAAATTGTCCCCACTGTGCATACGGTAGTGTTAATGTGTGAGGATTGCTGGGCGGTGCGGACTAGGTGGGCTGAAGGGCCTGTCTCTGCTGTATCTCTGAATTAAACTTGACATTATGTTTGCCATGGACATTGTGGGCCAAAAAGCCTGTTCTTGTGTCATATTTTATATGTTCTATGAATGCAAAACAGCAGTGGTGAAAGACTGTCGTGCAGATCTGAGCAGTGAAAGAAAAAGTACAATAATGGAATTACTGAATGAGATGGAGCACATTTGAGAATGTGGTGTTAAGAGACGACTGATTCAGGAATTGGTTAGAAGTTGTGAAGAAGCTGTTTTTAAGTCTGGATGTCTGTACTTTCAAATTTGTGGATCGTCTCTCAGAAGGTAGAATCCAGAAGAGGAATGGCCAGGTTGGCAGGCATCCTTGATGATACTCGCAGCCTTGCTGATGCAACGTATGGTGAAGATGGGCTGGATGGAAAGTAGTGACGAGTCCATGATGGACTGTGCTGTGTTCAAATGAGTAAGACATAGCAGTTGCCATATCAGACTGTAAAGCTTCCTATCAGAAGACTTTCTATTGCACATCTATGAAAGATCAAGTCTTTTTTCATGGGCATGCAGATTTTTCTCACATCCCTAAGAAAGTAAATATGCTAATGCACTATTTTGATCACTGCATCAATGCAAAGGGACCAGGTTAGAAAGCTGGTACAATAACTGCCTAGGAACTTGAAGCTGACAGCATTCTATACAGCAGCAATGTGCAGTATCAGGAAAGTGCAATTCCAGATGAGAAGAGAATGGGCAGGCTGTAAGGATTGGGAAAGGAAACAATAAATTGGGCCAAAAAGGTTTTGGCCCAATTTTGCCCAAATTGGCCCAAAAAGGTGCTCTATAATTTCACATAATTCAATTATTATTGTTTTAGTCCCTGAACTCATATATTGGGTTTTAATTTGTTATATTTTCCTTTATACCATCATTCTTTTCATTTAATCTCTCTTTTCCCTTTTATTTCACTTGCTTGCAGATTTAAGATCTGTTCTTTTCTGTTTTTTTCCTGCATTTAAAATCTTACCATTGACTTTTTCCAGTTGAAATGAAATACTAAACATTGTCCTTCAATGGGTGCTTCCTAATTTTCTGTATTTTGTGATTTGCATTAAAAAAAATCTCCCAGTTTGTTACTTCCAGTTTAACGTGGCCTAATCAAAAATAATTTGTGGGATAATTTGCTTTTGCAATCAAATATGCCAAAATCACAATTTAAAGGCAGAGGGAAGCATGTTTCTTCTAGCAATTAATCAGAATTACCACAAGGTCCTCTCTTTTACAATATATAAAGGCATACATTAAAAAAAATGCAGGGCTGAGTTTAAAAAGTGGAAAGTACAATTTGAAGATGATCACAACTTTGAAGCATTACAACAGAGCAAACCTTCTGAAACATCCTCCTGTGACAAATGGGCTCATTAACCAATATTCTACGCTGACTAAGGGTGTTGCTGCTCTTTTACAAATTTTTGCTTCCTTAATTCTTGGCACAGCTTCTCCATCTGTCCGACATTATTTTCCTGTCGAATTTTACACTTAAATATTTAGATGAATCACATATCAGTGCCTGTGACTACCACTCTATGGATACCCTATCCTCTTTCAAAACGGGGAGACAGGATACATTTGATGGATGAGCTTCTTTTGCCTCATATGGCAGTCTTTATTTAGTAATACCACTACAGCACCGTTTCCATGACTTTTCCTCTCTGGTCTGTCCCATATTTCACATTTCAAATGTAGTGCTTCACACATTTTTTCCACCTTTTCATCTCTCAATAGCTTTGGAAAGAATGACTGTCCATTACCTCAAAGCTACAGCTTCCTCTGCCTCAAATGATAAAATTATTAGTACTTCTTTATTTTTTTCACCTTCTCTACTTTTTTCATCTTATAGTCTATTAAAATCAAAATCTTTTCAAGGTTTCAGTTAAATTGTATTAAATCCATTTTTGATGTTAATCAAAATTATAAGTTCTACTTTCAATCTTTCACGTGTAGATTATCTTTGAAAATTTAGACATGGTAAAGAAAATATAAAAGTATAAATTTAAACAGAAACAAATACCTCATCAATTCAAATCTACCAATTGCTATGGTACTAATTATTACAAATATTTTTCAAGCAATTCATTGAACTTTTCAAATTGTAAGATTGTTTTCTAATTGTACGACAATTTAATGATTATCTAGAAATTTGTGAAAAGAAATTCCGGAATTGTTTTCCATCTTTACTGGCATGTACATTCACACAATATACTAAAATGACGTAATCAGAAAGATTCTTGTTAAATGGCTCTGGTTCAACAAAAGATAATAAACTCATATGTCAATGTGTGATGCCATCTATTGGTTACTTCTGTTACATTTATGAAAAAACAGTATGAAATTGCATTAGTTAGCTCCCTTTTGCAGGTTCCAAAAGTGACCTTGAAGCTCCAAGATGGAGTCAGCTACATGCTTATATTTGTGGGATGGTTCGTGCCAGAAGCCATATTTCTACCCATCCTAAGTATATTGGAATGGGCAGATCATGACGATTGATGTGTGAAGATGACTTGATGCCAGTGCTACTGTTTTGGAAAACAATGTTCCAGCAAATGGCCTTCTTTAAACTTTGACAGCTGAGCTAGCATTCAACAGGAAAGCCAACCCCGAAAACAGCTACTCACTGGTTGGGTGCTGATTAATTCCTTCTGGCTGTTGGTATGTGTTTGCAAGTGTTTGACACAGTCTACCATTGTTTTAAGTTGCAAAAGTCTACTGGGATTGATGTGGTATGTGAAGAACATTTTTCTGACTTCAACTAATGAATCGTCATTTGCAGTCATGGGTGTAGTAAGAGGCATTCACCAGGAAAAATAGCACAAGGGTAAAAAGTGAACAGAAGCCACATGAAGCAGGAAGGGTGAAGGGGTCCACAGCCAAAGCCAGAATGCTCAGAAAGCAGTTCACCTACATCACCCTCAGCCAGGAACAATGGATGCTGCAATAAAAAAAATCCTCAATGAAAAATACTAGCTGTTGCTACCATAGCTTCCACATCAGATAAGGGCAAGGCTCCTCACTAACTGTGGAAATTAATATTTGTGTCAGGCTCTTTCCAGGCTGAGGCAGGTAATGTCACCTCTCAGCCTCTCCTTCACTCTAGGATAACAGGCCTACCCTATGCAGTCTCTCATTATAACACGTCTTCCAATCCCAGCAACATCGTGGAGGACCTTTTATGCATATTCTCCAGCTTAATTGCATCTTTTCTGCCATATGTCAACCAGAACTGCCCGCAATATTCCAAGTGCAACCTAAACAATATTTTGTCCAACTTTAGCAGAATGGTGTGTGGCTTGGGAAACAACTTCCATATGATAGTATTCCCAGGTTTGTGTTGCCCTTGTCAATCCAACATAAAGGATATGGGTTTGGAAGATGTTGTCTGAGGAGTCTTGGTGAATTGCCGCACTGCATGCTGTAGATGCTACAAACTTCTGCTGCTGTGCATCGATTCACTCACTGCACCACAGATCATAAGATCATGAGACTTATGATCTAATGATCTGTGGAGGAGTGAATGGTTGTGGATGGGTGCCCATCAAGTGGACTGCTATGCTTTGTATGGTGTCAGGTTTCTTGAGAGGTATGCACTAATTTGGAAAATGGGGAGTATTTCATGACACTCCTGGCTTGAGCCTTGCAGATAGTGGGCAAGCTTTGTGAAGTTTGGAGATCAGTTATTCGCTGCAGCAATCTTAGTCTCTGACCTGCTCTTGCAGTTACACCACGTATATAGCTACTCCAGTTCAGTTAATGGTCAATGGTAACCTCTAGGATATGGCTAGTGGGAGAATTCAGCGATGGTAATATATTTGAATGTCAGGACGTGATAGCTGGATGTTTTTCTTGTTGGAAATTGTCATTACCTGACACTTGTGTGGCACAAATGCTACTTGACATCTCTAGGCCAAAGTCTGTATATTATCCTGATCTAAATGTGTTTGGTTGTACACTGCTTCAGTATCTGAGGATCGCAAATGGTGCTAAACATTGTGCAATCATCAGCAAAGACCTACTTCTGACCTTTGACAAAGCAACTTAAGATGGTTGGCCTACAACACTATCCTGCTTCGGTTGCAAGCACATTGCCTTGCACACCAAACAAAAGGTATTCCACTCCTTTCATATCAGGCTGGGGTGTGCCCATGGTTAGTAAACCATATAGGTCAATATCTGGTATCATAGCAATAATCAAGATGCCTTTGGTCTGCAACAGTCCATGATCTCAGCTGCTTTTAAGTTATTTCACATTTTAGAAGTGCAGATTAGCTTTAACTGGAGCTAGCCTCATTTACTATTTGGTCCCATTAGTTCAAGCAATAAATCAACACTAATATCATTATTATTAACCAATCTACAAGAATTATTTGATTCAGCCCCAATAGAGCATGGAGATTGCAGTGTCCATAGAAGAACAGTAACAAACGAGGCAGGTATTTTATCGTGATTTAACAAAAACCCTAATATTTGTTCTTGAATTCATTTATAAAACAGTTTTGCCAAATGTTTAGTATGCATCTACTACATTGGTGTTAATCACGGACATGCATCTTATGAGTTTGGCAAATTTCCTGCAGAATAACTAATTCATCCAATTTACCTAGAAATTAATTTTCACTTTCTTTTGGCACATTACACCTGTGCTGCTTCTAGTGCTAATGCTCTGATCCCTTGCAAAAGTTTGTGAATCTGGGAATAAGTATGTTGTCTGTTCGCAAACAGAGCTATGCACTAAAACAGGATTTCCATTGGGATCTTCATGAAGAGTTTGCAACCGTTATGTCACCTTGACCACTGGGGAATAGCATCAAATCTTAAATGAATATTCTCCATGGCAGCTGCAGTGCATTCAGAAAGTATTCAGACCCCCTCACTTTTTCCACATTTTGTTACGTTACAGCCTTAGTTTAAAATGGATTAATTTTTTTTTTTAAATCGTCAATCCACACAATACCCCAGAATGAAGAAGCAAAAACATGTTAGAAATTTTTGCAAAGTAATTAAGAAGAAATAACTGAAATATCACGTTTACATAATTTTCAGCTAGCTATGACACTCAAAATTGAGCTTAGGGTCATCCTGTTTCCATTCATTATCCTTGAGATGTTTCTACAACTTGATTGGAGTCCACCAGTGGTGAATTAAACAGATTGGACATGATTTTGAAAAGCACACACCTGTCTATATAAAGTCCCACCGTTGACAGTGTTCGTCAGAGCAAAAACCAATCCATGAAGACAAAGGAATTGTCCGTAGACCTCCAAGACAGGATTGTGTCGAGATACAGATCTGGAGAAGGATATAAAACAATTTCTGCAGCATTGCAGGTCTCGAAAAGCACAGTGGCCTCCATCATTCTTAAATTGAAGAACTTTGGAACCAACAGGACTCTTCATAGAGCTGGCCAAACAATGAAATCGGAGAAGGGCCTTGGTCAGGGAGGTGACCAAGAACCCAATGGTCACTCTGACAGAGCTCCAGAGTTCCTCTGTGGAGATGTGAGAACCTTCCAGAAGGACAACTATATCTGCCAATCAGACCTTTATGGTAGAGTGATCAGACGGAAGCCACTCCTCAGTAAAAGGCACATGACAGCCCGCTTGGATTTTGCGAAAAGGCATGAGAAACAAGATAATCTGGTCTGATGAAACCAAGATTGAACTCTTTGGCCTGAATACCAAGCACCACGTCTGGAGGACACCAGGCACCGCTCATCACCTGGCCAATATCATACCTACGGTGAAGCATGGTGATGGCAGCATCATGCTGTGGGGATGTTTTTCGGTAGCAGGAACTGGGAGACCAGTCAGGATTGAGGGAAAGATGAACGGAGAAAAGTACGGAGAGATCCTTGATGAAAACCTGCTCCAGAGCATTCAGGACCTCAGACTGGGGTGGATGTTCACCTTTCAACTGCACAATGACCCTAAGCACACAATCAATACAACGCAGGAGTGGCTTTGTGACAAGTCTGTGAATGTCCTCGAGTGGCCCAGCCAGAGCCCGGACTTGAACCCGATAGAACATCTCTGGAGGGACCTGAAAATAGCTGTGCATCGACACTCCCCATCCAACCTAACAGAGCTTGAGAGGATCTGGAGAAGAATGGGAGAAATTACCCAAATACAGGTGTTGCAAGCTTGTAGCGTCATACCCCAGAAGACTTGAGGCTGTAATTGCTGCCAAAGGTGCCTCAACAAAGTACTGAGTAAAGGGTCTGTATACTTTTGTAAATGTGATATTTCAGTTATTTCTTTTTAACTACTTTGCAAACATTTCTAAACACCTGTTTTCACTTTTTTTTGATTATGGGGTATTGTGTGTAGATGATTAAAAAAAATGAATTTAATCCATTTTAGAATAAGGCTGTAACGTAACAAAATGTGAAAAAAATGAAGGGGTCTGAATACTTTCTAAATGCACTGTATATATCAGCTGCATAAAAGTCTCCTTATGAATTAAAGGGAAACATGAAGGGAGGGGGTTAATGGGGATTTTGTGCTTGGGTGCAACCCCCATTTGAGTCCCATGTTACAGGTGACATGCTACTGTGAGGTGCAGGCTGATCAAGAGCTAGTGATCACAGTGTACAGCTCAGAAAAGGTTAATATATAAAGGGACAATCACTCATGCACACTCTGTAATCCTGCTCACTGAAAACATAGGTTACTAGATGCAAGACATCTATATCATAGTGAAGGCACTTCAATTGGTGTCCAATTGCCATTCCCACAAAGTTAGTACATTCCACCCAAAATCTAAAAGCATTGCGAGGTGTAAAGGTATATGCAGTGCATATTCTATAACATCTTTAGATTTGAAAGTGGTGTCAGGAAAATGTCAGCCATGCCTAGGTCAATTTTCAATTCAGTAGAATTTCACCTGGAAATTATTGTGACTGTGATCTGCCCTGGATAACAGCTTTTTATGCACAATTTATGCTGAAAAAGCATGCACATGTGGATCCAATTTCTAGTCACTTAAATGTCTTTAAACAATCAGCATCTTTTCTCAAAAAAATCCAGATGCAAGCAGTCTAAACTGATCTGTGGAAAAATCAAACAATATTTAGCCAATATTTTTGGTAGGCAAGTCTGAAGAAGGGTTCCAACTCTGCCAAAATATTGCCTATCCATGTTCTCCAGAGATGCTGCCTGACCACTGAGTTACTCCACCAATTTGAGCCTTTTTTTTGTGGTAGGTAAGTTAGTGGAAAGGTTTCTGAGGGATAAGATAAACGTGCATGTAGAATGACAGGGATTGATAAGGCATAACTAGACCAGCATAGAAAAGCCAAGAGTTTGCTTGGGGTGGAGGTGGTTATGGAGATAGGGTTGAGTGAGGCAAAGAACTAAAGAACATGAAACTTAAAATCAAGGTGTTGTGGTATTGAAAGACAATGTACACCAACAACCATTAGGGTCAGTGGAATGGTGAGATCTACGATAAAACTGAGAGAGTTTGAATGGAGTCCTAATATGCAGGATTTCAACAGTCGATAAACTAAGGCAGTGATGAGAGGAGTTTTGGTAGTGATGATATGGATAGAATATTCATTTAGGCCAAGGATGGTTCACTTTCAGACAGAGGCCAGTGAAAGTTTGTGGCTTGAGAGTTAGAGGAATTTGCTTTATTCTTCCTAATACATAATCAAGAAATTATTAATTAGAAGTGGTTGTGAGGAAACTTTGGAGGTGAATGTTGTCAGCATGTGGTGCCCACAACCTCAAATATACTTGACACAACAGTTATCAGAAGTAGCGTATAAATAAGAACCAGGAAGTAGGGATCAATTCTCTAGGTAGAACCTTATAAGTAAAGGTGAAGGAGCATAGGGAAGCCATGGTAAATAATGTGATTAGATATAGATAAAAGGGGTGGAAGATTGCAACCTTCATGTGGTCCGCCCTGTTTCGGCTAATGCAATCAACTCGACGTGCACAAACGGAAGATCAAATAGAACAAGTTGGCCAACAACTTTAGGCTGTGCACGTCACACGAAAGAAGAAGATAGATAAAACAATACTTCTCAACAGCTCGTGGCATTTCCTCACACTGTACTAATAATGTGCACAAATGAGTCAGCTTGGCAAATGCCACTAGACTACAAAGAAACAGTTTTGTATCAGTGATGACTTCATAACAAGAGGAGTTGAGTATAGGAGCAAAGAGGTCCTTCTGCAGTTCTACAGGGCCCTAGTGAGACCACACCTGGAGTATTGTGTGCAATTCTGGTCTCCAAATTCGAGGAAGGACATTCTTGCTATTGAAGGAGTGCAGCGCAGTTTCACAAGGTTAATTCCCGGGATGGCGGGATCGCCAGATGCTGAGAGAATGGAGCGGCTGGGCTTGTATACTCTGGAATTTAGGATGAGAGGGGATCTTATTGAAACATATAAGATTATTAAGGGTTTGGATGTGCTAGAGGCAGGAAACATGTGCTCGATTATGGGGCAGTCCAGAACCAGGGGCCACAGTTTAAGAATAAGGGGCAAGCCATTTAAAATGGAGATGAGGAAACACTTTTTCACACAGAGTTGTGAGATTGGCAAGAAGCATTTCACTACACCAATTGGTGTATGTGACCAATAAATAACCTTTGAGTGTGGAATTCTCTGCCTCAGAAGGCAGTGGAGGCCGGTTCTCTGGATACTTTCAAGAGAGAGCTAGATAGGGCTCTTGAAGAAGCGGACTCGGGGGATATGGGGAGAAGGCGGGAACGGGGTACTGATTGTGGGTGATCAGCCATGATCACATTGAATGGCGGTGCTGGCTTGAAGCTATTGTATAATGGGGACTACAAGGAGGACAAAGATTGGTTTCAAATATTGGCATTGGTGAACTTGAAGAATGGATAGCTGTAGGGAAATATGATGTAGTGGCATAATTAGTATAATTTGGAGAAAAAAGACATGATAGGACACTTAATACAGATAAAGAAAGAGAAAAAGCAAGAGACATTATTGATTGAGGAAATAAAATAGCGGAGGAGTAAAATTGAATACATTTAGTTAGAGTTAAGAAGCTAAAAGAACACCATCACACTGCTGGGGTTGTTCTACTGCCTACCAAATAATAAGAAATAAAGACCCAAACTTGAAGAGAAATTACAGAGATGTGCAAAAGGAATAGAATGGTAATACTGTAGGGCTTCAATTACCCCAATATTGACACCAAGGGCAAAGAAGGCAACACATTTTGAAATGGTATGTTTCATTTCCCAGAATCAGATCTAGTAATCAGATCTGGACCACAAATATCTTGATGAAAAATATTATCCTGAACCTAAGTTGACCATGTGTCTGTGAGGGAATATTGAGGGAAGAGTGAATATTTTATCATAAGATTTAGATTGGAAGTGGTGAATGGCAAGTTATAATCTAAACTAGAACTTAATTGATGTGTTAATAGAACTTAATCCAATGGGGAATGCCTTCTTTTTGATTTCTGCATTCGACAATGTTCGAGAAACATAAGCTATAGATCGCTCATAACCCATATTCTTAACTATGAATAATGACAGCTCCAACACTCTAATTGGTGGCATCACAAGAATGTCTCAGTGCATTGTTGGTGTCATAGTGGACGCAAATCAACTCACTGTTGGGGCTTGCCTCACATACCCTCCTATGTTTGTTGTCATAAGGCTCTGCTCTATCCTCCGTACCTCATAGGGAAATGCTCGTGTTACAGAAAGTTATTTCAGAAACCTGGCATAAAGTTAGAGCCCGCCAAGTACCTGAGCTTGGGGATGTTTTCCAGATAGCAGGCATAAAGTATCACACTACCTTTTTTCCAAGAGGTTGCAATTCATTCTTATTCATTTTTAAGCTTGGACATTAGTGGGCACAGAGAGGGGGTTGTGACTTGTGTTACAAGGCACAGAGTGAGGAGAAAAGTACTTTAATTTGTGTGCTCCTTCCACAGGTCACTCAAGTGTTGAGTACTCCCGATCTATAGCCTGCAGGATCACGATATCATCCTGATGTTTCTTCTCCACTTCAAGCAGTCATAGGCCAAATAGTCAATGAGGAAGTTGCATTTTTTTCAAAGAATCTTTGGGCATATCCTTGAATTTATTCCTCTGTTCACTTGGTAATCATGTCCCTCGAGAGCTCAGAAAAGTATTTTTCGCGAGTGTCATGTCGTGCTTGATGTGACTTGCCCAATGTAGCTCACTGAGTGTAACCAGTGCCTCATGCAGGGGTCTTTGGTTTGCTTATTCTCATAATCATAATAATAATTACTATCATACTTTATTAGCCAATATGATATTCTGTGTGCTGCATGGCAAGACAAGTATGTTTTGCAACATATGAGGAATTTGATTTGCCATAGTCATACCAATAAAAGCAACAAAACACATTTTAACATTAACATCCATCACAGTGACTCCTCCACATTCCTCACTGTGATGGAAGGCGGAAAAAGTTCAATTTCTTCCCTTCTGCGTTCTCCCACGGTCCCACCTCGAGCCTTCCATTGACGGGGCGATCAAGCTCCTGCATCGGGGGGGGGGGGGGGGGGTGGGGGGAAGAGAATCTCAGCTCCCCTCGGCTGACGATCTGACCTTGGGTTGGGGCTGGTCGAAATCTTCTGTGTCGTTTGGAGCTTCCCAACATCCATCTCTACCCGAGACTATGAGCTCCTTGATGGTGAAATCTGCAGGCCGTGGTTAGAGCATCGATCCCAGGCAATGGATCGCAGGCTCCGATGGCAAATCCATGGCCCCGCGGTGGGGCTCAAAGTCAGTCCCGTACAAGGCCGCAAACTCCATGATATTAGGCCACAGTGCGATTGGAGAAACGATCCGGAAAACAATCGAATGACCGGCAAGGTAAGAGATTGAAAAAAAGTTGCCCCCGAACACGCCCACCCCCCAAATAAAACAAACCAGAGAACATTAACACAAACTTTTTAAAACACACTAAAAGTAATGAAAAAAAGCCGTGGTCTCCAGCAAGGAAGCAGCCGTTACAGGCACCCCGAGCCGCTGAGAGGGTTCTCCCGACACCGGATCACCATCACCCGGTGAAGAAGGGCCTGTAACATCGGCCCCCCTAGCGGCGACTGCGGAGGCCTCAATAGGCCCGACTGTGGGTGAACTAGGGGATGGGACTGGACTTTGTGCCTTCCCTCATAATGGGAACCATTGTGGGGGGATGTTTTTTTATGTTTATTGTTAAATTATTTAATGTTGCGTCTTATCTTTATCTGTGTGCTGCATGGCAAGACAGATTTCACTACACCAATTGGTGTATGTGACAAATATACACCAATTGGTGTTTAGTGTTTTGTTTTTTGGAGCCCTAGCTGGGGGGGGGGGGGGGGGGGGGAAACTGCTTTTCCTGGTCCCTACCTGGTCGGAGAGGCAGCTTTTCTCCGGGCTGCACCGTCGACCCGTCCTCGCGGCCTACCAGCGGGCCTGGAGCGGCGTTTCCTGAGGGGGCTGCCCAGAACCTCGGCTTCGGCAGCGGCGGAGCGCTAGAGCACCATCTGGGAGCGGAGCGGGCGATACCTTGCCTGGGTCGCCGCGCTGGAGCTGCAGAATGCTGAGACCGCAGGTGAACATCGCGGAGCTGCGGGGCTGTGGAGCGGCCGGCTGCGGGCGGCAGCGCTGAACTTTAACATCGGGAGCCTGGGATCTCTCGGCGAGATCATCAGTGGTGGAGCTCCATCCAGCGCGGCCTTGTCGGCTTCGGAAGCCATGGACTCCAGTAGGGAAGCGGCCGTTCCAGGTGTCCCAAGCCGCTGTGAGGACTCTCCTGACGCCAGAACACCAACACCCGGCGAGAACGGCCTAAAACATCGGGCCGCCATAGCGCCAATTGTGGAGGCCTCAATAGGCCTGACGATGGGTGGACATGGGGATGGGACTGGACTTTGTGCCTTCCCCCACAGTGGGAACCATTGTGGGGGGATGTTTTTATGTTCATTGTTAATTCTTTAGTGTTTGGTCTTATCTTTATCTGTGTGCTGCATGGCAAGTCAAATTTCACTACACCAATTGGTGTATGTGACAATAAATGTCCTTTGTCCTTTATACGTCCAATATGTCTTTGTAGACTGTTGGCGAGGCTGCCATCGCTGACAGCGCCACCCGGTGGTAGGTATTCACAGGGAATTTGTGAATACCTGCCACCGCAGTATCGCAGTATACATCGCAGTAAACTGTAGACTTTATGCTAGATCTGAATTTTTAATATTCAAAATACACTTTTTCTCAATTGACCAAAGACTGCTGATGCACTGAAGGCATTGGTGACTTCCATTGCACATGGTACCCACCATATTGCTTCATGTTAATTGAATCTTCCTGCATTTCTGACCATCTCGGTGTAATCCTGTAACCTCTGCTTTGTCGTTTGCATTTATAGGTTCAGGCCGCGGGATCGCGAACTTAATCACGCGCCTGTGCGCGCGCGTGAGCTTGCGAATGCTATTTTTAATGTTTATTATTCATGGACCATGCTTAAATTTTCCACAGAATGCCCCGCAGTGATTGCTTCAAATTTTTACCTCATTGCCTTTTAGAGGGTGATGCCGGTATTGTCTTTTTCAACTTTAGTAACTTTAAATGCTTTTGCAAACTTGTGCTCAGTGTTCCACTTTGTTTCAAGTGGACTGGCCCGAATGGACACAGCTGAGCAGAATGGTTGCCCTGATAACGGGGTTTCTCACATAGGTGGCCTGGCCTAATGACAAAAGCACCCACCAGTTTAAACATAACATGCAGAAACTGCATCCTGGCGTTTTTTATGCCATTTCCCCATTAAGAGTAAACGTATGTGCCTTATAGAATGCAAGTTCAAGTGTATTAAAATTAGCCTGAATGGAATGTAAGGTACCAACAAATTATCACATTTTGCATGGATGTCCACTAGAGGAATTGTTTTTTATGTTGTGTTCACCATCATTACCCACCCCCCATTTCTAGAATATAAATGGCACATAAATAATTTGTTCCAACATGCAAGTACCAGTAAATACAGACTCATGCAGCTCGAGTCTGGTCTGCCTGTCACAATTTCCCACTAATAGGCTTCTTTCTTCATTTAGTATCAGTTTTATATTTTAAACCTTTGCAATCTCACATCCTTATCGCCAATGGTTCACAGGTTTCCTGAAATACTAAATACTGAACAAACTCACCAGGATTCAGGAACTGTAACAGTCATGCCCGTTGATTGCAATGGCCCCAGACTGAATCGCGGCTTTTACAAATGTTGCACCGCAACATTTGTGAGAACCACCTGCCATTGCATTTAAAGAGGTAGCAGCCTTGTATTGACATTTGCATATTTACAATGAAAACCAGGTGTGCCACAGAGTCAAAAGCCTATTGAAAGAGCACGAGTTATGCATCTGACGGGAAATAATTTGCACATGGGAGAGGGGCAAATTTTAAATGACATTTTTTTACCGCAGAGGGTGATGGGTGCCTGGAACACACGGGGTTGCGATGGAGGCAGATACAATCATCAAGTGGCGGTGAGATAGGTGACACCAGTGCTGGACTTACCTATAAGCTAAATAAGCTATAGCTTAGGGCCACACACCCTCGGGGGCCTCATTTTTTGAAATATATTTTTATTTTATCATTTTTTACCCGAATTTTTTTAGAGAAGGGCCTTAAATTTCATACAGTTTAGGGCCTCAGCAGGTGAAAGTCCGGCCCTGGGTGACACATGGGTGTGCAGGCAGAGTTACCTTCGCATCATATTCGACACGGACATTATGATCCTGTGCTGCACTAGTCCATGTTCTGAATGTTTAGTTGGGAGCACTTTGGTTGAGAGATACAGCACAGAAACAGACCTTTCGGCTCACCGAATCCACAACGACATTAGGCCAGAATAAATAATTTTTCAAGGAGTCGACGTGGGGTCAGTGGGCTGAATGTCCTCCTGTGCTGTGATTATTTTCTGCTCTCGCTATTCAAAATGAATTTATCTTTCCCGTCTCAGCTCTCCAAAGTAAAAAGGTTCAGCCTCAAACGCCAGCCATTTATAGAATTTAAAAGATTGAGGGGGGATCTTATAAAAACTTACAAAAATTCTTAAGGGGTTGGACAGGCTAGATGCAGGAAGAATGTTCCCAATGTTGGGGAAGTCCAGAACAAGGGGTCACAGTTTAAGGATAAGGGGGAAGTCTTTTAGGACCGAGATGAGATTTTTTTTTCACACAAAGAGTGGTGAATCTGTGGAATTCTCTGCCACAGAAAGTAGTTGAGGCCAGTTCATTGGCTATATTTAAGAGGGAGTTAGATGTGGCCCTTGTGGCTAAAGGGATCAGGGGGAATGGAGAGAAGGCAGGTACAGGATACTGAGTTGGATGATCAGCCATGATCATATAGAATGGCGGTGCAGGCTCGAAGGCCCGAATGGCCTACTCCTGCACCTATTTTCTATGTTTCTATGTCATTGCAGCAGCAGCAGTAATAAGGCAGCAGCCGAAACCGCGTTGTTTCGGACGCCAGCAGTTCCACCCGGAGCCGCAGCAGGAAAGGCGTTCTTTCTAAAACAAGGCGACCCAGTAGATCCCGACCTCTCCTCCCTGGGGCACCCAACTCCCCTTTCTCATCCTCCCTGAGATACCCAGCTCCCTCGGGATCCCCTTTCTCCCTCCCTGCGATCTCCTCTCCCCAGATGTCCCCCCTCCCCCGCCCCCCCCCCACACACACACACACACACACACTACTACCACCAGTCACCCACCCCGCGGTCCCATCACCCGCAGCCCTGCAGCGGGTTCACCAGCCAGGCGCATTCGCCCACCTGTGGCCACGCACCAGGATCATCCCCGATCCACACCAACACCATCGTCCACAGTGACAGAGCATCCCCCGCTTGGAAATCTTCCACATGCACGGCAACCCGACACTACAGGCACACAAATATACTGTCCAGGTACATTGTTGGAAATAATTGCCTGTTGTGGCAGAAATGTATTGTTTTTAAAATGCTGGAGTTGTACATACGTTTCTGGCATGTAATATTGGCCGCCACAATATAGTCGGAGAACCGCGAAAAATATATAAGAAACCCAACTACTGAATGGTGCTTTTTAGGTGAAAATCAGCGGAAAACTGTGTTGTCCCCGGACGAAACGTACAATAAGGAATTAAATCTGAAACCATCAACTTTGCAACCTGGGTAGCATTTCATATCGGCATGTAGGTTATTGCTACATATCTAAATTGTAGCCAAATCTGTGTAAAAGCCGGAAATTCCAGGCCATTTTTCCCCATTTAACAGGCGGAAGCTTGAGACCAGCGAACGCCGGCTGCTCCAGTGAGTTGTCACTGACGGGACACCTGCACTTTGCAGGCGGATTCCTTGTACCCGGGAAACCTGCCCGCTAAGCCTGTGTCAAAGCGACTAACAGCTGTTGGGAGGAACCAATGATAAGTTAACTTTCTTTCTATCCGATTTAATGTAGTTGATCTAAATACAATTAATTACACTGAACCTGTGCATTTTTTGTGTTTTATTGTAAACAATTTTACATTTTTAATGGTATTTTTATTTTTAATAATTCTTGATCCCGCAAACATTCAATCATTAGGTCAAAAACATTCGCATCCATCATTGTGTGGGCATAACTAAAGCTTCTAATTGAGTTGCATTACATTTAGTTACACCAGTTCGCCTGATAACACGTAACTCTCCATCTACTTTAGAAAATCATCGCAAATGTGTACACTATGGGATAATTTAGCAGCTGTATTCTGGTGCTCGGTGAAAATCGCATGCTGTTGACATCCCTTAAAGTTTCCTATCTTTATCCATAATGATAACTTTATGGATAGATACTTGAACCAGTTGATTGCAATATGATATCCTTGCGGTTTCAAACGTGAAACTAGGAGATGTTTAGTTTATTATTATTGTCACGTGTACCGAGGTACAAAAAAACGCTCTTGTTTGCGTGCTATCCAGTCAAAGAAAAGACCATTCAATCAAGCTGTCCACAGTGTACAGATAAAGGACTTCAATGTTATATCTTGCACTAAATGTTGTTTTCATTTAGTGCAAGTTATAACACTGAAGTCCTATAAAGTCCGATTAAAGATAGTTCAAAGGCTCCAGTGAGGTAGTTGGGAGGTCAGGACCACATTCCAACGGATGGGAGGACTGTTCAGTTGCCCGATAACAGCTGGGAAGAAACTTTCCCTGAGTCTGAAGGTATGCATTTTGAAACTTCTGTCCCTCTTGCCTGATGGGAGAGGGGAGAACAGGGAGTGGGATTGGTCCTTGATTATGCTGGCAGCCTTGCTGAGGCAGCGTGAAGTGTAGATGGAGTCAATGGAAGGGAGGCTGGTTTGTGTGATGATCTGGGCTACGTTCACAACTCTCCTTAGTTTTAATCAGCAAATTACAAAAGCATATCTCAGATTATTTATAATCATAGGTTATTTCACTTCTAAAGTTGATCTAAATTTTACTCCATATCTTTTCAAAACCACATTGTCTTTCTGCTCTATATGTACAATTTAAAGTCATAAATTGTACATTTTAAGTGGCAAACTTATTTACCAGTTTTATCCATATCAGAAGATTGCTCCCAGAATTACTCATAGTGATAAAGTGTAACAAATATTGGAGCTGCCATTAAAGCAAATAGGCATAACCGGAGAGTAATTAGTAGTTAAAAAAAACTAAGTGAGCCAGGCAGCATCTGTGTAGGGAAATGGACAGCCAACATTTCAGATAGACATATTTCAGAGAGTCAAAAGAAGTGTTCCGACCCGAAACGTAGTCTGAAGCAGGGTTCTGACCTGAAATGTTACCTATTCCTTTTCTCCAGAGATGCTGCATGATCCACTGAGTTACTCCAGCATTTTGTGTCTATTTTCAGTATAAACCAGTATCTGCAGTTCCTTCCTACAGTCAACATTTAAGATTGATACATTTCATCTGAACTGACCAGATGGGCTTTACTTAGCTAATCTATTTACCTTCACAGATGCTGTCTGATCCACTGTGTTATTTTAGGTTTTTTTCCTCCAGATCCCACCTTCTGCAGTCTTCTCTGTCTCCTTTAATTAGAAGTACACAGTTGAAACTTGTAGAAGTGTAGGTTGCTGAACAGAGTTAACATTTCAGGTCAACAACTCTGCCCAAGAGTTCTGCTGAATTGTCCCTTGTGCATAGGATAGAAATAGTGTACAGGTGATCATTGTTCAGTGCAGACTCGGTGTTCCCATGTTGTATCTCTAAAACTAAAAAACCCCGAAAAGTTTAAATTTCTAATATTCTTCATTTAGAATGTCATCTCTTAATTTTTAAATCAGATCAGGAAATTTTCAAATATCAGTCTTTGCATTTCCTGTACTCACAATGCATGAATTATGAAACCAAAATAAAGACTGAGGCATAGTTATTGAGTTTCACCACTAAGTGGAAAAGTTAAAACTCACGATGATAAGAATACATACTGTGACACGGCATATTTTGAAGGTTGCACACAGCAACCACGTACTATCTTCAAAACCTGTCATGCTGTATTACTTTCAGATTTTATATTATTGTCCCTTTAAGTCTTTACATTTTCTTTTCATTAATGAGGGAGTTAGGGATCTCCTTGAAACCTACCAAATAATGAAAGGCCTAGATACAGTGGAAGTGGAAAGAATGTTTCAGTAACGGGGGAGTCTAGAACCAGAAGGCAGTCTCAGACTAAAAGAACGTACCTTTAGAATGGAGATGAGGAGGAATTTCTTTAGCCAGTGTGTGGGTAATCTGAGGAATTCCACAGACGCCTGTGGTGCCCAATACGTTTGGTATTTTGAAAGCAGACATCGATAGGTTCTTGATTAGTAAGAACATCAAAGGTTACGAGGAGAAGGCAGCAGAATGGGATTGAGAGGGAAAACTAGCTCCGCCATGATAGAATGGCAGAGTGGACTCTATGGTCTGAATGGCCTAATTCTTTTCCTATGACTTCTGGTAATAATTTACAGGGGAAGGCAAATTTGCCTGGTGGTGACTTAAGAAAGCATCTATTAAGAAAGCATCTGTTGCACACTTTATTATCTTCCTGTGAATCACCCTCATCTATTATTCTGAAATAATGTACAGAAATGTTTTTTTAGTTTTAGAGATACAGCATGGGAACACCGAGTCTGCACTGACCAATGATCACCTGTATACTATTTCTATTGCTTCTCCTGTGCTATTCAAGAAGGTAGAGAGAAACGTGATCGGAGATTAACTCCATGGTTTCCTTCTGCAAGTGGTGTTCAACTAATCAAGAATGTTATTGCTCCTTCTACTCCATAGCAATTACACACAGTCGCATGCATAGTGAATTCCCAGTAGTACTTCTGCCACAAGTGGAGCCTAAAATCTATGTGCAGCTGAAACAAGATAATTCATGTAACATCCATAGCAGTAAGACAGTTAAAGCCAGATGTCATGAAACTCGTGGAGGTGCAGCCTTGTAGGAAGAGGCATAGAACCCATATTTAAGTAATTGAAATGAGACTGGAGGGAGATAGTACAAGGCATGTTGCTTCTACGGTGCAATGGTGAGCAATGCTCACAGTTATCAGCACTTCCTTCCAGGTGTTAATGTTATAGATTGGCGTATCGTGGCCATGGCAATAACACGAACAGCAAGAGAAAATCCACCAGGAACCTGGGTCTTCACCTGTGAGGTGAAAAAGGTGGAAACATTGTGTATTCCAGGAAATGCTGGAGTTTGGGAGAGCTTTTCGAATAGAAAGTGAAATAATGATTGACCTGTCTGCTCAGATTTTTGTTCATATTCAGCCACTTCCCTGCCTAATTGGTGCCTCTTGGGGAAATCCATTAGTATGCATATATAAAAACTTTTTATAGCTTAGTAGAACAGTTTTAGATGAATGGGAATCACCTCCATTATTAAGTTAGTTCACTCATGTCATTGCAAAGTAGGAGAAAAGTTGAGAAGACCTAAAATAGTGCATTGTTAAATGGGAAAGATCAGGAAACTGGGAATATAGAGGCATCAGTCTTTATAACAAATCCCAACATTAAAACATATGCCATTTGCAGGGCTGGAAATTAAATAAATAATCAATCCCAGGTTATCCTCAATTGTGTTGGCCATGTAGAATTTTATTAGCCAGATACCAAAAATACAGAAACTATTGCAGATGTAGAATAAGCTCATGTACCTTGGCTTCTTGCTCATCCACAGTAAATCAACCTGGGCTTTTGCTGGTGCTAGATTTCCAAATGTTCTATGGGCTTCCATCCTCCTAACTGTTGAAGAGAATCACAACTTATTTCACCATCAATGTCCAGAGCCTTCAGCTTTGATGTCAATTGAGGTCATATGAAGCTCAGAAAAGTAATGAAATGAGTTTCCACCAATGCAAAGGTCATGAAAATGATATAATGATATTTTAATATAATATTTGAAGTAATTATATTTCTACATTACAGGAATAAAAGGGCATCATGGCTATTAAATTGCCTGCACTCTCCATCGTATACCAACTCTCCTGCAATATATTAATGCCAAACTGCATTATTCCCACTTACAGCAAAAAAGTGCAGAATTTGCAAACTGAAATAAGAATTTACAAATCTGAATTACGAATTAAAATGTTGCAAATATTCAACATAGCATTTATGGATGGAGTAAAATAATTGATCTGGATGTTTAGCTGTTCTCCCCTCTCTCCAAATACTGCTTGACCTGATAAGTACTTCCAGCATTTTCTGTTTTTTACACATTTTTAGATTGATATGGACTCACATGAGAAAGGATCTAAATGGAAGACTTGGCTCAATGATGAGAGTGACTGATTAGGAAATATAGCAATAGATCCTTATAAGGGCTGCAGTTATTGCAACAAAAATTCTGAATTTCTATTTTATTATAGTAAGAATAACTGGTACTGAACAGCAAATTACTGTTTTTTTTACAGAAATCAGTAAAATTACAGGAAATAATAACTCTTCCAGAAGGGAACTCAAGCTACTTGACTAAATTTTACTTTTTTACCTCTTTTATTTCATTTTATAATTAAGTATACATTATCTACAGGAATCAGACAGTTTTCAATATCACCTTGTTCTAATTTAATCATCCTATTTATAATATTATTTTAACAATCATTATTTATCTTTACTCTTACTGCTACGCAGTGTGAGTACTGGCCTCCAACTTACTTGCAATGGTTACTCCTATTGAGGGGCTTGCGATGTTGGAACTCCAAACACTGTGATTGAAGGGGTGGAATTAATGGAATGGAATGGAGGCAGAAACTGAACTAATACTGAATGTAATGTCATCTGTACCCTAAACAAATTGTTTCCCTGCAATCAAAGTCGCAATATGCTCTTGTCTCTGCTGTATAAGAGTTCTTATACGTTTGTACATATCTGGGTAACTACTAAAATAAACAGGACAACACAGGATAAACCAAACAAATACAATGAGAATATTAAAATAAAGAGGGATGTATTCATTTTCACAAAGAGCATACCGGTAGGTTAATTTGCTAGTGTAAATTACAAGGTAATAAATGTGGGAATTAGACTGTTGGTAGTATTCTGACAATCAATGTAAACTCAATGGGCCAAATGGTCTCTGCTTATGTTATAAAGAAATATGTGCCAATTTTGAATCAGTTAGAAATTATGAGTGGATAATTTATCATCACAAAAATTCACAATATTTCAGAAATAAATCAGGAATAGAATTATGACAGAAAAGTACTACAACAATATTGAACAGTGTTTTAATTAGTTGAATTATGCCAAATTCATTTAAGTGCAACATATATTGCTGGAAAATAACCTGAATGACTCCAAAGGAAACATGTTTCCTTGCTCTGTTGTTTTAAGTTGCTACAAATCTGAGCTGTTTGGTTGCAGAACCAGTTAAAGGGAGGAGCTTCTATTAAAAACAGGCTTGTGGCCATTGGTTAAATTTGCCATCAACTGACACAGGGATAAATGAATCTGGGAGACTCTCTTCCTGATTTGGGACTTGGTCTCACCAGCTTTAGGTATCAACACTGCTGTGATTTAGTCCTACATGCTTTTGTACACATTTCAAAAAGTTGGAGAGATTATTTTTGATTAAAGCAACCCAATCCATAGTGATGGCTACAATAATGAGCCCATATTCATGGACAGAGGGATTGGAATCTCCTGCTGGGGAAGGAAAGCCCAGGACTGGACTCGCAGTTCACGAATCTCCAGCCAGAAGCAAAACTGAGCCACGAATCCGGAGACCCATGAATGCCTTCATGGTCTGGGCTAAGGACGAGAGGAAAAAACTAGCCATTCAAAATCCTGATTTACACAACGCCGAACTTAGCAAAATGCTGGGTAAGTGTGCAGAAAAACATTTTAAAGGTAAACGTTACTTACAATGTTAAAATTTGTCCATTACATTAAATATAATATGGAAGAATTTGTAAACTATAACATCTCTAGTATGTGTTATTTTCATCCTGAATTGTAAGCGTGACTAAATAGACACCGGAAAACTATCACAATTATTTGTGTGTTGAATTAAATAGTAGCTGTGACAAGGGACGCATTTTTTATAGATTTAACTGTCTTGTTTATGCTTGGTAAGTACAGTCAATAAGTACTTATTCCACTGATACAAACAAAAATAGTTATACGCCATCTAAACGAGATCAAACAAGAAGCGTAACACTTTCGCTAAATTTTCAGCACAATTATTTGAAACAAACATGGGATCCAATTGTTTCCGTTTTAAAATTCCTTGAAACTTAAATCAACTATTTGTGAAAAGTATCTTCTTTTAAACATTACATTTTATATTATGGGAAGGTCATATTTATGTAAATATTTTACAGCAAAATGTGACATTATTTTGTAAATCAGTATTTAAAATAGTTACAAAGGCTAAATTGCACATTTTCAGGATAGTTTTTGACCAGAAAACCCCACCAGATTTTAATTTACTTAGCAGAATTTTAATAGACATGGTCATATAGATTATATGAAAAATCAAACATTTAAATTAAGTACATGCTTGTTCAATAAAGCTATATAATTACATGAAGGTAAGTAAGCAGCAGTTTTAATATGTGATAAATGTATGTAATTTTAAAATACCAACGATTAGCCCTTCTGTAATTGAATGAGAGTCATCTTTATCCTTTAGGAATTATATTCAGTTCTTCCCCAATCCTAACTTCCATGAAATAATACACCTCATGAACTACATTTGAGTTAAATCCAGTGGATGCACTCAAATTAAAACACAAAACTTTTGTTTTTGCATCATTTTCAAAAATCAATGGCCGATGTTTTATTTACAGAGCAGCCATTATTTACTTCAATTTTAGGTTCCAGTAGTTAGTTCACTTTTAAAACATAATCAATTATATCATGAAATGTCAGAAATGGATAACACATTCCAATTTCAACATGAAATAGATAGGATACAACTTATTTCCAAGAAACTGACCTTTGAAGCAAGGAACGTCTTGCGTGAAAAGCAAAAGCGGAAAGTAAAAGTGGTTCATATAATTAATACAAATCCAAGTAAAAAGATATTTTTTTACAAATGCTAAGAATATGTAAAAAGTAATTTTTCCAGTTAATTATTTTCATGGTTATGATTTCAAAAGATGTAATATTCTATACAACCAGATACATGTTGTCTCCAGCTGAGTGGATGTTGCAGATGTGTGATCTATTTCTTTCACATTCTTAACTGAAGGTGTGCATTTTTGTTAGAGGGCAGTTTTATTAGCAGTGAGCTAGCAGCCCTCGAGTAGAGAGCTATAGTGGAAGAAAAATCTCTTCAACAGTTTGAGCATCACGGGGCAATTCAATATCAGATAAAGGAAAACTATTTCTGAGGATAGTGAGCTGACTGTGTAATATCCCTTGTGGTGGCTTGTATTCTGTAAATACGTTTAATCATATTTACAAGTGAGTAGATATCGATATAGCAGCAGAGCACTGGAATTTGCATTTTTTCATGTAGCTATAATGGAAGCTAAAATAAAGTTGATAAAGGCTCTTATTTAAATTTTTGCAAGGATTATTTCTTAAAGAACAATTTATCCTAAATACCGCTTGCTTTATAAAGAAGGTTATGATCAGCAGTACAGATGTTTTGCGTCATATTAGTCTATCCAGTGTTATTGAATGGAAAATTAATTAACAAATCATTACTCTTTGCAGACCGCACTCTTCAAAAATAATTATATTAAATTTCACAAACAGCTTTGATTAATAGGAAATTGGAGCAGATAAAATTTGCAGGGTTTTTAAATGACACAGCTTTTAGATTTATAAAAAGAGAAAGAAATGAAGGAGACAAATTGGAGTTAATATTGAAAAAGAACAGTACGGATATTGAACTTTTTCCTCAATTGTCTTGATAGTAAATACGAATATAAAGATAATAGTAGAAGAATAAAACTGGTTAAATCTCAGGATGCACGTATTGGAAAGGAGGAAACTAAAAAGCAAGGTGGGAAGCCAAATTGATATATAAAAAACTACAAATAGCTAAGATACATGAGTATGCCTTGCGCTTGCATTTCTTTTGCAAGTGTTTATCATGTCCCAGCAGATTCATTCCTTCCATGCTGCCAAAAAAAGATTATCATGGAAATAGTGAGGAAGTTAACAGATCCTATGAAAACATTGTGCCACGACATGATTTTGCATAGAACACAAACCCAGAATGCTGGAGTAACTCAGCAAGACAGGCAGTATCTCTGGAGAAAAGGAATGGATGACGTTTCGCGTCGAGGTCTTTCAATTGTTCACAAAATGAATAAAAAGGGTTGGTTGAGATACCATACGCAGTTATAAAGCACTGATCAGTTCCCCTTTCTGGCTTTTTCATACAAAGAGATTTTGGAATTTGGTAAATGGCTTATTCACTATTATCCATATCTTATTAACTATTTTCAAATCTTGCATTCAAGAGATCAGTTTAGACTTTTTTAAGTAGGAAGACCAAAAAATGTCAATTGTAATTCTGTATCTGAGAAATACATTATTTTTATCCCATCAGTACTATAGTACCTGGCACAAGCACACTTTTAAGGCAATGGAAAATTAGCTTAGTCAGAGTACAGAGTGGAGTTACAGGACTGTCACAATATAGCCAGAACCACCATAACAAGAATAATACGATTGTGGTTTATGACCACAGAGCAGGAGGGAAATAGAAACAAAATCTGAGCGAGTTTAACACATCTCTAGCAAATTTGTCTGAAAACAAAAGCAGAATAAAATCAGGAAATACCAAATACTGTATTTAAAGGATAAAACAAAAATAATATTTTAAACATTAAACATAAGTCAGTAACTGTGGGGAAGAAACAAATGAGTTAATATTTGATATGACAGTTAACAATTTGGGATTGGACCTTTTATTAGCTCAGGGTCCATGCCTGAAATAACAAATTTGTTCTCTCCACAGATGCTGATTGACTTTTTTTTTGTTCGAGCTCATTCTGGAATTGTTACCAGCTGTATGAGAGACCCTGTCAATGGGAGTCGGTAGTATGAGTATAGCACTTAGCCCAATATCAATCAGACTTAAAATGGGCTAAATTTAATAAATAACAAAATCTAATAGTGTTACTTGACAAATACATATTTTATTTAATTTTTTTTTAAAGCTCCCTATCCCATTTAAAACCACATAAATAAGAGAAATGTATCTCCACTGATTGTGCTGAAGACCAAGAGTGTGTAATTTTCATTTGAAATTCTTATTGCTGCAGCTTTAGCCATATTAATGTAACAACACAACAAATAAATAAACAATAATACAATAAATTATCAGGTATACTATATAACCAGACCATAACAGTGCAAGTACGTAGTGCAATCTATAAAAAGTCCATATAAACAGTCCAGCCTCCTTTGTTCTTGAGCATTTAAGTTAGTGAACTAGGCCATCGTGCTACCAGTGAGTATGTTCTCTACAGTATGTCTGTAGAAGTTCGACAGATTATTTGACGATAAGTCGACTCACCTCAAGCTTCAGAGGAAGTAGAGGCGTTGATAATATACATGTATAATTCCCTCTGGGTGTTGTACCCTCCTTCCAAAATATAATTTCCAGCTTTTGTGCAAAACGTCTTTCCTTTGTGTTTGAAGCGAGATCATAAAAGCACAATAAAGAAGGAAAGACTATACCACCTCTTAAGCCTTCTCTGCTATTCAGTAACATTGTGATTGGTCTTTTATCTTGCATTTATGTTTCTGTTCAGTTCTTCATCCCCCATTTCCTTAGTACCCCAAAATCTACCATTCCCATGAACTGAGCAAACACCACTCTCTGAACAGAGAACCAACTCTTTGACTAGAAAAATTACAGTACCCTTGGGCTGTAATGTGTAATGTTGAAATATAAACAATGACTATTTCTGTGAAATCTGTCTAATATTCCATTAATCCCTCTTTAAAAAATGAATTACTATCCCTTGTTAAAATAGTGCAGATAGAATTTTCTTGAACTAAATCCATACAATATAGCTGTTCTATTTAACATCAGCAAAGTCTTACGTTTACTGGCCACAATTTTAAATAGAGCATCTTTATTTCATTTGCTGCAGTAAATGCCTTTAATTTAATAGATATAAAATCTAATAATTCCTGTATTTATCCATAAGGATCCAATAAATTGATGGACACATTTTCCTCATGTTAACTATCTGAATCAGTATTTATGCAAATGTGTAATGATGATCTGCATGTGACTCGGGCTGTATGAATTCAATCAGTACAAAACCAGGTCCCATGCTGTCTCACCAGCAAAAGAAGATAAAAGTACGATTCTGTGCTTTAGTTACTTCAATATATGGGGAAGAGGGGGAGGGGGAGATGGAGGTTTGTTCTTTTTGGAACAGAAGAAATTGATTGAGATCTGAAGGATATTGACAGAGTAAATAGAAATAAACTGCTCCCATCGGCAGAATGGTCAAGAAGTAGGGGACAGAGAATTGTTTTGCACATGGTTTGGGTCTGAAAGGTACTGCCAGGAAAGGTGTGGAGGCATTCAAAACGTTGTTTGTTTAGTACTTCACTGGGCTGTGGAAAAAGGATGCTGGATGCTCAATCAATTGAACTGTTTCTGCCTTGATGGATCAAATGGACCGCTTCCTTGTAGGAACCATTGCGCGATTATATAATCATAATGAATGCACATGATAAATTTACAGATATTATTTATTTCTAGTTGTTAACGGGATCTATAGCCTATTAATCATGTACAGTACAACTTTTTCTTTAGCAGTACATTCTGTTATTTACTCAAAGAGCTCCACTAATTTTCTCAAAACAAACTGACCCAAATCTGTACTGACTGTCCTGAAGTCATGTATCTATGGGAGGATGTTTGTTTTTTAATCTCATATCATTTCCTTCATGAACATATTAAACTGAACAATTCATATTTGCTTAACTCATCCACTTTTTAGAAAAAAATGATTTTAGTTGTAAACATTTCTTCATTGCATGTATTATGACTATTTGTTCTTAGAAATGCTCCATAATACAAAAACCAACAAGACTTCTATTTTAGGAGACACAGAAATTTAACATAGGTGGCTTTAACTATTAAATTGAAAGAACAATGCTGAACAACAATTTATAAATGCAATTTAAAAAAACATTTTTTAGTGATTTGGAGTTTGGCTTAGAAGTAAAGATCTTCCTTCAAACAGACCACTAGCAATAGTTTACAAATAACTAGGGTACAGGTGAGGTCTGGAGAGTGATTGGAACCAGTGGAGCAATACCTCCTCAGATAGGTGATGTCAGAACGGACATTTGTGGAGACTTTGGCAGCCATTCATTTTATTTTGCGAACTGTCAGCTTGTGTCAGGTCAGGTCAGGAGCACCAACAAGAATTATGGTGTCATTGATCAAATGTTTACAATAATGTATTAAAGTTTGTACATGATCATATTCTATTTTTTGCTTTATTCTGTAGTTAGCTGTGTAACACATGTACACATTAATTAGTGCATTGAGTCCTCAAAGTAATATACTAAAATATTGTCACAGTTAAAATATCCGTTTGCTGCTTATGGATGAATGCCATCTCCCAATTAGAAACTGCCCATTTAACAAGGATGCAGTACTTTGGAACATGAAGACGAGTGCAGGATATCGCTACTGTTTATCCAAATAACATTAGAGTGCCCGTCACAAAGTTCAAATACACATGCATTTGCCTAGGATCTCTAATATAGAAAACATCTCAAGGTAATTACTATATGGGGAATGATAAAATAATAAACAGTTGCTGACCTTGATGACAAGATGATGGGGTGAAGACAAAACATGGACACTGAGGAGATTAAAAAATATTCTGCATACAACAGATTTCAAAGTTCTGAATGATACATTTGATTCACTCCTCTTTCGGGGGAGATATTTAGTGATTTTCCCAGTGACCATTGCATGCTTTTCGAGCACATTAAACCATGACAACATTGAACATTAGACCATATACTCTTACAGGTAATAGCTCCCCCATGTGGACAGTATGAGACTCCTGTATCAAATACATGACTAAATTGTATGCTGAACAGAAATCTTGTTTCCAATTAGCATTTATTAGCCTCTAACAACTCATTTTTTAAAATGAATCAAGGACAAGAGAGGCCTTGACTAAGATATTTTGGTTTGTAGATTCATGGAATTATACAGCAGGGAACAGGCCCTTTGGGCCAAATTTTCCATGCCGCCCAATATCCTCATCTGCAGTTATCCCATTTGCCTACATTTATTTGACCCATATTTTTTCTTAATCCTTCCTCTCAATGTACCTATCAAAATCATTTTTAAACATTGTAACAGTACTTGCCTCCATCATTTAATGGAACCTGTCTCTACTACTAACCTCACTAACTGCAGATCGTGCTTGAGTGTAAAACATAATATACAAAATATAAATACAGAAGTGAGGAAGCCTTTGTTGTTGTTTTCAGATTTTACCTTTAAAATAAAAAATCAATCATATTTTATTAATGCTAACATTTGGCTTCACTATTTAATTGATTTCCCTGCTCTTAGATTCTGTGCCAATGCTGACAGGTAGATTTTAGTTTCAAGCTGAACACAAGACTGTATGTATAAATGGGTAATGGAAAACCATTTGTTAGTGCTGCTCCTGTATTTCATAATCATATTAGAGTTGGTTTGTTAATCAAAAAATGTGCTGGTGAACATTGCCATAGAATGTGTTGAAACATCTCGTGGTAAAATGCTAGACCAATTATAATTCTCACTTTAACACACTGTTTATTTTCAAGGTTTATTACTTTTCATTGATATCACCTGAGCACAAGCTGTATACTATTTCAACTTTTCATTAAGCATTTAAAGCTATTAACTATGTAATAAGTAAAACTATAAGTGAAATGTCTGATGAGGAAATTGTAAATGTTGTACTTGTGATTTAAACCATGCAATACGTTTTAGGCAAATCATGGAAGGCGCTCACTCCTTCGCAGAAGAGACCTTTTGTAGAAGAAGCTGAAAGATTGCGAATCCAGCACATGCAAGATCATCCCAATTACAAATACAGGCCTCGGAGGAAAAAACAGATCAAACGTCTGTGCAAACGTGTGGACCCCAGCTTCCTGCTCAACAACTTCCCCCACGATCAGACTCCTGTTCACAGTGGAAGAATCTGTAGGGGGCCGCTGGAGGAGGAAGAGGATAAAGGCTATCGGCCAGCCTCGAGACTTCCTGCAATCAGCAGATTCAGGGATACACAGAACACAAATAGTAGTTTTGACAACTATGGGCTCCCCACACCCGAGATGTCGCCTCTAGACGTAGTGGATGCTGATCATAGTTTCTTTCCACCTCCGTGTACAGAAGATTCTCCTCCTCAGATGAATGGAATGATGTATCATTCAGAATACAATCAAAGTCCCATTCGATGTGGAAATCTGAATCAGATCTCAATCCATCAAAATAGATCTCCTATGATGCACCCTTCTGCCAACCATCCTGCACCACCTCCTTATTATAACCGAATTCTACACCCAGCATTCCAGTCCATGAGTTCAGGCACATCAGTCCACCTTTCTCCTCCACGTGACCACCATCATCTGGACAACCTTGAGCACATCAGCCAGGCTGAACTTTTGGGGGAAGTGGATCGTAATGAGTTTGATCAGTATTTGAACACCTCCAGTCAACTGAATCAAGCAGGAATGGTAATAAACTCACATTTATCTGATGTTAGCCCATCAGGAGGCACAAGTTCGGAGAGGAGCCTAATTTCAGTCTTAGCTGATGCTACTGCAGCATATTATAATGGCTCCTAGTCCATACATTAATAGACTAGAATTTTACTAGTCAATAATAGTATTATTTACAAAGATTGTTGGACATGGAAATATCCTCAGGGTTTTGAAATGAACCGCTAGTGACTTTCATATGTTAAGAACCAAAATATTTATGCCAGTAGATTCTTTTGATATTTTCTGAATGAGAAAGCTTATCGTGTGGGATTTTTAATGCTTGTAAATCATTAGGATTCATTTAAGATCCAGTGACTTCTTAAAATGTTCGTTTGCAAGTTTCTGCATTATATATAAACACATATGTCATTACATGCATTTTTCACGTGATTGTTTCATTATATACAAAATAAATGATCATTTTTTTAAAAACATAAATGCTTACACTACTTCACATTTAATGACCCATTTATAAAATCACATGCTGATAAATTTCAAAAATGGACTTAACGCTCGGTGTCATTAACCATGGGGAAAAAAATAAGCATTCACTCATTTTCATTATAAATGGAAGTTTACCTCCCTTAGGTGCCTGTCATCAAATAAGAAGTTCATTTATATTTATTTATTTGTAATTAGTGTTTCATGTAATTTTGCTTGACATTAAACTTATCTTTTGGCAACCTAAAGCAAAATTTAAATGTTTCTAATAAAGATCTATGAATTTTAGACACACTTGCCACAAATTGGGAAAACTAAAAATGGATCACTGGCTACAACATTCTATTTCTAACTATGAAGCTGTCCAGCAATCAGACTTGAGGGACTTAAAATGCCTAAAGAAAAATGTTGCTTTGTCGATTCACTGTATTTAGGTTTGTTTTAATTATTCGGTAATTTTTTAAGAGCTATTCTGGTTTCTCAAGAATTACTGCATTAATGTCTGAAGGGAAGAAACAGAATACAATCTGAAAAACAAATATAGCTTTATGCACTTTAGAAATGGTTTTGTTGGTCAAAAATATCTCAAGCTTGTTAATATTTTAGAGTTTTTAGAAATATATTATAGAGGAAAGCTCATTAAGATAAATACCCAAATTATCACAGAATTTAGATTCTATTGTATTTCCCAACAGCTATCAATGCTCAATTGCATCATTTTCGGGTGAGCTTTTTCAATTATTAAAAGGTATTACTTTCAAAAGAATTTCTTTAAAACATTCTTGTTTTGTCATTTTGCCAGTCATAAAAAAATAAAATTAATGTTTTAAATTGCTAGAATGTTTTAATACTGAAATTCACCTTGTGACATAGTTATGAGATGTCCTAAATTGATGTAGCTGTATATTCCTAAATATGTATATTACTTTCCCAGTTTCAGTTTAATATTTTAAAATGTTTGAAGTGTAGCAATTGAAACAAATTTGTAGCATTTATAATCTAATTGTGTAACTGCCAACTAACCTACAAATTGAGAATGATCTCCTCTTGAATTAGTATACCTTTGTGTAGTAATGTTCTGCTATAATTTAAAATCTATTCACAGAACTAAGCTGTAATTAATTTTGTTTCACTGATTTTTTTAAATAAAGGAATGAGATCTACTAACCATGACTGCTGTCTGTTTTCCTGGGTTTTGCAACTTTGATTCTGAAGCTGGCGGAAGTGGATACAGCACTGTTTCCTGCCTGATAACACAGCTTCTCCCCTATCAGGATGTTTGTAGTTATTTTACCACAATCATCAGATTGAAGAACGGACATTTATTGATATCAATCTGGTGGGGCAGGGGGGGTTAGGGGGGGATGGTGGTCGGAAGTGAAATAAAAGAAATGTGGTGATTAATAACATCAGGGACCAGTGCTCCATCAGAAGATTAAAAGTTTCATTTTTCCTACTGAATGGCAGCTCAAGTATTAGCAGAACATATGTTTATTTCATAAGGTCCAAAATTATGAAACAAAATCCAGAGAATTTTGAGATACTACACTTTGTAGGTGCACCAATCCTATAAGAAATATGTAGATAATTAGCTTGCTTTTCATAAGATCATAAGTGAATTAGGTCATTCGGCCCATCAAGTCTACTCCACCATGGCTGATCTATCTCTCCCTCCTAACCTCATTCACCTGCCTTCTCTGATAACCTCTGACACCTGTAGTAATTAAGAATCTATCTATATATCCACTGACTTATATATATCCACTGACTTTGCCTTCACGGCCTTTTTTGGCTAAGAATTCCACAGATTCACCACCCTCTGACTAAAGAAATTCCTCCTCATCTCTTAAAAGAACGTCCTTTAATTCTAAGGCTATGAATTAAATAGGACTAGTCTTAGACACACCCACTAATTGAAACATCCTCTCCGCATCCACTCTATCCAAGTTTTTTACTATTCTGTACGTTTCAATGAGGTCCTCCCTCATTCTTCTAAACTACAGCAAGTATAGGCCCAGTACTGTCAAATGCTCATCATATGTTAACCTACTCATTCCTGGGATCATTCTTGTAAACCACCGGACCCTCTCCAGAGCCAGCACATCCTTCCTCAGTTATGGTGCCCAAAATTAATCACAATATTTCAAATGCAGCCTGACAAGCGCCTTATAGAGACTCAGCATTACATCCCTTTTCAAATAACTAGTTATTTAAAGTTTAAAAAAAATTGTTAACCGTGTATAATAAAATGCCCCATCTACATTCGTCCCACTGCCTGTGTCTGGCCCCATCCTATCCAAGTACCTGTCCAAATGTATTTTAAATGTTGTGATGGTACCTGCCTCAATTACCTCCTTTGGCATCTTGCTCCATACGTCCACCACCCTTTGTATAATAAAGTTGTGGCTCAGATTCATATTAAATCACGGCTACCTTAAACTTGTGTCCTCTGGTTCTTGATTCCCCTACTGTGGATAAAAGACTCTGCACATTTGCCCTATCGAATCCACTCTTGATCCTATACACCTTCATAAGATGACCCCTCATCCTCCTGCACTTCATGGAACTTCATGAATCCTAGCCTGCTCATCCTCTTCCTGTAGCTCAGGCCCTTGAGTCCTGGCAACATCCTTGTAAATCTTACCTGTACTCTTTTTAGCTTAACAACATCTTTCTTATAGCTGGGTGACCAAAACTGAACACAATCCTCCAAATGTGGCCTCACCAATGCTTTGTACAATTGTAATATAACCTCCAAACTTCTGCACTCAATACTCTGACTGATGGCCAATGTGCCGGAAGCCTTCTTGATCCTGCTATCTACCTGTGATGCCAATTTCAAGGCACTATGTACCTGCACTCCTAGATCCCTCTGCTCTATAACACTCGCCAGAGCCCTGCCATTCACAATGACGGTTCTGCCCTGGTTTGACGTCCTAAAATGCAACACCTCACACTTATCTGTATTAAACTCCATTCACCATTCCTCACCCAACCTGCCCAATTGATCAAGATCTTGTTGCAATTTATGATAACCTTCTTCACTATCTACAATGCCACCCACTTTCATGTCATCTGCAAATTTGCCAATCATGCTTTGTATAATCTCATCCAAAACATTGATTTGGTATGAGCAATGAGCAACACGTATTTTGACCCCTAGGCTACGTTAATCAAAGTTCATTTAGGACTGAAGCTATCATGACTGGTTAAGAGTATTTTTACTGTCAAATGTTGTGAAATGGAACAATGAAATTCTTACTTGCAGCAGCACAACATGTATGCAAATGTACTCAGGATATATCATAAAAAACAACAAAAGGAAATGTAATCAATTCAGTTCATAGTTTGGAGTTTAGTTGGAGGTCATGGTGTTAAATAGCCTGTGCAAGGTAGATGGTTTTTGGAAGAAACTATCCCTGAGCTTGGACGTTACAGTTTTCAGGCTCCTATACTTTCTTCCCAATTGCAGGAATGAAATGAGAACTTGGGCAGTGTGGTGTGGGTCTGATGATGATGGCTGCCTTTCTGAGGCTGTGCATTCCATAGTTCCCTTCGATGGTGGGGAGTTCAGTACATAGAAACATAGAAAATAGGTGCAGGAGTAGGCCATTTGGCCCTTCAAGCCTGCGCCGCCATTCAATATGATCATGGCTGATCATCCAACTCAGTGTCCCGTACCTGCCTTCTCTCCATACCCCCTGATCCCTTTAGCCACAAGGGCCACATCTAACTCCCTCTTAAATATAGCCAATGAACTGGCCTCAACTACCTTCTGTGGCAGATAATTCCAGAGACTCACCACTCTCTGCGTGAAAAATGTTTTCCTCATCTCGGTCCTAAAGGAATTCCTACTTATCCTTAGACTGTGACCCCTTGTTCTGGACCTCCCCAACATTGGGAACAATCTTCCAGCATCTAGCCTATCCAACCCCTTAAGAATTTTGTAAGTTTCTATAAGATACCCCCTCAGTCTTCTAAATTCTAGCGTGTACAAGCCAAGTCTATCCAGTCTTTCCTCATATGAAAGTCCTGACATCCCAGGAATCAGTCTGGTGAACCTTCTCTGTACCTCCTCTATGGCAAGAATGTCTTTTCTCAGATTTGGAGACCAAAACTGTACGCAATACTCCAGGTGTGATCTCACCAAAACCCTATACAACTGCAGTAGAACCTCCCTGCTCCTATACTCAAATCCTTTCGCTATGAATGCTAACATACCATTTGCTTTCTTCACTGCCTGCTGCACCTGCATGCCTACTTTCAATGATTGGTGTACCATGACACCCAGGTCTCGTTGCATCAACGTACCTGTGATGGACTGGGCAGTGTTCACCACTTTTTGTATTCTCCTTCGCTCCTGGGCATTTGAGTTGGTAAACGAGGCCGTGATGCAACCAGTTAACATGCTCTCTACAGTACACCAGTAAAAGTTCAAGGGAGTATTTGTCGACATACCAAATCTCCTCAATCTTTCAAAGAGCTGAAGGCATTGATGGGCTTTCTTTATGATTGCATGAATGTCCTGGGTCCAGGAAAGTCCTTCAGAAATGTGGACACCCAGGAACTTGAACCCTCTCCACTATCAACCCATTGATGAAGACAAGTTTGTGGATCCTCGGCCTTCCTCTATTAAAGCCATCAATTTATTCCTTGGTTTTATTGATGTTAAGTGCAAGGTTGTTGTTCTGGCACTATTCAGTCAAATGATCGATCTCGTTCCTATACTCTGACTCATCATTACCCATAATTCGTCTAACAACGGTGGTGTCGTCAGCAAATTTAAAGATTGAGTTGGAACTATATCTAGCTACACAGTTATGGATAAAGAGTGAGGAGAACAGGAGGCTGAGGTGCCCCAGTGCTGATGGTAATCAAGGAGGAAGTGTTGTTGCCAATTCGTATGATTGTGTTATGTTAATGAGGAAGTCCAGGATCCAGTTGCAAAGGGATGCAGCCAAGTTTGAAGGGGATGATGGTGTTGCACGTCAAGCTGTAGTCTATGAACAACATCTGATGTATGTATTTGTATTGTCCTAGTGGTCCAGTACAGAGTGGAGAGCTAGTGAAATTGCATCCTCCGTTGATTTACGTGGTGTTAGGCAAATTCTAGTGGGTTCCGATTCTTGGTCATGTAGGAGTTGATATATGTGCCATAACCAACCTGTCAAAGCACTTCATTTTCCACTAACATTAGTGCCACTGGTCAGTAGTTCCTGAGGCATGTCATCTTACTCTTCTTGGGCACCAGTATTTTTGATGCCCTCCTGCAAAAACTCTAGCTATTTGGTCCGCGCACATTTTGAAAATAAAAACATATACACCATTAGCTCTTTGAACATTATCAAAAGCAAAGAATGTGCTCCCCGGTCCTCCCCTCCCGTGATCATTCCATTGGAGCAGTGGTTGGTGATGAGCAAACTGATGCTCTGTTTGAGGATCGTAGAGTATGGATGGTGTTAATGAGAGTCAGGATGACAGGGGTAGGCACCTGGCATGGGTATCAGGAGAAATGACCTGAATGGGACCCAGAGTTGGGAGTCATATTGCTTGTGAATCAGGAACAGCTGGGATTCAGGTTGGCATATAGGTGGAGATAGGCACTATGTTTAATGGATCATGGTATCAGATGGAATTCTAATCTGGAGAGAGATGAGCAATGCACTTGAAATTGTGGAAGTAAGCATGGGAATTGATGCAGGATTATGCATTGCAAGCCTCCTAGATGTCTACTACATTCATAGGAGTGCCCAACATGGTCCTGATTCCTTTGTGATTCCCCAAAGGAGTATTTACTAAAGGAAATATCGAATCAAATTTCCCAACTGAAGGGGGTAATACAGAATGATCATTATTGTGCTTCAGACATGGGCCAGGGGTTAATATTCATTTTCAATTGTATATCACAGGCGGAGAGTGGGAGGGTGTAGTTGTGTAATTGAATTTGTGGGCAAGTGCTCAAATCTGGGTGAAGGCAAATTATCACAATGCTACACAATTAGATTGAAAGGAGCCTTGCTCTGGCAATAAATTAAATTTCAAGGTAAGTCACTTATGTGCCACAGATGCCAAGAATCAACAAATTACTTCAAATAATTATTTTATACATTTATCATGTGATTAAGAGAAATAACAGTGAAGGTGAAGCAACTACATCATGCATTATGTATCAATACGATTCCTAAATGTGGAAGGTAGTAAGTACCCAATAAAGTGTGAAGCATCCAGATTTTATTGACTTACAATCAAACAGAAAAGTCAGACTTTTTTTACATTTATAAAGACTACTTTATTTTCTTGTTAAATAAATCAAATTAATAAATGAAATACTTAAAACTGTCTATTTATTCTACTTGATGATCTAGCTTTAGATTTCTTTGGTGAAGAATCCTGAGATTTGGATGCTAGGAAGGGTGTGGTTATCTTCTGAAGTTTTAAATCTAGAATCTGAAATGTAGTTTCAACCTGTTTTTGCAGTATTTCAGAAGTTGCTGCCATCTGAATCTCGTAAGCAGCTTTAACAATTTCTTCTAAATCCTGAAAATGAAACAGATTGCTGTTGTAAAATATCAAGCAGATTTGAAGTCATCAAATAACTGTAATGTTAGTACAGAGGGAGAGAGGTGAACTTTTTGGTTATGTCTATTCTGCAACTTTATGGACGTCAAAACTAAAAGCAGAAGTAGGCTACTGGCCCCTTGCCCGTAGAAAGAGGCACTTTGGCCCAACTTGTCCATGCCTACCAAAATGCCCTTCTAAGCCAGTCCTATTTGCCCACATTTGAGCCATAGCCCTCTAACCCTTTCCTATCTACATACCTGCCCAAATGTCTTTTAAATGTTGTTATTGGATTGGCCTCAACTACTTGCTCTGGCAGCTTGTTCAATAGACATATCAACTTCTGCCTCAAAAAATTACTCCTCAATTCCTATCAGACCTTTCTCTTTCTCACTTTAAACCTATGGCCTTTTGTTCTTGATTCTCGAACCCTGGGAAATTCCTGTGTATATTCACTCTATCTACATCTGTCATGATTTTATATACCACCAAAAGATCACCCCTCAATCTCCTACATGCCAATGAATAAAGTCCTAGTTTGCCCAACCTCCTCCTATAACTCAGGCCTTTGAGTCCTGACAACATTCATCTTTGCACTCTTCCCAGGACAATGAAATCTTTCCTACAGCAGGTGACCAAAGGATAGAAAGAAAAAAAGAAGAAAAAAAGAGGGAACAAGTTTACCATAGGAAATGGTCAAAGCGGGTACATTTACAACATTTTAAAGACAATTGGACATGTAAAATGGTTTGGAGATACAAGGGCTAGGTGCAGGCAAGTGGGATTAGCTTGGTTAGTATCACTAAACTAAACTTGGTGGGCATAGACAAGTTGGACCAAAGAGCCTATTTCCATCTGTACAGTTCTATGACTAAATAAACACATGTCCAGTTTACAAAACACAATATTAAAAGTGAATTGTACATCTTATAGAGAGAAAATCTGGTTTTCAAGTAGCTAAAAGTAAAAAGTAATTTATGTCAACTAGGTTAATTAGCTTGAAGACACAAAAAGTTGGAGTTTAGGGCCTGTCGCACTTGGCCGTCATTTGCGCGTAATTTACGCAACATCATTACACGCACGTGGTGCGCATTATGCGAGTGTGGTGAGTGATGACAAAGGCAGTGACGCGCAGCGTCGCAGGATTTTGTGATGTACAAATGACGGCCAAGTGGGACAGGCCCTTAACTCAGCGGGACAGGTAGCATCTCTGGAGAGAAGGAATGGGTGACGTTTTGGGTCGAGATCCTTCTTCAGCTTACTCATTAACAAATACTGGATTCCAATTGGTATGTTTTATAAAAGACATTTCAAAAACACTCAGAAGTTGTAGATGAAACTTCACTGGAAACTAAGGAGTGCCGACAGGTATATTGTTCCTTTTTAAAGGATTCCTTTTCATAATGTGTGTGGAGAAGGATAAGAGAAAAATTATAATTATACTTATCATTGTTTGCTAATTACTTGCAAAATGGTAAGTTCAAGAAGGATGCAAAGGATATTTTGTGTGGGAATCAAACTTCCACTTCAAACATCAGAGTCATACAATACCAAACGATAACAGATATATTTTCATATTATGGTTTTGGATTAAATTACATCACATCTGACCTCCTGCTCCATCAATAGACTCAGCTCAGACTTTACTTAAACTGTAACCTGAGTAAGTAGTGCATCCTCATTCATTTGAATAGGATTGTCCACCTTGAGTGAGAAGTGATTTAAAAAAAGTAAAAATGTGTTTCAGTGAACTTTCTTTTGATGTTTCATTAACATTATCACTGTATTAAAATAATGGGAGTTTTGCATAGGTCTATAAATTCATGCTTGTACTAAAATGGTGCCAAAGGAGAGAGCTGTCCAAATTTGTTTCAGATTTGCTGGGAAATATCACCCAGGTATTGTGAGAATAAGAAGAGTGATTCACAATCTTTAACATAGTTGAGCAAATTAACCATTCTTATTTCCTATCACTAATGAACATGAATTTATGAACTTATATATGGGGTCCAATACGATAGAGTGATATGAAACATGCAGTGCATAACGGATGACCTCACAGCTGCACGTCTGGCATATTTTGTCTATGCATGTTCATCATAATCATGTGATAGGAGCAGAATTAGGACATTCAGCCCATTGTCTACTCCGCCATTCAATCATGGCTGATCTATCTCTCCTAACCTCATTCTCCTGCCTTCTCCCCATAACCTCTGACACCCATACTAATCAAGAATCTATCTATCTGCCTTAAATATATAAACTGACTTGGCCTCCACAGCCTTCTATGGCAACGAATTCCACAGATTCACCACCCTCTGACTAAAGAAATTCCTCCTCATCTCCTTCCTAAAAGAACTTCCTTTAATTGGGCTATGACCTCTAGTCCTAGACTCTTCCACTAGTGGAACCATCCTCTCCACATCTACTCTATCCAAGCCTAATTCAATCTAATGTTATGAGCATTATATCCAAATTGTCATTATTCACTCTATAGTTGCAACAATTGATACTCATGTGGCAAATAAATGAATTTGTGGGCTACAGAGCTCTGCTTTCACCAAGATGATTGCCATTTTTCAAAGCTTTAATATTGAGTCACTTGTCAAACAAACAGTAAAGGCTTGTTTCTGATCTCCTCAAGAAGGCACAATCTTGGTGAGGATAGGAAGATTGTAATATGAAATCACAATGTGTTATTTTATTCATTCAATATTTCTGCAAGGAGGTGCTCAGGCTAGAAAATCCTGCCCTCTGCTGTTAAATTTGCTAAATACGACAAAAAAGACAAAATAAAAAAATCAACACTGCATTAAATAATTCATAAGACAGTAAAATGAAATATGTTTTATGTTGAGCCGTACAATGTTCAAAGTTGAAGACCAAAAAGTTCTAAACCCCCCCCGGGCCATGTAGGGCTGAGGAATTCTCTTTCTTTCTATTCACCCGACACAGTCATAAAGTTCCAAATGGGTCCTCAGAACAATTTCCAACAAAATGTAAATCTGCAAGGTAATGATGCCTTACTCCAGTCTTACCCGACATCACATTGCCTAACACTCTTCAAATAGAATGCAACTGATTCCATCATCAATATTTAAGAGAATCATGAAGTTGCAAATTGGTAGCTTGATATTTTTTTTTTGAGTACTGGTCGGATTGCAGTATTCCCATACTATACTATGGTTTGAATCTTGTATAGTAAATGGTCTAGCTAAAGATTTAAGAATTTGGGCTGAAAGAAATGAGTTTAGTTAGCTCAGCTCCTAAAGATTGACCATAACTGTAAAAATGAAAGGAAGTCTACAATATGGCCACCACTTTCTTGTTCAAGTTCCAGGTGATCATGTAAGCAATACCAATGTATTCACCCACTCAACACTTTTCCTCTATCTCTGCCATTAGAATTATCCTGTTACCAAAACAAAATAATCCTGTATGAAATTAAGTTTTATAAATTTGTACTATTATAATGTATATATGAAATTAAACAAATAACCCGCCTGTATTTCTTTGGTGCCAATCTTCCATATGCTTCTCCAAGGTGTTTTCCAAAGGTTTGCAGCATGAGTGATGGAACACTGTTAACCTTCAATTAGGATTCTTTGGACGATATTGACTGTGATGTTGTGGCCATTGTGGTGTGTGGTTGCGAGAGGGACAAAATGGCAGCCAAATATTCCAGGGTTTTTATACATGTTTAAGAGGAAAAGAGGTGGGGGAGTTGTGCTACGAATCAGGGAGATTGCCATGGCGGCACACAGAGGGGACATACAGGAGGGTTCATCAGCTGAGGCGATATAGATAGAGCTTAGAAATAAGAACGTTTAGTTTATTGTCACATGTACAGATAGTGCAGTGAAAAGCTGTTTGTAGTGTGCTAACAAATCAGGAGAAATGATTGCAATCTAGTCGTCCACAGTGTACAGATATATGATAAAGGAAATAACATTTAGTGCAAGATAACACCAGCAAAGTGCAATTAAAGATAGTTGTAGGGTCTGCAATGTCATAGATAGCAGCTCAGGATTGCTCTCTAGTTATTTTTACAAGCACTCTAAAGGAATTGAAATATAGGCCCTCCAATAGCAAGAGGGAGATGGAAGAACAGATATATAGACACATTACTGAAAGATGCCAAATCAACAGGGTTGGCTTAGAGTGACTTTAACTTCCCCAATATTGACTGAGATTTGCTCAGTGTCAAATGCTTAGACAGGGCAGAATTTGTGGGGTATATCTACAAGGGCTTCTTGAAACAATATGTGCAGTCCATACCGAGAAGGGAACATTATGGACCTTGTGTTGGGAAATGAGCCTGGTCAGGTGAGTGGTGTTTCAGTGGAAGAGCATTTTAGAGATAGTGATCACAACTTCATAAGTTTTAAGATTGGTTTGAATAGAGAGAAGTCTGGACCTTCCGGGAGGGTATTAAATCGGAGTAAGACAAACTGCAACATTATTAGGCAAGGAGCTCAGGAGGGTACACTAGAAACAATTATTTTTGGGTAAGTCGACATTGACATGTGGGAGTTGTTAAAGACCAATTGATCAATGTTCAAAACTGGCATGTTCCAGTGAGGAGGAGGGATAAGGTTGGCTAAGTAAGGGAACCTTGGATGATCAAAGAGGTTATAAATTTAATCAAAAAGAAAAAGGAAGCAAGGTTTAAGAGGATAGAATTAGAGAGGGTCATTGAGGAATGTAAAGAAAGGAGCAAAGAACTCAAGCAGAAGATTAGCAGGGCCAAAAGGGACCACAAAATAGCTTTACGAGTTTGATTAAAGAAAATCCCAAAGCTTTTTATATCTATAATAAAAGCAAGGTAAACAGGGCAAAGATAAGCCTGTTCATGGTTTTAGGAGGGAATTTATGTGTGGAGTTTGCGGATGTAGGCGCAGCACTAAACAAGTGTTTTGCATCTGTTTTCACCAGGGAGAAGGACATGGAAGATAGTGAGATTATTGAGGTAGATAAATCCCCAGGACCTGATGGGATTTATTCCAGACTATTGAGGCAAGAGAGATCGCAGGAGTCTTGACGAAGATCTTTGAGTCTCCTCAAGCACAGGAGAGGTCCCGAGGACTTGAGAGTAGCTAATATTGTTCCTTTATTTAAGAATGGAAGTAGAGAGAATCCAAGGTATTATAGGTCAGTAGCAAGGAAGCCATTGGAGAGAATTCTTGAGGATAGGATTTATTCCCATTTCAAAGAGAATTTGTTAATAAGGGACAGTCAGCATGGCTTTGTACACGACAGGTCAAATCTTGATCAAGTTTTTTGAGGAGGTGACGAAGGTGATCGATAAGGGTAGGGCGGTGGATTTTAGTAAGGCATTTGATAAAATCTCCCATGGTAGGCTGCTCCAGAAGAATAAAATGCATGGGATTAACAGTGGCTCAGTCATAGGGATTCAGAACCTATTTACTGATAGATAACAGGATTGTGGTGGAAGGACAATATTCAGGCTGGAGTTATGTGACCAGTGGAGTTCCGTAAGGATCTGTGCTGGGATCTCTGCTATTTGTGATGTCTATAAATGACTTGTATGTAAACCTAGTCCAGTTGGCTAGTTTGCAAATGACACCACCATAACTGGGCACACGGACTATGAGGACGGCAGTCAAAGTATACAGCGGGATACAGATCAGCTACAGAAATGGGCGGAGACATGGCAGATGGACTTTAATCCGAGTAAGTGTGAGGTGTTGCACTTTTGGAGATCAAACGTACGTGAAAAATATACAATTAACGGCTTGACCTTAACAGCATTAATGTCCAGCAGAATTTGAGGTCGAAGCCGAATATCCCTGAAAGTAGCAGCACATATAGATAAAGTGATAAAGAAGGCATATGGTATGATTGCTTTCATAGGTTGGGACATTGAGGATAAGAGTCATGACATCATGCTGCAGTTTTATGACTTTGGTTAGGCCGCATTTGGAGTATTGCGTGTGGTTTTGGTCACCCCATTAAAGGTAGGATGTGGAGGCTTTGTTTCCTCTGGAATGCCGGAGCTAGCAGGAGATCTGATAGAAGTATATACATTTGTGAGAGGTGTAGGTAGGGTTGACAATCAGAACCTTTTTCCCCAAGATTAAAAAATCAAATACTAGAGGACATAGATTTAAGATGAGAGGGTATTTGGAAAGATATGGATATGCAGGGGATGGAGGGTAATGGATTAGGTGCAAGTCTTGGCATCATGTTTGGCACAGACATTGGGCCAAGGGGCATGTTCTTGTACCCTCCTGTACTATGATTCAACAGAAGGCCTTGGCGGATAACTGAGCAATCTGGACTAAGAAGGTCTGACTTCAAACTGCATCGCAGTGCCATGAGCCGCAACCATTTTGCCTGCAAATCCAAAAAAGCATGCTGGAAATCTAAATAAAATACAAAATGCTGGAAAAACTCTGGACAGACAGCATCTGTGGAAAGAAATATAGTCAATATTTCAGGGTCTGCAATAGTTTGTGTTCGCCGACTAACTGGCAGCAGCATGAGCATGTCAGAGGGGATGGACGACGGTTTGCAGGACGAGTGTAATGGAGGCAATGACTGCAACGGGCCTTTGTGGCCAGTTGCAGGTGGGACTGTAATTAGGGCACCAAAATGGCACCTCAATACCAACCGGTGGTTGTGCTTATGTAAGTCTTGCTGATTTGTATACAAAAAAAGTATTTCACTGCACCTTGTACACGTGATAATAAAGAAACCATTAAACCATTGAAGAGAAGACCATTAGAGAGCTCGGAAAAGTGCTGAAAGGCAGGACCTCCAGGGTGGTTATCTCCGGTTTGCTTCCAGTTCCTCGTGCTTGCGAGAGCAAGAACAGGGAGATACAGGACCTGAATGTGTGGCTGAGAACTGGTGCAGGGGGCAGGGATTTAGATTCTGGGATCTGTTTTGGAGTTAGGGGGAACTACAAAAGGGACGAATTGCTCCTTAACAGGTGGGGGATCTGAAAATAATTCAACATTAAAATTACAATTATTGTTAAGCTATGAAAAATAGTCCTGACCTTCCACCCCATCAGCCGTCACATACAACACATAACCCTCTGAAATATCTGCCACCTCCAACGGGATTCCACCACTCGCCACATTTTCCCATCTCCACCTCTTTCCGCCTTCCACATAGACCATGGTTAACTCATCCCTTTCCACCCAAAACACCAGGTACCTTCCCCTGCAACCGCAGATGAACCAACACCTTTCGCTATACCTCCTCCCTCGACTCTGTCAGTCCTTTCAGGTTATGCAGAGATTCACTTGCTCCTCCTCCAACTTAATCTACTGTGTCCTTTTTTCAAGATGTAGACGCTTATACACCAGCGAGACCAGACTGGGTGATCATTTCGCGGAACACCTTCGCTCAGCCCGCGTGAACCAACCTGATCTCCTGGTTGCTAGACACTTTAATTCTCCTTCCCATTCCCACACAGACCTTTTTGTCCTTTGTCTCCTCTATTGTCAGAGTGAGGCTAAATGCAAATTGGAGGAAACATCTCATATTTTGTTTGGGCAGCTTACAGCCCAGTGGCATGAATATTGATTTATCTCACTTAAGGTTACCCTGGTATTCCATCTCTCTCTATCCCTCCCCAACCCAAGCCGCACTAGCTTCTCATTTTCACCCTACAAACAGCTAACAATGGCCTGTTTCCTTTATCGTTACTTTTTATGTATATCTTTCATTCATTGTTCTTTATCTCTCCACATCACCATCTATACCTCTCGTTTCCTTTATTCCTAACCAATCTGTAGAAGGGTCTCGACCCGAAATGTCTCCCATTCCTTCCCTCCAGTGATGCTGCCTGTCCTGTTGATGTACTCCAGCTTTTTGTGTCTTCTTCAGAAAGTTTTTAATTGGTTATGTATTGAAGATATTAAGTTTGTTTTCTTCTTTGTTTAATATTAAAGTACAGATGTAGTACTCAATTGAAAAATTGGAATTGTATATTAGTAAGTACTAATTTACTTGCCAGATCTCAGTCTATTGGAGGTGTAGACAATGAAGGTGCACTGTGATAGCAAAGACAGTCATTAAACCTGGATTAACGCTATAACCACTGCAATGCTAATAATATCAATACAGTCTTAATTGTCTTCAAATATAACTCCAGAAACAAATCATTTCAGATTAAAAAGGAAAACTGGATGGCACAATGTAAATAAAACACATCTATGGAGGGTATACTGTCTGAAAATATTTACTATTCTTGTTATAACCTTAAACACATATGCCACATATGTTATATCAAGGTAGCCTAATTCCAGCTTTACTAATTAATTGCCTGAAGAAAAATCTGCATCTAAAATTTAATTACAATATATTTTGAAACATGTTAAAATTGTTTAAGAGCAAAGGCCTCACTTACAGTTTTTTCAATAATTTCTTTATTTTGAAATCTGAGGTCCATATAAAACTTGTTCATTTCTTGTTCATTTTTCAGCAGTCTGGCTTCACGAAAGACTGACATATCATTCCGTAACTGAGCTTCAGCTTCACTGAGTTTAGCCAGCTGTTGCTGGTAGTTCCAAAGCTCAACATCTGTTCCATTCTTCAGAGGTGGAACTTCTTGGGGTACGTGGACCTCAAGCTCATGTATGGTTTGATCAACCTCTCTGACTTCACACAGTACAAACTGGTATAGATGATAATGTTTAAAGAAGGTTACGAGTAAATAATTGGATAAATGTTGTAGGCAATTAGAATTCAGTTTATTTTGGTATTTTTCACATTTATCCCACAATTTTCCAATAGCTTCCTGAATAGTTTTTCCTGAAAGTGAAATCAAAACAAAATAATATATAATAAGATTTTTAAAATTTAAACTTACCATTTAATCGCAATTGTATATGAATAATAATTTTAGCTTTAGTTTTCAGATTTAGAGATACAGCATGGAAACAAGCCTTTCCGCCCACTGAATCCACACCAACAAGCATTCACCTGTATACTAGTTCTATCCTACACACTAGGGACACTTTACAGTACGCCAATTAACGTACAAACCTGCACGTCTTAGGAAACCAGAGACAAAGCAATTAACTTTAAAAATTCTGGTATTCTTATTTCAAAGTCCCATTTCAGAAATGCATATCACATATTTTTATTTGATTACGTGATACGACATTGTTGGTAATACCAGTATTTATTGCCATGGATAATTGCAGTTTAGAAGATGATACTCAGCCAGCATCTTCAATCCGTTGCGACAAAAGTCATTACAGATTAAACTAAATAGGGAGATAATGTTCAATCTTTCAGGCATAGTAACTGAAATAAGGTAGCACAGTGGCACAATGACAGAGCTGTTACTTCACAGTGCCAGAGACCCGGGTTCGATTCTGACTACGTGTACTGTCTGTGTGGAGTTTGCACATTCTCCCTGTGTTCGTGTGGGTTTTCTCCGGGTGTTTCAGTTTCCTCCCATATTCCAAAACCATGCAGGTTTGTAAGTTAATTAGCTTCTGTAAATTGCCCCGAGTGTGTAGGACACAAAACTGGGAAATCATTGAACTTGTATGAATGGGTTGGTTGGCATGAACTCGGTGGGCCAATATGCACGTTTCCACTCTGTATCTCTAAACTATGCCTTTAAAATTAAAACAAGGCCAAGAGTGTTGTATTGTCATGTGTCCCAGATAGAACAATGAAATTCATACTTGCTGCAGCACAACAGAATAAGTAAACACAGTACACTGTAAACAATATGATAAACAAGAGAAAAAGTGCAGTGTGTACACATACACATACCCACAAGTACACACATATATATATATATATATCCATATATATGTCCACATATATATATCCACACATATATATAATCAACATACACATATATATATATATATATATATCTCCATATATATATATATATATATATATATATATATATATATATATATATATACTCATGTACATATCAGATCTATCTTGTATATATATACTTTTAAAACTCTGTGTGTGTGTGTGTGTGTGTGTGTGTGCGGCATCTTGCCTTTGAAACGTATCTCCTCGAAACCAGAGGCAAAAACGGGGAGATGTTTACATTTTCGGTAGGGATTTACCTTCCGAGGTCAGAAATCGACTCCTCTCAAAATGTGGTAAATTATTTCCCCAGATTTTGAATAATCACTTAAAAAAAAAAAATCGCTGCTTTCCAGCTGCTGACTGCCCACATGTCCACCAATCGAGGTCCACCTGCCTCCTGGCCCCGCTGTGGACTAAAGCATTGTTCGTTCCTTTTTCTCATAGCATTGAATTTTATTGTTTCTCTGTGTCTGTGCCCCTCTCTGTGTCCCTCCACCCCCCCCCCCCTCCCCCTCCCCGGCTCTGGATTAAACATCTGCTGTTTTGCACAAGTTAAGTCACCTCCCCCCCCTCCCCTTTCTTTAAAAGGCGCAGAAAGAACGAGCAGGTTCTTCAGATCCCGAGGACAACTGGTTTATTTTCTGAAGCTCCGCCCCTCCCCCGCCCGCCCGTTCATTCCAGCTGTGGGTTTCCAGAGAGTCAGAGAGTTCTGTCTCTCTCCGCATTTCGCAGCCCACTCACTCGCCCGGCTCCTCCCCCCTCCCCTTCTCACCTCCTTCCCTCTCCTCTCTACCCATCACAGGGGACGACCTCCTCTCCAGGGAGGCCCAATCGTCTGCCCCCCCCCCCCCCCCCGGCCTGGCTCTGTCACGCTGGTGGGTGCGCTTCCCTTAGCGGAAGCCACGATTGGCTGGTCCCCCCGCTGCTTTTCACCGTCCTCAGATCAGGCCCCCGCGAGTTACCGCCCCTCCCCTCTCCTCTCTCTCTCTCCCCCCCCTCTCTCCCCCCCTCTCTCCCCCCCTCTCTCTCTCTCTCCCTCCCCCTCTCCCTCCCCCCTTCCTCACCCACCCCCAGCCCTCCTCCACCCTCCCTCCACTAAACCCCCCTCCACATCCTCCCCCCCACCCCTCCCCTTTCCCTCCACCCCCTCCCCTAACACCTTCCCTCCACCCCCTCCCATCCCCCCCCTTCCCACCCCCGCCTCTCAGCCTCCTCTCGCTCCTCCCAGCTCTCTCCCGTCCTCCCCCACCCTCCATCTCCTCCTCCCCTCCACCCCCCCCTCTCCCTCTCTAGACGCACCTGCGAGATGGGGGCTATGCGTCAGTGGATAGGGTTATGGGGTAAAAGGAGATAATCTATATACTTTTAAAACTGTGTGTGTGTGTGTCATTTTGCATGTGAAACGTATCTCCGCGAAAAGCAGACACAAAAATGCAGAGATTTTTACAATTTCGGTAGGGATTTAACTTATGAGTTCAGAAATCCACTCCTTGGTCAATTATTTCCCCAGATTTTCAATAGAATTGTTCACAAAACTCAATTTTTTAAATATAAACGCCGCTCACCAGCTGCTGACGTTACAATGCCTACATGCCCACCAGCGTCCTGCCCTCCCCCCCCCCCCCCCCCCCCCCCCGCCGCTGTGGGTTAAAGGCGCAGAAAGATCGAGAAAGTTCTGCAGAACAAAGATTCTACAGTTCCGTTCCGCTATAGCTTCTTTGTTCTACAGATCTCGGGGCAGCGACTCCTCACGCCCTGAACATCTCCTCATAAGTTATGCAGCTCCGTTCCGCTACCGCTGAACTTTCTCCTCATAATAATCACAATAAAGTGCATATTATTACCTTTAGTTTCACAAAGTAATTCGTGCGAGAAGCCTGCTGCCACTGCCACACTAGGCCAGGGAAATCCTTTTTCGGCAGCAAATATAATGGTATTATACAGATAGTCAAGAAGAATGCCCGGCTTTAAATCTCTCTCTTCATCAAATTCATCCCAATTTAGCAATTTTGTTAAAAGCTGACGACCATCTTCTTTCTTAAACCAAACAAAAAAATATTTGGAAATATACCTAATGATCAGAAATCCTTTTGCAAGGAAAATGCACAACTCAATAACCATGAGCACGTTTGCCAAAGGTACACGACAATGTCAGTTTTCCACAAGGGAAGGCACAATGGCACATGCAGTAGAGCTGCTGCCTGGCAGCTCCAACAAATGCAGCTTTGATCCTGCCCTCAAGTGTTCCTGTATGGAGGCTGTGTTATCCCTGTGATTGCATGGGTTTCATCGGAGTGCTCGGATTTCCTCCCAAGTCCTAGACTTGTATGGGTTGGTAGGATAATTGGCATACACTGCCAATTGCTCCCATTGTGTACATAGGTGATACAATCAGGGCATGGAGGTGAGGAATTTAAGAGAATGCGGGGGAAATATTTTTAAAAATTGAATGAATGAAGAGGTTGCTTGATGGTCTACATGGATTTGGTGGGCTCTGGAGCAAACAAGCAGTCAACAATTTGCTTCCAGACTTGTAAATCTAGTCTAATTTACTGTTAAAATGGGGAATATGATTTCCAATATTTCTTGGGGATGTGGACATAAACCAAGTAAAATTTCCAGAGTCACTCCAAACACTGAACTAACCAGGTGTCATGGCAGAATCTAAAAAGTAGCAATGATCGACTGCAAATACTCCCAGTAAGATGTGGGACTGAGGTGCAATAGCTAGAAGTACCCAATAACCAGACACTAGTGTAGTCACAACAAGTACAGGTATAACCATATAACAATTACAGCACGGAAACAGGCCTTCTCGGCCCTTCCAGTCTGTGCCGACCATTTATTTTCCCCTAGTCCCATCTACCTGCACTCAGACCATACCCCTCCATTCCCTTCCCGTCCATATACCTATCCACTTTACTTTTAAATGTTAAAATCGATCCTGCCTCCACCACTTCTGCTGGAAGATCATTCCACACAGCCACCACTCTCTGAGTAAAGAAGTTCCCCCTCATAGAAACATAGAAAAATAGGTGCAGGAGTAGGCCATTTGGCCCTTCAAGCCTGCACCGCCATTCAATGTGATCATGGCTGATCATCCAACTCAGTATCCCGTACCTGCCTTCTCTCCATACCCCCGATCCCTTTAGACACAAGTGCCACATCTAACGCCCTCTTAAATATAGCCAATGAACTGGCCTCAACTACCTTCTGTGGCAGAGAATTCCAGAGACTCACCACTCTTTGTGTAAAGAATGTTTTCCTCATCTCGGTCCTAAAGGAATTCCCACTTATCCTTAGACTGTGACCCCTTGTTCTGGACTCCCCCAACATCGGGAACATTCTTCCAGCTTCTAGCTTGTCCAACCTCTTAAGAATTTCTATAAGATCCCCCCTCAATCTTCTAAATTCCAGCGAGTACAAGCCGAGTCTATCCAGTCTTTCCTCATATGTAAGTCCTGACATCCCAGGAATCAGTCTGGCGAATCTTCTCTGTACCCCCTCTATGGCAAGAATGTCTTTCCTCAGATTTGGAGACCAAAACTGTACGCAATACTCCAGGTGTGGCCTCACCAAAACCCTGCACAACTGCAGTAGAACCTCCCTGCTCCTATACTCAAATCCTTTCGCTATGAATGCTAACATACCATTTGCTTTCTTCACTACCTGCTGCACCTGCATGCCTACTTTCAATGACTGGTGTACCATGACACCCAGGTCTCGTTGCATCTCCCCTTTTCCTAATCTGCCACCATTCAGATAATAGTCTACCCTCATGTTTTTGCCACCAAAGTGGATAACCTCACATTTATCCACATTATACTGCATCTGCCATGCATCTGCCCATTCACTCAACCTATCCAAATCACCCTGCAGCCTCCAAGCATCCTCCTCACACCTAACTATACCCCCCAGCTTGGTGTTATCTGCAAATTTGGAGATGTTGCATTATGTTACCCCTAAACTTCTGTAACTGTAAGCGTGGAAACAGGCCCTTCGGCCCAACTTGCCCACGCCACTCAACATGCCCCATCTATACTAGTCCCACCTGCTCTCCATTTGGCCCATATCCCTCCAAACATATACTATCCATGTATCTGTCTATATGCTTCTATAAACATTGCCTCAACTATCTCCTTTGGCAGTTCATTCCATACAGCCACCACACTTTGTGTAAAAAAGTTATCCCCCAGGTTCCTATTAAATATTTTCCCCCTTCACCCTGGTGGGTGGATAACAAGAGGACAGGGTGATGCTGTGGAGCCCCAAAAATTATAGTCAGTCTCACTTGAATATAACAGAAATATAACAGAAACGGAAAATATTCACACACATATAAAAAACAAATGCACAAATGAGGTCAAAAAGACAAAACGAATGTCCCCAAGTCTATGTACTTCACAGCTTATTGGAGATTGTAGTGTTTAATAGCCTGATAGCTATAAGGGTAGGTCGGGCCGGTGGTCGAGAACAAGGTCAAAGGTGGGCAAAAGCAGCCGAGGCCATGGGTACTGGCGGTCAAGGATGGGTTGATGGTGGGTACCAGAGGTTGGATGCGCCACCGAGAATGAAGGAGGACCCGGCATGGGGGAACCGCCGAGAGGGAGAACAAAGGATGACCTGGCGTGGGAGGATCAACGAGAACTAAGGAGACCAAAATGAAATACTTTGTAACTTTGTCGATGCCCTCTATGTGATGACTCTTTGCGTACCTTGCAAAACAAAGAATTTCACTGTGACGTCGCATGTGATAATAAATTTTTTGTTCGCTCATTCCTGAAGCTGGACGTTAGTTTTCAGGTTCCTGTACCTTCTTCCCGATGGCTGGGGTGAAATGAGTATGTGGAGCTTTGTTACATGCAGATTTTAATTGGCTGCTCAGCATCTAGTGGTTCCACAGAGCTAACCAGCTAGCTGTAGTTAGAGCATTCCTGATTTTATCAGTGAGGAGTGTGAAAATCAGAAACGTGTTGGAGGTCAGGTGCTGCTGACCAATAATCAGGTGTTAACTGTGCAACCCTCACACAAACCAACTTTCCTTCTATTGACTCCATTTATATCTCACGCTGCCTCGGCAAAGCCAGCAGCATAATCAAGGACGAGTAGCACCATGCCCACTCCCACCTCTCCCCTCTTCCATCAGGCAAAAGGTATAGAAGTATGATAACGCTCAGCTCCAAATTCAGGGACAGTTTCTTTCCAGCTGTTATAAAGCAACTGAATAATCCTACCACCACCAGAGAGCAGTGCTGAACTACTATCTACCTCATTGGTGACCCTCGGACTAACCTTAATCGGACTTTGCTGGCTTGACCTTGCACTAAACGTTATTACCTTATCATTTAGCTATACACTCCAAATGACTCGATTGTAATCTGGTGACTGGATAGCATGCAACAAAAGATCGTCAAGAGTGTTTTATTGTCATATGTCCCAGATAGAACAACAAAATTCTTACTTGCTGCAGCACAACAGAATATGTACACATAGTACATAACGGGAGAAAAAAAGTTCAGTGTGTATATATGCACATACACACATACCCAATAAACAAACAATTATAGTGCAATAATAATAATAAGTCTATTGTAGTTCAGAGCTTATTTGTTGTCATGTTTAATAGCCTGATGGTTGAAGGGAAGGAGCTGTTCCTGAACCTGGACGTTAGTTTCAGGCTCCTGTACCTTCTTCCCGATAGCAATGGTGAAATGAGTGTGAGGCCAGGATGGTGTGGGTCTTTGATGATATTGGCTGCCTTTTTGAGGCAGCGACTTCAATAAATCCCTTCGATGGTGGGGAGGTCAGTGCCGGTGATGGACTGGGCAGTGGTCACCACCTTTTGCAGTCTTTTCCGCACCTGGACGTTCAAGTTGCCGAACCAGGCCATGATGCAACCAGTCAGTATGCTCTCTAATGTGCACCTGTAGAAGTTCAAGAGAATCCTCTTTGACATACCGAATCTCTGCAATCTTCTCAGGATAGGAGCTGATGTGCTTTCTTTATAATTGCATTAGTGTGCTGAATCCTGGAAAGATCTTTGGAAATATGCACACCCAGGAATTTGAAGTTTTTGACTCTCTCCACCATCGTCCCATTGATATAAACAGGATTGTGGGTCCTCAACCTTCCTCTTCCAAAGTCCACAATCAGTTCCTTGGTTTTACTGATGTTGAGAGCCAGGTTGTTATGCTGGCACCATTTGGTCAATCAGTCTTCTTCTTCTTCTTTCGTGTGGCCTGCACAGCCTAAAGTTGTAGGACAACTTCTTCCATTTGATCTTCTGTTTGTGCAGGTCGAGTTTATTGCATTAGTCGAAACAGGGCGGACCACGTGAAGGTTGCAATCTTCCACCCTGTTAATCAGTCAATCTCACTTCTGTACTCTGACTCATGTGTAATTCGTCCAACAACAGCGGTGTCATCGGCGAACTTGATGATGGAGTTCACACCATGTCCGGCTACACAGTCATGAGTATAGAGCGAATACAGCAGAGGGCTGAGCACGCAGCCTTGAGGTGCTCCCATACTGATTGTTACTCACGATGAAGTCACTGTACCTTGGTACACGTGACAATAAACTAAACTAAACTGTTTATAGGCTCTTGTTCTGTCTGAACTGGCTGCAGTTTTGCTACATCTTAATGCTTCGAGTGATATTTTATTGGCCGTAATGGACTCAGGGATGCCCCAAGGTTGTGAAAGGAGCTGTAAAAAAATATTTTTTGTCATTGGGCAGAGGAGCATTATGATACGATGCGATAGAATCGACCACTACACCTGTGGGAACTGTGTCCAGATGCAGTTCCTCAAGGACTGAGTAAGGTAACTAGAGCAGCAGCTGGATGACCTGCTGTCCACCCGGGAAGACAAAAGCATCCTGGAGAGGACCTACAGTCAGGTCGTCACTCCAAGAGTACAAGAGGTGTGACGGTTAGAGACGTAAAGGAAGGGGATGAAACTAGTGCAGGAGACCTCAGTGGAAGTGCCTCTTGAAAACCCTCTTGGGAGCTGTCAGGGCCGACGATGCTTCCAGTCCGCCCGATGGACAAGTCTGTGACTCGAATCAGACTTGCAGAGCCATAGTGGTGGGTGACTTCATTATCAGAGGTGCAGACAAGAAATTCTGTGGCAACAGGCAAGACTCGAGGAAGGTGTGTTGCCTCCCTGGTGCCATGGTCCAAAATGCCTCAGACCGACTTAAAAACATCCTTGAGAGGGAAGGTGAACAGCCGGAAGTAGTTGTGCATGTAGGCACAAATGACGTGGGTAAGAAGAGGAAGGAGGTTCTGCAATGTGAGTATAGAGAACTAGGTAGGAGGCTGAAAAGCAGGACTTCTAGGGTGATTATCTCTGGGTTGCTTCCAGTACCTCATGCTAGTAAGGGTGAGAACAGCGAGATAGGGGATCTGAATGTGTGGGTGAATTGGTGCAGGGGGCAGGGGTTTAGATATCTAGATCACTGGGATCTCTTCTGGGCAGGGCTGACGTACAAAAGGGATGGGTTGCACCTTAATTGGAGGGGGACGAACATTCTGGCAGGCAGGTTTGCGAGTGCAACACGGGTTATTTTACACTAAACAGTGGAGGGGTAGAGTCAACAACGTGGAAGCGTATGCTTGCAGTTACTGTAGTTGTACAGGGCCCTGGTGAGATCGCACCTGGAGTATAGTGTGCAATTTTGTCCTAATTGAGGAATTCCTAATTTGAGGAAGGACATTATTGCTATTGAGGGAGTGCAGCATAGGTTCACCAGGTTAATTCCCAGGATGGCGGGATTGACATATGATGAAAGAATGGGTCGACTGGGCTTGTATTCATTGGCATTTAGGATGAGAGGATCTCTTATAGAAACATAAAATTCTTGAAGGATTGAATAGGCTATATGCAGGAAAAATGTTCCCAATGTTCGGGGAGTCCATAACCAGGGGTCACAGTTTAAGAATAAGTGGTTGGTCAATTAGGACTGAGATAAGGAAAAACTTCTTTACCCAGAGAGTTTTGAATCTGTGGAATTATCTGCCACAGAAGGCAGTGGAGGCAGATACCAATTTAGATGATCAGCCATGATCATATTGAACGGGATACCAATTTAGATGATCAGCCATGATCATATTGAATGGCAGTGCTGGTTCGGTGCCGAATGGCCAACTCCTGCACCTATTTTTCTACGTTTCTAGACCTTTATGTGTCCCAGGAGGGAAATTGTTCTACCAACAGTCATAAAACACTAAATACATGAAACATTAAATTAAAGTCATGAGTGAAAAGGATTGGGGATGTGCAAAGATTGGGTAGGAGGGGGGTGGGGATGAGGGGAGTCAGCGTCAGTCTACCCTACAACAGAAGGGGGACGAGTTGTATAGTTTGACAGGCACAGGGAAGAAGAATCTCCTGTGGCGTTCCGACCTGCATCTTGGTGGAACCAGATACTCCTCAGGTTGACCAGTGGGTCATGGAGAGAGTGAGCTGTATTGTCCAGGATGCTCCGCTGTTTGAGGAGCATCTTCCCCTTGAAGACTACATGCTATGAATCCATCTCCGCCACCAGGATGGAGCCAGCCTTCCTGATGATTTTGTTAATCCTATTGGTGGCCGTGGCCTTCGCCCTGCTGCCCCAGCATATGGCAGCGAAGAAGGTGGCACTGGCTACCACCGATTGGTAGAACATCTGCAACATCTTACTGCAGACATTGAAGAAGCGAAGCCTTCTCAAAAAGTGCAGCCGGCTCTGTCCCTTCTTGTACTGGGCCTCAGCTTTCCTGGACCAGTCAAGTTTACTGTCCAGGTACACTCCAAGGTATTTGTACTCCCTGGTAAACTGCACATCCACACCATCGATGGAGACAGGGGATAGGGGTGCTCCTCTCTTCCTAAAATCCCTGGTCTTGTCGGTGTTGAGCTGCAGGTGATTCAGCCCACACCACTCAACAAAGTCGTTGACTACACCTCTGTATTCAGCTTCCCTCCCCTAACTGATGCAGCCCACAATTGCAGAATCATCCGAAAACATCTGCAGATGGCAGGAGTCTGAGGAGTTATATCTGAAGTCTGAGGTGTAGATGGCGAACAGGAAGGGAGAGAGAGCCGTCTCCTGTGTTGCTCACTATCATATCCAAGACACAGTTCTGTAGCCTGACATATTGTGGTCGTCCAGTCAGGTAGTTGGTGATCCAGGACACCAATGGAACATCCACCCGCATCTTCGTCAGTTTGCTCCCTAGCAGTGCAGGCCGGATGGTGTTAAAAGCACTGGAGATGTAAAAAACATGACTTTCACAAAGCTTTCCGGCTTATCGAGGTGAGCATAGGATGATGGCATCCTCAACCCCCATCTTTGTTTGGTAAGCAAACTGCAGAGGGTACAGGTAGGGTTTAACCAGAGGTCGCAGCAGAGTGAGCACCAACCTCTCAAGGAACTTCATGATGTGTGAAGTCAGCACCACCTGTCTGTAGTCATTGGAGGAGCTGGGGCGTGTCCTCTTTGGTACAGGAACCAGGCAGGATGTCTTCCACATCACAGGAACCCTCTCCAAGCTCAGGCTCAGGTTGAAGACAAGCTGTAGTACTCCACACAACTGGCTGTCACGCCTTGAGTACCCTAGGGCTGACACCATCGGGACCCTTAGATTTGCCTGGGCGGAGTCTATTCAGCTCTTTCCTCACCTGCTCAGCCATGATGGCCAGGGGCGACAAAGAAAGGGTAGAGGAAGTGGATCAGGGGGTTTGAGGGGGAGCGTAAGGGGGAGGGTGGGCAGAGGCCTCTCCATCAAACCTATTAAAAAACAGGTTTAGCTCGTTGACACAGTCCTGATTGCTTTCCCTTTCCACTGGTCTTCTTGTAGCCTGTAATGTTCTTCATACCACTCCACACATCCTCATGCTGTTCTGCTGAAGTTTCATCTCCAGCTCCCTTCTGTAGTCATCCTTGCCCTATCTCAGTCTCACCTTTTGGTATTTCTGCACCCGTTTCACCTTCTCCCTGTCACCATTCCTGAAGGCCCGCTTCCTCTGGTTGAGAAGGGCCTTTATGTCACTGGTGGCCCAGGGCTTGTTGTTATCCACACAGAAGTTTATGTAGCTGGTAACAGTCCGTAAGTCCATCAATGTCCTCTCCATGGAGACCACAGCGTGTGTCCCAGTCTGTGACCTCAAAACAGTCCTGTATGATATTTCATATAATCTGTACGAGTCTGAGTCACAATTCTATTCGATAGTCACAAGTCTATCTGAGTCACAAGTCTATACTTTCATGCTGAAAGTAAGCATGCAGGTACAGCAGGCAGTGAAGAAAGCTAATGGCATGTTGACCTTCATAAAGGGAGGATTTGGGGATAAGAGCAAAGAGGAACTTCTGCAGTTGTTTAGGGCCCTGGTGAGACCACACCTCTAGTATTGTGTGCAGTTTTGGTGTCCTAATTGAAGGAAGGCCATTCTTGCTATTGAGGGAGTGCAACATATGTTCACGAGGTTAATTTCCAGGATGGCGGAACTGTCAGATAATAAAAGAATGGAATGCCTGGGCTTATATTCACTGGAATTTAGACGGATGAGAGGGGATCTTATAAAAACATAAAATTATTAAGGGATTGGACACGCTAGATGCAGGAAACATGTTCCCGATGTTGGGAGAGTCCAGAAGCAGGGGTCACAGTTTAAGAGTAAGGGGTAGGTCATTTAGGACTGAGATGAGGAAACACCTTTTCACCCAGAGAGTTGTGAATTTGTGGAATTCTCTGCCTCAGAAGGCAGTGGAGGCCGATTCACTAGAGAGTTAGATAGAGCTCTTAGGGCTAGCGGAATCAAGGGTTGTGGGGAGAAGGCAGGAACGGGGTACTGATTGTAGATGATCAGCCATGATCACATTGAATGGCGGTGCTGGCTCGAAGGGCCGAGTGGCCTACTCCTGCCACTATTTTCTATGTATCTTTACAGGTGTTGATTCCCCAATTAGCATCTCACAAGCCACTAAATTCAAGAATGGAGGATGAAGGTACTCGGGTTTCCTGTATGGGGGGATATGGGCCAAACGCCGGCTTGCCTGAAGAAGGCTCTCGACCCGAACCGTCACCCATTCCCTTTCGCCAGAGATGCTGCCGGTCCCGCTGAGTTACTCCAGCATTTTGTGTCTATCTCTAGTTTGGACGAGGTGGGCCGAAGGGCCTGTTTCATAGATAAATGATTATGTCCTTTTCCCCATCCGCTCGCCCTCGCTCCATCCTTTACACCAACCCCTGCTTTCCTTCTGTCTTTGCCGCTACCCCTCAGGATTGCCCAGTGAGGGTACAAGCGGTTATGTCGCTCCTGTGCGGGTCCACGCCCGCTCCCCGGCCCTGTTACCCCGGGCCGCCGCCCCCTGCCCTCCCCTGGCCCGGCGTCACCTGCAGCCTCAGCAGCCGCCACACGTCCTCCGCCGTCAGCGAGCTCATGGTTGCCAGGTGACGGCGTCCGAGTCACTTCCGGGGCACTCGTCGCGTGAGAGGGCAACATCTGGGCCCACGTTCCATCAATCACTCACATCTGTCTCAATCTATATATTTTTTTAGAATGCTTTTCCACATCTTGTGAAAACTGGTGGAACATCTCGATTTGATACAAAACGGTTCGATTTTTTTCCCAAAAGTGTTCAGAATTGTCAAAGTCAAATGTGTTAACTTTGTAACCACAAGGAACTGCAGATGCCTTGTCACTTTTTTTTTAAAACCGACACAAACGCGCTGGAGTAACACAGCAGGTCGGACCAAAGATCTTTGGGTCGGACAGCATTCCTGCAGAACATGGATATCCGATGTTTCAGGTCGGGAACCTGCCTCAGATGCATTGTAATAGTGGGGAGATGCCGGATGATAGGTGAGGGGCAGGACAAAGTCTGGCAAGTGCTAATCTTATAATAAGGGCGGTCGGTTGTCAGATGGTTGGACAATGACCTAAGATGAAAAAGTAAAACGTATCAGATAAGGCTAGAAGAGATGTGAAATTTGGTGAGAGGAAGGGATATAGGTGGATGTGGGTGGGGAAAGGAAATAGAGAAATGGATGCACATCCAGATGGGCACAAGGGAGAGAGGCAGAAACAAGGGGGAGGTTTGTGGGTTACTTATCTAAAATTGGGGGGATTCAATGTTTATTCCGTTGGGATATAAACTACCCAAGTTGAATAAGAGGTGCTATTCCACCAGTTTGTGTGTGACCTCACTCTGACAATGGACGAGGCCCGGGACAGAAAGGTCAATATGGGAATGGGAGGGGGAGTTAAAATGGTTAGCAATCTGGAGATTAGGCAAGCCTTGGTGGACTGAGGGCAAGTGTTTGGTGAAATGGTCGCCTAGTCTACTTTAGGTCTCGTTGATATAAAGGAAACCACATTGGGAGCACCGAATACAGCAGATGAATTTAGGGGAGGTTTACATGAACCTCTGTCTACTGGGGTCCCTGTGAGGGAGGAGCTATGGGGACAGGTGTTACATTTCCTGCAGTTGTAGGGTTAATTTCCTGGGAAGGGGGTGGTTTGGGTGGGAAGGAATTGTTAACTTTGTTGTGATGCTGTATCTATGAAAATGGAATGTAAAATAACGTTGCTGCACTGTAAGTAGGAGCATGAAAAGCAAGGAGAGCAGGCAAACATATAATCCTGCTCCCACTTCTTGGTGCCCTTTTCTATGTTCAAGAGACTTCATACTTTTTCTGGTCCTAACAGATAATTATTAACCAGTATGCTAACTCTATGTCCCTCTCCATAACTATCCATCTATCCCTAATCTTCATGTTTCCACTTATTCTCTTCTAGACCACCTCCCCACCAGCTGAGTATGTATGTATTCCTAGTCAGTCGTATTCTGCTTTTGTAAATCGAAAGGGCTACCAATTAGGCAAGAAATAGTATGAGCACATAAAAGGAAAATAGGTTAGCATACTTCCTGCGTTAACTATCACTTAATCTGTGAAATATGAAACATTTCAACCACAAAGAGCTAAGCACTCTGACGTCTTTTGTTGGAAGTATACAACTCTTAAGGTGTAGCGAGTACATGATCCAAATAAACTAAAGCGAGGATGGAGACTGTTGATAAAAAAAAGAGGCAGTTTGACCTGGCCTCGTGTTAGAGTATGGCTAGGGATATGTTACTATTTAAAAGATGCTATATAAATACAGACACGTGTTTTGTTTGTAAATCAGCGTTTGCAGTTCATTGTGTCTATATAAAAGCACGTTGTGAAGTACTGAGGGTTACACAAAAAGCTGGAGAAACTCAGCGGGTGCAGCAGCATCTAAGGAGCGGAGGAGATAGGCGACGTTTCGGGTCGAGACCATTCTTTGTGAAGTACTGAGACTAGTTTTGGGGACTCATTGGGAATGTATACGCATACCCTAAATTCCCAGTTACCTGGCTACATCAACGACTGGAATTGAAAGAACCTCTAACTGTATTCTACGTTCAGAGTGGGATAGATCCCTGTGAACAAAAATATAAACTGCGCCTCACTCCACATTCCATTTCCATTCTCTTGAGCCCCCGCCCTTCTTTTTAAACCACCAATTTCCCCCATCTCAGTATAGCCCAATTGCCCGCTTTACAATCTGAAGAAGGTTCCCGACTCGAAACGTCGCCTCTCCATGTCTGCAGAGATGCTGCCTGACCCACCGAGATACTCCAGCACCTTGTGTCGTCCCTTATAATCCGGCTTGCCTGAACTCAATTACCATTGTAGAGATACCTCTCCCCAGCGCAATGTAACAAGTGATGCACTATCTGTTGTAAACACAGAATTATATACTGCTTCTCCCAACCTAACTTGACAGCCAGCTCCGTAATGTTCGTAAAATGATAGATGTTATAATTACAACAGGTGATCAGAAAACAATTCTAAAACAAGGGTGCCCCGGGCAATAATTGAGATCTCGTTTAGCCAGTCAATATCACTAGTCTGAAGAAGGATCTCGATCCGAAACGTCACCCATTTCTTCTCTCCAGACATGATGCCTGGTCCGCTGACTTACTCCAGCTTTTTGAGTCCATCTTCGAGTTATTTTGTGTCTATCTATTTAATTGTCCAATCTGAAAGGCATGTGAATATAATGGGCGGACCAGTTGCGTGATTGACAGGGTGCCCGGGGATCTGTGTGCTCGCGGTCGGTGCTGCTGTTGCAGCCGAGTACTCGGAAAGGCGAAGCATAAAGATGCGGCAATGTGGCGACTTTACAGCGATTACTGTACCAAATGGGAAGTAAAGCAATCAAAAATGAAAAAACAATTGCATAACTATATTTGTTAGTCAGAAGAGAATCTTATGACTGGATTTTCCGTACGTCAGGATGGCCGAGCGGTCTAAGGCGCTGCGTTCAGGTCGCAGTCTCCTCTGGAGGCGTGGGTTCGAATCCCACTTCTGACACATTTTTCTTAAAACAAATAATTTATAAATAACAACCAGGAATGAACGAAAATGTAAATAATTTCAATTTCAAGCCTATCTTTTAGAAAATATTGTTTATCCATAAACAGGCAGGAGAAAGCAGGTACTCTCAACATTTTAGAAGAGTTCAAACAAACAAGTTGAATTGTCAGTTACAGGACAGATGCTAAGGAATGGGATTAGTATAGATAGGTACTTTATGATAGGCATGAACATTGACTGAAGACCCTGGTGCTGTATTGCACATCTCTAAGGATTTGGATTGGCTTCGATATTACATTTGCTTACAATATTCACAATACAATTCCAAGTCTTTTGCGGCTTGAATATATATTCATAATATGTGTAGCTTAACTATATATTCAAAATATATTCATGAGTCTGTGGAATTCTCTGCCTCAGAGGGAGGATGTGGCCAGCTCTCTGGATACTTTCAAGAGAGAGCTAGATAGGGCTCTTAAAGATAGCGGAGTCAAGAGATATGGGGTGAAGGCAGGAACGGGGTACTGATTGGGGAGCTCAAGAAAAATGTAGCTGATTGTAGAGATCATTGTTAGCTGAGTTAGTCATGCACAATTTTACGGTAAATATCTGATGACAAATGATAAATGATAAATGAAAAGATTATATCAAGTGTATGTAGAGTGATACAATATAGGTAGTTTCTGACTTGGAGAGAAATCGACAAACCCTTATGTAACACAGGTTCTACATGTAACCGCAATTTTGGTGTCATCTGCAAATTAACGAACCATGCCATCCACATTCTCTTCGAAATCATAAATATATACAACAAATAACAAAATCCAGTACCAGTCCCTGCAACACTTGTGGTTATATGCATTCCATATGAAAAGCAAATCTCTACTACCATACTACTACCATACGCTGCATCATACTACTAAACCAATTTTGTATTCAATTTTCTGTCTCATGCTGAATTCCATGTATTTTTAACCTTCTAGACTAGCCAACCATGTACCATTACAATCAGGTCCTGCTCCATTTTTGGTCTCCAGTTGAAGCGTAAACTTTATTGAGTGATTACTGCAGTGCAATTGTGGGGGATGGGTCATATCTGCACCATCTCCGGCAATATGGAGAGCACCTGGCATATAATAATCAAGTTATTTTCCCTGACTGACAGCAAATGATGCTGCCAACATGCCAGTCTTTTCTTTGTCGTACTGCATCCAGTTCTTGATACTTCCTCTTTGGTATAGAAGAATGAGAGATAATCTTACTAAACAAAGTTTGAAGGACTAATTGACCCGTTCTTGCTCCTGTTGCGTTTCTGATGTTCTCCTGTAGGATTGGGGTGGTTTGATGCCCTTGTATGTGCTCCCATCAGAGCCTCAAAGTGCTTGTTTTTTTTCTGAATGTTTTTCTGCCAGTTTTAATGATCCAAAACCAGGGATTTCCTTGATTCTATGAACATATTAAATTTTTCAAGGTTTAGAGGTTTTTGGAGCATTTTGTTGTCCTTCTGAAAAAAAATGTGCTTGCTTTAGAAACATGCTGTCAGGCATATAGATGATACCACTTTCCCAACTAAGCTAGTTGAGCATGATCAAAGGCTCAATATTGGAGAAGTTGGTTTGGGATAAGGCATCGACATTTGTTTAACTTTGATGCTGATCGGTTTGGAAGATTTCACAAAGGCAGCTTTGGTGGCATTTCTTCAGTATATTGAGGTGCCTACAATGTTTCTATATCTCAAACCCATATTCAAGGGCAGGGATCAATGCTGCCTGCTACTTTTGAGATCTTGATCTTCACTTTTTTTCCACAGGTGGAGGAAGGCAGTACTAAAGTATTGGAAGTGATAGTAGGTTACTATTGGTATCTGCTCTTAGGACTGGCTCCTAAATTAAGGCAAATTAAGCATAGCTGTGCAGCATGTTAGGTTAGCATACAGACCAGCCTGACTTCGGTGGTGGGAAACATGCTGGAGTAAATTATTAAAGAGGTAATAATGGGGCATTTGGATAGCAGTGAAAGGATTAGTGCAAGTCAACATGTATTTATGAAAGGGAAATCATGCTTGACTAATCTTCTGGAATTTTTTGAGGATGTGACAAGTAAAATGGATGAAGGGGTGCCAGTGGAGGTAGTGTATCTAGACTTTCAGAAAGCCTTTGATAAGGTTCCGCGCGGGAGACTGGTGACTAAAATTAGAGCACATGGTATTGGGGGTAGGGTGTTAACATGGATAGAAAATTGGTTGGCAACCGGAAGCAAAGAGTAGGAGTGAACGGGTCCTTTTCAGAATGGCAGGCAGTGGCGAGTGGAGTGCCGCAAGGCTCGGTGTTGGGGCCGCAACTGTTTACCATATATATTAATGATTTGGAAGAGGGAATTAGGAGCAACACTAGCAAGTTTGCGGATGACACAAAGCTGGGTGGCAGTGTGAACTGTGAAGAGGATGTTAGGAGGTTGCAGGGTGACCTGGACAGGTTGAGTGAGTGGGGCAGATGCATGGCAGCTGCAGTATAATATAGATAAATGTGAGGTTATCCACTTTGGCGGCAAAAACAAGGGGGCATATTATTATCTCAATGGGGTTAGGTTAGGTAAGGGGGAGGTGCAGCGAGACCTGGGCGTCCTTGTACACCTGTCACTGAAAGTTGGCTTACAGGTACAGCAGGCAGTGAAGAAAGCTAATGGAATGTTGGCCTTCATAACAAGAGGATTTCAGTATAGGAGTAACGAGGTTCTTCTGCAGTTGTATAGGGCTCTGGTGAGACCACATCTGGAGTATTGTGTACAGTTTTGGTCTCCTAATTTGAGGATGGACATCCTTGTGATTGAGGCTGTGCAGCGTAGGTTCACAAGATTGATCCCTGGGATGGTGGGACTGTCATATGAAGAAAGATTGAAAAGACTAGGCTTGTATTCACTGGAGTTTAGAAGGATGAGGGGGAATCTTATAGAAACATATAAAATTATAAAAGGACTGGACAAGCTAGATGCAGGAAAAATGGTCCCAATGTTGGGCGAGTCCAGAACCAAGGGCCACAGTCTTAGAATAAAGGGGATGTCATTTAAGACTGAGGTGAGAAAAAACCTTTTCACCCAGAGTTGTGAATTTGTGGAATTCCCTGCCACAGAATGCAGTGGAGGCCAAATCACTGCATGGATTTAAGAGAGAGTTAGATAGAGCTCTCAGAGCTAGTGGAGTCAGGGATATGGGGAGAAGGCAGGCACGGGTTATTGATAGGGGATGATCAGCCATGATCACAATGAATGCGGTGCTGGCTCGAAGGGCCGAATGGCCTCCTCCTGCACCTATTTTCTATGTTTCTATGTTTCTATGTTGGTGATTCCTGATCTTCAGGGTGTTCAATGTGAAACATATCCTTGTATACTTCAGTTTAGGGCAGCACAGTGGTACAGCGGTAGAGTTGCTGCCTTACAATATCAGAGACCCGGGTTCAATCCTGATTACGGGTGCTGCCTGTACAGAGTTTGCACATTCTCTCTGTGACCGTGTGAGTTTTTCTCTGGGCGCTCTGGTTTTTTCCCACATTCTAAAGACGTACAGATTTGTAGGCTAATTGTCTTCGGTAAAAATTGTAAATTATCTTTTTTGTGTAGGATAGTGCCAATGGATGGAGTGATCGCTGGTCGATGCGGACTCAGTGGGCCGAAGGGACTGTTTCTGTGCTGTAACTCTAAGTAAGTAAGTAAGTAAATAAGTAAGTTTATTGGCCAAGTATTCACATACAAGGAACTCTAAAGTCTAAAGGAATCAATATTAATTAACAGTTTGGTCTTCACAAGTCAGCAGATATATCCGTGAACTGCAACTCAATAACTAATGTTGGTGAGATTTTATTTCTGGAATAAACTGAGACAGGTTTTAAAAGTTTTCTGCTCATCCTGTAGATGAGCTTAACTTCAGAGAGAGATGAAGAGGTGAAGCTACACAATAATGTCTTAATTATAATGGGATGCTCTCCTATTTTCTACTCTTCACTTAATAAAGGGTGAGAAAGGTAAGTAGAAGATTGGTATTATTGTGGAATAGAAAAATATTTTGTCACTACAACAGCACCCTACAATCCTCAAGTTTCTGAAGGGTCCTTTAAGATGCAAATATACGGAAGGCAAAAATATGCATGGAAAATTATTAAACTTTTTATAGTTTGATATATTAAGTTGCCTGTTCAAGACACATAAAGGATTGCAAGTAATTCTCCAAGTTTCGTGGGCAACATTATCAGTTCACAGCACTAAACCAGATTTAATCTTCATTCATCTTATTGTTCTTTATGGGACTTTACCGTGCACAGATTGTCATTACAAAACTGCTGACAAAACAACAGTGTGTTTCAAAATTAATTAATTAGCTGTATAGCTCTTGGAGATTCTGAGGAAATGAACAGTACTATGAATGCCACTATTCTCACCATAGATATACCACAGATGGTCAATATCAAATCCCATTATAAAGGTTAAATATCCACCGGGTGGCGCTGCGAGCGGCAGCCTCGCCAACAGCTCGTGTGTTTTTTTTAACTTTTTTGTTATTTTTAGTGCGTCTAAATGTATATTTTAATATTTCTCGGTATTTCTGATGTGGGGGGGGGGGGGGGGGTGGGGGAATAGGGAAACTGTTTTCAGTCATTTACCTCGACGGAGAAGCGAGTTTTATTCATGTCACATCTTCGCCCCCCCCCCCGCGGCCTAACAACTGGTTTGATGTGGCCTTTCCAGACCGGAGACCGGCCCAGAGCTTCAAGCAGCAGGCGCCGGAGACTTACCATTGCGGAGCGTGGGATCCTTTGCCGAGAATCGCCAGTGTTGGGGCTCCGACCGCGGATGCCTGCTGACTTTAACATTGTGGAGCAGTTGTGGAGCTTCTAGCCGTAGGCGTGGCGTGGACTCTGACTGCAAGGCCTGTGGACTTTAACATCGTGAAGCCGTGGTCTCCGGTAAGAAGCGGCCGATTCGTGAACTCCAAGCCTTGGAGTATGTTCTGATCCATCCCGATGCCGGAGTTTCAATCATCCCGACGAGAGGGCCTGAACATCTGTAGCGGCAACTGTGGAGGGTTCAAGGCCCCGACCTCTGGTGAACCAAGGAGGAAGATGACGGAACTTTATTCACAGTGAAGAATGCTGATTCCTCTGTGGTGGATGTTTATGTTAAATTCTATTGTGTATTGTGTTATTTTTACTTGTATGGCTTTATGGTATCTCAAATATCACTGTACCTTAATTGGTGCATGTGACAATAAATGTGAACATGAACTTGAACATGAACTTAATAGTCAGTGATCCCATGTCCGAAGAAGGGTCTCGACCTGAAACGTCACCCATTTCTTCTCTCCAGAGATGCTGCCTGTCCCAGCATTTTGTGTCTACCTTCGATTTAAATCAACATCTACAGTTCTTTCCTACACATCCCTTGTCCACTCTGGTTATCAGTTTAATGCTGTCAATGTGATTATTTTCTAACCAAAAGAGAATTGTTGGACACTTATTTGCTACATTTCTACAGAATGTCATTGCTACTGTAGATTGTTTATATATTCATTTATTGTTTAATCTGTTCAGTCATTTTTATCTTAGGCCACCGTCCAACAGAATGGGGGGTTTTCAATCAACCCTTCTACTAATTTTAATTTACGTGCATATTGGATAGCTAAGGATACATAGAGAAGTGTAATAAATGAAGACTTACCTAATAGGTATTGAACCTTTGGAAAAAATGTTAAAAATAGAGTGAAAATGTAATACGATCCATATTTTGTTTAAATTTCCATATCCAATAAAAGAAAATCGCAGTAAGTTTGCGTTGGTTTAGTCAGGCAGCATGAATCTATGAAACCTTTAGGCACATATGTGACTTTTAAAAAGAGGAAAGTGAATGATCTACACTGCCTACAGGATTTGTATTTGAGGTTGTAATGGAGAAACTGGTATTGTATGGGTTAATTATGGGTACAGGTGTCAAGAGCAATAATCTACTTTACTCACAAGATAATCTACTTGGCAGGCAACCAGCAAAGAAGAAACTATTATGAATTTGTAAATGAGGAATTTATTAATTTAGAAAATTACTTCACTGTATTGTAAGAAGTAACACATTATCGTAAGCAATTGTAAACTTCTGCAACTTGGAATTGCTGAGACTGTTCCAGTGTTACAGTTTTTTTTGCTACGCTCAAAATAGAAGCTTAGTTTAGCTCTAATTCGGATCAGTAGCCACATGGATTGAAATCTCACCGGAGAAAACACTGCCTTCAAAACTGAACTGAATCCTTAGTTAAGGTGAGTGGGACTTAAAATTATAGCAATATCTATAAAATGTCATAATGATGAGCAGGATTAGTGCTATTTCTGATAAGAAATGTGGCACTGCAGTTGGGGTAACTGTCTTCACAGTTCCGGCAGCTTGTATTCAATACTTGCCCCTTGGGGCTGTCTGCGTGCAGTTTGCACATTATTCCTGTGACCGTAGGTTTTTCCCCTGGAGTGCCAGTTTTCTTCCATATCCCAAAGACTTGCCTGAAGGTCATTTTGCGAACTTAATTGCTCATCTCACACCATTTAATCTTCGATTACACTACTACACTTGGGCAATTTAGCTCAAGTGTAGGAGTGTAATAGAAAATCAGGCGGTGTGAGATGGGCAATTAAGTCCGGGAATGGGACCAAAGGTATGGGAGCTGGCGCAGAATTGATGGGCTGAATGGCTTTCTTCTATGTCTTAAAAATATATGTAGCATGATAATGTACTTACTGCATTGCCTTTACCATTCAGTCACAGATGATTTAATTTTCTTCACATATATAAATTTAAATACACAAAATGTTTGCTGTAATTTCGATAAACTGGGTTTATGTGTTAATGCTGCTTGTTAATTACAATATTCATGGGTCTAAGTGCTTTTGAAATCTGTACTGGGAGATTAGATGGTTTATAGGTCTAACCCTGGCATTAGAAAACTGATTAGGTCCACATGATTGTCCGCCATGTTGAAGAACACAGCTGGGTTTGCTGTCACTTGAGTATTGCTCATGACTGTGAAGCAGAGTGGCAGAGTGAAGCACGGCAGTTTATTTTTATTGCAAACTTGCATGAATGAAGAATCATGTGTGAAGTAAGTTGGACTGTAATGTGTCATTTTATCAGTATTTTACAATCTTCTGTATATATATATAGCATTTCTGAATTTATTGCTGTTTGTTTAATTCATGTGAGTATTATACACAAAAAATGATATGAATTAAATATCATGGTCATGATACCACCTGCATAACACAATGGAAGTAATTCAATTTTTTTTGCCGAGTGAGTCTTAAAGTTGTTTTACAATGCAGTATATAGTCGAGAGTATGCTTCACATTCAAGAAGCCAGTTTAGATTAGAAATAAATTGAATTTTGTTTAACTTTCTGTCTCTTGATATTTAAATTTAGAACACTATTTCAAAAGCAAACCTTCATTCTTGCTGCAAAATATGATAGGTCAAAATGGCAAAGTAATCTGGATAATATACCCTGTTTCAGACGTTGTGAACATTCACTAGGTTATACTTATTCAATCTTTGTGGGTCAACTTTTACTATGTTAACTTAAATGCTTGCCAAGATAATTTGTTGATAAAAATGGTGTCTAAGTACCCCGGGTTGGATTTTTTTATGTGGCAAGAATTGTGCTGAGTTGGTGGAGAGGTAGACTCTTTGCTTAGTACATCCAGTAAACCTTGAACCCAGCTGATGCTAGTTTGGGGATTTTACATGCACTATAACTGAATTACCTGTCTTGTCAAGTAAGCACTCTCAGAAAAAGACTTGGCTCCAGCATCTGTCATGCTACTTCTTGGATAACAGGACCACAAGAAAATATAAATTGTACTCTTTACATTGAAATCCCTTCTTCAGCACCATTTGTAATGTTAGATCTTAGCTATAAAACCTGGTTGGCATGGAATGTGTTGAGCTGAAAGGCCTATTTCCATATTGTATGACCCAATGATTCTATGACAGGAATAGATGGAAATTGAATAAAATTGCAATAAAAAGAATGCACTTAGCACCTTGAATTTGTATTAACCATGGAATCAATGATCTATTACTCTCCCTGGTATTTCTTAAAACATTAGAATTTCCCAATCTTGAATGGAGATTTCATGGGTTTTCAAAGCAGGGAATATAAATGAATGAAGGAATACGTTTATGGCCAAGTATTCACATACAAGGAATTTGCCTTGGTGCTCTGCCTGCAAATGACAACATGACATACAGTGACAGTTAGGAATGACACATAAAACATTAAACATTAATAATAAAACATTATTGATTAAACATGTGAATTAAATAAAATACTAGAGCAAAAGGTGGCTACAGATTTTTGGTTATTGAGTAGAGGTCCTACTCGTGGAAAAAAAGCTGTTTTTATGTCTGGCTGTGGCAACTTTGACAGTCTGGAGTCGCCTTCCAGAGGGAAGTGATTCAAAGAGTTTATGGCCAGGGTGAGAGGGGTCAGAGCTTATCTTACCCGCTCGCTTCCTGGCCCTTGCAGTGTACAGTTCGTCAATGGAGGGAAGGTTGCAGCCAATAGCCTTCTCAGCTGATTGGACGATTCGCTGCAGCCTCCAGATGTCGTGCTTGGTGTCTGAGCCAAACCAGACCATGATTGAGAAGGTGAGGACAGACTCTACGATGGCAGTATAGAATTGGACCATCATAACCTGTGGCAGGTTGTGCTTCCTCAGCTGCCGCAGGAAGTATATCCTCTGTTGTGCCTTTTTGACTGTGGAGTCAATGGTGGCCCCCCATTTAAGGTCCTTGGACATGATGGTTCCCAGATGTGACTGTGGTGTTGTTGATGGTGAGTGGGGTGAGGGGCGGGGGAGCTCTCCTAAAGTCTACTATCAATTCCACTGTCTTAAGAGCATTGAGCTCCAGGTTGTTGCGATGGAACCAGGACACCAGCTCTTTCACTTCCTGTCTGTAGGCAGATTCCTCCCCATCTTAGATCAGTCCAATCAGGGTTGTGTTGTCCGCAAACTTGGGAAGCTTGTCAGACGAATCAGTGGAGGTGCAGTTATTGGTGTAGAGAGAGTAGAGGAGAGGGGAGAGGACGCAGCCTTGCGGTGCTCCTATGCTGAGGGTTTGTGGGTCCGAGATGTGCTTTCCCAGCCTCACATGCTGCTTCCTGTCTGTCAGGAAGCTGGTGATCCACCGACAGAGGGGTTCAGGCACAGTCAACTCGGAAAGTTTGGAGTGCAGTAGCTTTGGCAGAATGGTGTTGAATGCAGAGCTAAAATCAACAAACAGGATCCTCGCATAGGTCCCGTGGCGGTCTAGGTGTTGGAGGATAAAGTGCAGGACCAGGTTGACTGCGCCATCCACACATCTATTGGCCCGATATGCAAACTGCAGAGCATCCAGCAGGGGGTTTGTGATATTTTTCAGCTTGGCCAGCACAAGCCTTTCAAGGGTCTTCATGACTACAGAGGGGGTGGAAGATTGCAACCTTTACGTGGTCCGCCCTGTTTCGACTAATGCAATCAACTCGACGTGCACAAACGGAAGATCAAATAGAACAAGTTGTCCTACAACTTTAGGCTGTGCACGCCACACGAAAGAAGAAGAAGATGACTACAGAGGTCACTGCGACAGGCCTGTAGTCATTAAGACCAGTAATCCTTGCCATTTGGGCACAGGGAAAATAGTGTAAACATTGAAGCAGGCAGGGACAGTACAGGTTTGCAGGGACTGGTTGAAAATGTCTGTGAACACCGGTGCCAGTTGTTCGGCACAGAGCTTGAGAGTAGAGAGGGAAACATTGTCCGGTCCTGGAGATTTCTGGCTTTTCTGTCTTTTGAACAGAGGAATGAAGAGATCATTTAGTTCCTCAGGACTGTTTGCTTTGTTATTTGGCATTTTACAATCTTGCATGCTGGCTTGACAGGTAATTCAGAGTGAGTGGCTGGGCTGATGGAGGAGCAGCAACAAGGGTGTGACCCCGCTGCCAGAAGGATTGTCCAGGCTTCTGGAGGGGCAGAACCAAAGGAGTTTTCTGGCTTGTGCAGGAAGGAACTGCAGATGCTGGTTTAAACCGAAGATAGACACAATAAGCTGGAGTAACTCAACGGGACAGGCAGCATCTCTGGAGAGAAGGTTTGGGTGACGTTTCGGGTCGAGACCCTACTTCTGGCTTGTTTGATTAATCGCCATGTCAAATCTGGGACATGCTGGATAACAAACCTGGTTATCATATATTTAAGACAAAAGACAAGAGACATTTATTGTCACGTGCACCAATTAGTACAGTGAAATTTGGGGTCACCATACAGCCATACGAATAAAAATAGAACAAAACATGATAGTATTTTAACATAAACATCCCCTGCACAGCGTAATCAAAGTTTCCTACTGTGAGGGAAGGCCCAAAGTTCATTCATCCTCCTCTTTGATGTTCTTTGATGTACACCCGTGGTCGGGGCCTCTCGAGCCCTCCGCAGTCGACGCTACGGGTGGCCTAATGCTCATGGCCGGGATGATGGAACTCCGACGTCAGAACGGAAGAACAACCTCAGCGGCTTGGACCTCCGAGTTGGCTACTTCCTACTGGAGTCCGCAGCTCCCGCAGTCCACAAGCTGCGCCGAGCGGAGACCCACGCTGGCGGCCCTCGGCACCGCGATGTTGAAGTCAGCGCCGCCTGCACTGGAAGCTCTTCAAACCACAGCCCCGCGATGTTGTTGCAGCAGGCCCAGCACTCTGGAGCTTCAAACGGCGATCCCAGGTGAGGCATCGCCCGCTCCGCGATGTATCCAGCGCTGCGGCTGCTGCTGGAGCTCTGGTCCGGTCCCCGGCAGGAAAGGCCGCGCCAATCCAAGGCTGCGAGGAGGGGGGCAAGGACGTGACTTGGAGAATAGTCGCATCCTCGCCAGGAGGCGACTGGGAGACGGTTTCCCCCTTACCCTCCCCCCCCCCCCACATAGAAAAACTAAAGAAACCTCCTCAACGTACTTTTAATGTCTATTACCCTTAATATATTTTTAGCAAATCTATTGAACTCAGATTTTAACTCAATCGCCCAGCATCAATTTCCAGGATTGGAAGGCATTTGCTACCTTCAACCTCTCTCTTGTTGTAGATATATTTCCTAATTCCATTTGTGAAAAGTCCAACTATAATTTTTGGACTATATTCCCTCCTATTTCTGATGATCAACAGAAATAAATTTTCAACCAGCTAGTTATTTCTCCTAAATATCGTGAAATTTAAATGATAATCCTTAATGTTCTCAGTTCTTAGGAAATCTCAGAATCACAGAAAGATTGCGGGATAGAAGGAAGTCTGACAAGGAGTCCGTACTGACTCCATGTAAGAGCAAAACACAAAGTGCTAGAGTAACTCTACGGGTCAAGAAGCATCTATGAAAGGAATGATTGACAACGCTTCGGATCAGGACCCTTCCTCAGACTGAGGGAGTACGTGGAAGTGGGACAAAGCTTGGCAAGTGATAGGTGGATACAGGTGCTGGGGGCAGGGTGTTAATTGGCAGATAGGTGGACAAAGGCTAGAGAATTGTAAAGCCATAGGGAGGGATATAGGTGGAAGAGGACAGGAGAGGGGATGTGAAAAAGAGTGTTGGGATTGCATCATGACGTGTGGGTGGGGGGTGGGGGGGGTATGGGAAAGAGAGAGGGGATTACTTAAATTGGAAAATGTAATGTTTATATAATTGGATTTTAAGTTACCCAAATGGAATATGAGATGCTAAAAGATATTGATCACCCATCAATTGCCAGATTTTGTCCAGCCCTGACTTCTTTCCAAAAGTTTATATTCCCCCATTACAATCATTGTGAAGAAGTGTCCACACCTGAAATATCGCCTATCCTTTCTTTCCACGGATGCTGCCTGACCTGCTGAGTTACTCCTGCACTTTGTGTTTTGCTCAAGATTCAATTATCTGCAGCTCTGTCTTTCTATGTAACAGCAATCCTATGTAATAGCAATCCAGCTAGTCTGATCCTGACCTCCAAACTCCTTCCTTTTAGATATTTGTCCAGTACCCCTATGAAATCCACAATTGAATGTACCTCTACTATGGGTAATACCTGGCAATACATTCCCAACCCTAACAACTAGTTTCATTCAGTGGCTCTGTTAATGCCTGCCTCTGCCTACAGTCTGTTTGTTTTATTATCTTTTTTATTTTTAGTATGTTTAAAGTATGTTTTTTTTTAAATATTTTATGTGGGGGAGGGGGGTAGGGTAAGGGGGAAACCGTCCTTCAGTCACTTCCTGGCGAGGATGCGACTATTATCCGAGTCGCGCCTTTGCCCCCCTCCTCGCGGCCTACCTACTGGATTGGCACGGCCTTTACTGCCGGGACTGGACCAGAGCTTCAGCAGCAGCGGCGCAGCACTGGATACATCCCGGAGCGGGCGATGCCTCACCTTGGATCGCCGTTTGAGGCTCCGGAGTGTTGGGCCTGCAGCTTCGGCATCGCAGAGCTGTGGTTTACGGAGCCCCCAACGCGGGCAGCGCTGAACAACATCACGCAATCCTGGGACCCTTTGCCGGGGGCCGCCAGCGTCGAATCTCCGCCAGCTCAGCCTGAGGACGTTCTTCCATTCGACGTCGGGGTTCCATCGTTCCCGGCTAGAGAGGGCCTGAACATCGGGCCGCCCGTATTGGCGACTGCGGGGGGCTCGGGAGGCCACCACCATGGGTGAATATCAGGCAACATCAGCGAGGAGGTTGACTGAACTTTGGTTCCTTCCCTCACAGTGTGGAACTTTGGTGCCGCTGTGGGGATGTTTGTGTTGTGGACTATTGTTCTGTGTTTTAGTTTTTTTCATTCGTATGACTGTATGGGAAATCGCATTTTGTTGTCTCTTTAAGACAATGACAATAAATTTAATTGAATCAATCAAATCATTAAAAAAAATGTCCTCATGTTACGTCGGTTCTTTCGTCAATCACTTTCAGTCTACTATCTCTAGTTCTTCATTCTCTCCCCCAATTGAAGCAGATTATTTCTCTAGTCTGATTGTACTTGTGATTTAAATACTTCTATCAGATCTCCTGGCAACCTGTTTGGTTTCAAGGAAACAGTACAAGCTTTGCCATAAATTTACCTTAACTCACTCTGACCTGAAATTATTTTGGCAAATCTGTAAAGTGTTGTGCCCTGAATCTCTATTGCAATACTCCAGTTGTGGCCAAAATAGTGTTTTAAAGCTTCATCATGACTTCCTCACCTTTGTATTCTATGCCCTTTTATCTAAAGCCCAAGATCCAGATTGCTTCTTTAACCAATTACTCAACCTGTCCTCCTACTTCCAACACATACTCCCAAATATATTTGTTCTTACAAGATGACTTGCACACTCTGCCTTACATTGTCACATCTCATATTTCCTACCAAAATATAATTCTTCAAATCTCTCAGTATTAAATTTAATCTGCAAACTATCCATTCATTCCACCGACCATCTACATTAAGTTGAAGTCGATTGCTATTTTCTTTTTTTTTAAATATATTTTTATTAGAGGTCATACATATTACAAATAATATAACAATTTTTTTTCAGATATAATTAATACATCTTTCCAAAATTATATAAATATTAACAAACCATATATATAGGCCTCCATTTTTTTTATAGAGTGAAAAAGAGAAAAAGAAAAAGGTATAAAGAAAGAATAGTGAGTAATTAGAAGAGTATGAGTATATTTGATTAATAAAAAATAAATAAATAAAAAATAATAAAATTTTAAAAAATAAAATAAAATTTAAAAAAAAAACCCTATAACTAGTAAACAGTTATTATACTTGTGGAAAACAAAACAGTATACATCTTATCAATGAATGGAACAATTTCTAATTATAATATATAGAGACAAGTATATGAATCTGAAATTAAACATTTTTGTTTGATCTTCCCACCGGGTACTTATTGACTTTCAATGCCGAGCCCAGCTACCCCTTCATATAATCATTGCTATTTTCTGTGCAGATCACTATATCTCAAATCTACTGCAAATCTGAAAATTGTGCCCCATACGTCCTTATCCACATCAGTAGTATTGACTTAGAATACCATTGTATAATCTTTCCCCATAATAATCTGCCACAGCTGCTTAGTTCTGCACATAGCCCAACTGGGGCTTTGCATAGTTGAAGCACAGTTTTTCCCCTTACCCTTCAGTTAAGGATAATGAGCCAGCATTTCATTAGCGTTTTAATTACTTTCAGTGCCTCTTCCCTTTGGACTTTCATTTATTCTGCTATTTCACCATTTTGAACATGCTCTGCTCTGTCCATATTAAGTCTAAAAGGATGATCTTGCATTTGTGTGTGTTAAAATCCACTTGTATACATAAACAAATAAATAAAACATTTTAATATATGAGGATATATAATAAATCTCCCAATGGGTCACGACCAAACGCAGACTGAGCGATCGTTCGCTGAACACTTACACTCAGAGCGCCTTGGCCTACGTGATCTCCCGGTTGTCAAACATTTTAACTCCCCTTCCCATTCCCATCCTGACCTTTCTGTCCAGAGTGAGGTCACACTGGAAGCGCAACACCTCGCATTTTGCTCGGCAGCTTACAACCATGAATATTGATTTATCTAATTTCAAGTAACCCTAGTATTCCCTCTCTCTGTCCCTCCCCCACCATAGTCATCTTGCAAATTTCACTGTTTGTATCCTTTCATTATCACCTCCTTCACTGCCAACAATGGACCATTGTGAACTGCTTGGCCATCGGTGCCGGTTCTGATTTGTTCTGTACCTTTTCATACCTTTAGTTTTCCTCTCCCCGACTCAGTCTGCAGAAGGGTCTCAACCCGAAACATCACCTATTCATTTTCACCAGAGATGCTGCCTGACTCACTGAGTTACTCCAGCATTTTGTGTATATCATAGGTGTAATCCAGCATCTGCTATTCCTTTCTATACATAGGTTGTGGGGACCTGTAAGATTGTAAAACCACTCTATCAAAATGCAAGTTAACTACTAGTCTATAAGGAAAGACCCTCCAGTATGAGTCAACAATGTTCAAAGAGGAGGTGAATAAATCTTAATATTAACCCTTAATTAAATCTTTCTCTAAAACATAATGCAGTAGGAACTATTGTTTTTCATTTAGGAGCCAGGAAATGTAATGATGTTATTATGTTTTCAGATTTGTCTGACAGAGCAAGATGAACCAAGCTTCTCTGGGTTACTCTTCTATTATTTATCCCCACAACTCTGAACAGCCTTTACCTTCAGTTTCCAAGGCCACTAACCTGACTGAGGTAACTCCAGCTAAGAAGATAACTTTCTACAAGAGTGGTGATCCACAGTTCACTGGAGTAAGAATGGCCATTAACAAAAGGACATTCAAAACATTTGACGCCCTCTTAGATGATCTCACCAAGAAGGTATCACTTCCATTTGGTGTGCGTACAGTGACAACGCCTCATGGAGTTCATAACATCAACACTTTGGAGCAATTGGAAGATGGAGGCATGTATCTCTGTTCGGATAAAAAGCATGTCAAACCAATCAATTTGAATACATTTGGAAGAAAGCTAGCTGCGCGGCAGGGCATTAACACAACTAATACTCATCAAAATATTGCAAAGAGGGCAAGACAGGAAGAAGGACAAGTGCATCGTGTTCATGCAGCGCATAAAAAAATAACACTCATTAAAAATGGGAACGTTGGCATCCAATATTCAATTGTTCTACACAAACGAAATATACACAGCTTCAGAAGTTTTCTCGAAGATATCTCTGAACTCATGCAGTATAATGTGACCAAACTTTACACAATGGATGGAAGAAGTGTAAGTAGCTAATTAGTTCTGTCACAGTTTTATAATTTAGTGTTGCATTATATATCGTTACTGGATTATGTGTTTAAAGAATCAAACAGAATCAAAAAGAAATATTCATGATGGGATGAAATGAAGAAAGCAGTTCTGCCGACTAAGTCATCTTGTGTTTGAGTTTAGTGAATTGTCACATGTACTGAGTTACAGTGAAAAGCTTTTGTTGCATGCTAACCTAATCTAATTCATTAATCAGCAACTAATACTTTGTTTCACTGTTGGTGCTGTTTCTCTTTTTTCAGGGTTAGGGCACTAGGGATAGAAGTGGGGAATTTAGTTCCTTAGTTTATTTTACTGTTGAAATTATAGCCCAGTTTACTGGTCTTTTTGCTATTTCCTTTAATATCTTCAATTGACAGAAGGTAACCAATCTCACATATGAAACTAATTATTGGCAAGTGTGAATTGGCATTTGTGGAAGAGAGTGCCAAACTTCTGCTACTCTCTGGACCATGCTTCCATTCTTGAAGAAATAGTCATGCTATTACATATATTGAAAACGTCAACAAATCATTACCCCTATTCTATTGAATTTGAAGTTTGTATAATCTCTCCTTATATGTTTTCTATCAGAATCTAGATATAATTTTAGCTCTCTATTCCACATCCAAAGTGTGGGAGCTCAAAATATGTAGTCTCACCACACACAGTAGTCAGAAAATAATAATAGTCTGTCCTTGTTCAATCTTCCAGATATGAAGCCCAGAACTCCATTAACCTCTTTCTATACTTTGTACTTGACCGGTTGAATGTTTACAGCATTTTCTGTTTTTGTTGCAAATTTCCAGCATCTGCAATTTGTTTTAATCTTTATAGCATTCTCGATTCTAGCTCTTCAGTTTGTAGAAAATACTCTATCTTTTATCAGTCCAAAGTACGTGATCACACAGTTGCCTGCATCAACATCCATTTGGCACAATTTGACTATTTTACTTTCAATTAATGCCTTTGTAATTTAATGCTTCTAGTTATATAGCTTACAGCGCCAGCTAATTTGCAAAACTGGCAAACTTGGATATGTTGATATCTTCTGAATCATTTATGTGAGTGGTTGCAGCACCAACACAAATCCACATTGAACAATTGTAGTCACATCCTACCTATCTGAGGAGTCATAGACTCATAGAGTCATAGATAGATGCAGCACAGAAACAGACGCTTCGACCCACCGATTTAACCACCCATGAATCCTATATTAATCCATCTTTGTCCTTCCCACATTCCCATCAACTCCAATAATTCTATCACTTATCTACACACTAGAAGCATCTTACAATGGCCAAATTAACCAGCCAATCCACACATTTTGTGGATGGGACCCGGAGGAGGCCAACGTGGTCACAGGGAGAACATGTAAGATCTGCACAGACAGTACTCAAGGTCTTTCGTGCTGTGAGGCAGCAACTGCTTCACTGTGCCTCCATTATTATTATTATTTATAATTATTAATTATTGTCTCTTATTCATGGGGTCTGTCCCTGACACTTAGATAATTTCCTGGCCAGGTCAGTAAATTCAATTCAGTGAGTTTAATCTTTAGGCGACAGTCTCATCTGCTCAAAATTATCAAAAGCCTTCTAAATGCTATTTGGATAATGTCAATAGCCATTCCTCTGTATTCTGATAAACTATTTTCCTTGTTAATCATTTGATGTACATATAAGCACGTACTTCTTAACTTTCCATGTTTGGTTGCAAGAATGTGCAGGTGCAATCCCTTAACTTTCACAAATCGGTAGGCTTAGCCTCTATAAAAAAATGTTATTTTCTTTCTTCCCACCAGGCTAGGTAATTTCACAACCATTCACTTAACTGATTTGTATTGCTTAGTCGTGACTTAACATGCTGTTCAAGCTTGTTTCCCTATCTAATTTTGTGAACTTGCAAATTTGGATGTATTGGAGCAGAATTTGGAGTCAATACAGTTACTTGTTTTTCAGTGCTGCCGAGAGAAGCTAACTCCATCCATCGCAATGCAATTCACAATGAAACATCACTATGTGTTGGGAATAGCAGATTAGGTCTTGCCCACAAACAGATGAATGTTATTTTGATTAGCCTAACTCTTCTGTCAAAGCTGTCAAATTATTGAATGTCTCTTATATTTAAAATGATTCGGATTACTAAATAGTATTTTGGATTGATTATTAGGGCTGGATGTTACAATCCCTAAGGATGTTCACTACAATTGACATTTGGTATACTTGGGGAAGACCACTAGGTGATTTTGCTATCAATCAGACACATCTTCAGTTGTGTACCTCAACATCATTGGGTGTTTCGGCCTTTTATCACAAGACACTCAGTCGAGGCAGGCCCACCGCAGGGAGATCAGACCTCGGTGTGTGTCTTATGGTTAGCTTCTAGATGGTCACGTGGCACCCAGACAGCATATTTTCTCTTCAGCCACACCCAGTGACTGCTCCATTCGGCTTTTTACCTTCCATCTTCCTCTCTACCGCTGACTGTAGCTGGTTGGGCTCCGAACTCGTGTCTGTTGGTGGGACAGTACTTGGTTGAGCTTCGCCTGGGGTGCTGATACCCTGTGGCCTGTGGTGGTTAACCTGCCACTGGGCTTCACTCGACTGATTTGGCCTACCTCTTAGAAAGTAATGGTCAATGCGAGGCCACTCACCAAGCTCTCTCAGCATTTTTTTCTGCCCTGATGGATCTTGAGGCCCTTCTCTGATGTTATCTTTTCCCAGCCACAGATGCAGCTTCGTAGCTTATGTCCTGCAGGTGCTGCTGCTCTGCCAATTGCTGTGCTAGTTGTCTTATTCATAGTCGATTCCTTCCGTAGCAATATAAGCGTGGATCCAAAATGCTGATTAGCGATGGATCCTGCTAGCATGAGGAGCTAGCCCATGCCAGCCCCGGTGGGGGCTATTCCCTCCGGTCAGCAGTCTCTCCAGGCCGTCACAAGGTCTTTCCCTGGTTGTCAGCTGCCCTTTCGCAGCGGTCACTGATTTGATCCAGCTTAAAATATATTACAATAAAAATCACTTTAAACAGGCTTAAAATATTTAAATAAACTGAAACAATAAAAAAAACATTGGAAGACACTGAAGAAGGGTCTCGACCCGAAACGTCACCGATTTCTTTTCTCCAGAGATGCTGTCTGACTCGCTGAGTTACTCCAGCTTTTTGTGTCTATCTTTGGTTTAAACCAGCATCTGCAGTTCCTAAAGATTTATAATTACTTTAATCTTACGTTGAGAAGATCAGCAATGTAATCAGGCTGCACTTTACTGGAAAATTAGGAAATGAGCTTGAAAATCAGGGGACTAGAGAAGGCAATATCCCATTTGGGGTAATTCTCCACTGGACAAGAATTTCATCTGCCAATAATGTCTCATGGTAAAGACTGACAAACCATCAAAAAAGCAAGCTCTACTGCAGTAACTAAACAAGATATTCATTCCAGAAGGAAGCAATTACTTTTCCCAATAGATAAATATTTTACACCCCTGTCCTCTACACTTGGTGGCTCCTAAGTGCCAGAATGCCAATTTCACTTTAAAATATTCGATATCTCTGTTTTACCACCAGAGAATTTGGACCTACTCTCTGGGTTTAAATCACTTTAAACTTTGTATAGTATTTTGGATAACGTATTAAATGTGTGGGTAGAATTTTGCACTATCGTACATAACCATTAAAAATACACTCCATTATGTGACAATATCATTTGGTGTTGGTGCACCAGAAGCTTCTTCAGTAAACTGGGTAGGATACACAGTCTAGAGGATTTGGATGGTGGGGAAAGAGAAATGATTGAACAATAGTTGTTCATTCATTGAAGGTTAATAATTTTGTTTTTAAAAAAGCTGCAATGATGTGTCAGCACATTATATAGGGAGACACCGTTTTTAACCTGAAGAAAGATCATGCTTGTATGTTACAGATTGGCACCTTGCAGGCTCTTCTTCAAAGCCCTAATGTGCTGGTGTGCGTTGGATCTGAAGGTTTCAAACCAATTATGAATGAAGATGTCAGAGGACCATCTGAAAAGCTGCCAAGTGTGCCACGGAGGTCTCGGACTGAAAGCAACAATGATTCAGCTGATACCAAGAAAAACGGTTAGAGATTTTCCCTTTCAATTCATTTTTTTTTAAGTGTGAAAATAGAATGCAACTGTTGACAAAAAAATTTGAAGTAGTTCAAACAATGGTCTTGACTGTAAATTCCCAGAAAAATCACCGGTGCCCTTGTCTTTTAGCCAACTATGTACAATTTCATGCTAAATTTCATTTTGATAAATTCCCTGCATGTGGGAATTGTACACTGGGAAACCAACTGTTAAGTTGGTTTGTTGCAATTTCAATACTGGGCAACTCAACAGTTCTTAAAGAGTTGTTATCGTATTTACCAGAAAATTGTGTCTATAATTATATCCAGCATTATAGTTAGCTATGCTGCAGTGAATACAATGGTCCTTTTTTGATGTTATTCTCTGCTTATTCTAAGATCAAGGGAGGGCTGATCACTGGGTGGTCTAGCCGAGGCAAATGTAAGCAGGATGTATTGGATAGGCAAGGTAACTGCTTCCCTCAACTCACAGCAAGATCCTGCTATTCTCTTCCTCGTCCCACAATAATAATTTCTGGAATTTGCCCACCCATCCATTCCTGTAGCCCATAGCCCTCAATTGCTACGATTTGTTCAAAGCTGCCTCCACAAGTCCTGAGCTGAATTCTTCTGCCACGTGCTAATATTCCCATACCTAGGATAGGTTGCATTTTGACGAGCGGAAGGCCGCAGCAGAATATTTAACTGAGACCTTGCTATTAAGTTAAGCAGATCTTCCACATTCCAATCTTGTTGTGTTGTCTTGGTGGGCTAGTCCTTATTCAGGGTCTCTGCGGCCAACCTAAATGAGCGTGCCACTGTCGGCGCAGACTTTCTTCATAAGTGGGTAGAGGACTGCGTGCCAAAGCAGTTACTCTGTTTCCCAACTGGAAACTATGGATGAACCATGAGGTCGACTCGCAGGTGAAGTCCCAGTTTGTGGGTGTTCTAGTCAGATGATCCTGACCTGTACAGGAAATGTAGGTTTGACCTTCGTAAAGCCATCAAGGATGCCAAGAGACAATTCTAAACCAAGTTAGAGTCAAGTCTGATACGCCACTTGGACATCCATCGATTATGGCAAGGCTTACATGCTATAATGGGTTACAAATCAAAGTCGGGCAATGCAGCAGGTAACAATGTATCCATCTCCGATGAGAATGCATTCTATGCTCATTTTGAAAAGAAGGTCCTTATTCAACATAATTGAATCTGGGGTAAGAGTGTTGTAAAAATAAGCCTGAAGGCTTTGTGTCTCAATGCAAGGAGCATTCGTAATAAGGTGGATGAGTTGAATGTGCAGATAGTTATTAATGAATATGATATAGTTGGGATCATGGAGACATGGCTCCAGGGTGACCAAGGCTGGGAGCTGAACATCCAGGGATATTCAATATTCAAGAGGGATAGACGGAAAGGAAAAGGAGGTGGAGTAGCGTAGCTGGTTAGAGAGGAGATAAACGCAATAGAAAGAAAGGACATTAGCTTGGAGGATGTGGAATCGATATGGGTAGAGCTGCGAAACACTAAGGGGCAGAAAACGCTAGTGGGAGTTGTGTACAGGCCACCTAACAGTAGTAGTGGAGTTGGGGATGGCATCAAACATGAAATTAGAAATGCGTGCAACAAGGGTAAAACAGTTATAATGGGTGACTTCAATCTACATATAGATTGGATGAATCAAATTGGCAGGGGTGCTGAGGAGGAGGATTTCTTGGAATGTATGTGGGATAGTTTTCTAAACCAACATGTAGAGGAACCAACGAGAGAGCAGGCTATTCTAGACTGGGTACTGAGTAATGAGGAATGGTTAGTTAGCAGTCTTATTGTGCGTGGCCCCTTGGGCAAGGGTGACCATAATATGGTTGAGTTCTTCATTAGGATGGAGAGTGACATTGTTAATTCAGAAACAAGGGTTCTGAACTTAAAGAAAGGTAACTTTGAGGGTATGAGACGTGCATTGGCCAAGATAGACGGGCAAGTGATTCTTAAAGGGTTGACGGTGGATATGCAATGGAAGGCATTTAAAGACTGCATGGATGAACTCCAACAATTGTTCATCCCAGTTTGAGCAAAGGAATAAATCAGGGAAGGTAGTGCATCCGTGGGTAACAAGGGAAATCAGGGATAGTATCAAAACTAAAGATGAAGCATACAAATTAGCCAGAAAAAGCAGCCTACCAGAGGACTGGGAGAAATTCAGAGTCCAGCAGAGGAGGACAAAGTGCTTAATTAGGAAAGGGAAAATAGATTATGAAAGAAAACTGGCACGGAACATAAAAACGGACTGCAAAAGGTTTCATAGATATGTGAAGAGAAAAAGCTTAGTTAAAACAAATGTAAGTCCCTTGCAGTCAGAAACTGGTGAATTGATCATGGGGAACAAGGACATGGCAGACCAATTGAATAACTACTTTGGTTCTGTCTTCACAAAGGAAGACATAAATAATCTGCTGGAAATAGCAGGGGACCGGGGGTCAAATGAGATGGAGGAACTGAGTGAAATCCAGGTTAGCCGGGAAGTGGTGTTAGGTGGATTCAATGGATAAATCCCCAGGGCCAGATAGGCTGCATCCCAGAGAACTTAAGGAAGTAGCCCCAGAAATAGTGGATGCATTAGTGATAATCTTTCAAAACTCTTTAGATTCTGGGTTAGTTCCTGAGGTTTGGAGGGTAGCTAATGTAACCCCACTTTTTAAAAAGGGAGGGAGAGAGAAAACGGGGAATTACAGACCAATTAGTCTAACATCGGTGGTGGGGAAAATGCTAGAGTCAGTTATTAAAGATGGGATAGCAGCACATTTGGAAAGCGGTGAAATTATTGGACAAAGTCATCATGGATTTATGAAAGGTAAATCATGTCTGACGAAACTTATAGAATTTTTTGAGGATGTAACTAGTAGAGTGGATAAGGGAGAACCTGTGGATGTGTTATATCTGGACTTTCAGAAGGCTTTCGACAAGGTCCCACATAAGAGACTAGCATAAAAACTTAAAGCACACTGTATTGGGGGTGCTGTATTGATGTGGATAGAGAACTGGCTGGCAGACAGGAAGCAAAGAGTAGGAGTAAACGGGTCATTTTGAGAATGGCAGGCAGTGACTAGTGGGGTACCGCAAGGCTCAGTGCTGGGACTCCAGCTATTTACAATATATATTAATGATCTGGATGAGGAAATTGAATGCAACATCTCCAAGTTTGCGGATGACACGAAGCTGGGGGGCAGTGTTAGCTGTGAGGAGGATGCTAGGAGGCTGCAAGGTGACTTGGATAGGTTGGGTGAGTGGGCAAATGCATGGCAGATGCAGTAGAATGTGGATAAATGTGAGGTTTTCCACTTTGGCGGCAAAAACAGGAGTGTAGATTATTATCTGAATGGTAGCCGATTAGGAAAAGGGGAGATGCAACGAGACCTGGGTGTCATGGTACACCAGTCATGGAAAGTAGGCATGCAGGTGCAGCAGGCTGTGAAGAAAGCGAATGGTATGTTGGCATTCATAGCAAAAGGATTTGAGTACAAGAGCAGGGAGGTTCTACTGCAGTTGTACAGGGTCTTGCTGAGGCCACACCTGGAGTATTGCGTACAGTTTTGGTCTCCTAATCTGAGGAAAGACATTCTTGCCATAGAGGGAGTACAGAGAAGGTTCACTAGACTGATTCCTGGGATGGCAGGACTTCCATATGAAGAAAGACTGGATAGACTCGGCTTGTACCCGCTGGAATTTAGGAAATTGAGGGGGGATCTTATAGAGGCTTACAAAATTCTTAAGGGGTTGGACAGGCTAGATGCAGGAAGATTGTTCCCGATGTTGGGGAGCTCCAGAACAAGGGGTCACAGTTTAAGGATAAAGACTTCCCCCCCCCCTTCCCCCCCCCCTTCCCCCCCCCCCCACCCCCTTCAGACAGGGCTACCCTGCTTTCCCTGGCCCCCGCTTTGCGATGTGTTTGTGTGTGTGCGGTCGGTCGATCCAGCTCGCAGTTTCATCGCTGACGGTCGATCCAGCTCCAGGTTTTTCAGGCGAGTGCCCTCAAGCTTGAAGGCCGAAGACACTCTTCTGATTAGAAGGCCGCAGTGGGACAGCCCCTTTACAGCGCTTGCAGCGCCGGAGACCCAAATTCAATCCCAACTACGGGTGCTGTCTGTACGGAGTTTGTACGTTCTCCCCGTCACCTTGTGGGTTTTCTCTGAGATCTTCCGTTTCCACCCACACTCGAAAGACATACAGGTTTGTAGCTTAATTGGCTCGGTATAAGTGTAAATTGTCCCTAGTGAGTATAGAATAATGTTAATGTGCGGGGATCGCTGGTCGATGTGGACTCATTGTGCCGAATTATGCCTTAATGACTACCATCTGGTGGCTCTGACATACCCCATCATGAACTACTTCAAGAGACTGGTCATGGTGCACGTCAGTCATCTCCACCCTCCCACATTGCCTGGATCAACTGCAAATTGCCTACTGCAATTTGCAATAGGCCCGTGACAGATGCCATCTTTCTGACATTACATTCATCCCTGCAACATTTAGATAATAAGGATGCCGCAGTTAGACTGCCATTTATTGACTATTGCTCTGCTGCAACACCGTAATTCGAATCAAAGTCATATCCAAAATACTGGGCCTAAGATTCAGTGACCTCCCTCCCCTCAGTGCAACTGGGTCCTTGGCCTTCTGACCCACAGACCCATATTAAGGATAAATTATAAAACATCCACCATGATAATATTCAACACCAATGTACTCCCCATACACTCACAACCGCTCTAACTCTTTCTACCAATTTGTAGATGACACCACCAAAGGAAAGCCAGATGAGACAGAGTACAGGAAGGAGATTAGAGGGCTAAGTAACATGTTGTTAAAACAAAATTTCACCATCAATGACAGCAACATTCAGGAAGTGCGGTGGAGTACATCCCCTTGTCTGCATCAATGGTACTGAAGTGGAGTTAAGGTTCAGTCTTCATCATTTTAAATGGTGCAACAAACTTCAGAGGTTGAATGACCTTTTCTTGTTCCTTATTAGTATGTTTCTATATTCATGGTTATCATGAAGGCATCATTAGACAATAGGTGCAGGAGTAGGCCATTCGGCCCTTCGAGCCAGCACCGCCATTCACTGTGATCATGGCTGATCATCCCCAATCAGTACTCCGTTCCTGCCTTCTCCCCATATCCCCTGACTCTGCTATCTTTAAGAGCCCTATCCAGCTCTCTCTTGAAAGCATCCAGAGAACCTGCCTCCACCGCCCTCTGAGGCAGAGAATTCCACACTCACAACTCTCTGTGAGAAAAAGTGTTTCCTCGTCTCCGTTCTAAATGGCTTACCCCTTATTCTTAAACTCTGGCTCCTGGTTCTGGACTTCCCCAACATCGGGAATATGTTTCTTGCCTCCAGCATGTCCAAACCCTTAACAATCTTATATGTTTCAATAAGATCCCCTCTTATCCTTCTAAACTTCAGAGTGTACAAGCCCAGCCGCTCCATTCTCTCAGCATATGACAGTCCCGCCATCCCGGGAATTAACCTTGTAAACCTATGCTGCACTCCCTCAATAGCAAGAATGTTCTTCCTCAAATTAGGGGACCAAAACTGCACGCAATACTTCAGGTGTAGTCTCACTGGGGCTCCGTACAACTGCAGAAGGGCCTCTTTGCTCCTATACTTGACTCCTCTTATTATATTTCTTCACTGCCTGCTGTACCTGCATGCTTACTTTCATAGACTGAAGAACAAGGACCCCCAGATCCCGTTGTACTTCCCCTTTTCCCAACTTGACGCCATTTAGATAGGAATCTGCCTTCCTGTTTTTGCTACCAAAGTGGATAACCTCACATTTCTCCACATTAAACGTCATCTGCCATGCATCCGCCCACTCCCCTAACCTGTCCAAGTCACCCTGCATTCTCATAGCATCCTCCTCACAGTTCACACTGCCACCCAGCGTTGTGTCATCTGCAAATTTGCTAATGTTACTTTGAATCCCTTCATCTAAATCATTGATGTATATTGTAAATAGCTGCAGTCCCAGCACCAAGCCTTGCGGTACCCCACTAGTCACTGCCTGCCATTCTGAAAGGGACCCGTTAATCCCTACTCTTTGTTTCCTGTCTGCCAACCAATTTTCTATCTATGTCAGCACTTGACCCCCAATACCATGTGCCCTAATTTTGCCCACTAATCTCCTATGTGGGACCTTATCACATGCTTTCTGAAAGGCCAGGTACACTACATCCACTGGCTCTCCCTTGTGTATTTTCCTAGTTACATCCTCAAAATATTCCAGAAGATTAGTCGAGCATGATTTCCCCTTCGTAAATCCATGCTGACTCGGACCTATCCTGTTACTGCTATCCAAATGTGTCGCTATTTCATCTTTTATAATTGACTCCCCACCACCGATGTCAGGCTAACTGGTCTGTAATTTCCCGTTTTCTCCCTCCCGCCTTTCTTAAAAAGTGGGATAACATTAGCTACCCTCCAATCCACAGGAACTGATCCTGAATATATAGAACATTGGAAAATTATCACCAATGCATCCACAATTGCTAGAGCCACTTCCTTAAGTAACCTGGGATGCAGACCATCAGGCCTTGGGGATTTATCAGCCTTCAGTCCCTGGGGATTTATCAGCCTTCAGTCCCATCAGTCTACCTAACACCATTTCCTGCCTAATGTGGATTTCCTTCAGTTCCTCCATCACCCCAGATCCTCTGGCCACTAGTATATCAGGAAGATTGTTTGTGTCCTCCTTAGTGAAGACGGATCCAAACTACCTGTTCAACTCATCTGCCATTTCCTTGTTTCCCCATAATAAATTCACCTTTTTCTGCCTTCAAGGGTCCAACTTTGGTCTTAACTAATTTTTTCCTCTTCACATACCTAAAGAAGCTTTTACTATCTTCCTTTATATTCTTGGCTAGCTTACCTTCGTACCTCATCTTTTCTCCCCGTATTGCCTTTTTAGTTATCTTCTGTTGCTCTTTAAACATTACCCCAATCCTCTTGCTTCCCGCTCATCTTTGCTACGTTGTACTTCTTCTCTTTTATTTCTATACTGTCCCTGACATCCCTTGTCAGCCACAGTCGCCCCTTTCTCCCCTTGGAATCCTTCTTCCTCTTTGGAATGAACTGATCCTGCACCTTCTGTATTATGCCCAAAAATACCTGCCATTGTTGTTCCACTGTCATTCCTGCTAGGGTACCTTTCCAGTCATCTTTGGCCAGCTCCTCCCTCGTGGCTCCATATTCCCCTTTATTTAACTGTAACACTGACACCTCCGATTTACCCTACTCCGTCCCCAATTGTAGATTAAACTTGACCATATTATCGTCACTACCTCCTAATGGCTCCTTAACCTCATGTTTCTTTATCAAATCCGGTTCATTACATAACACTAAATTCCGAATTGCCTTCTCCCTGGTAGGCTCCAATACAAGCTGCTCTAAGATTCCATCACGGAAGCACTCCACAAACTCATTTTCTTGGGGTCCAGTACCAACCTGATTTTCCCAGTCTACCTGCATGTTGAAATCTCCCATAATAACCGTAGCATTACCTTCACTACATGCCAATTTTAACTCCTCATTCAACTTGCACCCTGTATCCAGGCTACCGTTTGGGGCCCTGTAAATAAGTCCAATTAGGGTCTTTTTACCCGTGCAATTCCTTAGTTCTATCCATATTGACTCCACATCTCCTGTTTCAATGTCACCTCTTGCAAGGGACTGAACTTCATTCCTCACCAACAGAGCTACCCCACCCCCTTTGACAATCTGTCTGTCTTTTTTATAGGAAGTATACCCTTGAATATTCAGTTCAAAGCCCTGGTCCTCTTGCAGCCATGTCTCTGTAATTCCCACAACATCATACTTGCCAGTTTCTAATTGAGCCTCAAGCTCATCCACTTTATTTCTTATACTTCGCGCATTCATATACAACACTTTGACCTCGGTATTCACCTCACCTCTCGCACCACTCGCAATTGGCCCTTACTCTCTTATCCCTTCTCGAACTTTCCTTCCCATTAATTCAAGAGTCTTTTGTAACTTTTCCTGTACTCACTTCCTCTTCAACTCCATCTTTATAGTCCCAATTTGTCACTCCCCCCCACTCCCCAACATTTTGTTTATCAGAGACAATGCAAAATGATTTGGGGCATGGTCTATGAGTTAAGGGACTTTGGTCATTTGGCTGGACGTGAGAATCTAGGATTATTTTCCTTGGAACAGAAAAGGTGAAAAACGAATCTGATTCCAGACAAGTTGAACAAAAGAGATGATTATGATTGGTAGAAGGTGTAGGTCCAGATCACACTGAATTATTGTTTGCCAAAGAACCAGGATGAAATGATGAAAATCTTTCTCGGGCAAAGAATTGTCATTGAAATTAAGTACCTGTAACATTGGTGGAAACATATTCAATCATAGCTTTTAAAGGACAATTGCATGGACATTTGCTGCAGATAAGATTGCACGACAATGTAGAAAGAGGTGGGAATTGGACTGAAAACATCGCCCTTTTAGAAACTTGACTCGGGCTGCTTGTGGTCATAGAATGGTACAGCATAGAAATAGGTTCCTAAGACCCCCTTCATCCATCCATATCTATGCTAATCAATTTGCCTGCATTAGGCCCATATCCCTCTGTATTTCCTATCCATGCACCTGCACAAATGCCTTTTAAAAAAATGGTACAGTATCAGTCTCTACCACCTCCTTTGACAGCTTGTTCCAGATAATCCTATTTGTGAATGATTTATCTCTCAGATCCTGTGACCTGGGGAAAAGACTCAGATTACATATTTCCCTGGTAATCATGTACCTCACTGCCAGTCCCCAGTGAGAATAAAGACAGCCTATCCAATATTCCTTGTGACTAAATAAATTTCTTACATGATGTTTCTATAATTCTCAGAAAAACATAGAACATAAAAATAAATCAGAGTACATAAACAATGTGAAATTTATCAAATTATTAGGTACTAGGAATTACGTGAATTTGATGATACAGTAATAATGATACAGAAGTTTGATTTTGTTTTTCAGTGGTAACAGCGAGGAAACTCGAACCTGATTTGAGTTAGCCTGTTAGTAATTTATTGTTCAAGTGTTAAAATAATCTTCACTGAAGAGAGTATTTCAGATGGGAGTTTGGAATCTAATGTTCCTTAAAGTAGACCTAAACAGAATGAAAACAAAAAGATGTCCGAGATTGAAAGAACATTATTGCGCACAAAATCTATCTCATTGTAAACACTTGCAAGATTTTTAAATACCTATTTACATTTATTGTGAAATACTCAAATATATTATAGACAACAATGCAAAGCTCTTTCAAGATTGCTAAGAAATGTAAATTCATCCTAATATGCATGTTTTAATTAATTCACCTAATTATTTTTACACAATGCCATCTTAACAGATGTAACTTGTTCTTTGTCAGCATTAAGTTCATCTTAATAGTTACTAGACCAAGCGCGGACCCATTGGGTCCCATTCCCCAAGGCAATATTCCACCAAACTGCGCATGCGCAGCTGACGGACACGCACCTCACAGGCGTGACTGCCGCGTTCAAAGTTGTGACGTTGACGGCAGAAATTAAATTAAAGTTAATAAAGTGAATAGAGGACCTGTGGAGCCGTTTGTAAAATAGACCAAAACTTACCTGTGGAGCCGTTGGGTCCCCGTTGTGAGGCCAGGCAACTACACGCGGAAAAAAAAAGGCGATCTGAAATTCAGCAAAGGCCCCAACTGCGCATGCGCAGACACCGGACTCATTGCGCACGTGCGGGGTGATGGCGTCATTTAGTGTCAATGCGACATTGGCGCCATTATCAATTGTGACGTGGCTAACGGGCCTCCCCCAAATTAAAGCATACGGCATTGGGGGTTCAGTATTGATGTGGATAGAGAACTGGCTGCCAAACAGGAAGCAAAGAGTAGGAATTAAAGGGTCCTTTTCACAATGGCAGGCAGTGACTAGTGGGGTACCGCAAGGCTCAGTGCTGGGACCCCAGCTATTTACAATATACATTAATGATCTGGATGAGGGAATTGAAGGCAATATCTCCAAGTCTGCGGATGACACTATGCTGGGGGGCAGTGTTAGCTGTGAGGAGGATGCTAGGAGACTGCAAGGCGACTTGGATAGGCTGGGTGAGTGGGCAAATGTTTGGCAGATGCAGTATAATGTGAATAAATGTGAGGTTATCCACTTTGGTGGCAAAAATAGGAAAGCAGACTATTATCTAAATGGTGGCCGATTAGGAAAAGGGGAGATGCAGCGCGACCTGGGTGTCATGGTACACCAGTCATTGAAAGTAGGCATGCAGGTGCAGCAGGCAGTGAAGAAAGCGAATGGTATGTTAGCTTTCATAGCAAAAGGATTTGAGTATAGGAGCAGGGATGTTCTACTTCAGTTGTATAGGGTCTTGGTGAGACCACACCTGGAGTATTGCGTACAGTTCTGGTCTCCAAATCTGAGGAAGGACATTCTTGCCATAGAGGGAGTGCAGAGAAGGTTCACCAGACTGATTCCTGGGATGTCAGGACAGTCTTATGAAGAAAGACTGGATAGACTCGGTTTATACTCTCTAGAATTTAGGAGATTGAGAGGGGATCTTATAGAAACGTACAAAATTCTTAAGGGGTTGGACAGGCTAGATGCAGGAAGATTGTTCCCGATATTGGGGAGGTCCAGGACAAGGGGTCACGGCTTAAGGTAAGGGGGAAATCCTTTAGGACCGAGATGAGAAGGACTTTTTTCACACAGAGAGTGGTGGGTCTCTGGAACTCTCTGCCACAGAGGATAGTTGAGGCCAGTTCATTGGCTATATTTAAGAGGGAGTTAGATGTGGCCCTTGTGGCTAAGGGGATCAGAGGGTATGGAGAGAAGGCAGGTATGGGATACTGAGTTGGATGATCAGTCATGATCATATTGAATGGCAGTGCAGGCTTGAAGGGCCGAATGGCCTACTCCTGAGTTACACGAAAACACACATATATACAAACAAACAAGATGAGAGTTTTAGTAATATATATACAAGACCAAGTAGGACCCGTTGGGTCCCTGTCACATGGGAGGCCTGGTCCCCCAACGCAACCTGTTCCCCTAATGCAATATTCGACCACACACCCATAGCCCCCACGGGATGCCTGGTCCCCCAACGCAACCCGTTCCCCAACGCAATATTCCACCACTCACCCGTTCCCCCAACGTAATATTGCACCACTCACCCATAGCCCACAACTGCGCTGGGGAGGCTAATTTCCCCTTATTCACATTCCCTCTTTTTTAAATTAAAAACAAATCCAATTGCACTAGCTGCACTCAGTGTCCTGGGATTTGCAACATTGTAGCGGGCAGTGTTACAATCCCATTGTAATGTCATAGCTGTAACTGCCACTGCAACCTCAAGTCATTTTTCTCAAAGTGGGGTTTTATAAAGTTAAAAATGTGAATAACTTGTAAAATATAACATCAATCTGAACGAAACTAGATACACCAGACCACAGGACAATTGTGAGTAACGTGGTCCAAACATTGTAGCGCTATCGTGTACCATTTTGGCTTAGTTCTGGGATCAAATGGCCAGGCATGCACACACACACACACACACACACACACACACACACACACACACACACACACACACACACACACACACACACACACACACACACACACACACACACACACACACACAATGAGAGCTTTAGTAATATACTAGACTAAGTGGGACCCATTGGGTCCCAGCATCACACGGGAGGGCTGGTACCCACAACGCAATATCCCACCTGTCCACCAATTCCAATATTGGTGGCCGGGGGGGGAGGGGTTTCTGGAGCGCTAGTATGGGTGTTGTCGGCTGAAGGGACTGGTTTCCAGATGGCTAGTATGGACATTGTGGACTGAATGGATTCTTGGGGTGGCGGCTCAGTCACTCAAGCCTGTTGTGCTGGCAACTCACTCACTCATGGCTAGTGGGCCGGCAGTTGACTCACGGCTATTCCTTGAAATTCCATTTCAAGCACGGTGCAAGGCCACCAAATTCAAGTGCAGTTTCTTACCACTTCAAGCAGGGTGCAAGGCCACCAAATTCAAGCTCAGTATCATCACATTTCAGGCATGGAGCAAGGCCACTAAAGACAGCGAGTCGTGTCCTCTCTCTCCTCCATCTTGCAGTTACTGAGCAGCACCCATTTATAGTCCCTCCCCCTGCCATCATGACGTGATTGACAGGAGAGAGAATCTCAACATTTTGTAAACACTAATAACTTCTTTACTTTTCATCGATGAGAAAAATCCGTGGGACCTGATGAGCGAAGAGGAACTCTGAGTAAGATGGCCAAAAATCACAGCCATACGTGATAGCGCTTTTCTAAAATCAATCTAAAGCGCAAACAGGAAATGGTCAAGATTAGACTTTTAATTAAATAGAAGGCAACTTTAATTAGGCAAGGCAACTTTAATTAGGCAAGGCAACTTGAATTGGGCAAGGTAACACAGCTTTAACATTTCCAAACCAAAGGCAACAAAGCTTTAGCATTTCCAAACCAAAGGCAACACAGCTTTAGCATTTCCAAACCAAAGGCCACACAGCTTTAGCATTTCCAAACTATATTTTCAAACCACATTAAGTGTACTGACAGGTCAGTAAAACCACTCATGTGCTCAGTTATTCGCAGATCAGACTGACCCTCTCGCTCTCCCATCTTGCAAAGACTGACTGAGGCACTCAACCCTTCCGGGTTTTATAGTTCCTCTGGAAGGGGCGTGGCCTTCAGCAGAGAGAATTGCAACATTTTTTAAACACTAATGACTTTTATTTTTCATCGATGGGAAAAATCCTCTTGTCCTGCGCAGCAGAGGGGGACTCTGAGTAAGATGGCCAAAAATCACAGCCGTAAGTAGCAGCTTTTTTCCTAAAATCAATATACAGAACAGGAAGTGGTCAAGATCAGACTCTTAGTAATATAGATATACTAGACCACGTGGGACCCATTGGGTCCCTGTCACATGGGAGGCCTGGTACCCTCAACACAATTTTCCACCACTCAGCCATAGCCCACACGGACGAGAGAGACGTTGGTCAGCAGGCAATGGGGCAGGACATGATGATTAAGCGCAATGATTGGAGGAGGGATGAGCGGGGGGTGGTGGGACTGAAAATAGAGTGGTGATTGGAGGAGGGAGACGCGGCACAGACCTGCACCTCACCCACAGCCAGGATCGATCCCGGCTGGCTCTCCGGCGGTATCCTGTCCCCTCCCCACCCGATTGCGCCAGAGAGGTCAGGAGTCAGACGTGAACTGTACCCCCAGGCCCACAGGCAGCTCAGAGAAGCAGCGCTAAACCCAGGTCAACTCTGCCTGGTTAAAGTGCCTGGGTTTGCAGGAGATATGGGCAGCGCGGAGAAGCAGCGCTGGTGTCCCGTCAGTCCAGTCAGGGCTGTAGTTAACCCAGCAAGACAGGCAGAGTTGAGCGGCATTTAGCGCTGGAGCCTCGAGCATGCGTGTGTGAGTGCGCGCGTGGCCACCAAAAATTGTGTTCCCCCCCCCCCACCGTCCCCCTCCATGTTTTGATAACGAGTTCCGCTCTTGCCCCCACTCCCTCCCTCTCCTTACAACAATGTAACAAATCTCTCATTGGACTGGCAGTCATGTCTTTGTTGAAATTGTAACAATGGTGCATTACTGTCGAGCAGTTTATGTAAATGAGATCCCATCGTGACGTCATAGCTGTAACTGCCACTGCCACATCAAATGATTTTTCTCTAACTGGATTTTATAAAGTTGAAAATGTGAATAACTTATAAAATATACCATCAATCTGAATGAAACTTGATTCACCACACCAAGACAATGGTGAGTAAGGTAGTCCAAAAATTGTAGCACTATTGTGTACTGTTTTGGTGTAATTCATGGCATGACAATCAGACACGCATACACACACTCAGGCATCCACACAGACAAGATGAGAGTTGTAATAATATACTTGATTAAGTGAGACCCATTGTGTCCCTGTCACACAGGCTTGGACCCCCATTTGCAATATTTCACCACTCACCCATAGCCCCCAACTGCACAGGCGCAGCTCATTTCCCCTCATCCCTAGCACTCTCTCCCCCATCTCTTCACTCTTCCTCTTCGTTCCCACCTGCTCCTCCCCTCCCCAATCCCTCCCACACCTCTCTCTGTCTCCCGTTTCCCCTACCCTCAGTCACTCCCTCCCTCCCTCCCTCCATAACTCCTTTCCCCTCCGTACCCCCTCCTATCCCTCTATCCCTCACCTCCCCCACTTGCCACCTTTCCCTTATCCTCCCAGCTATCCCTCATCACCTCCCCCACTGCCCTCCGCTCCCTCTGTTCCACACTCTATACCTCCCCCACTCCCCCCTCCTCCCCTCTCCTCTCCCTCTATTCCCCCTCCTCCCCCACTCTCCCTCATCACCTCCTCCCTCTTCTTTTCCCTCTTCGCCTACCCTCCTCCAATCCCTCCCTCACCTCTCCTTTCCCCTACCCTCAGTCACTCCTTCCCTCCCTCCATAACTCCCCTCCCTACCCTCCTCTCCCTCTATCCACTCTCCCCCTCCCCCACCCCAGGATCTTAAAGTTACCGCTCCTCTCCCTTCTTGCGTGCCCCGGAGGAGCATCAGCAGTCGGCACCCTTAGAGCCAGGCCTCGGATCGGCCCGGAAGCACCAGCAGCTACAGCCGTGTGGGAGGGGGGGGGAGATTTCGGAGAAAAGACGGGTGAAGAGCCATGGGGGAGAGGGGGTTATCGTGGAGGAGGGGGCAGGAGCCAGCGAGCGGGCCAGAGGGGAAGGGGCTGGAGCCGCAGGGCGTTGTGATGGTGGTGCGTTTGGGACTCACAGCGGGCGCTGGATGCTCTCAGATACTCCACTTTCCGTTTGGCGACATCTCCTGCCCGGGCCAGGCCGCTTCCGGTCCCTCCGAAAATTGTGTCCGGTTGGAGACCTCCGCCGGCGTCCCTCAGCTCCTGTAAAAACGCGATGGCGCAGGAAGAGGTGGACCGTCCCGCGGAGTGACAGGAGAAGAGACCAATCCGCGCGACGCTGACTGGCAGCAGAGGAGATAGATCTGCGTACGCGCGGTTTTAAAGATTTTTAAACCTCGCTAACTTTTACAATAGACCACCGATTGGAACAAAACTTGGTCCACTCACAGCACAGGAGAACGGTGAGTGAGCTGGCAAAATTCGTAGCGTTATCACATACCACTTTTGTGCAAATAGAAAGACCACGCAAACCGGAAGAGCACAGGATCAGAGTTTTAGTTATGTATAGATAGATATATAGATAATGTAGATTGCTTTTTAACTTTTAAGCATATTATCTTAAATTCTAAGCCTTGTTTATCCTTGCTTGAGTTTACATCATAAATTATTCTACTTTGAAATATTTATCTTTTATAAAAGCTAATAATGACAAATTTCCTTTCAAATTAAATACAATTTTCTTTCTCTAGTTTTTTTTTCTCTTCTTTACTCCAAATTCTGTATGACAAATATCTTTTCTCTAAGGTATTTTTGAATATTTTCATGAAATACTATTCTGTATTTTACAGATAACTTTGGACTAGAAACTAAGAAAAGCATAATTCATCCCAGAACACCATCTCGGTCATCCAGATTTTCATTATCATCAGACAAGTTATATCATAATACCTTGAATATGTCCTCAAACAACAATGGGCAAACTTCATTTGTGGATCATCCACGTGAGAATAATTCCGAACTTATTGATTCTATGATAGATGACAATATTGAGAAAAGAGTTCATGTGAACAAGGATGGCAGCCTTTCCGTGGAAATGAAGGTTCGATTTCGTTTGCTTAATCGTGAGACACTTCAATGGTCCACACAGATCAGGAGATCCAGTTTGGCAGGGAAAACCATGAATGAACGTTTGTGTTCAGTGGAAGGCCATGCCACGGAACAGGCTGATCAAAGTAATAGTTTTGATGAATCATTTTATCCAGCCAATGGTAATGACACCTGCGTTTCAAAACTTGATGGAACAGAAGCTGAAGAACTCTGCGGTGAGAACTGCTGCAAGTGTTGTCAAGGGTACGATATTTGGAAAAATCCATTGTATGCTGATAATATTACAGAGGTGAACTCCAGAAATGGCAAATATACTCGCTCTTCTCATTCAAGCACATTACCATGCCAACGTGTAACGTACAAAAACAAATCTGTTGAAAGCATTCAAACAGCATCAAGTGAAGAATATACACATTTTGTACATCAGATAGAAAGCCACTCAGAATCTGTGGAAAATAGGGATGAGGGAGCAGAATATTGTTCCCTGAGTCACTGTAACAGCCCAAGTGGTGGCTATACATCTACTTCTAAAAGTGTAGGATATCATGAGAGTATAACATCTTTTTCTAGGAGTCAAAGTGCCATTGCTTATCAATTTTCATCATGTGGCTCTTCAAACAACAGTCATCAAAACCTACGTGATGGAGACCTTTCCTGTGTTTCCAAATGCAATTCTATCGGTTCCTCAAAGGGAAAGGTTGCAGTAAAATCAACAAACATGGCAGAAAATTACAGGCTTGCTGCTTTGTACACCGGTTTGGCAGATTCAAAAGTTGATTTAAAAGATGCTAACATTAAAGCAACTGATGATGAACAAGCAAATAACATTTTTGCATCTCTTCATTGTGCAAAATGCAAGAAACAAATTAAACTGGAGGATGATTCCAAAGCAAGATCTCAAAATGGATCTGCAAATGGGTCAAAATGTTCAACTAATGATTGGAAAGAATCAGCTGCATTGAACCAATTGCACTCAAGCATTAAATCAAACTCTCCCACCCCAATTAATGGTAAAATAAATGACACAAGTGATACTGGGGGTACCGATGAAGGCAAAGCATATTCACTTGAATCCAGTTGCTCCATCCACAGTGATAAAATGTCAGCTCAGGAAATATATGAGGACAATAGACTGGCAAATAACATTTCATTATCTTCAGCAAAATCCAAAACTGGTAGTCATATTAAGATAGATTTAAATGAATTGGAAAGACATTGTACTAAAATCCATGGCAAAAATTATGACATTTATGGAAGACCAATAAGCAACACAACCGACGCATCTTCCAAAAAGAACAAAAAACAATTAACAAATAAGCAGGCAGAAGATGATTCAATTCCTTCTTGTTCAACTACCTCCTTAGGATCATTGACTGACGGGAAAGACGATAATGTTTCATGTTCAGACTTAAATGGAAAAAATAGAGTGAAACTAAAATCTCGGTCAGCTACTTCCACCCATTATGAACAATCAGCAGCAAGCCAATGTGCAGAACATATTGTGACAAATTTCAATGACAAAAGTCGAATATCCTCTGAATTGTCAAATGATAGCCTTTCTGACAGCTTAAGTAGAAGTGAAAGGGCCATTTCTGAGGATGATGGGAGTTCTTCCACATGTGTACCTGACAATTCTGAACCAAATTTAAAAGCTGCTGAAAATGGAAAAACAAGCAATGAGGATAAAACACTCTCTTCAACACCGGAGTTACAAAATGAAGTCAGTATACTGATGGAGCAAGTAAGAAGTCAAACAGCTAGCAGGATTTGTAGTGGTATTTCTAAAGCATCTGGCGTCAAGGCTGATGAAAGTCAAGAAATGCAGCAAGTTGAAAGCAAACCAGAAAAAAATGATATTTCAATACTTCCAACTAGAGCAAAGGTAGATCTTTTGTCATGGAAGACAAATGAAAAAGCAGCAATTGAAATAAACTCAGTGGCAGAAAATGTTTCTGTTCAGAGCATGCCTCAGTCTTTGGAGCAAAGAGGAAAGGGTGGTGGTAAAAGGACTCCACATTCACACACAGAACCAGGTCAGAAATCTAAAAGATGCTTGACTCCTAATAAAGTTCCAGATAAAACACTTTCTGCATCTAAGCCACCCACACCAGGAGCTGAATCAAATTTAATTGAGGGATGCACCAGTGAAAAATCTCAGAAAGAAAACAGCATTAATAGTGATAATGACAAGAAGTGTGAAAAAGTCAGTAGCAAAGAAAAAAATAAGCATAATAATAATGTAAAACAAAATAAAAATAAAAAATCTAATCATCCTGTTGCAGTTGCATGTGGAAAGAATGATCTTATACCCGGTGTATTGCCAAATGCATCTCTTGAAGAGGCTGTTCATGAATGGCTGAAGAATATTCCATCAGAAAACATGCTCATCAAATATGACAGCACTGAGGAGTTCCAAGGTAAGTGTGAAAAATCAGCAACAGGTGTGACAGAAGGGGTAAAAACTGAAGAGTGTACAAAAAAATTTGAAGAGAAACCACATGAAGTGGAATCTACTGCAACCAATCTTGAATTTAAAAAGCAAAACAATTTTGAGTTGGAAACATTGGAATGCACCAATAGTTCAAAAGCAGAAGATGAAATTTCAGCCCAGCCTAATGTCAAAGCGGCAGATATATTGCAAGCTAAGCCAATTAGTTCTTGCTGTTCCACAATGAACCAAAGTCTACGAGATGACATTTTACCAAGCAACGTGCATTCCCCTGTTGAGGTTATAAAGGTTTTTCTTTCTTCTAGGCAGAGAGTAAAAGTGGACAGGTCAAATAGTGTGCCTGATTTAAATATTGCACATGAGAAAAACCTAAGCCATTTAGCCAAGGCCCTGTTGACATGTCTTGCCAGTCTGCAGTTTTTTGACAAAGAATCTTCTGATTCTGCGAGCAAGTTCAACAATGTTGAGAATTCTGCACAGAAAGAGCTTTTAAGTATTTTAAAGTCACTCTGGTACACTGATATTGCGAAGGAAGGTGAAGGAGAGCTCTCCCAAAGTGTTGTTAAAAATTCCAAAACTTTTAAAGGCCATAATTCAGCTGATGATAACATAACGCCGGTCTCCTCTTCTGGAGTGGATGTCAACAGTGGATCTGGAGGTTCAGGAGATGGTAGTGTGAGTGGGGGAAAGGATGTCTCTCCAGCAGCAGAGAGAAACAAATGTGACTTAAAAGCGAAAACCTGTACCAGCAAGACAGATGAGATATCAAAGCAAAATCAACCTTCCTTAATGACAAACTCATTTGAAGAGTGCTCTAAAATATATGCTGAACAAAATGGGAAATATGAAAAAAACTCAATATCGTCCATAGAGTCTGCACAGAGGAAGGCAAAGGTAAGAAGTTGCAGAAATGCAAAGCACAAGTCAAAAGATAGTAATAACTTTGAAAAACGGTCTCTTTCAAGAAACTCAAAATTATCACAGTCAGATATTACCTCATCCAGTTCAGTTACCCAAGACATAGCTTGCCATGTCCGGTCGAACAGTGAGGAGCAAAGTAATGATGAGCATTTTGTCAAAAATGCCGACAACGTAGGGAATGGCACACAGGACGCAACTCACAACTTACAGGAACAACATGCTCCAGGAGCAGAAGGAATGAGGCCATCTGCTATGAACAGCATTGATATGGAAGACGTAGTTCATCATAACAAAGCAAAAGATCCTAATGAGGGAGCCAGTACAAGCAAGCTTGAAGAAATTGACGAAACAACAACAAAAATTGATAATATCAATGGAATAAAAGTATCAGAGGAAATAGCAAGTGCTAATACAGCACAAGAGGTCATGGCTAATGAAAAGGCTGTGCCAATGGAAAATAAATTATCTGATCCCGATCCAGCTTGGTTACTCAAACTGCTGAAAAAACTGGAAAAGCAATTTATTACACATTATGTGGACGCAATGAATGATTTTAAAATTAGATGGAATTTAGAACCCAATGGAAGATTAAATCAGATGATTGAGGAATTAAGAGATGACGTCAGTCGAAGAATCCAAGGAAGCATTGAAAGAGAGTTTAGAAAAGTCCAAGGTAGGGCAGGTAAGAAGAAGCCGTCACCTCCACAGGAACCACAGAGATGCGAGTCATCCGGGCAAACAGAACAGAGACGGAGACGGCTAAAAGCCATGTATAAAATGGAAACATTTTCTCCACTTTCTAAAGAATCTGATTATGAGTACAGCGCAAATGATTTTTCATCTCTGGTATGTGATGAGAATCTGAGTTCCCATCTGAAGGGAGGTGACAAAGTTGATGCTCAAGATCAGCTTGAAAAATTCTGTCCTTGTGATTGCTGCACAGGTATATATAAGGCTCCAAAACCTGCAGCAAATCGAAAACAAACCAAAACTTTGGTCAAAAACTTTGATTTGAAAGAAATTCTTAGAATGAAAATGAATAGACCTAATGAGCAAATAACAAAACAGATTAGCACAGATGGGGCCGAGGAATTATTGAACAAGGAAATTAAGAAAAGTGGTTGTAATGAGAATGAAGTGTTGGAATCTGTTCACATTAACAATGAAGTTGGTCAGAATTTAGGGGATATTAAATACGTAGATATATGCAATGATGATCAAGAAAATAAAAGTGAAGTTGGAGAATTACCAAAAATAAAATCAATTGATGGCCAAAAGACCAGTGAAGATAAAGGTGATGGGGTTTATAAAGATGAAAGTCTGCATCAAAATGACAAAGCAAATCCCCAGTGTGCTGAGTGCAAAACAGGTGACAGTGAACATAATGACGAAGAATCCAGCACTATAACTATGAAATGCAAAGAGCAGAATGAAGAAGATGATTTAATATCCAATGATACAGATCTTGAGACAAGAAATGATAGCAAATTAGAATCACCAAATTCTGATAGTCCGAAAATGTCCAAAAACAATGTAAGCGAGACTGTGGAGAATAATGTTAGAGAGGATGAGGTTCAAAATTTAGATAACAATGTTTCAGAGGAGCACATAAAATCTGATGTTAGTAAAAACTTCCACAAAGAGGTATTGGACATGAACGGAGCATTAGCTACAAGTGGGAATGTTATCAATTGCCCACAGCACTCTGGAGAGGGAGCACTAGAAGATTCCACTGAAGAAAACACTGCTGATAACATTCAGGGGAGTGCTAAAGAAGCTACAAGCAGCAGTTCAAATAGTGCAGGAAACAAATCCTCCCAAATGTACCCAGAAAGCACATCAGATGAAGACACAAAAAGCATTGGTATAAGTGCTGAAGTATCTGAAGATGAGAAAGAAACAAGACATAATTCAGCCACAGATCCTGAGCATAAAGTTTCTATGAGGAACCAGTCAACCAGCTGCAATGAGTTCAATGAGGATGATCTGGATTTTTAAGCATTCTGAAAAGTGGCTGATAATAATTCTAATCAATATGGTTACATTGAGTTAAACAAGTTTAAACCAATTATTAAACTTGTCCAGAGATAAAAAATCTTAGTGTAATATAAGAATAACTGGAGGATCTGGTCATGTTCAGTTTATTTACAAGAAAACACCCAATGGATTAGGTTGTAACATTTTTAGGAATATTAAAGATATTTTTCTTGCCTTTACCCCATCATCACCATGACCCTTTGACCTCCACTGGATACCGTCCAGGACACCTGATAAAGGCACAGCAGTGGGATTGCACTCAGCAAGCACAGACGTGGAGAAGCATAGAAGCATAGAAAATAGGTGCAGGAGTAGGCCATTCGGCCCTTCGAGCCTGTGCCGCCATTCAATATTTTCAACTATTTTCTGTGGCAGAGAATTCCACAGATTCACCACTCTCTGTGTGAATTTTCTTTTTCTCATCTCGGTCCTAAAAGACTTCCTCCTTATCCTTAAACTGTGACCCCTTGTTCTGGACTTCCCCAACATCGGGAACAATCTTCCTGCATCTAGCCTGTCCAACCCCTTAAGAATTTTGTACATTTCTATAAGATCCCCCCCCAGTCTTCTAAATTCTAGCGAGTACAAGCGAGTACAGAGGGAGTACATAGAAGGTTCACCAGACTGATTCCTGGGATGGCAGGACTTCCATATGAAGAAAGACTGGATAGACTAGGCTTGTACTCGCTGGAATTTAGAAGATTGAGGGGGGATCTCATAGAGACTTACAAAATTCTTAAGGGGTTGGACAGGCTAGATGCAGGAAGGTTGTTCCCGATGTTGGGGAAGTCCAGGACAAGGGGTCACTGTTTAAGGATAAGGGGGAAGTCTTTTAGGACCGAGATGAGAAAATCATTTTTCACACAGAGAGTGGTGAATCTGTGGAATTCTCTGCCACAGAAGGTAGTTGAGGCCAGTTAGTTGGCTATATTTAAGAGGGAGTTAGATGTGGCCCTTGTGGCTAATGGGATCAGGGGGCATGGAGAGAAGGCAGGTACAGGATACTGAGTTGAATGATCAGCCATGATCATATTGAATGGCGGTGCAGGCTCGAAGGGCCGAATGGCCTACTCCTGCACCTATTTTCTATGTTTCTATGAGTCTATCCAGTCTTTCTTCATATGAAAGTCCTGCCATCCCAGGAATCAGTCTGGTGAACCTTCTCTGTATTCCCTCGAAGCAGCCATATTGTTCCAATTAATGGAAACAATTGGCACGCCTGACAAGCCAGTCCTTTTCTTTACAACACTGGTATCTCCCACATCCTCATACCAGCTTTCAACTACCCAACCAGTAACATTTCATAATTATAGAGTCTCTGCTCACTTATATCATTCTATAAAACACAGTCTTGGGTATCAGAAAGCTTCAAATGTTAGCTATTCTTACAACATTCAAACATATCTGCAACCAAAGACTGGGAGGGGGATTTTTTATTTGCATTAAATGTATCAATGACAATTCGCTTCCACATCCAAATTACTTCTTTCCTTTCTTGTTCTGTACCTGGAATTAATTATCTTTAGATAAAAAATATCCCAATTCCCAATACGTTTGAAAGCAATAAACCCAATTGTGTAGCTGAGGTACAACCTAAATCTTTAGTATCTTTAGAAAATGATATGCTAATCATGCTCACTAAATAGTTATAATTCCTGTGACTCTAGCTTCTCTCAGATAAAAAGTAACAGTCTGTTTTTTTTTAAATATTCAGGAGGTTTCTGGTCTTCCTGAGAATGATCCCTACACTAACCCCAAATCCTTCACTATTTGCCCTGCCCTGCATCTTCAACATTTGCCGCTTGAGGGAGGCATGTCTAGATGTACCCCTCATGACCGAATTCTCTTCCCCACCCTAGAAATCCACTCAGTATTAGCAGAGCCCTATAAATGGCATTTCAGGACTTACTGAGATCCAAAGTGTATTGTTCGCCTTGGGCTAATTATAATTTTCAATCAAAAATCCCAAAGTGTTATAACTATTTCTTACAAAATGGAAAATTATCAACATTCTATACCTTTGGACAATCATAATTTTTTAAAGATCACATAATTATACTAATTGTAATGTTGCACAATGTAATTTTGTATGACTTCTTAGCATTCTATTTGACTGTTGACACCTTCCTGTATAGTCAGAAGAGAGCCAATGAACTAGATTTTTTTTCTCCAATACTATTCTAGATAATATTCAACAAAAATACATGCAATAATATGTTAAATTAAAACAGTGCAGTTTTGGCTTTGCTGCAATATTTTGTTTGTATTTTGTATTCTTTTTTAGCTCTGTGGGAAGGCAAATACCTATATCTATGTATCAATATCTTTCTTCACTGCCAATTGTCTACTGTTTTGAATTTTCATGTAATAAACAGGAACTGCAGATGTTAGTTTATACCAATGATAGACACAAAATGCTGAAGTAATTCAGCGAGACAGTGCAAAGTCTCTGGAAAAATTGGATAGATTATATTTGGGTCAGGACACTTCTTCATATTGATTGTCGTAGGGAGACAGGGGAATAAAAAGGTGTTTGTAGAAGTTACCTAAAATTGGAGAGTTTAATGTTCATAGCATTAGGCTGTAAACGTGCTCCTGTACATTGGCAACACCAAGCATAGCCTACTGGACCTCCCGGTTACTAACCACTTAAATTCCCCGTCCCGTTCCCATACCGACCTTTCTTTCCTGAGCTTCCTCCATTGCCAGAGTGAGGCTACGCTGACATTGGAGGAACAGCATGTCATATATCACTTGGATAGCTTACAACCCAACAGTATGAACATTGAATTATCAAATTTAGTTAACTTCCCTCCCACTCCACTAAAGGTCCATTAACCAGCTTCACAGCTTGCAACAATGTATCCCTATTAGGCTCACGCCTGTCTCCATCCAACAATCGAGGAAACCTTTGAGGAAACCTCCTTGCCTGAGGTAATTTGCTGTCAGCCCTGATTTGTCCTGTTTATTTTTGCTTCCAGTTTTTCTCCCACTCTCCCTACTACAATCAGTCTGAAGAAGGTAGCATATCCATTTTTTCCAAAGATGCACTGAGTTACTCCAGCATTTTGTGGCTTTTGAATTTTCATGCTTGGCCCTGGCAGAGAGTTGATTTATGCGTGTCCGATCCAACAATTATATATTTAATGGAATCTATTCTGTACTGTTTCTCATCAAAGAACATAAAATTAATTAACATCAACACAATTATTTTGTATTTGTAAAGTAGAATATAAACATTTAATTCCATGTTTGGATCTTGGGAGTCTCATCCTCAGTGGAAGGTAGAAAGAACATACATTCATACCAAGTCATCTGAAAGCACTTAGCAATCGATGAAATGCAATCACTGTGTTGTGTGGGTAAATATATTAACCAATTGCTCATAGCAAGGTTCCACAAAGGGCAAATAAATGCTTTGATTATCTGCTTTTTGATTATCTGATGTTGTTTTGATGGAGCAGTGCCAGTTAGTAATAGGAAAACCTTTTCAGCTCTACGTGCTGTTGCAACTATTGCATCTTCTTGAAGGAAGACTGAACCTCTGCGTCTCAGTGTTGCACTGAAGTATTACAATAGTATTGTAATGGAGGAATAAGAGGGACCCTGGAGAAATTCACCCTTTTTTAATTTAACTCCTGGCAGAGATCTTCGAATCCATAATCTGCAGATTCCAAGGTCAACATAATGACAAACGGAGACATGGGGAATACTTCAACAGCTTCTCATAGTCAATGGCTTGGTTGTCTTTGAAAGCTTCTTGCTATCATTTAATCAGCAGATTTACCTGCTGCAAATTGGGGTAAATTGCTAAAAATAATGTTGCATTTAGTACTGTACACCCGTTGTCAAATGTGCACAATACTGTATTAGTTTGCATAAAATGCCAAATTGGAATTCTTGAAATTGCAATCACAAATAAAGAACTTATTTTCAAGATTTATTTTGGATAAGCTTCTCTGTGGATGTAGGCAGTTTAAAATAAAGAATCTAAGATGATAATAAAGATTGTGAACTATATTTCTCCAAATACAGAAAGGTAACAGTTATTAGAATTTAAAGAACGTTTTTTTTTGCTATTACCATGGAAAGTTCGCATTATTGTATATACCTATAACAGTACTGTGTAACATTCTTACAAAATGAATAGTGTGTTTGAACAAGGTCTTAGACAAAATTTGCAATTAGTAGAACTCAATCGATATGCATTAGTCATACAGCACAGAAATAGGCTCTTCCCCCCAGTTTTTTTTAACTGAGCTAGTCCCATTTGATTGCATTTGGCCCATATTCCCCTAAGCCTTTCATATCCATGTACACACCTATATGTATTTTAAACATTGCCACTGTACCTGCCTCTGCAGATTGGTCTGGCAGATCGTTCCAAATATCAAACCTCCACTGTGTGAGCAAATTGCCCCTCAGATCTTTTTTAAATCTTTCACTTCTCACCTTAAACCTATGCCCTATAGTTTTAGACTTCCCTGCCCTACTAAAAAGACTGACCATTCTTATCTGTGGTTTTCACGATTTGATACACTATACCCCTCTGCCTCCTATACATGACACTGAACATTGTGCCTTCCCTCATAATGGGAACCATTGTGGGGGGATGTTTTTTATGTTTAAATCTTTTTATTAGTGTTATGTTTGTATTTTTTTTTATGTGCTGCATTGGCAAGAAACATTTCACTACACCAATTGATGTATGTGACCAATAAAATAACCTTTGAACCTTTGAACCTATATTCCAGGGACCAAAGTCCCAGCCTATCCAGTCCCTCTTTATAACTCAAGCCCACGCCGCATGGTAATATCCTGGTGAATCTTTTCTGCACCCTTTCCAACTTAATGACATCTTTCCTATTGTAGAGTAACCAGAACCGCACATGACACTCCAAATATGGTCTCACCTATGTCTTGCACACTGATAATGTGCCCCAAAACTCAAGGTGTTCAGCAGCAACCATACCAAACACCTACTTCATCACTTTGTCTACCTACCTGTGAAGCTACTTTAGGGGACTGCACCACATACTCCTTGATCTTTCTGCTATACAACATTACCCAGAGCCCTACCATTTATTGTCCAAGTCCTGGCCTAGTTTCACTCACCAATATGCATCAGCTCACACTTATCTGAGTTAAATTCTATCTGCTATTCTGTGTCCCACTTCCCTAGTTGATCCAGGTCCTTTTGTAAAGTTAGGTAGCCTTCTTCACCATACGGCCAAGTTTGGTGTCATTCACAAGTTTACTAACCACATTAAATATGATCCTTGCAGAACACCACTGGTCAAAGCTGCCAATCAGCAAGCCTCCACCACTCCCCTCTGAAGTTTTCTACCAAGTCAATTTGGCAAACTCACCCTGGATACCATGTGATCTAACCTTCTGGATTAGCCTTTAAGAAGGAACTGCAGATGCTGGAAAATCGAAGATAGACAAAAGTGCTGGAGAAACTCAGCGGGTGCAGCAGCATCTATGGTGCGAAGGAAATAGGCAACGTATCTGAAGAAGGGTTTCGGCCCGAAAGCTAGCCTATTTCCTTCGCTCCATATATGCTGCTGCACCCGCTGAGTTTCTCCAGCACTTTTGTCTACCCTCTGGATTAGCCTACCGTGTAGGAACTTGTCAAAGGCCTTGCTAATATCCATATATACATTTTTTTGTGATGTAGTCTTTGCTGGCACAGACACCATTTATTGCTAATCCCAAACTGCCCATGAGAGAAGATAATGCTGGACTCTCTGCTTAAACGGCTGCAGTTACTCTGCTGAAGGTATGCCTTTTCTCTGTTTAATTATACCATTGAATGGCTTGCTCTGTTACTTCTGAAGTAACTTCCCTGTCAACTACATTACTATTGGTCACACACCAGGCCAGAACAAGGATGGCAGAGTTCCTCCCATGGAGAACATTAGTGAACTAAGTAGATTTTTGTCGATACTACCATGACTAGTTTTTATATTATAGGTTATTAACTAAATTTATTTTGCATTGGGATTTGAATTTATGGATATTGATTTTTACTACAGATCTCGATTTTTACTCTAGATCTCAGGTTTGCTGGTCCAGTAACTATTGTCACTGCCACTGCCTTGTGATATATTTTATTTCCATATTTATTTTAATTATTTTTGATTAAAATAATCAATTTTGCATTCTTCTTTAGATTGCCATAAATTCCCCTTTGTTCCTTTTAATTTATTTCTATCATCTTGAGGGCAGCACAGTGGTGCAATGGTAGAGTAGCTGCCTTATTGCGCCAGAGACCCACGTTCAATCCTGGCTGCAGATGCTGCCTGTATGGAGTTTGTACGTTCTTCATGTGACCGGGTGGGTTTTCTCTGGGTGCTCTGGTTTCCTCCCACATCCCAAAGATGTGCAGGTTTGTAGATTAATTAGCTTCTATAAAATTGTCCTTAGTGTGTCAGATAGAACTGTGAGGGTGATCTTTGGTTGGGCTGGATTCGGTGGGCTGAAGGGCATGATTCCATGCTGTATCTCTCACACTAAAACTGAACTCCAGCACAAAATAAATTTATCAAGAGCAGATTCTGATTCATGAATTCAATATTATGTAATGCAGTTTACTTTTCTACATTCCCTTTCTATTCTGTCCGTGTATCATCCTGATCTACCTACCGTCATCGCCCATTTACAATATTTCAGAAATGCCCAAAGAAGGCATGGACAAAATTGAACAGTTTAGTTTTAGTTTAGTTTAGAGATTTATTCCATTCAGATAGCTAGTGAGACGGATCTTCCAATAAACTTTTGATACCATAGGTATTCACATTCTCCTTGGATCTAACGTCAAATTAGTAACTCCCTGTTATCTTCCCTCTACTTTGCCCTCCTTTAAATAGTAGTATTCTTACACGAAAGCAGATTAGGGCACATGTTTTCCCTGTAAATATATTTCAATGCATTCCTTGGACAGCATTATCTATAAAGACTCACCATGCACACTGTGTGATGAATAAGGGCTGGATTTAACCCCATCCACCTGAGTAATCCATCAGGTGGTTTACCTGCTGGTGTTCTGCTTTGATTCTGTAATTAGATGCTGATGGGCAGTTCAGCCATTCATCCAAAGAAGCAACGGTCTCCTTTAACCATCCAATGGATTATCACTCTGATGTTTAATTCCAGCCTCAGCAGGGAAGTCACGGTGCCCTTCCTGTCAGGCGGAGGACAATTGGACACAGATTTATCTTGACATTTTCTTTGGGTGTGAGGTGTTGCTAGACTCCCCAGACACTCCATGCTGTAGGCAGCCATTGGTTTTCTGTTTTAGGATGGTACTGCCCACCCAGGAGCTGGTTACAATCGTATTGACGAGGATGCTGCGCGTTTGCCATTAGATCAGTGGCATTAAACTAAATAATGGAGCAGGAGTGGTCAGCACAATTTCTACAACCGCTCTATTTCTTCCATGCTGATTGAGGAGTTAAAGCTCCTCCCATTAGTTCAATTTTTATCCAGAATATACTGCAGACTAAAATCCAATATTGCAAATCTCATCATCACAGGGTGACACTCATGATTGCACCAGGCAGGCAGCATCAGGTATTTTTGCAGCAACCATCTGTTGCAAATAGATTTTAAGCATTTGAAGTGATATGAGAACAGTATCAACATGTTCTGAATGTGGGAATTGCACAATTCAGTGTCTCAGCTCTGGAGGTTTGTGGGTAAGGAAGGAAACTCCTATGCCGTGCTTGATGAAGCTGTGGTACACATACATAATACACTTGCTCACCTCTGACTTATCCCGTGTCATCCAAAGCTGCCTGATGCCAGTAACACGAAGGGCTGGTGTCAGTTTTACAGCAACAATCATAGCTGGATCCCTAGTGAAAATATCTGGTATAATTCATTGATTGCTGATGAAGGAAACTAATCCATCACACCCTCTGCTTGTGTTGGTAAGTCATACAACACTCTTTTGGATTTCAACTGTGGTTATGGGCTGCGGGAAAAAAACAAGAAATGCTGGAAATATCCAGCAAGTCAGGCAACATCAATGGGGAGGTAAGCAAAATAAATATTTTAGATGAATAACTTTTCATTTAAATTGGATTTTTTTTCCAGAAATGTCTGTAGTTCAGCTAAAGGGTTGCCAGGCTGAAATATTGACTGTGCCTCTCTCCATAGACACTGACTGGCCTGGTGTATATTTCCAGCATTTTCTACTTTTAGTTCAGTATCTGCAGTATTTTGCTTTTTGATTCAGTTTGGAACCTGCAACATATTTAGAGCCAGAATTCCTCTTGACTAATCTGGCATTGCCACTGTTTTCTTCAGAGTAGAAACAATGGACTGTTAAAAGGGACTGTCAATATTTCCTTACCCTTACCTTACTTTTCTGAAAAGGGCAGCAACTATTTTCAAAGCCTGGTAACTCAATGTTGAAATATGATGGAAATCACAGTCAGAAGTCTGGTAGGGATATCACTTTAAATGAAATATCATCTTTAAGGCATTAATTTGGACACCATGTTTAATAACGTGATTCTTTCAGGAAGTAGGAATCTGACATAAAAACTGAAAAGATAGGGACCAGGGAAAAGTTGGATTGACATTTAGTTTTTCACTGTGACCCTTCAGTGGCATTGAATAGGCTGGAAACCATATCTTAGCTGAATAAAACTAAGAGGTTACAATGCACTTCTTTAAATTTCTCATTATGTTCCTGGTAATGTATTTTTAAGCTGTCTCATGTAGGTATTTGGTATTTGGATAATGTCCTTTTCTCCACAAACTACAATCCCCTGGGCAGCCTGGCTACCCAGATTCAGGTCTAAATCAATGGATTCCACCATCCACCATTCACACTTCCAATTACAAGAAAGAGTTTGGTTCTCATCTCTAACCAGCTTTGAACACCTTTTGAAAAAAAAACAGAGAGAACACAAGAACATTTACAGCCAGTGAGATATAGGCCTGGCAGTACGTAACTATGTTTTAAATTTTAGCAACGACCCTAGCTGCTGCCGTGGTCTCTTGTTCTCTCTAATCCTCCTCTCTTAGCAACAGATTTGGACCCATCTAATGGTCTGGTACAAGTCTTGGAGACAATCTTATTACTTCAATTACCATATTCCCATCAGATCAGCCAATATTTGCTAAAATGATATGCTATGTGCTTGGCCATGGCTTCCTTTTAGTTTTTAGTTTTAGAGGTACAGCTTGGAAACAGGCCCTACGGCCCACTGAGTCAAGAACTTCAAATTCCTGGGCATGCATATTTCCGAAGATCTTTCCTGGTCGCAGCACACTGATGCAATTATAAAGAAAGCACATCAGCGCCTCTACTTCCTGAGAAGACTACAGAGAGTCAGTATATCAAAGAGGACTCTATCGAACTTCTACAGGTGCACAGTAGAGAGCATGCTGACTGGTTGCATCGTGGCTTTGTTCGGCAACTTGACCGACCAGGAGCGGAAAAGGATGCAGAAAGTTGTGACCCCTGCCCAGTTCATCATCGACTCTTAAGGGCCTGTCACACTAGCGCGCGATTAGACGCGATAAGCGCGATAAATTCGGACGCGGGGGTCGCGTGGGGGTCAGGCGATCCCGGTGCGAGTGAAGGGCCTGTCACACTAGCGCGCGATAACACGCGCGACGTCCGAAGGAAGGACGTTATTTGTCATCACGTGACGATGCGCATGAGCATGCGCGTTGCACGACGTCGGGCAGTGACGTCATCACGCAACGCCACGCTGAAGACGCACAACGTCAAAACGTCATCACGTTCCGCGCGACAGGATTTTGCCGCGCGATATTTTTAAGCAGTGTCGGTTTTTGGACACTACGCGCGATGTCGACACCAGCTCCACACGAGTCCGCGGAACTCCACGAGACTCCGGCGATCGCAGTGGGACAGGGTCACGCGAGGCCGGACGACTAAAGCGACCACGGTAGGTCGCGCTTGTCGCGTCTAATCGCGCGCTAGTGTGACAGGCCCTTTACCTCCCCACCATCGAAGAGATCTGTTGCAGTCATTGCCTCAAAAAGGCAGCCAACATCATCAAGGACCCATACCATCCTGGCCACGCACTCACCTCTCCGCTACCATCAGGCAGAAAGTACAGAAGCCTGAAATCTGTTACATCCAGGTTCAGGAACAGCTTCTTCCCCACAGCCATCAGGCTATTAAACTCGCCAACAAACAGACTCTGAACTGTAACAGCCTATTGCACTTTATCTGCTTACTTATGTGTATATTGAACTAAACTTCTGTATTTTTGCTTACAATATTCTGTTGTGCTGCAGCAAGCAAGAGTTTCATTGTCCTATCTGGGATACATGACAATAAACTCTCTTGACTCTTGACTTCATCTTCTTTCATGTGGCGTGCACAGCCTAAAGTTGTTGGACAACTTGTTCTATGTGATCTTCCATTTGTGCACGTCGAGTTGATTGCATTAGTCGAAACTGGGTTGCAATCTTCCACCCCGACTTGACTTGAGTCCACGCCGACCATTGATCACCCATACACTAGCTCTATCCTGTACACGAGGGACATTTTTACAGAAGTCAATTTATCTACAAACCTGCATGTCTTTGGAATGTGTGAAGAAATAGGAGCACCTGGTGAAATCCCACGTGGTCACAGGGAAAACGTACAAACTCCTTAAGGGCCTGTCCCACCAGCATGCAACTCTATGCGATGAACGCGATCAAACCGGCAGCGGGGGCCGCGCGGAGGTCGGGTGATTCCCTGTACAGGGCCGTTCCCACCAGCATGTGCCTGCATGCGGCAAGCGCAACTAAACCGGCAGCGACGGCCGCGCAGAGGTTGGGTGAGTGGCGCAACGCGGCGCAAAGCGAGGCGAACTTGAAGCAAGTCCAAGGTAAGTTCGCCAGGACTTAGAGGGGCACACAGAGAGGGGCACCGAGACACACACACATACAGGGCCACGGAGCCACACACATAGAGGGTCACGGAGGCACTTACAAATAGGTTCACGGAGGCACGATGTCCGGGCGGTGTGTAAATGTCGAGGCGACTGCGAGCCGACAAGCCGTTGCCGCGCGGGATTTTTAGACATAGTCGGTTTTTCGGAGCCCCGTGCGGTGTCGGGACGAACGCACAATTCCGCGCGGCTCCGGCGATCGAAGTGGGACCGGCCCCGCGACGCCGGACGGCTCAAGCGACCACGTTAGGTCGCGCTAATCGCATAGAGTTGCATGCTGGTGGGACAGGCCCTTAAATTACACACAACACACATAGTCAGGATCAAACCCGGTTCTCTGGTGCTGTAAGGCAGCAACTGTACTGCTGTACATCTGTGCTGCCCTAAACTAGCATTAAACTAAAAGCAACAAAGGCCATGGCCATGGGACTAAAAGCAGATAGTATGGGACCAATCAATACTTTCTGAACTAATTGGATGTTAATTGTATTGCATCCTAAAGAATTACAGCAGTTTATCTTCTCCCCCATTTTCATAAGATGGCTGCTGTCCTGTGCTTTTGAGACCAGAATTTAAGATGTTCCATGGGACCCTCAGGAAAGAAAGGAGTTCATAAACAATAGACTTGCACTGGGATCTATTCCAATATTGTTTACATTACTGAACAACCCAAGGGCTAAAACGTCTCTCCATTCAGCAGTACAGCACGTACAGCTTTGGAGGTTCATTAGTAGAACTGAAGACCTGCCTCACAATTTTTTGAAAGTGTCTTTGAAGATAATTGCTGCACCGGTTGCTGTTTTCCAAAATGTAATCGATTAGAGAAAAGTTTGCATAGACTGTAAAGCAAATGTAACCTCACCATCGATTATTTTTTCTCTAGGCTGTAATTAACAGAAAGGGAACCAGGGGCTGGGTAAATTGGCTAGTGAACAGACTTTTGATGTCAGATGAGGTTAATAAATACAATTAGAGTACACAGTATTGGAGTAATAAATTGGCCTGGAGTGAGGATTGTTTTCTAGTTGGAAGGTGTAGTGTCAGAGGAACTGGTTCTGGAACCTCTAACCGTTTGTTTGGATGAGGGGATCAAGTGTAATATATCCATGTTTGCTAATGTTGTAAAACTGGGTGGTAGTGTGCATTGCATGGAGGTGCAGAAATAATTCAGAAGGATATGAGAAGGCTAAGCAAATGGCTGAGGACATTGTAGATGTAAGGTAATGTGGAAAAATGAGAAATTATCTACAATGGTAGAAAACAAATAGAAAGGCAAAGCAATATTTAAATGGTCTGAAATTGAAAGGTATTGGTGTTTATAGAGACCTGGGCATCCTGGTACATGGGCCATAACTTGCAGATACAGCAAGCAATTAGAAATGCAATAGGATTTGTGTAAAGAGTAAAGATGTCTTGATTGGAATTATCTCGGGCCTGGTTACACCATATCTTGAATACTGTTCTAGGTCTGGTCCCCTACTGAAGGAAGGAAATACTGAAATAGGGGTGCAATGAAGGTTCATCAAATTGATTCCTGGGTGATAATCCTGTGGTATACAATGCTGTTTGGGCCAATATCCTCTTGGGTTTGGAAGTAAAATAAATGATCTTATTGAAAACAATGAATCTTCTAACACAGCTTGATGAGGTAGATGCAAGTAGATAATTCCACTGGCTGGGGTGTTGAGAACCTGGGATCAGAGTCTCAAAATAGAGGATTGACTATTCAGGAGAAAGATGCAAAAACTGTTTTACCTGAAGTATGTCTGAGAGAAAATTAATTTTAAAAAAAAAATCTTTATTTATTAGAGGTACCATAAGTTACATCAGTGTACACCCCATGTATATTATTACAATCATTGTACCACTTAATTTTTTAAGGCTTTAGAAAAAAAGAAAAAAGAAAGAAATATCAACAGAGAAAGTAGAAAGAGTGAAAAAGATTTGTGAAAGTGAAAAAGCGTGCCAGAGGGAAAGGGAACCCTTGGGCGAAGAGTTAGAGAAAGGAGATTAAGAGATAGACCCTGGAGAGGAGAAAAAAAAAGGAAAGAAAGAGAAGGAAAAAAGAAAAGTCAGTTACTTTATTATAAACATCTCGCAAAAGGAATCTACCAACTCAACAGTTTTTCTTCCCCCTTTACCAAGACCTGACACTGGTATTTTTTTGAGGTATTCTTGCACCTTATCCTTGTAGTAGATTTATAAATGCAGACCACATCTTATAGAAACAGTCTGATTTTCCTGCCAGTCGGAGTCTCATATCTTCCAAATGTAGTGTTTCAAACATAGTTGAAATCCACATATTAACTGCTGGTATAGGAATATTTTTCCAGAATTTTAAGATTAGCTTTTTTCCAGTTATTAAGCTGTATTCAAATAGATTCTTTTGAAACACATTTAATTCAGGGCTATCTTTATTCCAAAGATAATCCAGTCTGCTTTTGGAGTCAGTTTTATTTTAAATACTTTTGTGAAAAGTTCAAAAATTTCAGTCCTAAATTTTTGAATTTTTGTACAAAAGGCAAATGAGTGTGCTTATTGACATTGACATTTATCACAAATAGGTGAGACATTGGATGAGAGAAAATTAATTAATTAGCACGTGGAGGCCATAGGAAGAAAATATCAGGACATAAAAATTATTGAACAGATAATATTTAAAGAGAATAGATTCAAGTCCAGGCAAAGGGTGATTATTATTCCTCTGATATTTCGGTTTGTGGTAGATAATTTCATTTACATTATCCAGACCACTAACAAGAGCAATATTTCCCTAACCTCGAGCTTTTGTCACCTGATGCATTCTTCTTCTTCTTGCGTGTGGCGTGCACAGCCTAAAGTTGTAGGACAACTTGTTCTATTTGATCTTATTTGATTGTGCACGTCGGGTTAATTTGCATTTGTCGAACTAGGGCGGGCCACGTGAAGGTTGCAATCTTCCACCCCACCTGATGCATTGAAACACCGGGCCATTTGTGCAGGCGTCTGGGAAGACTGTATATGTACTGAAAATACAATATTTGTATTCAGTTTACCAGTGATCAGATACAAAGTATGCTCTTTTCCTTTAATAATTCTGAAGAAAGCTTGCACCAGCTCAAAAATTGAATACCGTATAGGGTATGCATGTGAAAAATGTCCTATTATTCCCTGACTTTGATGAATACAATAGAGGTTTTGGCCCCAGACTAACACATGAAATTAATTTACAAATTTCCAGTGACCTTGTATTGAGCCTCACAATCCAAATTTACACATAATTTGAAATAATTAGGGCGAATTAGCAAATTCATTTGGAAAAGGCTGCTGAGGTAAAGAATTAAAACATTAACATGGAGGGTGGTTTTGTGAAGTTGCTGTTAAGATAAATAAATGCTGGGAACAGGGCTCAATGATAATAATTGTAAATAAATGAAATGATTTACTGATAATAAATAATGCTCCACAAATTGTTGATTTCACCAATCATGAAGTTGGAATTTGCACTTTGTACAATATATAAAAAACTGTGCCCAGGAAATAAACTATGTTTGATGCCAGGCTGTATGGCTTTTGACATTGTGCATCCGTTTCTATGGTTGCATATGAGGGACTTATACATACAAGTCAGCTGGAGACAGTGAAGCTCTGCAAAGTGGATTTGTAATGTTAAAACTAATAGTCTTGTGCTTTGATCATTTTCTTCAGAAGCATATCAAAAGCAATCATTGGTTCTAGCAATTGAAATGATAAATAATATTACATTAGGTTTCCTTAATCTGTTAAGGTAATGACTAAAGTTCCTTGATAGTTTGATCAGTAAATTTCCTATTTAAATATGGAATCCTTTTTCATTCAATCCAGTCTCAATCTGTTTGAAGATACATTGTGTTCAGTAAGACCATTAAAAAGAAATTGCAAATGTTGGTTTATACCAAAGACAGACACAAAATGCTGGAGTAACTCAGCAGGGCAGGCAGCATCTCTGGAAAAATAGAATAGGTGACGTTTCGGATCGTAACGCTTCTTCAGACTGAACTCAAAATGTCACCTATTTCTTTTCTCCAGAGATGCTGCCTGATCCGCTGAGTTACTCCAGCATTTTGTGTCTATCTTCCACATTGCATGAATAGTGGACATCAGTTAGTTAGGGAAGGGCATTTGGGGAGGTGTGGATGCTGCTGGAAAAGTTACGTCCTCATAATCCTTAACACAGGCTGACACACAAAGATTAGCATTTTGAGTGAGGCATTGGAAGATGACAGCAGCTGTCAAACTACTTCCTCATTGCAGTATGAGTCAGCAGCACCAGGGGAGAACAAAGAATAAAATATTATAATCTAAATCAATATTAGGTAATGTAGTCTTAACTTAATAGTTCTGACGTTTATGAGTTATCAGGTCAGTGTAAATATACATTGAATCACATGACTGTCAAAATAATCTTCTCTACTTCTGATCGGATGTACTTACACTTATCCTGGAGATTAAAACCAAGGAGAAAATAGCTGACAACTATTATCTCAATTGCTTCATAATCTTTATGTTGCAACAGATATTTTGGCTTTTAGCAACCGGCTGTAAGACGTTGCAAAACTCCATTGAGCAGAGTCAATGCATTTCTAGAACAGATGTTAGTTTCTCTGCTACTGAGGCAAACATTTAATCATTTTGAACAGCTCCAAAAGATTTCCGTACCTAGTTTGTTGTCATTATTTATTTATCTGGTGTCTCTTCATAACTTAAGTTTCTTATATCTAATGAAATATTAGTAATAACATTTGCAAGTCTCCTGGGTTAAGTATTCATCCTGGAATACCCAGTACAGGCTTAAATATTCTCCTCGCTACCTACTCAATGATTTCTATAACTCTAAGGTAACCTCCTCATTAGTGCATTCAGCATCCTTATTTTGGTAAAACCAAGAACAACAATGTTTTTCCTTTATAACTGTCAGCATTCTCACATTAGTATACACTAACCTGGTTCTTTCCTGTAAACATACTCTCTTTATTCTTCACTCTTTTACTACCTTGAACTTGCACTGACAATGAGTTGCTCAGTCTATTAATTTATTTTCTGATGTCATTTACACTCTCCATATTTACTCTCCTTATCTTAATATCTATATTCATACTTCTCACAGTTGAGAAAAGGCCTTTTCTCTGTGCCAGCTCATAGAGTAACCTATCCCATTCCCATTCTTCCTGGTAACCATTTCTCTTTCACATGCCCATCAACTTCCAATGCTTCTTCTCCCATCCTCCTACACCAGGGACAATTAGCAGTGGCTACAATGTCCTTAAGGTGGAAGGAAACCAGTGTAACCAAAGGAAACCCAATGCAATAATGGGGAGAATAGTAAGATTAAATGAGAACTTACCAGTTTGAAGTTTGATCTTGATTTTATGAGGATTTACGTTGGTGATTACGTGAAGAACCCCGTCTAGGCCGCATGCGCGCCAATCTTCAAAGCAGCGGTATGAAATCACAAATAACAAACACCAAAGTGACATAGTAAGATGCGTGACTCGAGAACTACCAGATGATCTTCATGAGAGAGGGTTGGCCATGGCAGGCACGTAATCACCACCGTAACTCCTCATAAAATCAAAATCAAACTTCAAACTGGTAAGTTCTCATTTAATCTTACTATTTTACTTCGGAGTCACGTGAGTGATTCCATGAAGACTTCAAAGCTTTGTGATTTCATGCCACAGATCGAAATTTCAGCGTCTCACTGCATCAATTGACTCAGGATGAGTGAATAATCAAAATGCATTAGCATGATATTGATTCACATGTATTAATGGTTTACGTTAATAGCAACCCCTGTAACTCAGGGGAGACTAAAGTGGACGCAAATAGAATGGGCAAAACCCTGGGTCAGAAACCTGCCTATGGAAATTTAAAAAAACACAATTTAGTTGACCATCCTGCGGTCGCGAGGATATGGTCGCTGGGCATGTCCATTGCCCTGGCCGCTGATGTTGATGCTGACCTGGCGGAATGAGATATACAATCATCAGTGTTAATACCTGCATAACCCAGAACCTGCTGCAGCCACCTTGAAATAGTATGAACCGACCTTCCTTTGTGTAGTTGCTTGTTGATTAATAAACAATGCTGATTCCACACTTCTTAGGATTCTGGTGGCCTTGATAACATAGATGTGAGACCATGGGGTATCCGAAAAATGATCTTAAATCATGCCACCCCTGGTGTGGTCTGCTTGTGTAGACCAGAACGTAAAATGTAAAATGCACCTGCAGCCAATTCCATCCTATCTAGTCACAGCGTTTGCAATGTTTGCCATCGTTGTGCTGATATAAGTGTCATGACTAAGGATGTAGCTGGAACCCCTTGGTGAAGTAATGTTCACACATTTTCAATAACCGAATGATCTTGTAATGGGAGAACTTGTGTCAAGATCTTTTTAACAACTCAATATCCGACAGAGTAGTTCCTTTATGTTGCAGCTGTAGTGTCTCTATAACTGAATTATTGTCAAATACCATTTAAGAATGAACTGGAAAATGTCAGTAATCTGTACCGTATCAAAAGTAACATTAACATTAAACAAAATCACTTCTGATCCTCCTCAATAGGAATGTACTCCTTTTTTGGATGCTATCCCTGCACTCTGCAGTGAGCACATTAATGGCTTGATGTGACAACCTGAGGCAGAAGTCAATCCATTCAAAATGTGTAAGTCAATCCATTCAAAATGTTTAAGTCATTAATTGTTTTATTGTGCAAAGTCTCCTGAACCACAGTTTGAACCAGCAAGTTTTTGTTTTTTGGAATAACCGTATACCGTTGTGCCATTATGCCTGATGAAGCAGGCAACATAGCTGCATAGCCAGTCCGACAGTACAAACGCAAGCGAAGTCTTGCTGACAGTTTTAAGACCCGGCTAATGAGGCAAAAAATAGAGAAAAACATAAAAGAACATTCCTTCTTTTTTGGAGAGAATGTATTTCTCCGCACTGTTGTGCCACATATTTTTGCAATCAGTGAATAAACATGCACCAACATGTCGATATTCGATGTAGTATTGAACCTTACTTTCATACTACTTTGAGATCCAATACCTATTCTGTGTTGTCATTGAACTGAACTGGATGATACACCAGTGGCAAAGAAGATTTAGGTAATTATTACAGGATACTTTTACTTGATTACCATGTGACTAACATATGTCACCATCATAGAGCAGCAACTTGCATTTGAGCATGTAGAATATGTATATTAGCTCAATAGCCCCTTACCCATGGGGTGCATCTAGTGTATATATTTAGTTGATACCAACAATTGAAGAATTGGTAACTCATGCAAATCTCCAATACCTCCAAGTAGAGATGGTATTCAGAACTTCTCATCTTAGAGTCCTTAGCATCAGTTTGTAATAACTGAATTCGACCGACCACACTACTGTAGCGAGTTTCAAGCTCAAGTTCAAGTTCAAATGAGTTATTGTCATGTTCAGCAATGCTGAATACTGTTTTATCATCATTGTGACTGAGGTAGCTTCAGCTGACAATAGCATAAGGTTGTTAACAATGGTCTAATTGTCCTTTGAGCGATTGCTACTTACACAATATCAGTTCCTTAATTTGCTCGGGTGAAACATCGCCGCTATATTGCCAATTACTCTTGATGAAAATAAAACTGTTTTATAACAGATTGCTATTAACTCCAATCTCTTGCCACAGGGTGGAGTCAAGGCTAATACTAATTAAAGGTAAATCCCAATTACCAACGAACAGTTTATCCCATTCCGCAAAGCTTTACTGTTATTAATACAGCATATTGTCTTTGATAACCTCTGTAATGGGATTTGCATAGCATGGATCTTTGACCCTTATGAATCTGTTGTTAGTCAGGAAATATAAGTTTTCATATTTGGGAAGTCCATATGCCTGATACTCTCCATTCTTCATAATAACATGCCACTCCTGCCTTATTTCATGGGTGGTTTGCATGAGAACTTTTGCCCAATTTCCGAACCTTAACTTTTATAAATAACCCTGGCCATAATCCAAACTTGCTAGGAATGCTATGACTGTGCCTCAACCAGATATTTTTACCCTTTGTATGTTGTACAAAACAAATGTAAATATTACAACTTGTGAACGGTGCACTACCCATATTTTGGAAGTGCTAGACCCATTTTGTTGAGTAGGATTGGTAAGGTGCATGGAATTTCTGAGCTATCATGCTGCCAACAGCTCCAGTGAACCGCTTACTGCCGATGAGCGCCTGGGGTGCGTTCTGAAACGATGTCTTTTGCCCGCCGTTGGCCTAATTGATTCGTCTGCCAGGTTTTCTTCCCCTGTTGAATAGGCCTTACCTGAATAACAGATTCAGCGGCTGGCTCACATCCCCCTGTTGGTGTTGTTCACTACCTGCACATATGTGCTTTAGTATGTTCTATTGACTTCTTTAGAGCCTGGAGTCAGTTATATCTTGACCTTTTGCTCTTCCCTCCTCAGAGAGGGTGATTCGTAGGCAGCCCTAAACAGGCGCTGCCACGGGCTGCAGGATACCAGTACTGATAAGAAGCCATTGGACCTAACCCAAATAGAACATTCTGCTGGGATGGCAACTTTGTTGTCAGGAAAAAGGTACCTCTGACATGTGCCCTTCATCCCTTGGGGTATGCCCCACGGCCATACCCTGAGACTCAGTGTCAGCAGGATACTGACCCATCTTGGTCTCTGCCTCCAAGAGACATGTAGCACCTCTGTAACTGAGCTGCTAGTGTGGCCTGCAGAGGTGGAACTACTGTCTCACCCTACCATCAGAGTCGGTGTCCATACTAATCCTCAACGTATCAAACAGTTCTCTACCAGATACTGCAGGCGCCTTTTTTGTGCATGATGGCGCTGACACTCCTTCTGTTGGCATGTGCCCTGCTGTAGCACTGTATGCAACAGTTCCTGTATTTGGGATAGTTGTTTCAAACGCAATATCCAGCCCCGGTGAGGAATTTATCCCCCGACTCCGTGGGCCTTGCTATCCAGCCCCGGTGGAGAATCATCTCCCAACTCCGTGGGTGTAGCAGATTATGTGTGAACTTGAGCAACCCTGTCCCAGGCGTTGCTGGCACTGCCTTTTATAAAGGCCGGCTCTTTTTGACATGAAATAGCCCTGTACCAGGTGCTACTAGCACGGCTCTCTCATAGGCTGGTAATGTCGCAAATGAAACAGCCCTGTATCAGGCGCTGCTGGCACGGCTCTCCCGTAGGCCGGCACTTTCATACATGTAGCAGCCCTGTCAGGCACTGCTGGCGCAGCCTGTCCCATAGGCCCGCACTATTACAATGTAAGCTCACTAAATCAACATTTTTAGTGCACAGCTTTACCTGTGAAGGGTTAAAACAATCCACAGCAACTTGTGCTAAACAACAAGGATTACATTGTCAGAGACATTTAACAATAATTTTTTATGACTTTAACTTTGCCTTTAGCTTTTAACTTTAATAAAAACACTATAACATACATACATTTTATTATTAAGAGAATCCTTTGTAGCCCGACTCACCTGAGTCCAAATAGGGCAAAATGAGTCCCATTTAATACCTTGCCTGGGGACCAACGTCTGCGAGCCACTGACCCCACTGTCAGTGACTAGCGTTACTTCCTTGCCATTCCAATGGCATCCCCGCAGGCTGGGAGCCACTGACTACACTGTCAGCGTCTCTGGCTTGAATTTCTTGCCGTTTCACGGCATCCCTGCAGCCTGGGAGCCGCTGACTGCCTTGTTAGCGGCTCCTTATCTCTCAACCCAATCTATTTGCCGGTTATCCACTTCCGCGGTCGGACTGGATTTCCCTTCAGTCCATAACCGGCACACTCATCAGGCTGCGGAACTGGCAGGAAAACCTCTGTGAAAAGAGGCTTCTGCCTGAAAAAACCTGGTAAGTAAAAACAAACTTACCTCTAGGTTTAACTTACCGCTGGCAGGAGCTCTGTCCTGCCAGTCTGGTGCTTGCGCCAGTGCGACTGACGTACTGACGCGCATGCGGCCGAGACAGGGTTCTTCATGGAATCACTCACGTGACTCCGAAGTAAAATGTACAAACTTCACATAAAGAGCATGTATCAAGTCTCTGAGTTGTCAAGCTGTTAGGTATCAGTGCTAACCACAATGCTACCATGCTGTTTATTTTATGTATTCAATCCTCTAAGTAGGTCATATCCATCTACAGAGTACTGGTCTCAATGCAAACCCCTGGTCACATCCATCCAGTCAAAGAAAAAAAAAATAATCATGACAATCTGTTCTCCAATCTTTAACAAAACTTCCTATTGAAGTCTAACCAGATAGCTATCTTTTTTAAGTACCATCTGATTTGTTCAGTAATTCCCATAATATTTCCAAGCAATGTTAAACCGATGAAAGCCAAGGATAAAACTTATAAAGCTCAGAAATCTGAAGATGCATTATGAACAATTTTTATTCTCACAAATATTAGCCAATCAGCATTATAATCCATGTGGAATTGTTCGCTGCCCCATATCAAGTAATGTTGAATAATTATCATTGGAATGTTAGTGCTCATTTAGTCTGCCAATATTTCATCAGCAGAAAAATGTCACGCTGTATGTGAAACAAAGAGAATGGGTGAGCAATCACATGGCACTCAATAAAGTGCATTCAAGCATCACTGTGCAGGGACCAACACCGGTTTTCTGCATGGCAACGCAGCAGCAAAATGAAATCATGACTATAATTCTATGTCCACCTGGCACGTGGTATAATAAATTGTTCTGTGGATTGATGGCGGGGACATGGTAGGTTAGGAAGGACTTAACTGGAACGGCAGGAGGAGTCACTTACCATTAGAAATTGCTGAGTAGGCAGCCAGGACCAGCTGGACAAACTAATGCTCGGGTGGCAGGTGGATTGAGGAGCCTTGGTTGCGAGAGGAACAGGACTGGCTGCCAGCGTTCAATGTTTCAAATGTGATAGAAATGGAGGTTAAGGAGCTGGAGGAATTGTATTATAATCAGAGATAATATCATAGCTGCAATCAGAGATGGCATACTGGAGGAATCATCCACCGAGTCAATATGGGTAGAGCACAAAAAGAGGAAGTGCAATCACCCTTGTGGCATAATATTTGAGGCACCCCGTAACAGTGGGAGATAGAGGAATAGTATTGTAGACAGATTATCGAAAGAAGTAAAACCAACATAGTGGTGACATTAACTTTCATATCTGACTGACGTGTGGGAGCTGTATAAAAAGCTGATCAGCGTTGAGGTCCAGTAAGTTCCAGTAAGAACGAGGTTCAAGGATGGCAAGGTAAGGAAATGACTAGAAAGGTCATAGCTCCCTGAAAATGTGAAGTTGGAAAGGGTGCAGAAGAGTTATCATTCTGACTGGAGGTCCGTGACCGGAGGTGTTTCACAGGATCTGTGCTGGCAACCCTGTTGTTTGTGATATATATAAATGATGACTGAAATTATAGATATAAACATAAAGTTTTTAATGTTTAAGAAGGAACTGCAGATGCTGGAAAATCGAAGGTAGACAAAAATGCTGGAGAAACTCAGCGGGTGAGGCAGCATCTATGAAGCGAAGGAAATTGGCAACGTTTCGGGTCGATCCGTTCTTCAGAAGGGTTTCTATATAAACATAAATATGCCTTAAAAGACTCAATGTAGACAACACTGTGAAGGTGGCGTCACAGGTAGATTGGGTGGCCAAGCAGGCTTTTGGTACATTGGTCTTTATCAGTCAGGGTAATGAATACAGAAGTTGGGACGGTATGTTACAGTTGTACAAAATGTTGGTGAGGCCACACTTGGGGTATTCTGTTCACTTCTGGCCATTCTGCTATAGAAAGGATGCTGCCAGAATTAGAGTATTACTTATAAGCAGAAACTGGAGAAGGCTGTAATGTTTTTTTCTCAAACTTCAAAGGTTGAGGGATGACCTGATAGAAGTGTATAACATTATGGGAGGCATACATAGGGTAGAGAGTCAAAATCTTTTTCCCAGGGCAAAAATATCAACTACAAGATTGCATAACTTTAAGATGAGATGGGGGGAATTTAAAGGTGATGTGCAGGGCAGGAGTGGTGGGTGCCTGGAACATGCTGCCTGGGGTATTGGTAGAAACACATATGCTAGTAGCATTAGGAAGCTTTTAGAACGGCAAATAAATATGAAGAGAATTAAGGGATATGGATCACATGCAGACAGAAGTGATTAGTTTAATTTGTCATCATGTTTGGCAAAAAAATCATGGGCTAAAAGACCTGTTCCTGTGCTCTACTGTTCCATGTTCTTTCTATGTTGACTTTATGAAGAATGTATTTTAATTGCAAAATTGTCTGTGGAATTCTCTGCCTCAGAGGGCGGTGGAGGCAGGTTCTCCGGATGCTTTCAAGAGAGAGCTAGATAGGGCTCTTAAAAACAGCAGAGTCAGGGGATATGGGGAGAAGGCAGGAACGGGGTACTGATTGGGGATGATCAGCCACAATCACATTGAATGGCAGTGCTGACTCGAAGGGCCGAATGGCCCACTCCTGCACCTATTGTCTATTGTCTAAAATGTGAATCGTCTGACATTAAATTGTAGCATGTAAGAAAAGTTTCCATGAACACACATAAGTAGTAGTTGAATTCCCAATATAATACCTAACCCATTGGGAGCATATATTGGGAATTAACAGACAGAAAATATGGACGCCCACACTATACTGCACTTCCCTAGGGACAGGAATCTACAGCAGGAATGGAGCAGGGGGAAGGAAATAAAAGTAGACACAGTAATGTGAGAATTTCCTAATGTGAGAAAAAATTATGTTGAGATAATGGAATACTCTTTTAAAAAAATGAACACATACATATGGTCATTTTATATGTTGATGCTACTTCGGGGTCATTGCACTGAGTGATAAAAAGGCTGGAATGGTTTGGGTATCCATTGCAGAAACAGTCTGTTCCCTTCAAATCTGTGGAAATGAACACAATGCAAGTTCTATCATGGGCAGCTGATCTCTCAGTTTACATGCAAAATGGGAAGGTGAAAATTATCCTCTTTTGTTTTTGCATCTATAGTGCTGAGGGACAAACATGGCAACATCATTTGAAATACTGACTACAAATTGTCCTTACCAGAAGCAAAACAAACATTTTTAAATAAGTAATCAAAAATTGCAGTATGAAGAGTAGCTTAAAATGATTCAGTCTCACCTTCTGAAAATTATTTCCTGCCAAAATATTATTTTGCTTTAATAATATGTAATTTAACCAGACATTATAAAACAATATAAATGGGGTTGTCTATCTCCATGTTATAGTTTCCCCCTTTCCCTTTTGATTACTATAATTAATAGCCAGAGTGCATTAAATTGGTGAGGCCAAGAACAAAGATTATTGCTGCCTTTCATAGATCATGCCTACATAGTGCTGACATAATAAATAATCCACCCAAAATTTTAAAGGTAAATTCACTAAATCATTAATAATAACTATGGAACCATACATCAACTTGGAACTAAAGAGTAGCAAGTGCAGATCTGAGTTACGCTGATTCTGAAGATTGCATTTTATATTTATTTCCTTATATTACTTTTATATCAAGCTATTATTGTATTGTTTTTTTACCGTGGATAATTTTAAAAGCTTTTATGTCAGATACTTTATTTCCATCTTACTTTTTGATTTTGGAAGTACGGACTTCAATGATCTACTGTTCAGGGATGCACTCAGGCCTCAGGGGTCCTCCTATACGCTCAATATTCCGTCAGCTTGATAAGCCTGGAGCCCCAGTGGTCCTGTGATTGATGGTCTCCCACTGATGTTTCATATATCTCCAACTTCCAGCCGACACATGGCACAAATAATTGGTGTCACTTCTATTGATCAAGTGCCAAATGCTGGCACAGCCAAAAGCTGATAAAACACTTCTTAATATTAGTTCACTGAAGTAAAGATCTTGACCAACTTTACCTTCTGCTGCAAGTGAATGAATGCAGCAAAGCATGAGGGGACATTTTCCAGGGTTTGTTCTTCCACCCTACTGAAAGGATTAACCGTTGTCAACCCCTTCACATCTAAAGGCCCTGATACTGAGCAGCTGTGGAGGATGAGAAAAGCTGTAGTTACAATGTGTGTGAGCACCCTGAAGCACCAACAAATGTGGGGATCATGGAAGCACAGGTAATCATGAAGAGGTAGGATGTCTGGACATGAATGAGTGAGTAGGAGGAGACGGGAAGGAAGCAGTCTCAGTGTAAAGCGAAGCCTTCGACTCAATCTGAAATAAACTTTTCATATTTCCCATGATATTGTTGGGAAATGTGGTGCATTATTAGTGCAAAGAAATGGTGCCATAAACAGCTATGTTATACGCATGCAGATAATTTGTTGCTTTTGGTGTTGCTGGCTGGGAATAAATGTTAAGGAGGTCTCCACTCTATTTTTCAAATGAATATTGTGGGATTTTTATTATAATGATCTGAGTGCAAGTGGGGTCACAATGTTTAATCTGTGCCCCCAATAGTGCCCCCCCCCCCCCCCCCTCTCTGTGTTGTTCTGGAGCCACATCAACAGTGTAACACTGTGAACCCTTCAGACAATCATGCTGTTACCATTTGCTGAATAAACTAATACCATTGTGCATGCACAAGGGAAGATGCACTGCTTTGGTGGATGGGCATGAGAAGAACTGTTAGCCTGTATAATGCTCATTGATCTGAAATAGGACATAACACCACAACTTTCTGCAAGAGATGTGAAACAGAGACTCCAGTGCATGGATGCAATTTGAACTTGCGGAATGGTATAACTCACAGTCAGAGGTCACTAAACCAATACATTTATAGCACCAGCTAAATTTTCATCTAATAATTAATATATAACAATCCAATGATCTTTATCAAGGCCACCTGATGGTGACAGGAGGAAATAAAGGACTCTTACCAACAACCAACATTTCCTTCCTAATATCAAAGCAATCTCCTTCTCCAATAGTTTCTGGAATGACATCCCCATTTGCTTGAATGGATTGAATACGTTTTTTGCATCAGCCTTAATAGTGGAAGGCACCAGCAATGTGCCAGAAATCCAAGAGAGTCCGGGGGCAGGTGAATGCAGTCGTTATTATTGAGGGAAAGTGCTTGGGAAGCTGAAAGGTTGTCAACTGGGGCTGATGGACTACACCCCAGGGTTCTGAAAGAGATAGCTGCAGATTTGTGGAAGTATTAGTAGCGTTCTTTCAACAATCACTGGATTTATGAATGATTCCAGAGGACTGGAAAATCACAAATGTGACTCCACTGTTGAAGAAAGGTGTGAGGCAAAAGAAAGGAAATTATAGGCCTGTTAGTTTGACTTCTGTAGTGCGTAATATTTTGGAGTCTATTATTAAGGATGAGGGTTCGCGTACTTGGAAGCACATGATAAAACAGGCCAAAGTCAATATTGTTTTTTATGGGGAGATCTTGCCTGACAAATCTGTTCAGGTTTTTTGAGGAAGTAACAAGTAGACAAAGGAGAGTTGGCGGATGTTGCTTTCTATTTTCAGAAGACCCTTGATAAGGTGCCACACATGAGGCTGCTAAACAAGATGGGAGCCCATTACATTATTGGCAAGGTGCTAGCATGGACAGAAGATTGGCTGACTGAAGAAGGTTGGCTGCTGGTGATGTGGTGTTCTGCAGGAGTCAGTATATGGGATTGCTGCTTTTCACATTATATATTAATGATATGGATGAGGGAATTGATGGCTTTGTGGCCATGTTTGCAGATGTTGCGAAGATACGTGTAGGGGCAGGTACAGGATGTGGAGACTTTGATTAAAGGTACAAGTCTTTATAAATTCTAACCGAGGGTATTTCATAATGCTTGCCCTCAGAAACAACTAAAGGCAAGGTGACATTTGAAGTTTTGGTCAATGGACAATAGACAATAGACAATAGGTGCAGGAGTAGGCCATTCGACCCTTTGAGCCAGCACCACCATTCAATGTGATCATGGCTGATCATCTACAATCAGTAATCCGTTCCTACCTTCTACCCATATCCCCTGACTCCGCTATCTTTAAGAGCCCTATCTAGTTCTATCTTGAAAGTATCCAGAGAACCAGCTTCCACCAACCTCTGATGCAGAGAATTCTGCAGACTCACAACTCTCGGTGTGAAAAAGTGTTTCCTCTTCTGCGTTCTAAATGGCATACCCCTTATTCTTAAATGTGGCTCCTGGTCATGGACTCCCCCTACATCGGAAACATGTTCCCTGCCTCTAGCATGTACAAACCCTTAATAATCTTATATGTTCCAATAAGATCCCATCTCGTCCATCTAAATTCCAGAGTATACAAGCCCAGCTGCTCCATTCTCTCAGCATGTGACATTCCAGCCATCCCGGGAATTAACCTTGTGAACCTACGCTGCACTCCCTCAATAGCAAGAATGTCCTTCCTCAAATTTGGAGACCAAATTGGAGTCCATAGGTGGGGCTGCCACAGAAAGAAGGAATTAATAAATGTACAACTGCACATTTATCTGTACAAAACGGGTGCAGGAAGTTTAATTGTCATTCTGCAGAGAATCCAACACTCTTCCGAAAATCTATAATCATGCCAGATTTCATAGTCCTAGGTACTTTTGAAGTTTCTAGTGGTTAAATAATTGCTAGAACAGCGGACTGATAAATATTCAGGATCTCTGCTGTTTTGATGAGTTGGCAGAACTACCACAATGCCCCTCATTATTTTCATCATCATAACATCATTTGCAATATAATACTGGAGCGTAAATGTTACTTCAGCACATTTTATTTCATGCAAGTTGACTTGTCAAATTTCAAAACAAAAAATTATTTCTGAAGGAATCCATCTTCCCCGTGTGGTAAGGACTATCTTTACAAATTTAGTGCACTTTTACAAACCAATTTTCATGATTCACATTTAGGTAACAAGCTGGTTAATGAGCTCAATTTATATCTCTTGAAAATACTAATCTGTGAATTATTCCTCTAAATGTATCACTTTATTCACCTCATCATTTGCTAGTTTCGGTTTTTTTAGTTTATTTTATTTTCACGTGTACCGAGGTACAGTGAAAAGCAACCCCAGACAATGAAACACGTTGTTCTACGCTAAGGTGAGTTTATTATTTTAAGATTTTATAAATACAAATATTTTCAACATAGGGTTGTTAATTTATTGCAACCAGATTTCTCTCGGGGAATACTGACTTCAAATATACAGACAGAAAGATAACTGTTTTAGTAATAACTAGACTAAGTGGGACCCGTTGAGTCCCAGCTTCACACAGGAAGGCTGGTCCCCCAATGCAATATTCCACCTCTCCACCAATTCCAATATTGCTGGCCAGTGGGGGGGGGGGGGGGGGGGGAGGGGGGGCTTTCCGGAGCGCTAGCATGGTGTTGTGGGCTGAAGGGACTGGTTTCCAGAGGGCTAGTATGGACATTGTGGGCCGAATGGATTCTTAGGCTGGCAGCTCAGTCACTGAGACCACTCACACACTCACTCACTCACACACACACACTCACTCACACACACACACACACTCACTCACACACACACACTCACACACTTACAGACACATACACTTACAAACACACACACACACACACACACTCATGCACACACACACACTCACACACACTCATGCACACACACATAAACACGCACAATCACATACATTCACAAACACATACACATACACTCACCAACACATACACACATACATACACACATACACTCACCAACACATACACACTCACACAGCCACTCACACCGACACACACACTCACACACAAGCATGCACACACACACTCACACACACATACACACACAAACACATACACACACACACTCATGGACTCATACACCATATATATGGCAGTAAACTTTCTTGATTACTCATACGGCTGAGCGTGGCCTCTCCACTTTGGAGCCTCCGCAGTCAGCGGCACTTCTGCAATCAGCGTGACCTCTGCACTTACCGGAAATGACGCAATCAGCGTGACCTGTTCACTAAGCTGAACTTTTCAACCAAACACAGTCGGACCTAATAAAGCATTTATTCTTTCCAAACACAGTCAGACCTAATAAAGCATTGCAGTTTCAAGCACAGGCAGGGCAGCAGGCCAAACAACTCATGGCATTGTCATTAAGGGCTAACAAATCATTTATTGCAAGTACATTGAAGACTCATAGTTCAGTTGATTCACAGCTTAGAATGACAGTCATGGCTGTGACTGAGTCATGTCCAGGCTCCAGGGTTTTATAGTCCTGCCCCCCCCACCCCCCCGGAAGGGGCGTTGCCTTCACCCTGGTGATTGACAAGCGAGAGGATCTCAAGGTTTTTTAAACACTCATAACTTTTTTATTTTTCATTGATGGGAAAAATCCTTGGGGCTTGCTCAGCGGAGGAGGAATGTGAGTAAGATGGCCAAATATCATAGTAATATATGGTAGCATTTTTTCTAAAATCAATATACAGTGAAGACAGGAAGTGGTCAAGATGAGACTTTTAATTTTATAGACATTCTTACATTTACATAACACATTTTAATGTCTCAACATGTTTGAAAATACTTGAATGAGATACTTTTATCCATAATCACCATTGCAAAGTATAAATTTGGTGTTCAACTAATAGCAAGCTCTACAAAACTACAGCATAATAATATATTTTGGCGGGGCTGATCCTCTGCTAAGGTTAACTAGAATCTTGCTTTAATTTAAAATACTTCTACAGGATCTTTAAAGTCCACCCATGAGACAATATCGTTCCTGCTCTTTGAAAGTGCTGCATCATCCAGTAATACACTGTAAATTACCATGGGTGAATTTCCAAAGTGAGACTTGAACCCATATTGTTCCATCACTGAATCAAGAACGCTAATCAAATGATCCACAGTGACTACCTCGTAGCCTCATAGCGACACAGGATTCACGGCTTGTAGTTCTCATCCATCCATACTGAGCTGTGCAGAGACCATTGAGCTGACGATACTCACACAGAGGCCATTCACCTCAGCATTGAACAAGCATTTGGCAATGTGGTCTTGGGTCCCTCTCCGCAGAACATCCTAACAACCTTTGAAAGGAGGTATGGACTTGCTCCCTGCTGAAATCTTTGAGGTTGTTTTACAGATCTTAAATACTACGTTTGTAGTAAATAATAAAATAGAAGTAATTAAACATGATAAAATTAAAGGTTTTAAACCGAAATAAACCATATATATATATAAAAAATTAACTTACTAGATCTGATAGGTATAGAATTGGAGGGATTAATCCTAGAAGCATAATGCCGAGGAATCCCAGCAAAGTCAGAACTCCGCCATTGAATTCCACATGGACACATCCTGGGATTATGGATAATGCCAAGACACCTGGACACACCCACCTGAATTTGGTTAATTGTATCCCATGCATTTGACCATCACTGCCATTGAAATGAACAATGTCTTAGTTTCATTTCATATAATAGTCAACCATAATTTAAGGTACGAAATGCAGACAAGTTACCACATACCATGACTATTATCAGCTGATTTCCTGTGAAATTGCTCGCAGGAGTCAGAGGATTAAATACATAACTGAAAGGAGAAATGACGAGAAATGACTATTGAACCAGATAAGACAGAAAATGCTGGAGTAACTCAATGGGTCAGGCAGCATTTCTGGAGAACATGAATAGGCAACATTTCAGGTCAGGATCTATTTCGAATGTCGCCTATTGATGTTCTTCAGAAGTGCAACCTGACCCGCTGAGCTACTGAGTACAAAGTTACAGCACTTTGTCTTTTTTGGTAAATCAGAATCTGTAGATCTTTGTCACTATTGAGTCAGATATCTGATATTTATGTTTTATATCTATTGATTCACTTCTCTGCAATCATTTCGCTGAGGAACATGAAGATGATATATTTAGAGGGAAGATAACTCAGTGCTTGCGAGGTGATTCTTAAAGGGAAGAACAGCCAAAAAAGGTAGATGCCTGTCTCGCTAAACACTCTTGGAATTTCAACACATTTTTTAAGAGTTATTGGATATTCAATTTGTAAAAATAAGTGGCAGATCTATTAGATGAATTAACTTGTAGAATGAAACTGAACTAGTTGCTGGTTGACACCAAGCCCTGGGAAAATACAGTGCTACCAGCATGAAGATAAAATCTGTTTTAACGACCAATAACTGACTCGAAAACTGCAGTAGGGGTTTGGGGCTCCATCTACTGGCCATTTAAACTCATCACATTCTACACAATTAATAACATTCGATTTTCCGCCATTGTCTGAAGAGGGCTATTGGAACACACATTTTTTTACAATTACATTCTTTCACATGTGAGTACATTATATATTTTAATTGCTTTGAGGTTGAAATTTCTGGCAAAACCAGCTTATGGAGCCATCTTCTTGAATCTTCTGGTGCAGGCACTCTTATAATGCTGTTGTTAAAGAAGGAACTGCAGAAAATGTGGAGAATCGAGGGTTACACAAAAAGCTGGAGAAACTCAGCGGGTGCAGCAGCATCTAAGGAGCGAAGGAGATAGGCGACGTTTCGGGTCGAGACCCTTCTTCTTATAATGCTGATGGGAAGGTAGATCCAGGAATGAAAATCTCCAAGTCATGATGATGTTTGACTAAGGAAGGGATGTACAGGTGATGGTGCTCCCATATACTATCATCATTGTTCCGTGGAAGGGATCACTGAGTTGTGAGGTACTGTTTGGTTTAATTTAGAGATACAGCATGGGAACAGACCTTCCAGTCCTCTGAATCCATGCCAACAACTAATCACCCATTCACACTTGTTCTAAGTTATCCCAGTTTCACGTCCAATCCCCACATGCTAGGGACAATTTCCACAGGCTTGGTCTTGACATCATATTCAGCCAGACGCTCCAGGCTGAAGATCCTGTTCTATGCTGACTGTGATTATAGATGTTGGGAAGTCTTTCAAGTGTCATGAGTGGTTTACTTGTCACAGGATAATCATTCTCTAACCTATATTTATGTGACTGGTCAAGTTGAATTTCTGGCTATAATTGATCCTAAAGATATTGTTGGTGAGGAATTCAGTGATAGAAATGCTATTAAATATCATGAACAGGTAGGAGGAGTTTCTTGTTCTAGAGTTGGTCAGTGAACAACACTTTTGTAACTTTAGGCATTAATTAAAGTCCAGGCCGTGCTATGTGCAGGAATGAGTTGTTTCAATTTTTGAATAATTGAAAAATGGATTGAACATTCTACAATCATCAGCAAATAACCCCACTTCTAAATTTTTGAAAGAAGGTTGATCATAGTCGAAGCAGATAAAGATGTTTGGACAGGGCAGCTTGTGCAGTCATATGTGTAGGAAGGAACTGCAGATGCTGGTTTACACCAAAAATAGGCACATAATGCTGGAGTAACTCAGCGGGACAGATAGACAGTCAAGACCCAAAATGTCACCCATTCCTCCTATCCAGAGATGCTGCTCGTCCTGCTGAGTTATTCCAGCATTTTGTGTCTATCTTGTGCATTAATATCCTGGGACTGGATGAACTTCCTTTGTGCAAGGGATGACTCTAGGCAGTGGAGTATTTTCCCTTTATTCTCACTGATTTCAATTTTTCCAGTACTTCCTGATGCCACATTTGGTCAAATGCTGCGCTGTTGTCACAGTCAGTCATTCATACTTCACTTCATGAATTAACTCTTCTTTATGAAAGAAGTGTAAGAAGGTCTGAAGTCAAATGGTGCTGGCAAACCCTTAATTGAGCACTGGTGATCAGGTTATTGTGAGTAAATGCGACTTCATAGAACAGCCAATGTATTGTTGGCAGTGGTATCCAGTGGCACGTATTCAACAAAACCTTGCTGATAGATACAAAATCGCTGGAATAACTCAGTGGGTCAGATAGCTTCTCTGGAGAAAAGGAATAGGTGATGTTTCAGGTTGTGACCTTTCTTCTGATTGAGAGTCAGTGGAGAGGGAATTGAGAGATATGAAAAGTTACATAGGAGAAATGAATGAAAGGTATGCAAAAGGCGTTGAGCTGCAGACATAGAACAAATGATGACTCTCAGTCTGAAGAAGAGTCTCGACACAAAACACCACCTATTCCTTTTCTCCAGAGTTCCTTCCCACACATAGCTTCTTGATGATTGATAGTAAATGAATGGAATCATGATTGAACATGACTTCTACAAGAGTTTTAGCTATACTGCAACAATTTATTTGGCACACATTCCTAATATCACAACATTGAGTACACTTCAAAAAGTACTTCATAGGCTGCAAAATGCTTTGGGATGTCCTGAAAGGTCTTGAAAGGTGCTACATAACTACAAGTTGTTTGGTCCTTAATTGTTTTACAAGTCTCGTGTGAAAACAAGTTGTTAAAGTAGATAATATTAAGAAAACAACAGGTGAGCATTGTTCTGTAAAAGGAAAAAGGAAGGAAGTCTCTCTCTCTACTTCCATAAATGAGAACATCTGCGATCCTAAATGAGCACACAACACATATTTTTGTTTCATCTCCCTTTCCCAAACACAAAAGTAATCTGCAAAAAGGAGCATGGGAAAGAAAAATCGACCAGTAGGATTATTTTTAACCACTACTTCCTTTTGAATGCTGCTTCTGGATTGCTTCAATGAACATTAGTTCAAGTCGGAAATACAGATATCTGATAACAGCAAACAACACTTAGTTAATGGTCTGTGCTGGAGGTGAAAAACAGTTGCAGATTTAATAATGAACAAAGCCCCAAACAATAAAACAGTTTTAAAGGTGAGGCAAATGTTACATATGAACAACAATTAACTTGCAGATTGCTGAGCAACCTTTAAATCTATTTCTCAGTTTCATTCCCTCTTTCTAGTTATATTACTAGAGCGTCGTGCAGTAATGTCCTGAGGCTTTTAGGTAGTAAGGCCTTCAGCATTATAACATTTGCTCATTAAGATCCATTATACATGCCGAAACATTTTCACAGTGTTTCATGTTATTAAACAGAATATGATACTGAGACACAAGAGACTGCAGATGCGACAATCCAGAACGACATGCTGTTGTGAGAATTGGATATTGAGCTATGCAAGCAGATGTTAAGGCAGAGAGCCAAAAAGCTTGGTCAGAAAGTTAGATTTCAAGGAGCATTTTAACAGAATAAAAGAGTTAAGCATGGACATATGGGCCAAAGGGTCTGTTTTTGTTCTTTATGACTCGGTAATTAAAATTGAACCATCAGCCAAAAATTTGAGTTGCCTAATAAATGTGTCCAAGTGATGTTTTCTAGGCAGTCCTTACTGGCCAAGGAATTGTAACAACTCTGTTCACTAACCATTCACTATGCATCACAACAATAACCATGCTCTTTGTTCATTATTTTATACTTAACTTACATGTGTCCTGTAACTTTAAAGCATTACCTGCAGAACATTATTTGATGGGCTAACAAGTTAATTTTCAAAATTCTACTTCATTTATTTAATTGTAAATAATTCATGAAATATTGTCATAAGTGTCAGCAGATATCACATCTGCTCTGCCTTCTCTCAACTGTTCTAGTGTCAAGTGGAGGCCTAATTACTAGATGCACCATAGGATGAGAAATAGATCTATCCTACCACTGCCAGCATTTTGAAAGAGCGCTTTAGTCTGGACTTAAGCTTTGGGTTCTTTCAATAATCACAGAAGTACGCAGCATGATAACAGGCTTTTAACATGGAACAGAACACCTCAAATACCCTATGGCCCACAACTTTTGTACCAACATGATGCCAAGACCATCATTTATTTACCTGCACATAACCCATATCCCTTCATTTCCTGCATTCACAAATGCCTATCCAAAATGTCACTAAAGCATTTTAAATGTCACTAAAGCATCTGCTTCAACCACCACCCCTGGCATCGCTTTACAGAACTCTGTGGAATCTCTTTTCAATTTTGCTCCTCTCACCTTAAAGCTATGCCCTCTAGAATTTGATAATTCCTTCCTGGAAATGTTTACCCTATCTTCGCCTCTCTTAATTTTATAAACTTCTATCATGTATCCCCACATCCCCTAGTGTTCCCCTGCTTTACCACTCTATCTCTGCTTTACCACCCTATTGCCACTTTCAGTAATTATGGACCTGGAGCCCATGATTCATCTGTACATCACTGCTGTTATCATCATGCCATTAATTGCATATTTTCCCCTTTAGAATTGACCTCCCAAAGTGCACCACCTCACACTTGTTCAGATTAAACTCCATCTGCCATTTATCTGCATATTTCTGTAGCTGAGTATATCCCGCTGTATACTTTGACAAACTTCCTCACAGTCCGCGGCCCCAGCAATCTTGGCGTTATCTTCAAACTTGGTGCCATCTTCGAGTGGTGCCAACAGTCTGTCTGTCCCTTTCATCTTAGTTGTTTTTTTAGTATGTGTTAAATGTATGTTTTTAGTGTTCTTTAGGTTGTTTTATGTGGAGGTGTCAAGTTGGGGGAAACATTTTCTAATCTCTTACCTCGACGGAGATGCAGTTTTTTTCCCATATCGTATCTCCATACGTACTGCGGCCTAACATCAAGGAGTTGGCGGCCTTTGCTGGAGACCGACCGAGAGCTCCACCACAGGTGCCTGCGGATTTAACATCGCGGAGCTCGCAATCCCTTTACCAGGGATCGACCTCTGAGCTCTACCGTGGGAGCCTGCGGACTTTAACATTGTGGAGCTCGCTGCCTCTGGTCAGAGACCGACTTCGGGAACTCCAAGCCGCAGGAGCCTCGATCGCCCCGACGCGGGAACTTTGGTTGTCCCGGTGCGGAGGCTTCGATCGCCGGCTGCGGGAGCTTCGATCACCCCGACGTATGGTTCGACTGCCCTGACCGCGGGAAGAGAATGAGGGAAGAAGATTAAACTTTATTGTCTTCCATCACAATGAGGAATATGGGGAATCCGCTGTGGTGGATGTTTATGTTAACTTTTATGTAGTTGTGTGTCTTGTTGCTTTTTAAGTATGACTGTATGGTAATTTGCATATCACTGTACCTTAATTGGTAAACGTGACAATAAAAGACCTTTGAAACCTACTGACCAACCTGTCTATGTTTACGAACATGTCATTTATATATATCACAAAAGCAGCAGGCCAGCACAGATCCCTATGGAACTCCACTGGTCACAGACCTCCAACCTGAATATTGCCCTACAACCACAATTCTGTATCTTCTACCATCCTCTGGATTAGCCTTCTATGGGGTCCTTAATCAAATGCCTTAGTAGAATCCATGTAGAGAGCATCTACTGCCCTACCTTCATCACCACTTCAATGAAGTTAGTAAGACATAACCTGCCATGTACAAAGCCATGATGACTGTCCCTAATTCACCCATTCTCTTCCAAATGGGAGTAAATCCTAGTCTGACGAATCAAAGTAAAAGTCAAATTTATTCAAAGTCAATTTTATTCGTCATATTATTCGTCACAGTAGTTTCCCTACTACTGACATAAGGCTCGCTGACCTATAATTACCTGGATTCTCTTTTTTCCCATCTTAAATAAAGGAACACATTAGCTACTCTACAGTCCTCTGGAACCTGGCCTGTGGCTAGAGAAGACATGAAGATCTTTACCAAGGCTCCCGCAATCTCCTCTTTTACCTCTCAATAACCTGGGAAAAATCCCATCAGATCCTGCGGATTTATTCATTTTAATGCTCCAAGAGCCCCAACAGCCCCTTAATCTCAAATTACCCTTGTATATTAGTATTCTCTTTGGGTCCACTGAATCTGTATGAAACATCAGCAATTCTCTCCTCATTCTCATCAATTCCTGCCAATTGTACCATTCACTTACGCAGTAGGTGCAATTTACAGAGGGAAATTAACCTATCAACTTGCATCTTTGGGACAAGGGAGGAAACTCACATAGTCACCATGGTAACATGCAAGCTGAACACAGACAATGCCTGAGCTCAAGATAGAGCCCAGGTTATTGGAGTTTTGACGCAGCAGCTACAGTGCCCTCCATAATGTTTGGCACAAAGACCCATCATTTATTTATTTGCCTCTCCACTATTTGAGATTTGTAATAGAAAAAAATCACACATGGTTAAAATGCACATTGTCAGCTCTCTAACCCCCATGCCTTTCCTCCAGTCTTTCCATCACCTTTGTAAACTTTTATTGCTGTTTATCAAAGGACCAAAGGTGTGCCAATGAAAATGAAAGAGGCCATTATGAGACTGAGAACCAAGAATAAAACTGTTAAAGAACTTAGGTGTACCAAAATCAATTGATTGGAACATCATTAAGAAGAAAGAGAGCACTGGTGAGCTTACTAATCGCAAAGGGACCGGCAGGCCAAGGAATATCTCCACAGCAGATGACAGAAGAATTCTCTTTATAATAAAGATAAATCCCCAAACACCTGTCCGACAGATCAGAAACACTCTTCATAAGTCAGGTGTGGATTTGTCAATGACCACTGTCTGCAGAAGATTTCATGAACAGAAATACCAAAGCTACACTGCAAGATGCAAACCACTGGTTAGCTGCAAAAATAGGATGGCCAGGTTACAGTTTGCCAAGAAGTACTTAAAAGAGCAACTACAGTTCTGGAATAAGGTCTTGTGGACAGATGAGATGAAGATTAATTTATATCCGAGTGATGGCAAAAGCAAAGTTTGGAGGAGAAAAGGAACTGCCCAAGATCCAAAGCATACCACCTCATCTGTGAAACACGACGAACTTGAGCAGATAGGATGTGTCTATACACTTCAGAATTCATTATGCTATAACCAACTTAATAGACGAAACAACTGCTGATGGTAGTAGCATAATGAATTCTGAAGTGTATAGACACATCCTATCTGTTCAAGTTCAAACTCAAAACTCATTTGTCGGCAGTTCATTCTACGGCAAGACATTGATCCCAAACATACTGCTAAAGCACCAAAGGAGTTTTTCAAAGCTAATAAAATTGTCATTTCTTGAGTGGTCAAGTAAATCACCCGATCTGAACCCAAATGAGCATGCCTTTTATATGCTGAAGAGAAAACTGAAGGGGACTAGCCCCCAAAACACTCATAAGCTAAAGATGGCTGTAATACAGATCTGGCAGAGCATCACCAGAGAAGACACCCAGCAACTGGTGATGTCCATGAATCACAGACTTCAAGCAGTCATTGCATGCAAAGGATATGCAACAAAATACTAAACATGACTACTTTCATTTACATGATATTGTTGTGTCCCAAACATAATGGTGCCCTGAAATGGGGGGGGACTATGTATAAACACAGCTGTAATTTCTACACGGCGAAACCAAAATGTATAAAAATACACTTTAATTAAATCGGACAATGTGCACTTTAACCACATGTGATTGTTTCTATTACAAATCTCAAATTGTGGAGTACAGAGGAAAATAAATGAATGGTTGGTCTTTGTTCCAAACATTATGGAGGGCACTGTACATCAGCCACTGTACTGCCTGCAATGCAAATTTCCCCTAGTCACTATGTGCATACACTACAATATTGTGCCATTATTGCAAGCAATCACAAATTAATTTTTATCCCTCAACATAGGTTTATGAAACTAACAATCCTTTACGCTCATTTAACAATATTCTCAAGATTTCTGTATATAAACTCCCAGGTCTCTGTTCCAATGTTTCCAATTAAATTTCATAATTTACGTACCATTTTCTACCACTCAAAGTGACAACTCACTGCCTATTAGATTTACTTTATTTATTCCATTTTGGGATCTGGGCATTGCTGGCAAAGCCAGCATTTATCTCCCATCTTGAACTGCCCTTGTGAAGATGGTGGTGAATCACTGCATTCCTTCTGGTGGTAGTATTCCCACGTGCTGTTAGGGAGAGAGTTCCAGGATTTATCTAATGAAGGGTGAGCAACATATTTATAAATCAGAATGGTGCGCAACTGGAGGTAGTGGTTTTCCTATGCACCCTTGCCTTTGTCCTCTTATGGGTTGATAATGGGGGTTAGAAGGTGTTGTGTCTTCGTGTTAGATATCCTGATAATAAACGACACAATTCAGGTTGTTTCAGTTGCCTTATTGCTCTCCTTTATTCGGCTCATTTGTCTGCCTTGCGTAGTAATACTGAAAGTGCTTACATACCTAATCACAGTGTGTGTGTGGTGAGTGTGCCTGATACAAAGTAGTGCAGGAGGTTGGGACTGCTACAATGAATATGTAGCATATGTAACATCCCCCCTTCTCAAAAGAAAGAACAAAAAAACAAAAAAAAATTAGTGACACTAGAGGATTGCCAGAGCGAGGGTGGCAATCCTGTAGCAGATACCGTGGGATTATTCTGCCCACATTCATGGCATTCTGCTTTCTACTATACTACACAACAGAATATATGATGGCAGCTTGTTTTCTTTCAGGTAGTGCGTAGCCAGTCAAGAGTCATGTCTTGGCGTGATTTGTCCCTTCCAGTGCTAGCGATAACGCGCTGGGGGTAAAATGTTGCTCCTGGATCTAGTATATCTGGTTGTTGCCTGCAGTGTTGCACTCGATGTATTGGTAACTTGTTGAGTTGTTTCCTGGCCATTGGTTGGTGCTGGTTGACTATATGACTCACTGGTAGCAGTTTGTGAGAATGTGTTGTCATCAATGGCAGGTGTTGCTGCTGCTGTGGGTGGTGTCCTAGGAGTTGCTGGTGTTGACATTTCAGGTGTCGGGCGGATGTGAATTCTGTTTCGTCTCAACTGCCTGCCCGGTTCTGTCTCTATGATATATGATTTTGGGGTTCCAGCCCTGCTGGTGATTTGTGCTGGGGTCCATTTCTTTGTTGTTGGATCCTGAGCATGTACGTTTTGGCCTTGAAATAGTTCAGGCAAGTACTGTGCATTTTTGTTGTATTGTTTCAGCCCCTCCTCCTGGGCGGCTGCCAATTTTGCCCTTGTTTCTTCTTGGTCGATAGGGGGTTGGATTTTGCTTGGCAGGGTGGTTTTGTATTTCCTGCCATTTAGCATTTCTGCAGGAGACTTCATGTCAGCCTTTAGTGGAGTTGCCCGTAAGGATAAAAGTGCCAGGTTTGGATCCTCCTTTGCCTCTCGGCATTTTATTAGTGTTTTCTTGGCTGTCTGTACTTGCCTTTCAATAAACCCATGGCCCTTTGGGTAATGTGGTGAAGATGTTGTGATTTTGAACCCGTATTCGGTGGCTAGCTCTCTGAATTCCCGAGATGTGAATTGGGTTCCATTGTCACATACGATCTGCTCAGGTATTCCTTGCTCTGCAAACAACCCTCTAACAATTGACACAATTGTTTTAGCTTTCAAGTCCTTTACGTTTCTCACAAATGGGAATTTGGAGTAGTAGCAGGCATAATCAAATACCATTGCTGGTTCTCTGTGAACAGGTCTGCTCCGATGGTTTGCCATGGCCGGCTTGGGATATCACTGGGTGTCATTTCCTCCTTCTGTTGTGAATTCCTGTATTTTTGGCATATGTGGCATGTAGATACCAGCTTTTCTATGTCCTTGTACATGCCTATCCAGTACACAGCGGATTTAGCACGGAGTCTGCACTTTTCCATTCCTAAGTGTCCCTGGTGGATCTTTTCGAGAATTTCTTTTTTCATGGACTTGGGTATGATTATTCGTGATCCGGCCATCAGGACTCCATTCTCTACCGAAATATCATCACGGATGGTCCAGTATTCGCAGAGGAGAGGCTGAACTTGTTGTCTCTTTTCTGGCCATCCCTGTATTACCATTTGGGTGAGGAGCTGGAGTTCTTCATCTCTGGCTGTTTCCTCTTTGATCTGTTCCAGCTTCACGCTTGTCACACTCACAATGTGGTGGATCTTTATGCTCAGCCCTTCCATCTCTTGTTTGTCATGTGTTGATAGTCTGGATAGGGCGTCAGCTAGCAGCAGGTCTTTTCCTGGCTTGTATCTGATGTTGTAGTCGTAGTGCTGTAGCCTCAGTAATAGTCTTTGTAGTCTGGCTGGTGCTTTGGTGAGGTTTTTTTTTCCGATTTGTTCTAGAGGGCGGTGGTCTGTTTCAATGTCGAAATACCTTCCATATAGGTAAGTGTGAAATTTCTCGCAGCCATAGACTACTGCTAAGAGTTCTCTCTCTATGTTTGCGTACCTTGATTCTGTAGGAGTGAGTGCTTTGGATGCATACGCAATAGGTCGGCCATTTTGTATCAGTACTGCTCCAACTCCTCTCATGGAGGCATCAACTTGGAGTGTTACAGGTTTCTGTCTGTCATAGTACTGCAGGATCGTTTCTTTGCTGATGAGTTGTTTTAATTTCCCAAAATCTTGGCTATGTGAAGCACACCAATCAAATTCAGCGTCGTCTTTCATCAATTCACGGAGATTTGCTGTGTGATTAGCAAGCTTAGGTATGAAGACTCCCATGTATTGTATGAGCCCTAGGAAACTTCTTAGCTGTTTCTTGTCTTTGGGTTCCTCCATGTGGTTGATAGCATCCACTTTTGTAGGGTCCGGTTTCACTCCTTCTGCAGAGTAAATCAGCCCAAAGAATTTGCACTCCCTTTCTTTGATTATGCATTTGTCTGCATTGAGCTTTATGCCGGCTCTTCGAGTTTTTTCCATAGCCTCATGTAGGTTGTAATCATGCGTGTTTTCATCTCTGCCGTATACTTGGATATCATCTGCTATCCCGATTGCCCCTTTACAGCCTTTGTATGTTTCATCTATTTTCCGCTGGAAGACATCTTGACTCACCTTCAGTCCGAATGGGAGCCTGTTGAATCTGAATCTACCAAATGGCGTGTTGAAAGTGGTGAGCATTGATGACTTTCGGTCTATTTTGATGTTCCAATATCCATTACTAGCATCCAGCTTGCTGAACACCTTGGAACCGGCCAGTGCTGGTGTGATCTCTTCAAGGGTTGGAGTTGGATAATGGTTGCGCTTCAATGCATTATTCAGATCCCTGGGATCAAGGCATATCCTTAGTTTTCCGTTTGGCTTTTCTTTGACAACAATTGAATTTACCCAATCAGTTGGTTTAGTTATTGCTGTGATGATGCCCTTTTTTTCCATTTCGTTTAGTTGTTCCCTTAGCCTCTCTTTCAGTTCAAGGGGAACACGGCGGGGTGGGTGGATCACTGGTTTCACACTGGGGTCTACTGTGATATGGTATTCGTATTCCTCAAAACAACCAACGGTATCGTCAAAACACTCTGGGTACATGTCAATCAATTCTTCTTTGTTCCTGATGGGTGGCCGGTTTTTGATGGGTATGTTTCTGTCAATTCTGCAGGAGTTTGTCTTGATTTCATGGTTGATTGACACAATCTTCAGTCTTTGGCACGTGTTCAGGCCGAGAATAGCAGGTCCTTTCTATTTAGTGATGTAGAAGGGGCATTTCACTTCTTTCCCTTTGTATGTTCCTGCTATGATTGTTTTGCCTAGCTGTGGGATTATGGAACCTCCGTATGCAGCTATGACTACATTGCTACTTCCAAGGATTCCTTTCCTGACGCTGCCATCTTTTGTCATGTGTTCAGGGAATATCTTTCCGTAAAGATTGACTGGTAAGATATTGCTCTGGGCTCCAGTATCAATTTTGAGCCTTAGATTAATCGTTGTTCTTTTCTTTCCCACTTTTTTCTGTAGTTGTATTATAGTATATGCTTCATCTCTGTTGCTATGTGGTTTGTCGTTTCCCATTTCGTGGACGTCAATGGTCCCAACGGAAAGGAATTCTTCCTCAGAGGTATCTGAGGTTATCTCCTCTTCCTGTTGGACGTGTGCGTGTATTTGTTTCCTTCTCGTATTTCTATCGTTCTTTGACCATTGCTGCTTTGGCTTGGTGCTGTACGATTTTGTTGACCTACACATTTTCTTCCAGTGGTTAGGCCTCCCACAGGAGTTGCAGGTAGTCCCGTATGCTGGGCACTCCCTGCGATCATCAAATGCATGCTCTGTACCGCAGTTCCAGCAGCTTCTTTGGCTTGCTTGTTTGTTTGCATGCCTAGAAAATGTCTGTTTTGGAGCCTTTAATGTGGAGCCAGGGTCACGTTTTGAGAGAGCGTCTATATTCACTCTGGTGCTGCTCTGAGATGAGCCAACTTGAAGGCAGAGGGAGGACATTTGTTTCCTTGTGGCTTCGAAAGCTCTGGCAGCATCTACGGCGTCTTTTAGGTTGAGGGTGTCTTTCCCTATTAGGGACTTTTGGACCTCTTGGTGGGCGCACCCCCATATTAGCTGGTCGACAATTCTGTCATCTTCCTCACCAAATCTGCATTTCTTGGCCACGTTCCTTAGTCTCGACAGGAAAGTGTCGGTTGTTTCTTGTGGGTCTTGTCTTAGCCCTTGGAACTCATACCGATGGATTCTGTGGTTTGATTTGGGCTCCATATGGTTCGCAAACCCTTCAAGGACTATTCCCGGATTATTGCAGTCGGGTTCTGTTAAGCTCCAACTGTTAAAAATGTCTAGACCCTTCTCCCCGAGCCATAGTAAAATATAACTGACCTTCTCTTCATCTGCAGTTCCTTTCAGGAAGCTTTTGAATGCCAGCTGGCTCTTTTGTTTGAATTTCTTGAACGCCTCCACCACATCATCGGCGTCCCAGTTCATCGTAGGGTGGAGGCTCATTGCTGCTGTGGAGGCCGCCATCTTGTGTTGTTAGGCGGGTGCACAAAAAAAAATCAATTTCTCTGCAGCCGCTGTTCCTAATTCCCAATAGCGATTCACAATAGCGCGGTTTTTTCGAATCCCACCGCTGCCACCATGTTGTGTCTTCGTGTTAGATATCCTGATAATAAACGACACAATTCAGGTTGTTTCAGTTGCCTTATTGCTCTCCTTTATTCGGCTCATTTGTCTGCCTTGCGTAGTAATACTGAAAGTGCTTACATACCTAATCACAGTGTGTGTGTGGTGAGTGTGCCTGATACAAAGTAGTGCAGGAGGTTGGGACTGCTACAATGAATATGTAGCATATGTAACAGAAGGTGCTGTAGGAGCAGCCAAGGTGTGTAATGTTAGTGCATTTTCTGGATGATAGATAATGCAACTATGAACACTTGTGGTGGAGGGAATGCATATTTGGGCTGGTTTATGGAGCACCAATCAAGAGGACTGCTTTATCCTGGAAGAGTGTCTCAGATGATCTGATGATTTTGTGACTACAATTATTACTCCTATCAAAATTCACATTTGGCGCCAAAACGTACAAAAAAATTCACAGTCCTGGTGTGTGTACACAACACATGCAAATGAGTGTGCACCCAGACGGAAATAACATGTGGTCTGTCTGTTGATTTACAATACATACAGCCTGAGTTCCCTGCACCACATGTCTATTGGGGAAAACAACTTACAAATAACAGCACCTTTTAAAGAGGAAGGACATTCCCTCTGCACTGAATAAGAAAAATCTGGCCAAAGAAGGAAGTGCAGAGCTTACTAATGTGGTACTGGAGACCTTGGGCTTGTGGTGGACAGCAGGAAGGACATCCTCTTTCACTAATTTTCCATGGGGCAGGAAGGCATCTTTGAAGACAATGGGAAAATATCGCTGAGCATGTGAATTGCAGGAACACTGTATTAAGAACACGGCTGTGATTCTGCAAAGAAATTATGAGTTTTTTAAGTTATAAGTTTACTAAAAAAATGTCTGCCCTACCTAACTTCTTTTAATGGCTAGATTGTCAAGAAGCATGATTCCCCTCCCTGATGCTAAACTTCATTCCCAACAATCACTACAGCACAATTCAGCACACCATCTTCTCTTCCTCCTCATTGACTGAAAATGCATATCTCAGACAGATCTCAGTTGAAAGCTGCAAACACCATATTTGGCACTCTAACCTGCCTCCTTCGTCCTTGGATACGAATGTAGCACACAGCACCAGGAGAAGGCTATGTGCATATCCTCTTTACACGATCTTTTGAAGAAAATACAATGGTTTGAAATGGTGATAGCCTTTTCCTTGAGATCCCCATGTTGTGATAATGACTAGAACAGGAGTACGGAGGATGCCATCTCAACGGCACTTCACTCCGCCCTCTCCCACCTCGACAACAGAGACACTTACGTAAGAATGCTGTTCATCGATTACAGCTCAGCATTCAACACCATTATACCATCAAAATTGATCACCAAACTCGGTAACCTGTGCATCGCTCCTTCCCTCTGCAACTGGATACTGGACTTACTAACCAACAGACCCCAGTCTGTTAGGTTAGACAAGCACACCTCTTCAACCATCACCCTGAACACCGGCGTTCCACAGGGCTGTGTGCTGAGCCCCCTCCTCTACTCCCTCTTCACCTATGACTGCACACCTGTACGTGGTACTAACACCATCATCAAGTATGCAGATGATACAACGGTGATTGGCCTCATCAGCAACAACGATGAGTCGGCCTACAGGGAGGAGGTCCAGCACTTAGCAGCATGGTGCACTGACAACAACCTGGCCCTTAACTCCAAGAAGACCAAGGAGCTCATTGTAGACTTCAGGAAGTCCATGGGCGGCACGCACACCCCCATCCACATTAACGGTACGGAGGTGGAACGTGTTTCTTGCTTCAGGTTCCTGGGAGTCAACCTCTCCGACGACCTCTCTTGGACCCACAATACCTCAACTCTGATCAAGAAGGCTCACCAGCGTCTCTTCTTCCTGAGGAGACTGAAGAAGGTCCATCTGTCTCCTCAGATCCTGGTGAACTTCTACCGCTGCACCATCGAGAGCATCCTTACCAACTGCATCACAGTTTGGTATGGCAACTGCTCTGTCTCCGACCGGAAGGCATTGCAGAGGGTGGTGAAAATTGCCCAACGCATCATCGGTTCCTCGCTCCCCTCCATTGAGTCTGTCCAAAGCAAGCGTTGTCTGCGGAGGGCGCTCAGCATCGCCAAGGACCTCTCTCACCCCAACCATGGACTGTTTACCCTCCTACCATCCGGGAGGCGCTACAGGTCTCTCCGTTGCCGAACCAGCAGGTCCAGGAACAGCTTCTTTCCAGCGGCTGTCACGCTACTCAACAACGTACCTCGGTGACTGCCAATCACCCCCCCGGACACTTATTATTATTTATTCAAATCATTTGCTGTGTCGCTCTTCCAGGGAGATGCTAAATGCATTTCGTTGTCTCTGTACTGTACACTGACAATGACAATTAAAATTGAATCTGAATCTGAATCGGATGACATGGGACAGGATGTCTCTTTAACACAAGTTCTTAGTCCAATGAAGAATAAGGAAGGCATTATCAACTTGTATGATGTTCCATTTAAGCAACATCTTAATTACTAAATGATTGTCAGGACACCGAGTAGACAATAAAGTACCAGAAACAACATGTAAATGAGCCACACAGTTAATACTGAGGAATAGAACTTCAGTTCTCCTGTGGTTTCTCATTGTAACTATGACAGAAGGTTGGTTGAATTTCTGCAGATTCAACATAACTGGTTCTTTATTTAACCACGCTGATCTTCCGCCAAAGGTGCTGTAGAATCCTGAGAAACCTGGTGCATATTTCAGACACTGGTCTGAATTAGGCAGAAAACCTAGTAAACTTTTAATGCTTAAACTTATATTCACCATCAAATAATGAAGGCGCCTGTAAGGTGTCCCATCAGCCTATGCTGGCATATCTTTGGACAGCACCAGTAAAATAATTATGCTGTTGGTGGAAATGATTCGGGATCACTGCGTCTCTTGAATAACATGTCCCAAGTGTGGTAGTTGTCACATGACTCAACACCGCAATCAATTAAGTCATATTATGAATAGTCTTGAAAAGGTTTACAATAGAAAATAATCTTTTTGGCCTGTTTTATTTCTCAGACTAATCTCTTGAGAATTATTAATCTTTATACAAATATTTTTATATCTAATAAATACAAGGAAGTTGATTAGGAAGCAGCTGCTTTGAGGGACGAGGGATAAGGATCTCAATTTAAAGAGGTAGTTCCTCCCCTTCAAGCAGTGCATTAAAAAAAACTGGCAACAAAGAAAAGTGACATAGAGATTGATTTCATATATTTAAAGTGATAGGACATATGAACAACAAGCCTGTTGAACTTGTAAAGTTCTTCATCTGCATTTGCAGCTTATTTTCCCAAAGGTTCAACATTGGTCCTCAGGCATTTGTGGACTGCCATCTTGGCTGCCAGGCCCTGGGCAATGTGGCATGAGAATGGCCTGAGGAATAGGCCTTGTGTGGACACCCTCCCCAGTTGTCCATATATCCTACCCGCATCTCTCGAAGGACTGGGAAGTGGAGGAGAGCAGGCAGCACCAGCAGCCACTGCGTTGTTGGCCGTGGCTACTTGCAACTGCTGCAGGGACATCAAATAACCAACACTGAGTAGTGGGAAGCTCTTCGACTCACTGGCACCAATTTAATGGAAAATGATAGAAGCTTATAAAGTAGTATAAATGGTGAAGTTAGAGGCAGAGCGACATGGGAATCTAATTAACACATCAAGTTACTTGCAGTGCTTTAGTTATTGCCATTGCCTTGCCTTTCTACCTCCTCCATCTCATTCTTGTCCCCAGTAGGACTGCCTGCCCATGTGCCTTAGCCACTGCCCGCTGAATCCTGACTTCTCTTTGGATGCAAATATTATGCCACTGAAGAAAGCAATGGTTAACATTCCCGAGTGGCAGCATTCCCAAGCAAAGTAATGGTTGCTTCACCGCACCTGTTATGTTCCGGAGAAACTCAGGCAGTACATTATGTTCAAAGGTACTTCTCACAACAATCATGGGTTCATTATTTGAAGCCCGCTGTACTGGAACAAGGACTATAGCAGAAAATCATGATGTTTGTCCTTGAATAATGAATATTAATGTGCAGATGCCTGCAAAAGTAGCTGAATGGTATTTACTAATATCATAAAGGGATTAGTGTGTAATTCAAATGGCTACATAGGCTCAATTTTCATTGAACAGGGCAGCCTTCCAACAAAACCTTTACTTTCTTCTAATTTGTGTTATTTACCATTGAAAAAGCATGGAATACGTGAATTCAGATAATGCTTTTCCATAAATTCAGAATATTTCAAAGCACTTTACACCCAATGAAAGAATATCATATCATCATAATGTAGAAATGAGGCCAAAAATAGCAAATAAAGTTCTGTACAAAAATATCCAATGAAATGTTGCTCTTAAATGGTATTTAACTCTGGTACCCTTTTAAAAATTTCAATCTGTCTTTAGACTTTACACTTTCGAGATACAACGCTGAAACATGCCCTTCAGCCCACTGGGACCGCGCCAATAAGCGATCACCCTGTACACTAACACTATCCAACAATTTTACCGAAGCCAATTAACCTACAAACCTGTACGTCTTTATGAAGTGTGTGAGGAAACTGGAGCAGCCGGAGAAAACCTGTGCGGTCACAGGGAAAACATACAAACTCTGTACAGATAGCACCCGCAGTCAGAATCGAAACCGGATCTCTGGCACTATCTACCGCTACACCACTGTGCCTCCACTGTGTCTATGAGGGGTAAACGATTAGTTAAGTAGAAATGTGTCAATGCTGAGAAGACAACACTTGCTGCAGAGGAAGTGCAGTGAAGAATAATCAGACTGGTTCCTAAGATGGTAGCACTGTCACCCATGACTAGGCTGATATTTTCTCATTTAAAAGAATGAGAGGTGATCTCCGGGCTGCTTGAGATGGATTTAGCCATGATTTATCGGAAGGCAGAGAAAGCTTGGGGGGCTGAATGACCTATTCCTGCTCCTTATTCTTATGTTCTAATGTCTGGCCTGCTTCCATCAGACTTTCAAGTTAGCTTGCCTCAACAACAATGCTGAACAACAATCTCAGATCTTGCTCCATACACATGTCCCTGTTGGACAACATTTGGAGAACCAGATTTAAGTAATGTATTCAAACTTCAATTCGGAGAAGGAGACACGAGTGCAAATCCTACTAAGGAAATTGAGTATTTAAGTATAAATGGAATCAACATTCACACTCAGTATCAGTGAAAACAAAACACCTTGGATGTTTAAAAAGCTAATTTAATTCACTAGTTCTTTGGGAAAGGAAATCTGTTATCCTAACTCTATCTGACTTGTCTGTGACCCTAGGCTTATAACAATTCTTAAATGGCCTCTCAAATGACCCAGCAAACCATTTAGCACAGGAGACAATTAGGGTGGACAATAAATGTAGGTCTTGTCAGAAATTGCCCACATCCCATGAAGCACTAAAAATGACATTCTTTCACTATTTTGTTTATCTAAATATAGATGTTGAAAGCTGAAAAAGTAAAATTTAATGAAACTATTCCAACATAAAGCATTGTTATTAGATATAACATTGTTGCCATACGTTATCTTGTGATTGTTTATGACTCGTTTCTGTAAAAGAAAATCACAAAGATACTGTCAATTTTAACCTTATTAATCAGACTATCTGGTTTCGCACTTCTGAAGGCAATTAAATAGAAAGATTATACGAGAACTTACCGTTGGAAGTTTGATCTTTATTTTACGAGAAGTTGGAGTGAGAAACTACGCGAAGAACACACCAGCACGCATGTGTATCAATCTTCAGAGTAACTGTATGAAACCACAGACAATTTGAACCAAATTTAAGCTATAGAAAGACTAGTAACCCTTGACTTACCAAATTATATTTATAAGATTCAGGGTTGGGAGTGGAGGGCACGTAGTCCCTCACTCCAACTTCTCATAAAATAAAAAACAAACTTCAAACGGTAAGTTCTCATTTAATCTTTCTATTTTACGGGAGTCACACGAGTGACTACGTGAAGAAGCCCGCCAGCCCGCATGCGCATCAATACGTCTAATGCATTATGCACGACTGGCTGGGAGGGGCGTCGCTCCTCCAGTGGTAAGTTCAAACCCTGCAGGTAAGTTTTTGAACTTATTTTCAGGTGTATTTTTTGGTTGCAGGAATCTCTTTTACAGAGTACCTGCTGGATATGGAAGTCCGGGACAAAATCCAGACGGGCCGCGTGGAAACCAACAGAGACCGCGGAAATGCGAGTAGCCGGCGGCCGTCGGGTTCGCTACCCAAGTCGCTGACAGTGCAGTCAGTGACTTCAGACTTCGGCAGCCCCAAAAGGGTGTGCAGCCAAACGGAGTCTGAGAGGCCTGGACTGGGATGAGTCAGGCCAGGAGGGTTCCCCTCCGACAAACATGGGTACGTCCTCAGGCGTTTAACCCAAATGGAGCATGGATAGCGTCCTCGGGCATTCATCCCACAAAGGTGATGCTCCATCATGATATGGTCCGTGAATTGGGGACATGTCAGCGCAGGTCTCCTCGGGGGCCTGCGGCAGCGCCTGTTTCTGAGCTGCTTACAAATCTCCCTCTCTGTGGAGGGGAGTGCCAGGGGTCAGTGTATGACTGACTCCAAACTCGGAAGTATGTGAGTTCGGAGGTATGTCCAGAGTGCATACTAGGATGCACGAGGTGCATGAAGCAGAATTGCCTGCTATGGCATTAATGTTTGCGATACCCTTGCAAATAGGGGAGCCGCTGGATGAGCAATTAGCATCGCACCAGCTCCAGGAACAGGTAATGGTAGAAACATCTATGAAGTACCACACACCTGCTAATTGTACTTCACTAAATGTGCCGGCTGTGAACAGCTCTATCTGGGGTTACATCGGAGGGGGCATCAAAGCCCAGGAGATGAAGCTCCAGAGAATCCTGAATTTGTTGGCTTCAGGCATCATGGCCTTTGCCAGGTCTGTGGATGGGGGTCCCTTGTCTGATGTGCAACAGGATACCCTGGCATTAATGTGCAACGCACATTTTGAAATTAACTGTTTTGTAAAAATGCCATCCGACCTGCCCTGAACCCCAAGTTTGCGGGACTGTACAGGGCCAGCAATGTACAGCTGCCGAATTTTTTGTTCGGAAAAGGTCTGCTGAAGCAGGTCAAGGACTTGGACAAAGAAGCGACAGCTGTCAGGCTGATAAAGGCTCCATCGACAAGCAAACCTTCATCATTCCGGCGGCAGCACCCCTACGCTTCCATCAGCAGCAAGTGGTTCGCTGAAGCTGGTGGCAGCTTGAAGGCCGAACACTCTGGGCAGAGGTCTTTTTTAGGCCAAGGCCCAGGCCGGCCCTCGTCGAAGATGCGCAGTTTGCGCACTCCATCATCCCTACCCCCCCAAACCTCGGGGGCGGAAATAGAAATCATACATCCACTGGTAACCATGGGGGTAGGTGGGTCTGGTTCTTTCCGGAACATAGGGTGTGTGGATCAGTTACAAGTTGGTGGGAGATTACACTTGTTTTTGAATGAATGGCATTGGATAACATCAGATCCATTTATACTGCATAGTATACAAGGGCTCCAAATCGAATTCCTTCCCAATTTGTTTCCACCCACACAGCATACACCAAACCGGACATTTGTTCATTCTCAACAGGAAGGTTTGGATGTACAAGCTGAAATTCAATTGTTATACACAAAAGGGGTAATTGAGAAGTCGAGTCATGAATCTCACCAATTTGTTTCTAATATATTTACAAGACAAAAGAAGGATGGAGGATGCCGAATCATCCTTAATTTGACTCGACTTAACTCCTTTGTGCAGTATAGACATTTCAAAATGGAAAACTTTGTTACTGCCAAACAACTGGTTTCCAAAGGATGTTATATGGCATGCATCGATCTCAAAGATGCATACTATTCTGTACCCATTCACTGCGATCACTGGAGATATTTGAAGTTTAGCTGGATGGGGCAACTGTGACAGTTTAAAGCATTGCCTAATGGGTTAACCTAATGGCCCCCAGATTATTTACAAAATTATTGAAACCAGTACTTGGGCTACAAACTCAAAATCATATTGTGATGGCATACTTGGATGATATACTATTCACAGGAAAAACTCCGAAATTAGCTAAATTAGCTGTTTCAGCCACTAAACTCATTGGGGTTTTGGGGTTTCTCATCCATCCAGTTAAATCCAAGTTGATACCATCTAGAGTTATTGAATATTTGGGATTTACCATTAACTCTATTCACATGTCTGTGACTCTGCCTTGGGGCAAGAGATTAGAATTAATAGAAGCCTGTAACAATCTTATTATTAAGGAGCAACCTTCTATTCAACAAGTAGCCAGTATAATTGCCATATTAGTGGCTGCTTTTCCAGCTGCACAGTTTGGGCCTTTGCATTATCAAAATTTACAACGTGCAATGGAGCAGGCACTCAAATACCATGCAGGTCACTTCAACAGACCTATGCGATTGCCAGCTGAAGCCATTTCTGAGTTACAATGGTGGATGACCAATATTCAGCATTGCTCCAGTAACATTTTGGTCAACAAACCTTCAGATATATATTACAAACTGATGCTAGTGCTCTAGGATGGGGAGCTACTAATACCATCTCTAGCTGCGGTGGCAGATGGAATGTGCATGAGTCATCAATTCTTCAGTTACATGGTATTAACTACTTAGAGTTGCTGGGAGCACTCTATGGGTTGAAGGCTTATTGTGGGAATATGCATCATCTGTATGTTCAACTTCAGATTGACAACACTACAGCGGTGGCATACATTAATCACATGGGTGGAATCAAGTCAGTATCCTGTGATAAATTGGCTAACCTTATTTGGCACTGGTCTATTACAAAAAACATTTGGATTTCAGCGACCTTTTTACCCCATCCCTGCCCTATCCACTCACACATAGCCACCAACTCACAGGCACATCTAGAGAGGGAGAGGGAGGGGGATAGAGAGAGAGGGAGAGGGAGGGGGATAGAGAGAGGGGGGATAGAGAGAGGGGGATAGAGAGAGGGGAGATAGAGAGAGGGGGAGAGGGGAGGGGGGATAGAGAGAGGGGGAGAGGGGAGGGGGGGATAGAGAGAGGGGGAGGGGGGGATAGAGAGAGGGGGGAGAGGGGAGAGAGGGGAGAGAGGGGGGAGAGGGGGGGAGAGAGGAAGGGGGGAGAGAGGAGGGGGGGAGAGAGGAAGAGGGGGAGAGGAGGAGGGTGGGGAGAGTGGAGGATGGGGGAGGGGAAGAGGGGAGCCGTATGAGCAAGCGGGTTGTGGACGAGTGGGCGGCGGACGGACGGGCGGCAACCAAATGACTGTGAGTTGGGGGGGTGACGTAACTTGCAGCACGTGGAAAACAGATCACACAGGCCGCGTGAGCAGACCCATTGTGACATCATCAGCTCCTTTATTTTCTAAGTTATTTGAATTTTTTGAACATTTTCATAAATAACTCGAGAAATAAAGCTCAACATTTTCAAATAAGGCGATTTCGGACTTTGGGGCGATAAATCTCTATCAGAATATGTAAAAATCTTTCCGTTAGGGTATCGGATTTTCGAAAAGCTGTGATTGTACACAAACAAATACACACACAAATAAATACATCCACATACAAGATCAGACTTTTAATAGTTATAAGATATGATACAGAAGGGATTTTCCTCATATCGAAGGTTCTTAGTAACCTCAATGTACTTTTTCACATAACTAACAACACACAATCTCCGATCTGATGGGTATGCTGCCAGATCCAACTTGTACCCAACCGCGCCTGGCCTGCTCTGCTTTATGAGATCATCCACATAAAATACTACTTTCTTGTCAGTTGGTTATCCAGGCGGAGTTTGTGTAAAGACTGAGCTCTTTGTGCTGAAGTAAGTGCCATAACCATCACTAATTTATGAGTGAATGCTCCAACGTTAGCAATGCAGCTGGTGCCAGTTTGCGTAGAAAATTTAAAACTGATTTCACATTCCACACTTCTTTGTATCTAGGCTTTGGAGGGTTCATATTAAAGACACCTTTTACAAACTTTGACACCAATGGGTGCGTGCCAATCGTTTGTTGTCTTACCCCAAGCACTAGATACGATGATAAGGCACTGTGGCCAGTGTTAATTACGTTATAACTTAGACATTTCTCAAAAACCAAAACTGAAAGAAATTCCAAAACATCTGCTACTTCCACTTTAAAGTAGTTCACATGTGCATCCTCACAAAATGTATTCCATTGTTTTATGTAGGTTGTATACTGCCTTCTTGTGCCATCTCGCCAAGCTGCAGTCAATGGTCCTGCTGGGTAGTCTTATTTGCTCGAAAGGTTTCCTTAAATCCTGCAAATTAATAAATCAATACGATCATGCAGTGGGTGAGGTGCCCGAGTGACAGGCTGATCTAACAATTGTTCGTGTCTGTGAGCAATCAAAGGAGATTCTTTCAGCAGTGCTTTAACAATGGAAACCATGGCTGAGTAGGCCAATTTGGTACTACTATAATTCCTGCTGCCTTGTCTTGAATTATCTTTTGCAAGCATCTTCCGATAAGGCAGAATGGGGGAAAAGCATGAAATGATAATCCACCCCAGTCCAAAGAAAACGCATCTACTGCTTCTGCCGCTGGGTCTGGTTGCCAGGCTACATACCTTGGTACTTGGTTATTAAGTCTTGAAGCAAACAGGTTAACCTCAGGTGTTCCATATCAAGATATTATCTTCTTGAACACAGACTGATTTAAGGTCCATTCTGTTAATTCATTGAAATGTCTTGACCTGGTTTCTGCTTCAAGGTGTTGTATCTATTCGTCAGGTGAGCAGCTGACACCCATATTCTCCTCTCTATACACCACGCCCAAATCGACTTCGCTAGAGCATCACATGATTGAGACCTATAGCCACCCATATGGTTTACATACGTTACTGCTGTTGTGTTGTCCAATAGTAGCCTGACATGCATATCATGGTCATTCCCACAATAGGTTCTCAATGCATGGAATGCTGCTAGCATTTCTAAATTGTTGATGCCATGCTTTTGGTCATGTCGCCACTCATGCTCATTTTACCTACCACCACAACTAGAGTTGGTGTCAGTTGCACCCCAACCCTCACTAGCATCACTTTGTAATGTTATTGTGGGTTTACTTGGTACAATGGAACCTGAACACTCGTATATGTGCTCAATCCACCACTGTAACTCTGATATCGACTCTGTCGTCAACCTCATACATCTATCAAAATGCCCCTTATTCAATCTTAGGGCCAGAACCTTCTCACGATCCAGACTTCTATAATGCACGCCCCCATATTGTGTGGCTGGGAAGGCAGCTACCATCTTGCCTATCACCCTTGCAAGCTGCCGTATGGTAGGTTTCTTATTTTTAAGTAAACCTGTGAATGCCTCGACAATATTCTGTTTCTTATCTGTGGGTAGGGTGACAGACATATCTGCAGAGTTCTGCATTGTCATATCTGGGTTTATGACAAAACCCAGATTTGCAATAGTTTTTGTCGGCTCTAGAATGGACTTTCCTGGATGAATAACAAACACTAGATCTTCTAGGAGTGTCTTGGTTACTGAAATAGCTAACTCCATGACACATTTTGTCTTTCCTACAATGAGTGTGTCATCTATAAACCCCATGACAATATGTCCTTCAGATCTGAGTTGGGCAAACACTGGCTTTAGAATCTTTGTAAATAGCCTAGAGACTGTACTCAACCCATTAGGCAGAGCCTTAAATTGCCACAACTGGCCTTGCCAGATAAACCTCAGATATTTCCTGTGACCCTCGTGTATGGGTACCGAATAGTATGCATCTTTGAGATCGATTGAGGCCATAAAGCAATCCTCTGTAATCAGCTGTTTTGCTGAATGAAAATTATCCATCTTAAAATGGTTATATTCCAAGCACGTGTTCAGACTAGCCAAATCAAGTATAATTCGGTATCCTCCATTTTTCTTCAACCTTGTGAAGATATTAGAAATATATTCACCTTGTTCATGGACAGACAGCTCAATCACACCTTTTTTGTGTAATTTCTCTCTCTCAACTTGGATAGCTATAATTTCCTCATTAGACCGTATGTACAGGAATCTTGGTTTCTCTTGCCGTGGAGGAAACTGGTCAACCAGAAACTCAATCTTATATCCATTTACAGTGCAATCTTTTCAAAGTAATTAAAAAGAAATAACTGAAATATCACATTTACATAAGTATTCAGACCCTTTGCTATGACACTCAAAATTGAGTTTAGGTGTATCCTGTTTCCATTGATTATCCTTGAGATGTTTCTACAACTTGATTGGAGTCCACTAGTCGTAAATTAAATTGATTGTACATGATTTGGAAAGGCACGCACCTGTCTATTTAAGGTCCCATAGTTGACAGTGCATGTTAGAGCAAAAACCAAGCCATGAAGACGAAGGACTTGTCCGTAGACCTCAGAGACAGGATTGTGTAGAGACACTGATCTGGGGAAGAGTATAAAACAATTTCTGCAGCTTTGCAGGTTCCGAAGAGCACAGTGGCCCCAGTCATTCTTAAATGGAAGAACTGGAACCACCAGGACTCTTCATAGAGCTGGCTGACCGGCCAAACTGAGCAATCGGGGGAGAAGGGCCTTGGTCAGGGAGGTGACCAAGAACCCGAAGGTCACTCTGAGAGAGTTCCAGAGTTCTTCTGTGGAGAATGGAGAACCTTCCAGAAAGATAACTATGACTGTAGCACTCCACCAATCAGGCCTTTATGATAGAGTGGCTAGACGGAAGCCATTCCTCAGTAAAAGGCATATGACAGCCCACTTGGAGTTTGCCAAAACGCATGAGAAACAAGATTCTCTGGTCTGATGAAACCAAGATTGACCTCTTTGGCCTGAATGCCAAGCTTCACATCTGGAGGAAATCAGGCACCGCTCATCACCTGGCCAATACCATACCTACAGTGAAGCATGGTGGTGGCAGCAACATGCTGTGGGGATGTTTTTCAGCAGCAAGAACTGAGAGACTAGTCAGGATCGAGGGAAAGATGAATGGAGCAAAGTACAAAGAGATCCTTGATGAAAATCTGCTCCAGAGCATTCAGGACCTCAGACTGGGGCGGAGATTCACCTTCCAACAGGACAACGACCCTAAGCACATAGTCAAGACAACATAGGAGTGGCTTTGTGACGTCTGTGAATGTCCTTGAGTGACCCAGCCAGAGCCTGGACTTGAACCCGATCGAACATCTCTGGGGGGACCTGAAAATAGCTGTGCATCGACGCTCCCCATCCAACCTGACAGAGCTAGAGAGGATCTGCAGAGAAGAATGGGAGAAATTACCGAAATACATGTGTGCCAAGCTTGTAGCATCATACCCAAGAAGATTTGAAGCTGTAATCGCTGCCAAAGGTGCCTCAAGAAAGTACTGAGTAAAGGGTCTAAATACTTATGTAAATGTGATATTTCAGTTATTTCATTTTAATTACTTTGTAAAATTTTCTAAACATGTTTTTGTTTTTTTGTTATGGGGAATTGTGTGTAGATTGATGATAAAGAAATGAATTTAATCCATTTTAGAATAGGGCTGCTATGTAACCAAACGTGGAAAAGGTGAAGGGGTCTGAATACTTTCTTAATGCACTGTATGGCTTGTACAATGAAAGGGTCAGAGGTTATCTGTCCCCACCTGCTTTTGAACAGTCTGACCCTTTCATTTACCTCCGACCTATCTATATCCTCAGCACATCTCATGCGACTGTAGGAATCAAATTCACCTACCTCAACGACCTTAGGTGGTTGATCCATAGAGTCTGCTGACTTTAGTTTTTGTTCTGTCCCCTCCCTTTCGCTCTGGCATCATGGCCTGCTAGTGGTCGAGACTGAATATCTGGAGCGAGCTGCATCCATTGTGAGAGCTGTGAACCTGCGCATAAAAAAGGCCTCTGGCTCTGTCTTAGTTGTGTAGGCCTGGTGCTCCAACCAGCCTCAGTGTAGAGATTTCTGCCGCTAGCTTGGTAGTCTCGGCATGATATGCATGCCGGTAGTCGTGAGTCTAACACACAGAGGGTGCCTTTACCACACCCACGGCAGCCTTATATTTCTCTTGCAAGTCTTTTACTTGCTTGCTCAAATCTTCTCTGAAAAGATGCTTTGCAAACTGCACATTACTTGCCTTGCACAAATGAGCATATTCTGGGTTTATCTCAGGCCTTATACAATCCTTGCGAGCGCAATTGAGCTCAACCTGTGCATTACACAGAAGTGCTAAGACGTCTTGCTGCAATTCAGGCAGTTGAGTTCCATCCACCGACCTTGCAAACGCCGTAATCCCTCTTGTGAGAAATCTCTGAACTCGCTGGAGTTTTAAATTCAGATTGTCCAAAATGGTGGCATTAACCTTTGGATCATCAAGTGTCTGGCAGTTATCAGGAGTAGCATACTTTTCAGCAGTGTCCTGCATGCTCTTCTCATTCATCTGGAGGGAAGTCAAGTAAACAATGCTACTCGCCAGTTCTTCCTTTAACGGTCCTCCTATCCTCCTATGGGATGGCAAATGTTGTCACGAGTGCCGGCAGCTCCTTTTTAGTCATGTTGAAGGTATCATTTGCTTGTTGAGGGAATTTGAGTTCATTGTCGATTTCCCCGCAGTCAGAGTCTACTGTGTAATAATCCTTAAATCTCCCCACCTCTGAGCGGGAGATATCATAATCCAGCCCTTAACCAGATATTGCCACCACAGACATCTGACTGGAACTACCTGTATCAGTTGCATGTGTGTGGTGCACATTTCCTTCGACCAGCCTCTCAATCAGGTTTTCCAGCTTTGAGAGCCGACAGGTGACATCTTCAATGGATGTTGAGGCAGTACCTTCCTGCCGAGTTTGGTTTTCCCCGAACTTGGAGTCGACAAGCTGCTCCCTTTTGGAGCTTTTGCGGAGGTTGCTGTGCAGGCCGCTTCTGCCAGCATCTCCGAGCTTGATACCGACGGCCACCGACCTCTCCCGTTGCCTTTATTTGCTGCTGAATTTTCAGCCTTGGTTTTAGGCTTCTCCATTCTTGGGACCTAAACCAGCGTCGAAAGCAACAGTCCCTGTGAAATGTACCTTTCGACTTTAATGGTGCATTACAGGGAAATCCCCGATGTCCATTTCCCCATCCGAATCTCGCGCCATGCATCGACGAATTGATGCGCATGTGTGCTGGTGGGTTCTTCACGTAGTCTCGTGACGAGACTTTGAAATAAAATTCTAATCAGCAGCAAATTCATTGAGATCAATGAAAGAAGGTAATTCCTAAGGTCTTAACTAAACCACAGACTTTCCAATCCTCATTCAAAATTACAAGGTTCTTCTTCTTCATCTTGCGTATGGCGTGCACAGCTTAAAGTTGTCGGAAAACTTGTTCTATTTGATCTTATTTGATTGTGCATGCCGGGTTGATTGCATTTGTCGAAACAGGGTGGACCACGTGAAGGTTGCAATCTCCCTCCCCAAATTACAAGTTTCTCACAATTGCACTCTGAATGTGAGAAGACCATTGTAGAAATCCAGATAGCAGATTCCAACGACATGAGTGACTTACTTTAATTATCCTTTTACCTTGGAGCTCAGCTGACTTGGTCCTAGCTTATGAACATCCTCTTTCCAAATACTGCTGTGGAAAGAAGAGGTGCAAAGAAAAATAATACTCCAGAAAGTTAGCTAGAGAGTCAAGGTGATAGAAAAAAATATAAATAAAGTAGGCTACAAAAATGTTGGGGAAGAAGATGAAATCTAGCAAAGAATGCTGTAACAGAAATGTAAACAATTATTCATCTACTTCTCAAATTGGATGTTTTCATCAGAAGGTTCATTAAAACCATTAACGTGGCACTGATTCAATTCAGAGGACCGTGCAGAGCGAGGCACTTAAAGCAGATTGGACAAAGGCAAGTGTCAGCTCCCACTTTTGAAAAGTTTATTAAGAGTCATGGTCAAATAAGTCTAATTTCCTAGGACACAATCATATAACAACCTCTTGTATTAGTTTGTTCTGTTTTGATGTTTCAAAGCTCTATCAACATATTTCAAATATATTTGGAGATAAAAAGGTAAAGTTATAGAATGCTTTCTGTCTTTTTGGTTAGAGGCTAAAAGGCTAATTACAAAGATAAATATGTTTTCTTTGGAAAGTTTTAAAAAAAGTAAATGAATTGGTCACAGAGGCAAATTTACAGTGACCTTCCCACTACAAATGTAATGAATTCCCCAGATGACTTGGTAATTTTGTAAAGTGAATCAATGAGTCATACAGAACACAAAGGTCTTGGGTGCAATTTTGGGTTTATTTTGAATTAGATGATCTCAGTCAGCAATACATCTGGGCTGCCACAGTGGAACACAATCCACTCCCTCGCCAACCTCCTAGGTTTCCAACCTCCTCTCTGGACTGGAGAGGGGAACATTATGCAGAATGTTCACTTTGGATTGTTTACCCAGTATCTCAATGCTTTTTGCATTTGACCAGCCATTCTCTGGCAAGGCTCACATATCCTTCATTTTGGGTAATCTGGGAATCCAATATACATTAAAGTGACTTTGAAGGAACCCTCTATACATTCCTGATTTCCTGTTCACCCAGATCAAAGATAACATACAGTATACCTTTACCATTTCCATAAACTTACAACTTCCTTCTCCCAGGTCCCCTGTCAAAGCAACTGGACACAGAATCTGTTTTTTAGTTTAGCTTAGTTTAGTTTAGAGATACAGCACGGAAACGGGAGAACGCACAAACCCCGTACAGACAGCACCGGTAGTCGGGATCAAAATTGGGTCTCTGGCGCTGCAAGCGCTATAAGGCAGCAACTCTACCACTGCACCACCATGCCGCCCCAAATGTTCTTTTTCTATTGGCACTAAGGCACCACTGAAGGGGAAAAGTGGATGTTAGAGGAACAGCAACTTTATATCTCTCTTGTCTCAATCAAATAAGTATGTTTTTTTTTCTGAATGAAAAACAGAAAATGCTTGAAATATTCAGCAGATATCTATGGGAATGGGATAGGAACAGAGATGCCTTATCAGATCTGACCTGAAATATTGACACAGTTTAGAAGGATGTGGGCCAATTTGCAGCAAATTAAATTAGCATAGATGGACATCTAGGTTTGCATGGATAAGTAGGGCCAAAGGGCTTGTTTTGACTATGACTCTATGTCAATACTTTTGCTACCAATTTTCACATGGTTCTCACCTTCAAACAGACCCATTCTAGTTCTTCCGTTCCTTTTCTGTATTTGTCTCTACGCTGGAGGACAGGTGAATAACAAACATCGGCGGCACAGTGGTGCAGCGGTAGAGTTGCTGCCTTACAGCGCCAGGGAATTGGGTTCAATCCTGACTGCTGGTGCTTGGCTCTCCGGAGTTTGTACATTCTCCCCGTGACCTGAGTCTTCGCTTTTCTCCCACACTCCAAAGAAGTACAGGTTTGGAGGTTACTTGGCTTGGTATAAATGTAAAAATTGTCCCCAGCGTATGTAAGATAGTGTAAATGTAAGTACATTTTTTTTTTTTTAATTGTCCCTAGTGGGTGTAGGATAGTGTTAATGTGCGGGGATCGCTGGTCGATGCGGACCCGGTGGGCTGAAGGGCCTGGTCCCGCGCTGTACCTCTAAACTAAACTAAATTACAAGCCTGCAAGACTCTCACAGCTATTTTGACAACAATGGCTTCCACCATGCTTCCCGTAAGGACTCTAATCCATTCTCCCAGTTCATCTGTCTCTGTCATATCTATTCTGATGATGATATGTTTCACAGAGGTGCATCTGAGATATCTTCCTTTTACCTTAATGGTGTCTTATGCTCAACCATATTTGTTGGAGCTCTTGAAAGCATCTCACCTCTTTCCTGCACCTCTGCTCCCACTCTAATCTGGACAGGGCAAAGATAGGATTTCCCTGGTATTCACGTTCCACCTGACCTGCCTCCACATTCAATGGATTATCTTATAGAAATTCGGCCATCTTCAATGAGATTCTACCAGCAGTCACAACTTCCTCTCTCATTTCAATGTTCTGAGGGGGCTCCAATGCCCCTGCCGTGTTTTTCGTGTGTAATATTTTTTTTATTTGAAGTAATCAGTTTACAATGTATAGCTTACTTTATAAACTAACACCTTAATTCAATAAGCCGTGTTTTTCAACTCCATCATCCACGTCTTTTCTTTCACCACTTTCCCGTGCAATCGCAGGAGGTGCAACACTTGTCTTTTCACTGCTTCCTAACCCACCGCCCATGGACTCAAAAAGTATTTTCTGGTGAAGCAATGATTAACTTGCATTTTTTCCAATCTAGTGCACTGCATTCAGTGTTCACAATAGGGTGGTTGCTATGCAGAGGACTTCTCTTCAGTTTGCAGGGGTGATCCACAGTTTCTGGTTGACTGTCACTTTCATTCTTCAATGCATCTCATTCTGAACTTGATTTGTGGCCTCCTGCACAGTTGCAATGAGGCCCATGGCAAGATAGAAGAACAATACCTCATCTTTCATTTAGACACATTGCAACCTTGAGATTTACTGTAGAAACCAGCAACTTCACGTGACTCACTATCTCAGTTTATATCAGAACCTTCCAGTTCTACCATGTGACATTCTTCTGTAAAACACATGTGTCCCATTTGACATTACCTTGGTGGTTTTCTAATCTGAACACTCACATCTACGTACCTCCTGCACTTTAATTTGCTCAGATTGCATGCATACTGCTGTCCTGGGAACCCGGTGCATTTCCCTGCCTTTAGATGGCATCTCTCCAGCAGTGAATCACCCATGGCTCAGTGTTGTGTGCTGGGTGATCATTGCAGCCGCTTAGTTTTGAGATGTGGGGCCAAGCTTCCAGGGCCGTCTTAACGCATGAGCATGCTGGGCAGTTGCCCGTGGCCCCACGAGCATAGGGGCCCCATGCTAATCTATGTATTGTAGAATGTTATTGTAGAACATGAAAACGGAGAAGAACATCGCAAGTGCATGATGGCATATTCGATTTGGCATAAAGAAACTGGAAGTGTAGGGGCCCCAGTTCACTGCTTTGCCCGGAGGCCTATAATGCTGTTAAGACGGCCCTGCAGGCTGTACCCTAGCCAGCATGGTGAGGGTGGGGATTACTGGAGCCTGACAAAGCTGCCGCAGGCATGCACAGACTGCCAAGGTACCAGAGTGTCTCTCATCACCTCCTATTGAATACGATGCAAGTTGTTATTCCCCCCAGATATCCCAGTCCAGCAACTTGTCTGTAGTAACAGGCGTAATGGTGCTTGCTAGCCACTCAGCTTGTTACTACGGATAAATATCGGGTGTGGGAAGGGCTGCACTGCCAAAGGTGTGGTGAGGCCACCGTCCAACAGCAGGTAACAAGAGTGACGGTGAGATTGGGCAGCCTGTCAACACCTGGAGCTGCTTGGGCAGGGCCACATTCACCGTGCCCCTCGGGATGCAGCCTCGAGCCCCACGTATCATTGCTGAGCAATCACAATTCTCGCCGCAGCCTGCCCAACACACACAGCCTCTCCACTCTAAGCTGTGGTTAAATCCCCAAATTTCTCTACATCTTATTTCTAGCTTGTTTTCTCAATTTCTTACTCCCAATTTCTTACTCCCAATAAGAAGTAGCAATGTTACAAAATTTTGAGATTTTAAAAATCAAGTCTGCAATTTATCCCATCAGATAAAGCATAAAAAGAAGTTTAATTTGACACCTAATTCACTTCCATATCTTCGGTATTAAAAAAGGTTATGGCCATTTTCATACTCGGAAATTAGCATCTTGTTCCCCATTGCCTTTCCATTGACAACTCAAAAGCTGTGATCTAGGACAGTCAAAAGCCCATACCTTTCTTAAAAATTAAGAGAACTCAATGAAATTTTCAGTTATTATAGATTGGAGCATTCTGAAACAAATATGAAACAATCTTACTTGGATGGCCTGCAATTAAAGCATATAATTAGTTAGTAACCTAATTGTAGCTAATTACAAAATTCAATTACTAGATCTAACCATCTATCCATTTCTTAAGAAAAGATAAACATTTTTAAATTGCCTAAGTGTTCAAATAACATTCACACAATAATTCACAATATAACATGATTTTTAAATCTGATTTTAATGATTTTATAGGCCAAATGGAAGGAATTTAGTGTTTAATTCCCGTAAATTAATGGCCATTTAAATCAACTGGCGAGTGGGTTTTAGTGGAACGCGGTGGATTGGAACGTTGCGGTTTGCGGTGAATTTAACCCAGAGTCGGCAGGAAAAACACTGCTGTTCGTATATATTTTTTGTTCCCTTTTCGCAACATGAACATTTGATTAAAGGCTTCCTAAGAAGCACGTTTTTATGTAAAAATAAACTGCGTACCTTATTTTATCCCCTACGTAAAATCCTTCCCGTTGTCGGCACTCACGGCTTTAGCAGATGATTTTTAAATTACTCTAGCTAATAAATGATCTAGCGTAGTTTAAAAATACCTTCATAAAACAAATGTCAGAGCGATTTCTCTTTAGCAATGAAATCCCCTGAGATGGATCGATTTGCCCTGGCTGGAGAAAAACGGCATTTTAAACCCGCCCCCTCTGAAAGGTGCCAAAGTCGCGCACACGGGGAGTGGCAGAACTGCAGCGCCGCTCAAGTAAGTTTTGTAACATACCTATAAGAAGGAACTGCTGATGCTGGTTTAAACTGAATCTGTGGAATTAAACTGAGTCTGCGGAATTCTCTGCCTCAGAGGGCGGTGGAGGTCAGTTCTCTGGTTACTTTCAAGAGAGAGCTTGATAGGGCTCTTAAAGATAGTGGAGACAGGGGATATGGGGAGAAGGCAGGAACGGGGTACTGATTGTGGTTGATCAGCCATGATCACATTGAATGGCGGGCTCGAAGGGCCGAATGGCCTACTCCTGCACCTATTGTCTATTGTCCATAGACACAAAAGCTGGAGTAACTCATCTACTTGAGGCAGCATCTCTGGAGGGGAATGGGTGATGTTTCAGGTCGAGACACTTCTTGAGACTCGACCCGAAACGTCACCCATTCCTCCACCCAATAAATTAACCTAAAATATTATCTCATTTTCTCTTTCCATCTCTAGGTTTTGTATTATGTATTGAGCATAATATCTCTCCCCTGAGAGACATTGGTCATTGGGGCCAAGAGATGTGTGGGGGTTGTGGCTCCTCGATAGATATCTCTGCCTGGTGGAAAGTTCAACAGATATATACAGTTGCACCAATTCTTGAACATTCCTCACACCCATTTCAACATAAATTCAGGTTTTGGGAACCAGGAGAAAATTCAGCAGAAATGTTCCTCTACTGTTCACAATGATGAAATCCATGGCTTTTTTAAATTGCATTGTGGTCAATCAATTATAATAAATTACATTACACCAAATGTTGGTGATTAGTTATCACACGCTTACATAAAACCGTTCCTTACACTATAAGATTAAGCCAGCACTCAAGTGCATTATTGTGGGTTATTCATACTGGATGTAATTTAATTAGTCTTGATTTTACCCCGCTGTGCACCAGGAGAATGCTCATGTACTGGGTGCACAGATGAAAAATTGAAGAGAATGTCACCTTTGCTGCTCTATACACTGGAATATCTCTAATTTTGTATTTGGTTACTGCTGGGGAATATTAAGGTGCCTCAATTCCCTCCTCCAACATTAAGCTGCAGAAAAGAAGCAGTAGGTGTTTGATCAACGCCTAGCCTCAATAAGATGGTGAGTCTGGGGACGCAGATTGTGATGAGATTAATATGGTTGCTCTGAGCTTGATATGAAAGGCTGAATTATGACCTATATTGTTTAGAAAGATGGAGAAGGCAAGGTCATGGATTCAACAGAAGTAAATCTCATTTCTGCCAAAATGATGAGCTTGGAGATGTTCTTGTTGCTCTTTCCTGACAGTGAATAACCAGAAAGACCGCACCAAGTGACAATTCTTAAAGACCTCTTTCTGGTTCCATTTTCTCTTCCTTGTTCCGGATAATTAACAGTTTTTGTTTGATACTCTTGGTGCTGTGCACATTCATTTGAATAAACTTCAGATACAAAGTGCTGGGAGATTGCTTTTATCCTGGCCACTTTTTGAGTGAAAACTCGAATTGGTACTGTTCTCCCTTTTTGTTAACAATAATCCCTATTAGGGCAGGGCAAACGTGTGATGAGTTTGTCCCAGTGCTTGGCCAAAGATGCTCCTCAAACTGTGCACCTGAACATTTGCAGTAATAATAGAGAAAAAGTTAATTAAAAAAAATTAAGTAAACTGATATTTTCAGAATCTGCTTTGGAGTCAATGGGAAAAACAAATTATATTTTCAGCAGGAAAAAACACAGTTCCTTAAGAGGTTAATGTGTTAGTCAGCTGAAGACGAACAACCTTGCCAAATGTTATTTATTAATGAAGGTAATAAAAGTTGCCATTGGGCTTCAAAGGAACCTAACATTTCCTGTGTGCCAATTCATGCTTCCAAAGGAATAAGTAAATAATTGTTGTGATATTGTCCTTAAGGAAGTCCTTTCTATACTGAGAGAGGGAATTTCATTTACAATGGATTAGAGGATTTGTGTGAATAGGAAAGGGGCAGGCAGGTGAGCACAATATTTGTATTCTCTCAGCTTACCCCTGAGACATGGCCTGGTTTATTGTTCAGTAGTATTTTATTGTAAATCCAGTTAGACACTTTTGACAAATATGAGAAAGCAGTTTCATGGTACAGCTGGATGACCCGACAGTCGTAGTTCCCACACTTTGAAGGAAACAGGGTCTCCACAACCATAGAGTCAGCATGAGGAAACGGCTGCAGGCACTTGAGGGACTGGCTGTCTAGGGATGAGGGGGGACACCTGTGCCAATTATAACTAACCTTTTGTTGTGAGTGTTTATTATAGCCCAAAGAAATAAGAAAAAACCTTGATGCCAATTGTGAGGGTTCATTAATTACCGCTTCTAATAATTAAAGCAATGTTATGCATGCTTCTGTACTTTACAAAGTTTGGGCACAGTGTTTGAATCAGCCCAAAATTGCTTTTTGGTGTCTGTGTAGTTTGGAGCTCAGATAAATTCTAACAAACCAAGGGGGCAGAATGTCTAGAATTTATGTGGTGCCTTTCATATCCCAGTGCTCTAAAATAATGGTAATTGTTGTGATCTAGGAAATTTGGAAGATAATTTCTGTGCAGCAAGCAAATACTACCCAAATCACGTTGGGTAGCACAATTAATTGCACATGTTATTTGATGCTGAGATATGCTTCCATAGCTTTTCTGTACCAAGACTGTTTACCGGTGCAAACCACTCCAATAATGTCCTCAACTTCAGCCTTTATTATTCCAATTAAAACTTTGCTGCATCCCATCCCCACCCTCAAATCATTTACAACCCTTCTTTCAATCCTAACCTGCACCAAATTCGGCTCAGCAATTGTCATGGCCATTGTTCACCAGTGCTCCCACCACTGACATAGAAAATCCTTGAATAGAGACCTTTTCCACCGGACAAAGTCTGTGTCTCTGACCCCACCAATGAATCCTGGTCTTAGAGGTTGACCTGTGTCTTCAGCTGCCAGAGTTCTATTTGGAATTTCAGATGAGAACCAATGGGAATTAACTGTCAATAACTAAGGTTATTGGAGATGCACAGCTCCACCAGCAGTTTCATGAAAAACCACACATCCCTGTTAGCCTCGCCGGTGAAATGCATTTTACTTCATTTATACAATGGATTGCTGCAATTACACTGTAGATAGAAATTAAGCTTAGCTCAAAAAAGTGAGAGCAAGACTGGTCTGGTAAAAGGTCCTGGTTTATAGGCATTTAAAGTCAGCTCCTACTTAATTAGACCTGCGTCACTGTTAGAGGTTCTTTCAGACATGCCAATTGCCACCAAATCTTTATTGTACTGAAAATTGAACAAGGCTCCAAACTCACACATGTTGTCTGACCAGCTGAGTTCCTCAAGTAGTTTGTTTTTGCTCAATTATTGGACTGATTTAGAATTGATAAGAAAATGTATAATTTTGAAGAAGAGATACTATTGGGTGGAATGGGCATTTTCTTAGTAGGGGGATCTCTGAGTTATTTCCTTCTTATTCCTTTCCTTTTGGCAGAGATTTATATTATATTTTTATGGTACAGCTGGTTAGGCTTTACTCGTGTCTTCCCAACAGTAAGTATAACGTTTTTCCTCAACTGGTTTCTGATGTAAGAGGTAGCCACCAACTTGCAGTGTATTGAAACAAGAATTAACAATTAACAAAGGAACAAGAATCAAAGTGTGAGATGGAAGCAGATTAAAGTGGTTACATTTTTTGGTAAATCTTCCAGCTTAATTTGAGACACAAAAATGGGTGAATTAAAGTTTCCAGGGCTGATATCATTTTGCCTTAATTTACTTAAAATTCACCAAATAGTAATTTTCTGCAATCACCCAAAGCATCCTTTCATCAGGTACTATTACTGATGTTTGTTCTAATGGTGGCACAATCCCATTATAAAGAACTAGAAAGGGCATGAAAAAATAAAAGGTTCACAAGTTCTAGGAGTAGATTTAGGCCATTCGGCCCATCGAGTCTACTCTGCCGTTCAATCATGGCTGATCTCTGCCTCCTAATCCCATTTTCTTGCCTTCTCCCCATAACCCTTGACACCCGTTCTAATCAAGAATTTGTCTATCTCTGCCTTAAAAACATCCCTGACTTGGCCTCCACAGCTCTTTGTGGCAATGAGTTCCACAGATTAACCACCCTCTGACTAAAGAAGTTCCTCCTCACCTTCTTCCTAAAAGAACGCCCTTTAATTCTGAGGCTATGACCTCTGGACCTAAACCCTCCCATCAGTGGAAACATCATTTCCACATCCACTCTAACTATGCCATTCATTATTCTGTACGTTTCAATGAGGTTCCCGCTCAACCTTCTAAACTCCAGCGAATAGAGTCTCAGTGATGTCAAATGCTCATCATATGCTAACCTACTCATTCCTGGAATCAATCTTGTAAACCTCCTCTGGACCCTCTCCAGAGCCAGCACATCCTTCCTCAGATATGGTATTGCTCACAGTACTCCAAATGAGGCCTGACCAGTGTCTTATAAAGCTGCAGCATTACATCTCTTTTTTTGTATTCCTGTCCTCTTGATATAAATACTAGCATTGAATTTGCCTTACTTATGCACCTGTCCCACTTAGGCTTTTTTTTAGGCAACTACAGGCGACCAGTTTGTCGCCACATGTTCGCCGGCGATCGCCAGTGGTAGTCTCCTCAGTCACACAAAAAGTTGTTGCATCTTTCTGATCGCCGGAAATTTTCAACATGCTGAAAATTTTTCGGCGACAGTCGGTTTGACACCAATGAGTGTAGCTTGAGTTCTCCTGACAGTGGTGCTGTCGTAGGTTGTCGCCAGGATGACGTAGGTTGTCGCCGGTTTTTCGGCGACCTGCTATGACTATGACAGTCGCTGGCAGTTGCCTAAAAAGTCGCCAAGTGGGATAGGCCCATTACTACCAATTTGACTTGCAATTAACTTTTTGGGAGTCCTTTGCACCGCCGATTTCTGGATTCTCTCTCCATTTAGAAAATAATCTATGCCTTTATTCTTATTACCAAAATGCATGACTCTACACTTTGCTACACTGAATTTCATCTGCCACTTCTCTGCCCACTCTCCTAACCTGTCCAAGTCCTCTGCAGAGTCCTTGCTTCCTCGACACTGCCTGCCCCTCCACCTCTCTTAGCACCATCTGCAAACTTAGCCACAAAGCCTTCAATTCTCATATCCAGATTATTAATATACAACATGAAGAGAAGCGGGCCCAGTATCGACCCTTGCGGAACTCCAATAGTCACTGGCAGCCATCCTGAAGAAACGCTTTTTATTTCAACTCTTTGCCTTCTGCCATCCAGCCAACCCGCTATCCATGCTAAGTGAAGAAAGCAAATGGCATGTTGGCCTTCATAACAAGAGGATTGAGTTTAGGAGCAAAGAGGTCCTTCTGCAGTTGTACAAGGCCCTAGTGAGGCCACACCTGGAGTATTTTGTGCAGTTTTGGTCTCCAAATTTGGGGAAGGACATTCTTGCTATTGAGGGAGTGCAGCGTAGGTTCACAAGGCTAATTTCCGGGATGGCGAGACTGTCATATGCTGGGAGAATGGAGCGGCTGGGCTTGTATACTCTGGAATTTAGAAGGATGGGAGGGGATCTTATTAAAACATTTAAGATTATCAAGGGTTTGGACACGCTAGAGGCAGGAAACATGTGCCCGATGTTGGGGGAGTCCAGAACCAGGGGCCAGAGTTTAAGAATAAGGGGTAAGCCATTTAGAATGGAGACGAGGAAACACTTTTTCTCACAGAGAGTTGCGAGTCTGTGGAATTCTCTGCCTCAGAAGGCGGTGGAGGCAGGTTTTCTGGATACTTTCAAGAGAGAGCTAGATAGGGCTCTTAAAGATAGTGGAGTCAGGGGATATGGGGAGAAATGCAGGGACGGGGTACTGATTGTGGATGATCAGCCATGATCACATTGAATGGCGGCGCTGGCTCAAAGGGCCGAATGGCCTACTCCTGCACCTATTATCTGTTATCTTCCCTTTAATACCATGGGCTCTCATCTTCCCTAGCAGCCTGACGTGCGGCACCTTATCGAAGGCCTTCTGAAAATCTTTCTGGGTAAACAACATCTACAGCCTCCCCTCTGTCAGTTCTGCTATTAACTTCCTCAATGACTCCAGCAGATTTGTCAAGCAAGTTCTTCCCTTCACAAAACCATGCTGACCTCGGCCTATTTTATCATGAACTTCTAAGTACTGTGTAACCTCATCCTTTATAATTGACTAAAATCTTACCAACCACCGAAGTCAAGCTAACCGGCCTATACTTTCCATTCTTCTTCAGCGGTGATATTCGCAATTTTCCAATCTTGAGGAACCACTCCTAACTCTTGTGATTCTTGAAATATCACAACTAATGCGTCCACAATCTCTGAGGCCACCTCCTTCAGAATCCTGGGGTGCAGTCCATCTGATCCAGGTGGCTTACCCGGACCTTTCAGTTTTCCTAGCACCTTCTCCTTAGTAATCGCCACTCCACTAGCTTCCACCCCCCGACTCACTAGGATTGCAGGCACACTGCTGGTATCTTCCACTGTGAAGACGGATGCAAAAAAGTCATTCAATTCCTCTGCCATTTCTTGATTTCCCGCTATCAGTCGTCCTGCATCAGTCTCCAGCGGCCCAACGTCCACTCTTGCCTCTTTTTTACTCTTTATATATCCGTAGAAACTATTGCTACCCTCCTTTATATTATTGGCAAGCTTACATTTGTACTTTATCTTTTCTCTCCGCATTGTCCTTTTAGTTACCTTTTGTCGTTCTTCAAAAACATCCCAATCCACTAATCTTTGCAGTGTTATATGCCTTCTATTTTGCTTTTATGGTGTCCTTGACCTCCCTTGTCAGCCATGGTCATCTTATTCTCCCCTGGAATCTTTCTTCCTCTTTGGAATTAAATGGTCCTGCACCTTCTGAATTACCCGCAGAAATTCCTGCCGTTGCTGCTCTGCTCTTGTCATTCCTACTAAAGCCCCTTTCCAGTCAATCTAGGGGTAAGTAGCTGGAGCTCACTGCTGACAGGATGGCAGAGTTAAACACCCTCATCACATTTAAACAATGTTCAAATGCAAATTTGAAGACTCTTGACTATCAGCTCTATAGATCAGGTGCTGGAAGGTGGGATTTGATCTATCAACCGGCAGAGATGATGGTCTCCTTTGGTGCCATAGCATACAACCGACAGATTATTTTCCACAGTATTAATGGAAAATTATAGTTTGAGTCATTTGAATCAACCATATTGATTTAATGAAAGTATACAATATTACACAAACATTCACAGTGAAGTCAGCCACCAACAGCAGGACATAAATTGCTGGAGTAACTCAGCAAGTCAGGCAGTGTCTCTGGAGAACATGGATGGTGATGGTTTTGGTTGAGACCCTTTTTCAGCCTGATTCTATGGGGGGAAAGAAGAAAGCTTGAAAAGGGGATAGGCAGGACAAAGCAAGGCATGTAATAGGTCAACACTGGCGATGGGGTTTTTTGATAGGCAGATAGTTGAAACAATGGCCAGAGATAAGGAAGGTGTGAGGCAGGTTTGAGAAGTTTTGTGTGGGGGGGGGGGGCGATGGGAGGAGAGGAGAAATCAGTGGGAGTCCAGTTGGGGCACAGGGAAGAGAAGGGGGGGGGGGGGGAGGAGTGGTGTGTGTGGTGGGGGGGGGGGGGAGGGGGAGGAGTGGTGTGTGTGGTGGGGGGGGGGAGCGTGATGGGAACCTGGGGTTCGTGACAGGTAACCTCAAATTGGAGAATAGTAAGATTAAACGAGAACTTACCAGGTTGAAGTTTGATCTTGATTTTATGAGGAGTTACATTAGTGATTACGTGAAGAAGGCCCGCCAGGCCGCATGCGCAGCAAACTTCAAAGCAGCGGTATGAAATCACAAATAAACAGCACCGAAGTAAACAGTAAGATCAGTGACTCAAGAACTACCAGATGATCTTTTATGAGAGAGGGTTGGGCGTGGTGGGCACATAATCACCAACGTAACTCCTCATAAAATCAAGATCAAACCTCAAACTGGTAAGTTCTCGTTTAATCTTACTATTATACTTCAGAGTCACGTGAGTGATTCTGTGAAGAGTTCAAAGCTTTGTGATTTCATGCTGCAGATTACAATCTCGGCATACCACTGCATTTGATTGACTCGAAAGAGAAATAAATGCATCAGTAATAACATTGTATTCAATGTAATGATAGGGTTTATTTAACAATGTAAACAAACAACAGTACCCCTAAAATATAGGTACTTAAAATGTCATTGGCAAACAGCCCTGGGTTGATAATTGGCCGATGATAAAATTCTGAAACATCAGCTCATTTGCCCATCCGACGGCCGCTAAAATTTGGTTGAAGGACACATCCCTCCCTTTGGCCGCCAACATAGCTGTGCCCTAGTATAATGAGATGTAAACACACTATCTAAATGATATACTGATGTTGATGCTGACCTGGTGGAATGAGACATACAATCGTCAATGTTAATACCTGTTGCAGCCACCGTGAAATAGTCTGAACCGACCTTGTCTTGTGTAAGGATTCTGGTGGCCTTGATAACATAAAAATGAGACCGTGGGGTATTCAAAATGATCTTAAAAATCATGCCAGCCCTGGCCTGCTCTGCTAGTGTAGACCAGAATATAAAATGTAATGGCATGAACAGCCAATTCCATCCTGTCCAGCCACAGCGTTTGCAATGTTTTGCCGTTGTTGTGATATTAGTCATGACTAAGGATGTAGCTGGAACCCCTTGATGAAGTAATGTTTACACATTTACAATAACCAACTGCATAATCTTGTGATGCGAGTACTTGTATCAAGATCTTTTTAACAACTTGATATCCGGGTTGGACCCGACAAAGTAGTTCCCTTATGTTACAGCTGTAATTTCTCTATAACTGAAATATTGTGAATACCACTTAAAATGAACTGGAAATGTCAGTAATTTGTATCGTATAAAATGTATCATTAATATTTAACAAACATTTCTGATCCCCTCAATAGAGATGTATTGCTTTTTTGGATGCTATCCATGCATACTGCAGTGAACACCCTCATGGCTAAATGTGTCAACCTGAGGCATAAGTCAATCCATTGAACATGTGTAAGTCAATAATCGTTTTACTGTGCAAAGACCAGTCCCCTGAACCACAGTTTAAAACAGCAAGTTCGTGCTTTTTGGCATAACTGTACCGTTGTGCCATAATGCCTGATGAAGCAGGCAACATGGACACTTGGCCAGTCCGATAGTACGAATCCAAACGAAGTCTTGCTGACTGTTTTAAGACCCAGTTAATGAGGAAGACATAAAGTCCATTCCTCCTATTGAAGCGAGAATGTATTTCTCCACACTGTTGTGTCACATATTTTTGCAAACAGTGAAACATGCTTAAACATGACGAACATTTGATGAAGTATTGAATCATGCTTTCATCTTATAACCATATAACAATTGCAGCACGGAAACAGGCCATCTCGGCCCTTCAAGTCCGTGCCGAACAACTTTTTTTCCCTTAATCCCACCTGCCTGCACTCATACCATAACCCTCCATACCCTTCTCACCCATATGCCTATCCAATTTATTTTTAAATGATACCAACAAACCTGCCGCCACCACTTCCACTGGAAGCTCATTCCACACCGCTACCACTCTCTGAGTAAAGAAGTTCCCCCTCATGTTACCCCTAAAATTCTCTCCCTTCATTCTAAAGTCATGTCCTCTTGTTTGAATCTTCCCTATTCTCAAAGGGAAAAGCTTGTCCACATCAACTCTGTTTATCCCTCTCATCATTTTAAAGACCTCTATCAAGTCCCCCCTTAACCTTCTGCGCTCCAGAGAATAAAGACCTAACTTATTCAACCTATCTCTGTAACTTAGCTGTTGACACCCAGGCAACATTCTAGTAAATCTCCTCTGTACCCTCTCTATTTTGTTGACATCCTTCCTATAATTGGGCGACCAAAATTGTACACTATACTCCAGATTTGGTCTCACTAATGCCTTGTACAATTTTAACATTACATCCCGGCTTCTATACTCAATGCTCTGATTTATTAAGGCTAGCATACCAAAAACATTCTTTACCACCCTATCTATATGAGATTCCACCTTCAAGGAACTATGCACGGTTATTCCCAGATCCCTCTGTTCAACTGTATTCTTCAATTCCCTACCATTTACCATGTACTTTGAGATCCAACACTTATTCTGTGTTAAAGAAGGAACTGCAGATGCTGGAGAATCGAGGGTACACAAAAGGCTGGAGAAACTCAGCGGGTGCAGCAGCATCTAAGGAGTGAAGGAGATAGGCGACGTTTCGGGCCGAAACCCTTCGTCTGTGTTATCATCAATCTAAACTGAACGATACCCCAGTGGCAAGAAGATTAATTACAGGATATTCTTCCTAATTACCATGAGACTAACATATGTCACCATTGTAGAGTAGCAACTTAAATTTGTGCATGAAGAATATGTATATTCACTCAAAACCTTACTCAAAGGTGCATTTAGTGTTTATTTAGTTGATACTAACAACTGAAGAATTGGTAACTCATGCAATCTCCACAACTTTTGAGTAGGTGATGGTATTTGGAACTTCTCATCTTAGAGTCCTAAACATCAGTTCATAATAACTGAATTCAACCGACCACACTACTGTAGCGAGTTTCAAGTTCTAGTTCAATTAGTTATTGTCATGTTCAGCAATGCTGAATACTATTACTTCATCATTGTGGCTGAAGTAGCCTCAGCTGACAATAGCACAAGGTTGTTAGCAACGATCTAATTGCTACTTACACAATATCAGTTCCTTGATTTGCTCAGCTGCAACACAGCTGCTATATTGCCAATTACTCTTAATGAAAATAACTCCGTTTTGTAACAGATTACTATAACCCCAATCTCTTGCCACAAGGCAGAGACAAGGCTAATAATAATTTTACTTCGGAGTCACGTGAGTGACTACGTGAAGAAGCCCCGCCTGGCGCTTGATCGGCATTACGTCGACGCTGTCGGTAGAGGTAAGAGCTGCAGCGTGCAACTCCAACACAGCGGTAAGGAAATGGCCCGCAGGTAAGTGAAATTATTTTACTTCCAGGGCATTTTCAAAACTCCGTAGGCTGGTGGGTAAATCAGGAGGAATTAAACTAAAATGGAGAAAGTTAAAAAATCGCGGGTAAAATGTGCGTCCCGGGGTATAGAAGAGTCGGGACAGCAGTTTATTGCGGAGCCGGTTCCGTTGACCGTTGACCGGTGGCCGTTGAAATACCCGTTAGTGAGCCTTTGGTTGCTCCACAAACAGAAACTTTGAAAACCCAGTGCCTAAAAAATGTAAAAGAAAAGCTGAAAGGCCTGAGGTTTCTGATGAATCCGATTCGGAAGGTCCAGAAAGGAAACCTTTATGGCTCAGAATGGATCAAATGGACAAAATACTCCAAACAATAATCAACCAAGGGTCTAAGAACCCAGAATATTCCCAGGCAGCTTCTGAGGGGGTTCCATATCATGAATATGGTGCCAGTTTGAATTGGGAATTTGAAACTCCAGTGCCCAGGATTGGGCTGGAGGAAGTCTCCTTTGAACAAGTTTCAGGAGTACCAGGGCTGTATGAGACTGACCCTGAAAGTGGTGATTGCGGTCCGGAGTACCCACCACAATACAAATATGTTGATCCAGGTGTGCCTGATGTGGCACAAAGTTTTGCTATACCTGGAGGAGGCGGTGAGGCCATGGAAGAAAACCTGGCGGCCAATATTAATTATATGGTCTCTCACCCGCTTCAAGAAGCTGTTATGGTTGAGACAGCAGATTTGTATAAAACACCTATTAATTATACCTCACTGAAGGTACCTACGGTGAATCCGGCTATTTGGGTGCCAATGTCATCAATGATGCGGGCGCAGGAAATACGATTCAAAGAATCCTCAAGCTAATTTCGGCTGGCATCACTGCTTTTGAAAGACAAGTGGAAGGTTGTGGAATGACCAAAGTTCAGAAGCATATGTTGGCATTATTCTGCAACTCATTTTTGAGATAAATTGTATGAGGATGATTGCCATTCGGCCTCTTTTACATCCAAGATTTGCAGGGTTGTGCAGATCAAGCAATGTTCAAGCACCTGGTTATTTGTTCAGAGAAAATCTGTCTAAACAAATTAAAGAAATTGATGAAGAGGCAAAAATCTTTTGGCCTCATGAAACCCTTCAATTTTGGCCAGAGAAGGGCTGGTCAAATGAGAAGGGGATTTGATTTTGGAGCTGGAACAAGCCGAGGCAGGAGTATGGTAAGGAAGAATTACCAACCAGCACAGCCGAATGTACACCCATTTGTTGGGAGAAGGAGATCACTACGTCCGGTTGGAGAGGTACAAAAACTTTACCCTATTAAAGAAGAATGTTTGGATGAACCTCAGATTGGTGGTAGACTCCGAATGTTTTATAATGAATGGGACAGTATAACATCTGATCGTGTTATATTAGATACTGTTTTAGGATCTACCATTGATTTTGTAGAAGGTATGGATCCACTGGGACAGAATAAGCCTAATCATACTTTGATGTTTTCTGTTCTTGAAAAAATTCAAATTGATAAAGAGGTTAAGAATTTGTGTAGAAAAGGAGTTATCGAGAAAACAGGAGAAGATCCACAACAATTTGTGTCAAATATTTTCCCCAGACCAAAGAAACTTGGGGGTTGTAGAATCATTTTAGATCTCACACAATTGAATACATTTGTCCAGTATAAACATTTTAAAATGGACACCTTCAACACTGCAATGCAGCTGGTATCAACAGGTTGTTATATGGCTACAATAGATTTGAAGGATGCATATTACTCAGTTCCAATTCATCATCACTTTCGCACTTGCATTGCTAAGGGCACAAAAACACATTGTTATGACTTATCTAGATGACATTTTAATTGTCAATGCTAATCAGGAGTCAGCTGAAAAATCAGTCTCCGCAACTACAAGTCTGTTTGAAAGGCTGGGGTTCCTGATTCATCCAACAAAATCTAAGTTACAGCCATCCCAAACCATTGAATTTCCAGGGTTTGTGATTAATTCAGTTACCATGTTAGTAACTTTACCAATGGATAAGGTTATTGATTTGACAAATGTGTGTCAGAGCCTGATTAACAAACCTTATCCCTCCATCTGAGAAGTTGCTAAGGTTATTGGGAAGTTAGTAGCAGCATTCCCAGCAGTAGAATTTGGTCCACTGCATTACCAAAATCTTCAAAGGGCAAAAACTCAAGCGATTATACAGCGAGCAGGCCATTTTGATAGGCCTATGCAATTGCCAAAGGAAGCCTTATCAGAATTGCATTGGTGGATTGAGAATGTTCCACAAGCTGTTAAAAACATTTTAGTTCAGCAGCCAGTAGTGGTTTTGCAAACTGATGCAAGTTCTCTCGGATGGGGGGCTACGGATAATGAGACTAGCTGTGGGGGCAGATGGACTGTCCAAGAGGATTTATTGCTCCAAACATATGCTATAAATTATTTGGAGTTACTGCGAGCATTTTATGGATTAACAGCTTATTGTTCTACTATGAAGGATCTGCATGTCCAAATACAAATAAACAATACCACAGTTGTGGCATATATCAATCACATGGGTGGTGTAAGATCAATATCATGTGATCATCTGGTAAACCAGATGTGGCATTGGTGTATTGGTAAAAATATTTGGCTTTCAGCTATTTATCTCCCAGGGAGAGACAATGTTGTGGCAGACAAAAGATCACGAATATTTAAAGACAGTACAGAATGGATGTTAAATCCACAAAATTTCTAAAATATAGAGTCGGTATGGAGTGCCGGACATTGATCTGTTTGCATCTAGATTGAATCACCAATTGCCCAAATACGTGTCTTGGGAACACGATCCAGGGGCAGTAGCGGTGGATGCTTTCTCGCTACACTGGGAGAATACGTTCTTTTATGCTTTTCCCCCATTCTGTCTGATTGGGCAATGTCTCAAGAAAATAGCGCAAGATGCTGCCAAAGGCATTTTGGTGGTGCCAAATTGGCCTACGCAGTCATGGTTCCCATTGATGCTAAAAATGATTATTGAACCATGTATGACGATTCCTAGTTGCGACAATATGTTGACACAACCAGTAACAAAAGAAGTTCATCCATTGCATGATCATATGAATTTGTTAATCTGCAGGTTCTGACCAGACCATTGCAAGAGTTTGAACTGTCGGACAGGACCATGGATGTTATAGCTGCAGCTTGGAGGAATAGCACTAAAAAACAATATATGTCGCATATAAGGGAATGGGAAGTCTTTTGTAGACAGTCAAAGATAACTTATCATACTGCAAACATTCAAATGTATTGGTGTTCCTTGCTGGGTTACATTTTGATGAGCATTTGAGTTATAGTGCCATTACTTGTGCTCGTAGTGCTTTGTCGTCCTACTTAGGACAAATTTCTGATCGAGACTCAGTTGGGTCTCACCCATTAGTATTCCGATTCATGAAAGGAATTTTTAATAAAATCCTCCCAAGCCCAGATATACAGAAATTTGGGATGTTAGCATTGTTCTCACTTTGCTTAAGCAATGGACTCCAATTACTTCAATGTCTTTGCAGAAGTTAACATTCAAGGGAGTAATGTTAATGGCATTAGTATCAGCTCAAAGAGTACAAACTTTGCAATTGTTACGGTTAGATTGCATGCATGTGGCTGCAGATAACATTGTGTTTTATGTTTATGACCTGATCAAACAAAGCAGACCGGGGAGAACTGGAGCTAAGGTAATGTTTAAAGCTTATCCTATCGATGAAACATTGTGTGTAGTTAAGCATTTAACTCAATACATTGAAGTACCAAAAATCTCAGAGGTTCTGAGAAAGCATTATTGATAACGCACAAAAAACCACATACAAAAGTTTCAGTTCAAACCATTTCTAGATGGTTAAAACAGGTTTTGGATCTAGCAGGAATAGACACTGATGTGTTTAAATCTCACTCCACTAGGGCGGCAGCTACGTCCGCAGCGAAGGTACAGGACGTACCACTTGATCAAATTTTAGAGGCCGCAGGGTGGTGTAGAGAAGAAACTTTTTCAAAGTTTTACGATAAACCTGTTGTCACGGTGCCAGGATTTGGATACGCAGTACTGGGTTCTCTTTAAATGCTTGCTTTGTTTTATATTATCGATTTATATTATTGATTTAGGTTATCATTGATATCATTATCACTTTTTCTTTTGTAAAATTTTCCCCTACGATAGAGGGGTTATTTAAAAAAAAAATTCTTTTTATGATTAAAAGACTTATTACATAAATTGTAGCAATGTTTTAATTGTTACTCACTACTGTATTGACTAAACAGAGTGTCGTATGGAATGAATCTACGACATAAAAAACACAGAGCTTTAAAATCTTCATGTAGTCACTCACATGACTCCGAAGTAAAATAGTAAGATTAAATGAGAACTTACCTGTTCGAAGTTTGATCTTTATTTTATGAGGAGTTACGATGAGGGATTACGTGCCCTCCACTCCCAACCCTCATAATATAAATGATCATCTGGTAGTTCTAGTCTATGTTGGGCCTTACTATCTTACTCCGGCTATTGGTTCCGTGTTTTTCATGCCGCTGCTTCGAAGTATGCCGATCAAGCGCCAGGCGGGGCTTCTTCACGTAATCCCTCATCGTAACTCCTCATAAAATAAAGATCAAACTTCGAACAGGTAAGTTCTCGTTTAATCTTACTATTAAAGGTAAATCCCAATGACCAACAAACAGTTTATCCCATACTGCAAAGCTTTACTGTTATAGTACAGTTATATTGTCTTTGATAACCTTTGTAATGGGATTTGTATAACATGTATCTCTTATGAATCTGTTGAAGTCACGAATAAGTTTTTACATTCGGAAAGTTCATATGCCCAACACTCTCCATTCTTCATAATAACATGCCAATCCTGCCTTATTGCATGGGTGGTTTGCATGAGAACTTCTGCCCAATTTCCAAACCCTGGCCATAATCCAACTTACTTGGAATGCTCCGGCTGAGCCTCAACCAAATATTTTTACCCTTTGTGTGTTGTACAAACAAATGGAAATATTGCAACTTGTGAACGGTGCATTACCCAAATTTTGGAAGTGCTAGACCCATTTAGTTGAGCATGATTGGAATTTCTGAGCTATCATGCTGCCCCCAGCTCCAGTGAACCGCTACTGCTGATGAGCACCTGGGGTGCATTCTGAACGATGATTTTTGCCCGTTGTTGGCCGAATTAATTCATCTGCCAGGCTTCTTCCCCTGTAGAATAAACCTACCTGAATAACCGATTCAGCGGCTGGCTCTCACATCCCCCTGTTGCCTTTGTTCGCTGCCGGCACATATGTGCTTGAGTCTGTTCTATTGACATCTTTAGAGCCCGGAGTCATCTTGACCTTTTGCTCTTCCCTCCTCAGCGAGGGTGATTCATAGGCAACTCTAACAGGCGCTGCCGCAGGCCGTAGGATACAAATACTGATATAAACCCATTGGCCATAACCCAACAGAATATTTTACTGGGATGGCAGCTTTATTGTCAGGAAAGGTACCTCTGACACATGCCCTTCATCCCTTTGGGTATGCCCCATGGCCATACCCTGAGACTCAGTGTCAGCAGGATACTGACCCATCTTGGTCTCTGCCTCCGGGAGGGAGACCTTTGCAGCACTGTATACAACAGTTGCTGTATTTAGGATAGTTGTTTCAACGCACTATCCAGCCCCAGTGAGGAATTCATCCCCCGACTCCGTGGGCCTTGCTCTCTAGCCCCAGTGGAGAATCATCTCCCAACTCCGTGGGCGAGCAAATATGTGTGAATTTGAGCAGCCCTGTCCCAGACGTTGCTGGTGCCGTCTTTCATAAAGGCCGGCACTTTTTGACATGAACAGCCCTGCATTAGGCGCTAGTGGCACGGTTCTCCCGTAGGCCGGCACTTCACACATGAAGCAGCCCTGTCAGGCGCTGCTGGCATGGCTCTCCCATAGGCCGGTAATGTCACAAAGAAACAGCCCTGTATCAGGTGCTGCTGGCATGGCCCTCCCGTAAGCCGGCACTTTCATATATGAAGCAGCCCTGTCCGGCGCTGCTGGCGTGGCCTGTCCCATAGGCCCGTACATTTTACACATGAAGCAGCCCTGTCAGGCACTGCTGGCATGGCCTGTCCCATAGGCCCGCGCTATTGCTGTGTAAGCTCACTAAATCAACATTTAGTGTACAGCTTTACCTGTGAAGGGCAAAAATAAATCATAGCAACCTGTGCTTAAACAATTATAACATTGTCACAACATATAACAATAACTTTTTACTTTGCCTTTAGCTTTTACTTAAAGAAAAAAACACTATAAAATACATACTTTTTATTATAAGGAGAAACCCCTTATAGCCCGACTCACCAAATCACTCAGTCCAAATAGGGCTGAATGAGTCCCAGTAATTTCTTGACTGGGGACCAACGTCTGTGAGCCACTGATCCCACTGTCAGTGGCTCCAGCTTTGCTTCCCTGCCGCTCCAATGGCATCCCACAGGCTGGGAGCCACTGACCCCACTGTCAGCGACTCTGCTTAAATTTCTTGCCGTTCCCATGGCATCCCCGCAGGCTGCGGAGCCGCTGACCCCCCCCGTCAGCGACTCTGCTTAAATTTCTTGCCATTTTTACGGCATCCCTGCAGGCTGGGGAGCTGCTAACCCCCCTGTCAGCGACTCTGCTTAAATTTCCTGCCATTTTTACGGCACCCCTGCAGGCTGGGAAGTCGCTAACTACACTGTTAGCGGCTCCTTATCTCGCAACCCAATCAATTTTGCTGGTTTATCCGCATTTGTGGTCGGACTGGAATTTCCCCACAGTCCATAACCGGCAACTTGTCGGGCTGCGAAACTGGCAGGAAAAACCTCGGTAAAAAAAGGCTCCTGCCTAAAAACCCCTGGTAAGTAAAAAAACAAACTTGCCTTTTAAGTTTAACTTACCACCAGCAGGAGCTCTGTCCTGCCAGACAGGTGCTTGCGCCAATGCAGCTGACGTAATGCTGCGCATGCGGCCTGGCGGGCCTTCTTCACGGAATCACTCACGTGACTCCGAAGTAAAATTCAATGTACATATTGTGTCAGAAGGAAATGCAGATGCTGGTTTAAACCAAAGATAGGCACGAAAAGCTGGAGTAACTTAGTAGGACAGGCCGAATAGATGACATAGAGAGAAAAAGAATAAATGAATGATAGATATGCAAATAAGTAACGATGATGAAGGAAATGATCCTTTGTTGGCTGCGGGCTACTTTGGTGTCCCGCTACTTTGATGCTGTATATAAGGAAAATCCGTAATTCTATCCCATTTCTTCTTTTTCTATATTGTTAATAACCATACAAGATACAAGATACATTTATTTGTCACATGTACCAATTGGTACAGTGAAATGTGTGGTCACCATACAGCCATACGAATAATAAAGAGCACAGAACACGATAGTCTTTAACACAGACATTACCACACAGCGGAAACAAAGTATCCCATTATGAGGGAAGGCTCCAAAATTCAGTCAACCTCCTCTCTTGTCCTCTGTTGTTCACCCATGGCCGGGGGCTCCCGACCCCTCACAGTAGCTGCTATGTGCGTCCCAATGTTCAGGCCCTCACTGGATGATGGAACTACGACATCGGAACACCTCAATGGCTTGGACATCCGAATCAGCCACTTCCCACGGTCCATGGCTCCCGAAGTCCACAGGCCACGCTGGGCGGAGATTCAACGCTGGTGGCCCTCGGTAAAGGATCCCAGGACTCTGCGATGTTAGTCAGCGTCGCCCGCGCTGGGAGCTCTCCAAACCCCAGCTCCGCGATGTTGAAGCAGCAGGCCCAACACTCCGGAGCTTCAAACGGCGATCCAGGTAGGCATCGCCCGCTCCGCGGTGAATCCAGTGCTGCGCCGCCGCCGCTGAAGCTATAATCTTCATAAATAATGATGAAACCCTAAATGAATAAAGTGTTATTTTTCTATTTTTATTATCTGAAATGAAAATACTTATAAACGGTAGGTATTAATAATTAAAATATTTATCACCCTTAAAAAAAAAATCCTCTATTCTTGATAGGGCTAGGGTTAGGTCTAGGGATAGGGTTAGGGCTAGGGCTAGGTCTTGTATTCTTGATAACATTTTAAATCTTACCGTTTTTTTCAAAAATTTATTGTCCCGACGATTGGAGTCATTTACCGTCACTCACCTGTCTTGAGCCATCCCATCTTTATTACAAATAGAACAGACGTGAACTTCTGCCAATCAAAAGGCCACGGAATTCGGAAGCTACCTACTTTGTTAATTTCTCCTGATTTGCGGGACGAGAAGCGTGTGAAAACTACACATTGTGGTGCATAACGGGTAAGTACTATCAGCGCTATCTCCGAATGGCGTTGAAGCCTTAGAAAAAAAAGAATCTTTATTTTTTGATTTGTGCTTGGAGATGTGTTCCTGCCATGTGCCATTCATCCAAACAATATGGCCAGGCATGGTCAGCCAAAGGCTGGGCCCACCATACCCGTCACGGCCACCTCCGTAACTTAACCCCCGATCTCCATCTAGCTCCATCTCCAGCAGCTTATCTTTTCTTCCCTAACGCTAATGCTAACCCGAACCCTGACCCTAACTCTAACCTTAGCCCTAACCTGAGCCCCAACCCTAACCCTAAACCTATCACTGACCTTGGCCCTGGCCTTGACCCTGACCCTAACCCTGGCCCTGGCCCTAACGATAGCCCGAACCCTAGCCCTAGCCCTATGGATTTTCCTTATATACAGCATCAAAGAAGTGGGACACCAAAGTAGACAGTAACTGAAGAATCACCCTTTAGGCATCTCCATCACGTGACACTCCCGAACTTGACCATCTCCATCACGCCGAGTCATGTCCGTTACATGGGTATTTTATTCTCATAATGTGTAAAATAATACAACAATGACCATAATTATGAATTGTAATTGATAAATGTATGCTTCTGCCTATTCATCTGAAGTTAATTTTGTTTTAGAGGAAGTTGGTGAAAAGTTATGTGACGGTTACCATTCTTGCTAAAAATCACCACTTTTATCGACAGTAAACTGTTATGAAGGTTTAAAATCAATGCGTTAGACTGAAAAAGTATTTTTTTGGTGGTTTATTTGAGGAAAATATCTATAATTTGAAAGACTGCGACAAAAATCTGATTTTATATTCTTAAATCAGTTATATTTTACAGTGTTGTTCATCATAAAATTGTGATGGATATGACTGGATAATGGGCAACCTGGAAAAAGAAGAGGAATAAATAAAATTCTCTAAAGAATTGCGCCAAACATATTTTTCCCACAGACTAGATGTTCATCTATGTGAAATAACATTCAAAGTTGCAAAAATTTAAGTTTTAGAATCGGGTTTCCAGAAACTTCAAAGTAGACACTTACTGAAGAATCACCCACAGACCATGTAACTATGAGAATCAGTGGGTTTATAATGACTTCAGTCGATAGGCAGACCAACAACAGCACTGTTGTTGGCTGGTTAGACTGTTGCCCTGCCACCTAGTGATTAGGTCAGCTCCCTACAGGCCATCTGGTAGCCGTCCCAAAAATGGGTAGCAGTGAAAGTGGTTGTTTACTTTTTGTATTTTTAAATCTTTTCCAAAAATGGAAGGTAGGCTTTTATTAATTGTGGTTAACAATTGAGGGGCTGGCAAATCAACCATGTCACCATGAAGATAGACACAAAATGTTGGAGTATCTCAGCGGGACAGGTAGCATCTCTGGATGGAAGGAATGGGTGGAAGGAAGACATGTTACCGTAGTCTGACAGGCACAAACTGGATAAGGAGAGATTTAATTCAGAGAATTAGATGGATTTTTAAAACATTTTAATTGTTTTAGTACATTGTTAATAAAATCATCAGCTCATGTATTTAACTAATTGTATTTAAAATTTCCCATTGGTGTGTTTCAGACTCGTATTTCTGGATCACTAGTCTCAGCCTCTGAACTAATGCTTCCAGAGGACATGGGTTTAAGGTGAAAGGGAAAAGATTTAATAGGAATCTGAGGGGTAACTATTTCACACAAAGAGTGGTGGAGGTATGAAACAAGCTGTCAGAGGAGGTAGTTGAGGCTGGGACTATTCCAACGTTTAAGAAACAGTTAGACAAGTACATGGATAGGACAGGTTTGGAGGGATATAGGCCAAACATGGGCAGGTGGGACTAGTATAGCTGGGACATGTTGGCCAGTGTGGGCAAGTTGGGTCCAAGGGCCTGTTTCCGTGCTATATAACTCTATGACCGATTAATGTAATAACTATGCTGCCACAGATTTGTTCTCCCCTTAGAGAATATGTGAAAGAATTCACAAATCGGCCTCTCAACCTTGTTCTTCCCTAGCTCACTAGCAAGGTTCTAACTCTCCACATCCCAGAGTAAGGGAGGAATTGTACCATTAATCCTACTGCGCTTCTTTCACCATTTTCCCATGCAACCACAGAGGATGCAATGCAAATCCTCGTATCTCTTCCCTTCATAAAGTCAAGGAAGCCATTTTTTTTCCCCCAGTGATGTAATGATTCACTTGCTCTTCTTTCCAAATGCTGCGTTCCTCCGTTCAGTCCACAGGAGTAATTCAAAGCATCCATTTACTTCAATTTCACCTTTCATCCTGATCTCTGACTGTAGCTTCTTGTAATGTTATAAAAAGGCCCAATGTAAGTTTGAGGAACAGTAACTTGTATTCTATCTGGACACATCGCAGCCTTCTAGAAGGGTAAGATTCAGTAATATTAATCTCAGAAGCCTGTGTTTGATTAGATTGGCCACCAACTTTTACACATGCCTGATGTCATTTCATTTTGAAACAAAGAAACATAGAAAATAGGTGCAGGAGTAGGCCATTTAATATGATCATGGATGATCATCAAAAATCAGTACCCCGTTCCTGCTTTCTCCCCATATCCCTTGATTCTGTTAGCCCCAAGAGCAATATCTTACTCTCTCTTGAAAACATCCAGTGAATTGGTCTCCACTGCCTTCTGTGGCAGAGAATTCTACAGATTCAGAACTCTCTGGATGAAAAAGGTTTTCCACATCTCAGTCCTGAGATGACCTACCCCTTATTCTTAAACTATGACCCCTGGTTATGGACTTCCCCAACATCTGGAACATTTTTCCTGCATCTAGAAACATAGAAAAATAGGTGCAGGAGTAGGCCATTTGGCCCTTCGAGCTTGCACCACCATTCAATATGATCATGGCTGATCATCCAACTCAGTATCCTGTACCTGCCTTCTCTCCATACCCCCTGATCCCTTTAGCCACAAGGGCCACATCTAACTCCCTCTTAAATATAGCCAATGAACAGCATCTGCAGTTCTTTGTTTCTACAGTTTATATTAGAAGTTGGCTGTATTTAATATTATAAGGAACGTGTTATATTAATAAATTACATTCAGGCATATGAATTGTGGGACAATTGTAGTTTGGAACTATGAACGCCATCTTCAAAGAGCAGTAGCAGTACCACATAATGGACAGAAGGTGGCAGTCAGAGTCAGTGGGAGAAATACCAAGCAACGTTCCACAAAATGTCACGTTTAAATTATTGAACAGTACCAATTACCAAACTACTACAGATTATCAACATGCTCCACATTTACTATTAACTCATGTCATGTCTTCACACAACTTCATCGCTCAGTCTGCTTCACTCCATCTCTATTTCACATTTCCTTACGTCATAAAGGTGGTCATTCAGCCCTCTACCCAGAATTGAGTAATCCGATCAACCCATCTTTTCCTTTATTTATTCTCTCAATCCTTCCCTATTAACACTTACACTCCCCTCCCAAAACAATCCTGTGGTAATACACTGGGGTAAATTACCATGGCAAATTAACATGCCGACCATCATATGTTTGGGAAGTAGAACACCCATAGGAAATCCATGTACTCACAGTGAGATTGCACAAACGACATAATGCCAGCACCTCAGGTCAGGATCAAATCTAGATCACTGTTATACAGCATCGCCATCCCCAGCACCACTGTGCAGTCTCTATAACTGGCATCCTTTACAGGGAATCTTTTGAATTCTCCATCAAGAGATCGATTAGGGCTCAGGAATGAAGGAATGCGAGGTTAGTGTCATTAAGATGGTAAGAATGCAGAGAAGATTTACGATGGTGTTGTAGGAATTGAGGGCCTAAAGTATAGGGAGAGATTAGTCAGCCAAAGACTTTATTCCCTTGAGTGCAGGAGGCTAAGAGGTGACATTATACAGGTGTATAAATTCATGAGAAAAGACAGGGTGAATACAGTTTCTTTCCCCAGAGTAATGGATTCAAGAACCAAAGGACATAGGTTTAAGGTGGAGGGGAAAGATTTAATAGGAATCCGAGGGGCAACTTTTCCACACATAAGGTGGTGGGTATATGGAGCGAGCTGCCCGATGGGGTAGATGAGGCATATAACAACATTTAAAGGACATTTGGACAGATACATGGATAGGAACGATATAGAGGAATATGGGTCAAATGTGGGCAGGTGGGGCTAGCATAGATGGGCATCTTGATCAGCATGGACAAGTTGTGCCAAAGGACCAGTTTCTGTCTTGTATGCCTCTGACTCCAGTGCAGGAAAGTGATGCTGAGGTAAGCAGTTATCACAGCACTAAAGGAGATGAACATCGAGGCAGCTCTTCCAGATGAACTCAAACTCATCAAATCTACAACTGAGAATCAGACCAATCAGCTCCACAAGTCAAAACCAGTGCTCGTACTCCTTGTGAAGTCCACTCCAACTCTTAGCACTCTTTGGGGTAATAAGTTTTATCACTACTGTACTCTGCTGCATTCATCTTATCAATCTTGGAAGTGTAATCTCCAGTTTTGGCATTACCGCAAAATAGAAACCTTTCTTTAAACTTAGCACACCAAACGTTTATACTCTCAAAGATTAGTATCACGCCATCCTCACTTTTCCTTTCTCAACCTTTTATAGTTGTAATAATATTTATAACCACATCAGTACTGATATCAACCATGAGAATTACACACTCTTCACTATCTCTCCATAATAGGCATCAGCATTGAGCACAGTGATCCACAAAAGTTTTAAATACAAACACAAGAAACTGCAAATACTGGAATCTTGAGCAAAAACAAAGTACTGTGGGAACTCAGCAAGTCAGGCAGCATCTGTGGAGGGGATAGACAGACACCATTTCAGTGTTAGGACTTCTTCAGACTGATGAAGTGGGAGGAGGAAGTTGAAAAAGAGAGGTGAGGGTGGGGAAAAGCTGCTTATCACTGACGATACTTGAAAAGCTGAACAAAGGAGCAGCCTCCATTTTTTAACATGTAATAATGTCGAAAAAACGGCATCAAGGGCATTAATCTAACAGGCTTCATTTGAAAGGCAGTACTCTCATGTGAGTTTATATTAAAGATTAAAAAAAAGATTTTTAGTTGTCAGAAATATTTTAAATAGCCCTCATCTTTCTATCTGTTATCAATGTGTGGGAGCAGCAAGTTTCCATCATGGTGGTTGAATGAATTCCAGATCTAAGCAACAGACTTTAGCATGTCTAAACTATTATCCAAGTGCCAGTATCAAAGATGCAACATTCATCATCTTAATGGAACAACTTGAAAGAAAGCAGGAGCACTAATTAAAGGAGAACATTGCAGTACGTGTGTCAAGTGATTCAAAAGAGATATTCTGAGCTTGTCTATTCCACTCTCCTCAAATTTTCCTCACTACCTCTGAATTTAGTCCTGACCTGGTAACCTGCAGGTTGTATTGCGATCCCTGCTTTCCTGCTCCAGTTTGGAGATTCTTTATAAACAAAGCTTGGATTTCAAAATGGCTTTGGCCTTTCGTGCCGCACAGCATGAGTAAGCACAAGGTGAACACTGGCAGCCTGCTGCTCAAATGTTAAAAGCTACTGCATCAAAATATACTGCAGCACAACAGTAGAGAGAGCAAACAAAATGTGGGAACAGTGGACACCGATATGAAAACCAAATACGAAAATGTGCAAAGGGTGGATATACTCATTGTTGAGGTTGCAGCTACTCGTCAGAAATGTGTTGTGACTTGCACAGTGTGGAAGTGAAAGATGGAGAAATGGAGATAGCTAGAGAGAGAAAGTTGGGGGGAGATATAGGGACAGCAGGTGATGGACAGAGATAGAAAGAGAGGGGGTGGAGGAAATGGAAATGTTAGCAAAGGGAAAAGGCTTGTAGAAAATACATTTTACAATTACGTGGTTGAGTTGGTTGGAATATAAAGGTGGTAAGAAATTATGAAAAATCATGAGAAATCAAGGGACACATTTACTCTTTTTGAAATAAGAGATAATATGCCATTTTCTCGGATATTAATTAAACAAATATATCATTAATCAGACAATTGGGCAAAGGCAAAAATATATAAGATGAAATAATTATTTGGTAAATTTTAGAATTGGCTGAAACTTTGGAATTGTCTAGCTTATTTGTGTTCAGAATGTACTAATTGTGATATCCCTGGACATACTGCACAGTCAATTCCCTGATATCCATTATATCAATTATTAAGTTAAATTCATAAAGCATTTCTTGGTTGAATTCCAGCATCTACTAAAATATGTTAACCTATTTAGTTATTAGAAACATTGAAATGTTTAGTTTGTATTTCATTAATTCTAGATAATCTATGCACTATTTTTTTTTTACCAATTTATCTTTTTTATATTCATTTTCAAAATCTGGGTATTATGTGCATGGTCAGTATTCAATGCCCATCCGCAATTATACTTGAGAAGGATGTGGTGGGTTGCCTTCTTAAATAGGTGCTGTCCTTCTGGCTAAGGAAGATATTCATTGAGCTGCGGGGCTGAGTGTTTCAGGATTTTGACCTGGTGCTTATAAAGGACCTTTGAAATATTTCCAAGTCATGATGAGATGTCTCTTTGGGAGGAACCTGCAGATGGTGCTATTTCTATTTCTCAGAGTTGCTTAACAGAGTAGCACCACCATTCAATATGATCATGGCTGAACATCTAAAATCAGTAACCCGCTCCTGCTTTTTCCCCTTATCCCTTGATTAATTTAGCTCTATGAGCTAAATCTAACTCTTGAAAACATCCAGTGAATTGGCCTCCATTGCCCTCTGTAGCAGAGAATTCCACAGATTTATAACTCTCTTGGTGAAGACGTATTTCCTCATTTAGAGTGAAAGGCAAAGCAGGCAAATGTAAGGAAGCGTAGCTGACGAGGGAAATTGAGACGTTAGTCAAAGACAAGAAGGTTGCATGGGATAGGTATAGGCAGCTGGGATCAAATGAATCCCTGGAGGAGCTTTTGGAACTAAGGAACAAACTAAAAAAGGAGATCAGAAGGGCAAAAATGGGCCAGGAAATAGCTCTGGCAGGAGGCATAAAAGACAATCCCAAAAGATTTTATAAATACACAAGACCAAGTGGGACCCATTAGACCCCGTTCCCCCAAAGCAATATTCCACGACTCATCCGTTCCCCCAACACAACCCGTTTACACCACTCACCAGTTCCCCCAATGTAACCCGTTCCCCAACACAATATTCCACCACTCACCCATAGCCCCCCAACTGCGCAGGCGCGGCTCATTTCCCCCCATCCCCCAGCACTCCCACTCCCTCCTCTTCACCTTCCCTCTTCTCTCCCATCTCCTCCTCCACTCCCTCCCTCACCTCTCCCTTCCTCTCCTTTCCCCTACCCTCAGTCATTCCCTCCCACCTTCCATAACCCCTCTCCCCTCCCTACCCCCCTGCCCCAGTGGCCCTGTTCCCCCAATGCAATATTCCACCACTCACCCGTTTCCCCAATGCAACCCATTTCCACCACTCACCGATTCCCCCAATGAAATCCGTTCCGCCAATGCAATATTGCAGCACTCACCTATAGCCCCCAACTGCGCAGGCACGGTTCATACACTCCCTCCCCCTCCTCTTCACCCTCCCTCTTATCTCCCCTCTCCTGCTCCACTTCCTCCCTCACCTCTCCCTCCTTTACCCTACCCTCAATCACTCCTTCACTCACCTCTCCACTATCACATTTCTCCCACTAAACACAATGTTTAAATAACATTTTTTCTCCTCTCCCACTCCCTACCTCTCCTTACAACAATGTAACAAATCTCTCATTGCACTGGGTGGAACACTGTTTATTGGGAGCTTATGTAAATGAGATCCCATTGTGATGTCATAGCTGCAAACTGCCAGAATCTGCCAGCAACTCCCACAGCATCTGTCAAGTTATTGTTCTGAAAGTAGGGTTTTGTAAAGTTTTAAATGTCAATAACTTATGAAAGAAAACATGAATCTGAACAAAACCTGACACAAACCACCACAAGACAATTGTGAGTAAGGTGGTGCAAAAATCGCAGCGGTATCATGTACCATTTTGGCGTAGCTCAGGGATTACATGCATACACACACATATAGATGAGTTTTAGTAATATACTAGACTAAGTGGGATCCCAGCATCACACGGGAGGGCTGGTCCCCCAACGCAATATTCCACCTCTCCACAAATTCCAATATTGGTGGCCAGTGGGGGAGGGAGGGCTTTCTGGAGCGCTAGTATGGGTGTGTGCGCTGAAGGGACTGGTTTCCAGAGGGCTAGTATGGAGATTGTGGGCCAAATAGATTCTTGAGCTGGCGGCTCAGTCACTCAAGCCTGTTGTGCTGGCAGCTCACTCATTCACGGCTGGTGGGCTCGCAGTTGACTCACGGCTATTCCTTGAAATTTTATTTCAAGCACGGTGCAAGGGCACCAAATTCAAGTGCAGTTTCATACCATTTCAACCAGGATGCAAGGCCATTAAAGACAGCGAGTCGTGACCTCTCCCGCCCCCATCTTGCAGAGACTGAGCCACGCCCACACTTCCGGGTTTTATAGTCGCTCCCCCCTCCCACCAGAAAGGGCGTGGCCTTCATGGTGTGATTGACAGGAGAGAGAATCTTAACATTTTTTAAACACTAATAACTCTTTTATCTTTCATCAATGGGAAAAATCCTTGGCACCTCATTAGCTGAGGGGGACTGAGTAAGCAGGCCAAAATCACAGCAGTACGTGGTAGCGTTTTTACTAAAATCAATATAAAGTGCAAACAGGAAGTGGTCAAGATTAGACTTTTAATTATATAGAAGGCAAGGCAGCTCTAATTAGATAAGGCAGCTCTAATTAGGCAAGGCAGCTCTAATTAGGCAAGGCAGCTCTAATTAGGTAAGGCAGCTTGCTTTAGCACTTTCAAAACCAAAGGCAACACAGCTTGCTTTAGCACTTTCAAAACCAAAGGCAACGCAGCTTGCTTTAGCATTTTCAAAACCAAAGGCAGCACAGCTTGTTTTAGCACTTTCAAAAACACAGGCAACACAGCTTGCTTTAGCACTTTCAAAACCAAAGGCAACAGCTTACTTTAGCACTTTCAAAACCAAAGGCAACACAGCTTGCTTTAGAACTTTCAAACCAAAACACACTTTTGCATTTTCAAACTACATTTTCAAACCACATTACGGGCACTGACAGGTCAGTAAAACCACTCACAGTTCAGTAGAAATGTTGTTCAGTGTTATTCACAGCTCGGACTGAGAATTGCGACCGCTCGCTCCCCCACCTTGCAGAGAACTGAGGCACCTCCACACTTCCGGGTTTTATAGTCCCTCTAGAAGGGGCGTGGCCTTCAGGAGAGAGAATCTCAACATTTTTTAAACACTAATACTCTTTTATTTTTCATCGATGGGAAAAATCCTATTGTCCTGCGCAGCGGAGGGAGACTCTGAGTAAGATGGCCAAAAATCACAGCCGTAAGTGGCAGAGTTTTTTCTAAAATCAATATACAGAACAACAGGAAGTGGTCAAGATCAGACTTTTGGTATCATAGATAGATAGATAGATAGATTAGGGGGAAAAGGGTAATTAGAGAGAGAGTGGGACCTCTGAGGAATAAAAGTGGTCACATCTGTGTGGAGCCACAGGAGATGGGCAAGGGCTCAATGAGCACTTCTCTGTATTTACCGAGGAGAAAGACAGTAGGATGGAGGAAATTGGAGCAGTCACTGGAACTTAGTGTCATCCCAGCTTAGTGTCATCCGCAAACTTGGAGATGTCACATTTAATTCCTTCATCTAATTCGTTAATACTGTATATATTGTAAATAACTGGGGTCTCAGCACCGATCCTTGCGGCACTCCATTAGTCACTGCCTGTCATTCTGAAAAGGACCCGTTAATTCCTACTCTTTGCTTCTGTCTGCCAACCAGTTTTCTATCCATGTCAATACCCTACCCCTATACCATGTGCTCTAATTGTGCACACCAATCTCTTGTTTGGGACCTTTTCAAAGGCTTTTTGAAAGTTCAGATATACCACATCCACTGGCTCTCCCTTATCCATTCTACTTGTCACATCCTCAAAAAATTCCAGAAGATTAGTCAAGCATGACTTCCCCTTCACAAATCTATGCTGACTTTGATGGATCCTGTCACTGCTTTCCTAATGCGCTGGTATAACATTGTTAATAATCGACTCAAGCATCTTCCCCATTACCGATGTAAGGCTAACTGGTTTATAATTCTGTTTTCTCTCTCCCTCCATTCTTAATAAGTGGGGTTACATTGGCTACCCTCCAGTCCACAGAAACTGATCCATAGACGAGAGAACATTGGAAAATGATCACCAAAGCATCCACGATTGCCAAGGCCACCTCCTTTAGTACTCTGGGATGCAGACCATCAGGCCCTGGGGATTTATCTCTCTTCAGTTCCAACAGTTTACCTAACACCATTTCCTGACTAATGTGGATTCCCTTCAGTTCCTCCCTCCCACTCGATCCTCGGTCCCCTAGTATTTCATGTAGATTGCTTGTGTCTTCCTTAGTGAAGATAGAACCAAAGTATTTGTTTAACTGTTCTGCCATTTCTTTGTTTCCCATTATAAATTCACGTGTCTCTGACCTACATTTGGCTTCACTGTATTTTCCTTATACATATCTAAATAAGCTTTTACAATCAGTTTTTTATATTCCCTGCAAGCTTTCTTTCGTGCTCTTTTATCCCCCTCTTAATTAACCCCTTTGTCCTCTGTTGAGTTCTAAATTATTCCCAGTCCTCCAGTTTGCTGCTTCATCTGGCCAATTTATATGCCTTTTCCTTGGATTTAACACAATCCTTGATTTCCTTCGTTAGCCTTCCCCGTTTTATTTTTTCGTCAGACAGGGATGAACAATTATTGGAGTTCATCTATGCGGTCTTTAAATCTTTGCTGTTGTATTTCCACCAACAATCATTTAAGTATAATTTTCCAGCCCCCCCCCCCCCCCCCATGTATTTTTGCACCACGGGTCCGATACAGTATAAAAGAGGGGACACCACATGGATCGGAGTCGATCTTCTGGAAGTGCACGTGGGACTGTGTTGACTGTCTGGACATGTCTATTCGCAAGAGGCTGAAGGGCTGTATGAGTAGAGACAAGGATCGGACCCGTGGTGTTAGTTAGGTATCGTATAGGAAGTTCATTTGAGAGTGAGAATAAAGAGATTAGTTGATCCATGCTTCTCAGTGTTTCAATTAACTAGACTAACGGGATAAGTTTTAGGAGCATTATTACACACGCATCCCTAATTTCCTTCTTGATGCTATCCCCAACCTCCCTACTGCTGCTTGGTGATCTGTATACAACTCCAACAAGCGTTTTCATCCTTTGACTGTTTTGCAGTTCGACACATACTGATACTACAGCATCCAACCTAATATCTCTCCTTGCTATAGCATTAATCTCCCTTTTAACCAGCAATGCCACCCCACCGCTTCCTTTCTGTCTGTCATTTCTGAATATCATATACCCCTGCATGTTTAGCTCCCAGCCATGGTCACCCTGGAGCCATGTTTCCGTAATTACAACGATATAATTTTCCTTAACTACTAACTGCACATTAGGAAGTAAATAACTACAATGCTTTATAAGATGATACTCATTGTAGCCACTCTGGGTTGGTGGAAGAGAGAATAGATGTTTAGGATGGTTGTTGGGATGCCTATCATGTGGACTGCTTTGTCTTGGATATGTTTTGACTTCCTGAGAATTCTTGGCTGGAAAGTGGAGGATATTCCATAGTGAGAAGGCAATGGGGTGTCAGGTGGCATATCCCCACTCTTTACCTTCTAAAGGAAGGAAGGTCATTTCAGAATCCAAGTGAAGATGGCTGGGCATCTGTCACACTACAGTTGAGTGACTCACTGGTCCAGTAGATTTGTTACTGCATATCCTTCAAAAAAATAGCTTAATCTTGTCATATTTTTCAAAGTTATGCAGACATAGAATTATGGTGTACTCAATAAAATATTGACATTACGAAGATATTAAAAGCTGGAGTCATGTAACATATTTATGATAGGAATCCGCATTCATTATTGCATTACTTTGCTATTGGAACACACTATCCAGACTATTTGCAAAGAATATCCGCTGATATTCTGCATTTTGAAATTGTGTCCTTCCTTTGAACAATATGTTCTAAATTACATCCCTACCTTACACTTCATGAACTACCATATCATATGTCATTTTGCACAATTATTTACAGACTGGGCTACTAAAATCGTTCAGGGTATATTTTCACACAAATACCATTTTACAGACAAAGCAGCCACCAACAAGAATAACAGAACCAAAGGTTTGAGCTGGTTATCAGTGTGGGTGAGTTTGGAAGAAACCCTCTTGAGCATCTCAGTAAGGCAAGGCCTCACATTGTTGGTATGGTCTTAGTTAGTTGCTACCTCCAACTCAGGTGGGAAGAGGCAGCCAGTTGACAGGCAAGAGTGGAATGTTGCAACACAACAGTCCATGGAGTCTGAAGGAATGGTCTTAAACACAAGGCCATTTTTAGGAATAAATAATAGGATTTAAGGAATGGTCTTGTGATTGTGATTGGTCCTCATGTAAACATACATAAGGATTTTTTTTTCAAAAGAGCTACCTGGATTTTTATGTGCCATGCCAACAATAAACGTCATTTGTACAGAATTTACATATTCATTCACTGTTGAAATTTCAAAACACTAATTTAGACCATTGACTCATTTGTTTCTGGGATGCACTACCAATGCTTTGATGGTAGAGGATAAGGTTATTTTGCTGGGTGCCAATAAAAACAGACAAAGCATGCCGGAACTCAATGAAAAAAAACAATTAGAGCCTAACAATTCAACACGCCTGCTCCCCCTGGTTGCTGAAAGAAAGTAAATAAATGCTCATTTTTTTGTATCTCTTCTAACCAGCTGTTTCGCATGCTAACTTCTCAAAACTCCAATACAATTTTAAAATCGTTTCTCTTTTGGGTTCTGAAGGTACCAATGGAGCATGTCCTAATTTTTAATGAATTTGGAGTCTGGATGGTATTCTTGTCAACTGCAAGTTAAAATCAAAAGCTAAAGGAAGGGACAATTTCCCATAAATCTCATGTCCATTTACAAATAGGTAGGTACTACATTCTTCTCCTGCTCCGCATGATAGCTTTTCAAATCTATGCTCACAAACTTTTGAAAACCACCAATCAACATTTCCTCATCAAGCAGTTCCGTTGGAAATTGCAATGTAGGAGAGGTATCAGTCGGTTTTGTAAACAATCTGAAAATCTTCAGCAGCTCTCCTCCAATTTCCTGAGACACCCTGGCCAGATATCTCCAACTGACTCTTGTTGGTCCCTAGTGAGGCATGGTGCAAGAGCAGGCTAAACAATTACCTTTGCATAGTTGTTGCGTTTGTTGTCCCCAGAGCTTTACAAGAAGGCATGACAACTTTAACTGTTTACTTTTTTCTCCAATATCACCAGAACATTCAAAGGGCAGTGTCTAGTTAATAATTGATATAGAGTCACATGGGATGGTAAAATGCTACTCAGGAAGGATTTTTCCAAGTTCTACTTGCTCCACTGGTCTTACTTCATCAGACAAGTGGAATCCATGTATCCATGCAACTTCCTGAGTCGGAGCAGCCTTGAGGAACATCCAAGACATCTTAAGCCAAATTGGATTGATGACTACCCAGTTTCAGCCAGTGTCCTTTTCAATCAGAACTCAAATTTTGGTCCATTCATGGTTTGGTAGTAAAGGACTCTTTTCAATTATCACATACTATCATTTGACAGTGCCACCCTGCATATACTGCACTTTAATTCAATTCACTTATCCATCATAGGAGGGTGATACATTTGGTGGTAGGGATGGGCGCCACAGGATGGACTAATTATCTTAACAGAATCTTCAAGTTAGTAAAATAATCTAATTGATATTTATCTGCATATCATGACTGTTCATCTTTCTATCATCAATCTACCATCATCAGACTAAGCAGTCTTTCCAGGTGAGGCAGAGGTTCACTTGCAGCTCCTCCACCCTCATGTACTGCATCCGCTGTTCCAGGTGTCAACTGCTCAACATCGGTGAGACTAAGCACAGGCTTGGCGATCGCTTCGTCCAACACCTCCGCTCAGTTCGCATAAACCAATCTGATCTCCCGGATGGCTCAGCACTTCAACTCCCCCTCCCATTCCGAATCCGACCTTTCTGTCCTGGGTCTCCTCCATGGGCAGAGTGAGTCCCCCTGCAAATTGGAGGAACAGCACCTTATATTTTGCCTTTTAGTTTACACCCCAGAAGTATGAACATTGACCTCCAATTTCAGGTAGTCCTTGCTTTATCCCTCCTTCCCCTCCCCTTCCCAGCTCTCCCACAGCCTACTGTCTCCGCCTCTTCCTTTATTTTTCCCGCGCCCGCCCCCCCCCCCCCCCACCTGACTTCAGTGTGAAGAAGGGTCTCAACCCGAAACATAATTAATTCCTTCGCTCCATAGATGCTGCCTCACCTGCTGTTTCTCCGGCTTCTTTGTCAACCTTCGATTTTTTCAGTTCTTTCTTAAACATGACTTCATCTAGTTAGTTATTGGTAATAACGCACATCTTTCAACTTCTTATTCCACTGACACGGCCATCACAGACAATCATGAACATTCATTCCACTTCAGAGATTACTTGCTTGCAGTACTTGAGAATATTGCTTAAATCCATTTGGTTCGGTTTGCCCTGGGTAATTTTAATCTATGATGTACAGTTCTTTCCAAGTGCAATAGACAATAGGTGCAGGAGTAGGCCATTCGGCCAGCAACGCCATTCAATGTAATCATGGCTGATCATCCCCAATCCGTACCCCGTTTCTGCCTTCTCATCATATCCCCTGACTCCGCTATCTTTAAGAGCCCTATCTCGCTTTCTCTTGAAAGTATCTAGAGAACCGGCCTCCACCGCCCTCTGAGGCAGAGAATTCCACAGACTCACAACTCTCTGTGAGAAAAAGTGTTTCCTCGTCTCTGTTCTAAGTAGCTTACCCCTTGTTCTTAAACTGTGGCCCCTGGTTCTGGACTCTCCCACGTCGGGAACATGTTTCCTGCCTCTAGCGTGTCCAAACCCTTAACAATCTTATATGTTTCAATGAGATCCCTCTCATCCTTCTAAACTCCAGTGTGTACAAGCCCAGCTGCTCCATTCTCTCAGCATATGACAGTCCTGCCATCCCAGGAATTAACCTTGTAAACCTACTCTGCACTCCCTCAATAGCAAGAATGTCCTTCCTCAAATTAGGGGACCAAAACAGCACACAATACTCCAGGTGTGGTCTCACTAGGGCCCTGTGCAACTGCAGAAGGACCTCTTTGCTCCTATACTCGACTACTTTTGTTATAAAGGGCAACATGCCATTCGCTTTCTTCATTGCTTGCTGTACCTGCATGCTTACTTTCATAGACTGATAAACAAGGACCCCCAGATCCCGTTGTATTTCCCCTTTTCCCAACTTGACGCTATTTAGATAATAATCTACCTTCCTGTTTTTGATACCATAGTGGATAACTCACATTTATCCACATTAAACTGCATCTGCCATGCATCTGCCCACTCCCCCAACCTGTCCACGTCACCCTGCATTCTCATAGCATCCTCCTCACAGTTCACACTGCCACCCAGCTTTGGGTCATCTGCAAATTTGCTAATGTTACTTTGAATCCCTTCATCCAAATCATTGATGTACATTGTAAATAGCTGCGGTCCCAGCACCGAGCATTGTGGTACCCCACTAGTCACTGCCTGCCATTCTGAAAGAGACCCGTTAATCCCTACTCTTTGTTTCCTGTCTGCCAACCAATTTTCTATCCATGTCAGCACTCTACCCCCAATACCATGTGCCCTAATTTTGCCCACTAATCTCCTATGTGGGACCTTATCAAATGCTTTCTGGAAGTCCAGGTGCTCTACATCCACTGACTCCCCCTTGTCCATTTTCCTAGTTACATTCTCAAAAAATTCCAGAAGATTAGTCAAGCATGATTTCCCCTTCGTAAATCCATGCTGACTCGGACCTATCCTGTTACTGCTATCCAAATGTGCGGCTATTTCATCTTTTATCATTGCTTCCTGCATCTTCCCCACTGCCGATGTCAGGCTAACTGATCTATAATCCCCTGTTTTCTCTCTCCCACCTTTCTTAAAAAGTGGGATAACATTAGCTACGCTCCAATCCACAGGAACTGATCCTGAGTCTATAGAACATTGGAAAATGATCACCAATGCACCCATGATTTCTAGAGCCACTTCCTTAAGTACCCTGGGATGCAGACCATCAGGCCCTGGGGATTTATCAGCCTTCAGTCCCATCAGTTTACCCAACACCATTTCCTACCTAATGTGGATTCCCTTCAGTTCCTCCGTCACCCCAGATCCTCTGGCCACTACTATATCAGAAAGATTGTTTGTGTCCTCCTCAGTGAAGACAGATCCAAAATTCCTGTTCAACTCATCTGCTATTTCCTTGTTCCCCATAATAAATTCACCTTTTTCGGTCTTCAATGGCTCAACTTTGGTCTTAACTAATTTGTTCCTCTTCACATACCTAAAGAAGTTTTTACTATCCTCCTTTATATTCTTGGCTAGCTTACCTTCGTACCTCATCTTTTTTCCCGTATTGTCTTCTTAGTTATCTTCTGTTGCTCCTTAAACATTACCCAATCCTCTTGCTTCCCACTCATCTTTGCTACATTGTACTTCTTCTCTTTTATTTTTATACTGTCCCTGATGTCCCTTGTCAGCCACAGTCGCCCCTTACTCCCCTTGGAATCTTTCTTCCTCCTAAGAATGAACTGATCCTGCACCTTCTGTATTATTCCTTGAAATACCTGCCATTGTTGTTCCACTGTCATCCCTGCTAGGGTATCTTTCCAGTCAACTTTGGCCAGCTCCTCCCTCATAGCCCATTGGTCCCCTTTATTCAACTGTAACACTGACAACTCCAATCTACCCTTGTCCCTCTCCAATTGTAGATTAAACCTGATGATATTATGGTCACTACCTCCTAATGGCTCATTAACCTCAAGTTCCTTTATCAAATCCGGTTCATTACATAACACTAAATCCAGAATTGGCTTCTCCCTGGTAGGCTCCAATACAAGCTGCTCTAAGAATCCATCACAAAGGCACTCTACAAAGTCCCTTTCTTGGGGTCCAGTACCAACCTGATTTTCCCAGTCTACCTGCATGTTGAAATCTCCCTTAACAACCACAGCATTACCTTTGCTACATGCCAATTTTAACTCCTGATTCAACTTGCACCCTATGTCCAGGCTATTGTTTGGGGGCCTGTAGATAAGTCCCATTAGGGTCTTTTTACCCTTACAATTCCTTAGTTCTATCCATACTGACTCCACATCTCCTGTTTCAATGTCACCCCTTGCAAGGGACTGAATGTCATTCCTCACCAACAGAGCTACCCCACCTCCTCTGCCCACCTGTCTGTCTATTCGATAGGAAGTATACCCTTGGATATTCAGTTCCCAGCCCTGTCCCTCTTGCAGCCATGTCTCTGCAATTCCCACAACATCATACTTGCCAGTTTCTAACTGAGCCTCAAGCTCGTCCACTTTATTTCTTATAATTTGGGCATTCATGTACAACACTTTGACCTCCGTATTCATGTCCCCCCTCGCACCACTCGCAATTGGCCCTGACCTTACTCTTTTATCCCTTCTCGAACTTTCCTTCCCATTAATTTGAGAATCTTTTGTAATTTTTCCCTATACTCACTTCACCTTCAACTCCATTCTTTATACTCCCAATTTGTCAATCCTTCCCCCCTGCTATTTAGTTTAAACCCACACGTGTAGCCCTAGCAAACCTGCCTGCCAGAATGTCGGTCTTCCTCCAGTTAAGGTGTAACCCGTCCCTTTTGTACAGGTCACCCTTATACCAGAAGAGATCCCAGTGGTCTATAAATCTAAATCCTTGCACCCTGCACCAGCCCCTCAGCCACACATTCAGATCCCCTATCTCCCTGTTCCTGTCCTCACTAGCATGAGGTACTGGAAGCAATCCAGAGATAACCACCCTAGAAGTCCTGCTTTTCACTCTTCTTCCTAACTCTCTGAACTCACGTCGGAGAACCTCCTTCCTCTTCTTCGGAATGTCGTTTGTGCCTACGTGCAGGTTTTAGGGATAATGGTAGAGGAAGACAAATTAATCAAAAAATGATGAAAGTGCACTAAGGTGAGGGATTCCATCCTCAAGACTACTCAAATTAACATGAATCAACTGGAACTCTTCCCTCAGCATAGCAGCAGCACTTTTGCATTTCTGAAAGCAGGATGATAATGCCATGAGCCCTTCGGTTAATCAGAAGCAATAATTAGTTAGAAGCTCTGCGTCATGTCTTTTGCGATTACCTCTGCATTATGATCTTTGACAGCCTGACAACAGAAGACTCATCTTTTGGCACATCTCCCAAACTCTGCTTATGACTGTTGCCAAGTCAGCAGCAGTGTTATGTTCAAATACAAGGATAAAGTATTACCTATTTGGTATTGAAATTCAAACACAAATCATTTTATTAAAAACGTAAAAGTCGAGTCTGCTGTTTGCAAGAACTATGGCAGAATACTTAGAAACCTCGAGAATTGTGATAAATGCCACGGGAAACAGCCACTAGGACATGGCTGGAAAGTCAAAAGTGAAGAATAGGGATAAACCAAAGACTCCTGAGCACAAATGATTTAATGAGCAGGACCCAGAGTATCCTTCTTTGGTTCACCTCAAAATTATCATAAGATAAACAGTTGTTTCCAATGGCTGTGGAAGAGGAATTAAAGGGAAGAGGTTTTCAGACATCCACAAATGAACTGGAAAAACGTTATGCAGAAAACAAAATAGTCCTGTAACAAACAATTGAGGCAGAGTCTTAAATACCAGTAAATAAATTAATCTGAAAAAAAGGCATTAGGAAGTTATTTGAAAAAAGAGTAATAGGAAAGAGCAAAGTGAATACACTGGATTAGATTAATGAGTCCTGTGGAAAAGGCTGATGCAGTGATATCTGATGGAATGGAATTTGCCAAAGTGATAATTGGGTATCTGATTAGATTGTGACCCAAAAGGCTTGCTGGAACCCCAGCCCTTCTTCAAGACTGCTGCCAGAAGCCAACTCGAGCAGCATTGCTGGCTCCTGGTCAGGTCAGTAGTGGTGGCTGATCTGATTACACGAGAAAGATCCATTCTAGTTAAATATTACACCCCACTTTTCCTGTAGCTTGCTAAATGATAATCTTGAATATGACATGCTGGTTTAGCGATAAATAATATTTTGATCTGCATATTTTATTTTATTTCAAATGTGTTCTTAAAAGATAGCTTTTATATATAATGATTTTCCTTTTGTAAACAACCACATGTGTTTTATACATTATAAAAGAAGCCTGATCTTACTATTTTTTTCTGTTCCTGTTTCTACTGACATCATATTCCAAATGCACATGACCTCCACTGGTCATCTATAAATAGTTTCATTTTCACTTTGGTAACATTCCCTGTGCACTAGCTCAATGGAAGATCATATGCCAGTAAATAGAGATTACAAGCATTATGCCGAGTCTCGTCGCACGTTTATTGCATTAACAGTTGAACATGTCAATTACTATTATTGCCATAACTACCGATTCAATGTGCAGAAGCCAACAAAATTTAATTAATACCATATGTCGAGCTGTTTCAAAATGATCTTAATTGTCATCAGATTGTTATTTCAATATTCAAAGAAATGATATGTCAATATGCAAATAATTGCCTAAATAAACAGTCATCTTTCACAAAGAAACAGATATCTTTTACTTTCTCATGATAATGTCAGGGACTTAATTCGACAGTTTTGAATAAGTACTTCACAGTCACATTTGAAGTTAAACAACACCATCCCTGGGTGTGGACTGGGAACAGAAAATTATAAAACAATTAGTTTTTATGAAGTTCTTACAGCCAGCTCGTGATTTAAATTTTTTTAAGTGTTCAGTATTTGATGAGTTAATGATATTGCTAATTTAGGACAATTCAGGAGCGAGCAAAATTACTCCTTTGTCATAAACAGCTCTGCAATGCAGCAATGCTCTTCAGAAAGATTTAATTGTTATCGCTTGAAGCATGCAGCCAATGTCTGGAACAATACAGAAACGGACAATTTATATAAAAACCAATGAGTACAGAATGAAAAACTAATACGATGTTTCATTGCTTTGGGTACTCACCTTACCTGCTTCAAAGGCAGACTCCTAAATAAAACTATGATCATATATCATAATTACACGGAATAATTATCAAAGGGTTGTAAAATAAACATCATTGTAACCAACCTTGGACTGATGTTTCCCCTATATCATGCAAAAGATATTTGGCGCAGAACGTAGTTTAATTATTTACCAGCTGCAAGTGAAATTATTATTTTTTGACTTGTGAAATGTAATACTTTGTTCCAGTACACTTGGTTGCCTATTAGTTCTGGATTTACATATTTAATTTGCAACCAAAATCAGTTCCAGTATTACAAATCTTACTAATTATCTGGGGAATTATTTTTTATACGTTACACAGTGATTATATAAGACACATATGAGTACAATTAAAGTCCATACATTTTCAGGTTCTTTTGAATTCCAAGCAACAAGTCCTAAAGCACATTGAAAAGTTGTAAAACGCACAAGCATGCATTTGAATTATTCTTGTAAGAGCTCTCAGAAATATCCTTTTCGAACGTGCACGGGAGCTACTCACGTATAGGCATGATTTGTGTTCTCAAACAATATACATATAAAGTGGTAGATTGTAAAATTGGTTCAATAACAATCAGTGACCATGAGCCCGTAATCCTTACCTTGGAGTTAGGAACTGAAAAGAGTTTCAAATATTGGAGAGCAAACATCTCTTTATTGACAGATAACGTAGTGACACAGGAAATTAGGAATTGTATCAAAGAGTATTTTGACCACAATGACAATAGTGAAGTAACATTATCCATGCTTTGGGATGGTGCAAAAGCAGTAATAAGGGGCAAAATGATTGAAATATCGAGTAGAGTAAGGACGAATAGGTTGATGAAGCAATCTGACTTGGAAAGTAAAATAATAACAATAAAAACAAGAATTTGTTAAAGAAACTAAAACAAAAAACACACGAGTTAGAAGAGCTTCTAACATAAAGCAGAAGGAGCCCTTCGATTCTTAAATCAAAATTACTATGAGAAGGAAAATAGGGCTAATCGCCTTCTGGCATTTCAGTTGCGTAAGGAGCATGCTAATCGAGCAGTTTATAAAGTTCTACACCCGATTTCTAGAAACTTAGTCTCACAACCACGAAAAATCACAGAAGCGTTTGCATCCTTCTATGAACAGTTATACGACTCTCCTGAAATCATAGATAAAGAGGAAAAGATCAGAACTTTCTTTTCTGGATCAAAAATGCCCTGCCTTTCTCAAGAAGAAGCGAGAAATATGACAACACAAATAGAAGAGCAGGAAATAAAAGAAGTAATAAAAAAATTAAAGAACAACAAGTCCCCAGGGACGGATGGGATTCCAGGAGAGTTTTATAAATGTTTTGAGAACGAGCTTTCTCCGATTCTGGCGAGAGTCTATAATTATGCCTTGGCTGAAGGTAACCCACCGAGATCATGGGCCGAGGCTATAATTTCTGTTATTTATAAGGAAGGGAAGGATCCCACAGGATGTGAAGGCTATAGACCGATAAGTCTCTTATGCAATGACTTAAAGATACTCAGTGCTATATTAACTAAGAGAACCCAAAAAATGATAAAACAATTGATACATCCTGATCAAACAGGGTTCATACCGGGCAGACAGGGAGCTAATAATATTAGGCGGGTGCTAAATATCATGACATGTGCAAAAAGGAAGCATCAGACTTCAATGCTATTAAGTTTAGATGCTCAAAAGGCTTTTGACAGAGTAGATTGGGTCTATCTTGAATATACACTAGATAAAATGGGGTTCCACACAACATTTATTAATTGGGTGAAAACATTATATTTAAATCCAAAGTCAAGAGTGATGGTAAATGGATGTTGCTCTGAGTTTTTTTAATTAAAGAGGGGAGTTAGACAGGGAGACAGTTTGAGTCCCCTGCTTTTTGACATATGTTTAGAGCCGCTCGCAGAAACTATTAGGCAAGATGACTATATTGAGGGCATTAAAGATCATCGGGGGGGGGGGGGGGAACAAAAAAATTCACTATTTGCAGTTGATGTTATGATCTATGTGAGTAATCCTATTTCCTCAGTGCCTCACCTAATGCAAGCCTTACAAGAATATGGAGAAATATCGGGATATAAAATAAATGACTCAAAATCAGAAGCAATGATGCTGTCAAGTCTGTGGCCCTTGCAATTAAATGATCAGGTCAGGTTCCATTGGTCTCGGGAGGGTTTTAGATTTTTAGGTATTGTTATCACTTCCTCTATCACCGCATTGTATGAAACTAATTATAGTAAATTACTCAAGAATATTAAGGCAGACATGCACAGATGGGATATTCTCCCTTTATCTTTAATTGTTAGAGTGGAAGTTGTTCGAATTAACATTTTGCCCTGACTGCTTTTCTTATTTCAATCTTTACCAGTAGGGGTCCCTGGCACGGCATTTAATGCGTTAGACAAAGAGTTAATAAGATTTGTGTGGCAAAATAAGAGACCCAGAGTCAGACTGTAGACACTGTTGTTATCAAAACAAAAAAGGGGCCTAAATATGCCCAACTTTAAATATTATTATTGGGCAGCGCAGCTGAGAGCCTTGATAGCATGGTTAATGAACGATGAGGAAACAGGATGGGTGAAATAGAACAAAATGCATGTCCTAGTATTGCCCTGGCTGGGCTCCCATTTCTGACTCAAGTAAATTGGAAGAAATTAAAAGTAGATAACGATTGGATTAAATTCACGATGAAAACGTGGTTAGCTATAAGAAAGCAATTAAATCTTTTTAATTCGATATCTAGAGCAATGAAGATAACTGCTAGTCCCAATTTTATACCCAGCAAAATTGATAAGGGATTTAGAAACTGGGCAGATAAAGGGCTTATTACTGGGGGCCAGCTTTTTTGTGGGGGAGTCTTGAAATCTTACGAGCACTTGCAGAATGAATTTGGACTGTCAGGGTCGGATTTCTTTAGGTTCCTCCAAATACGGCACTATTTACAGACACATGTAGATTGGGAGCATATATGTAGATTAGCTTCAAATTTGGAAAATACTTTCTTGATGACTATAGAGGGAGTGTTACAAAAGAATTTGATATTCCATTTATATCAAGAACTTCAAGACTATATGAAAGGAAATACTATAGAAACAAAACAGAAATGGGAATTGGAAATGAACATTATTATTACTACAGATGAAACACGGGAAAGGACATGTCTCTTAGGCCATAAGCTGACAAGCAGCCCCTCTTGGAGGGAGTTTGACTGGAAAATTAAAATGAGAGTATTTAGGACCCCTTTAGTGTTGGCAAGATACACCTCAAATTTATGCTGGAGACAATGTGGGAAGATCGGTGATCACACACATATTCTGAAGAAGGGTCTCGACCCAAAACGTCGCCTATCTCCTTCGCTCCTTAGATGCTGCTGCACCCGCTGAGTTTCACCAGCTTTTTGTGTAACCCGATATTTTTTGGGATTGTCCCAAATTGTACCAATACTGGGGAGACATCCAGGTAGAGATTAAATTAATTCTGGGAGTGGATCTACCTTTGGAACCGGCTTGTTTTGTATTAGGAGATACTCCAGCAGCAACAGATATTCAAAACCAGAAATATTTGCATGTGGTGATGCTGTTGATTGCTAAAAGAGGATAACTATGCTATGGAGAAAGGAAATGCCACCAAATGTTCAACAGTGGAGGGAAAGATTGAAAAATGTATACTTGATGGAAAGTATAACTGCTAAACTCCAGTTGAGGACTGATGCCATTAATATTATATGGAAACCAGTACTATTACAAATGCCAAGATTGATTAAGGATATGAATGGATGAGCTTACTATGGTGCCTGTGAATAAGATGCTTCTATGACAGAAAGTTAAGAGGATCCGATGTGATGCAAATAGAGGTTAGGTGATTTGTATTTTGTCATTTTACGATTGTCTTTTGTGTGTCTCTTTGTTTTGCCTGTATGTGTATTTTGTTATGTCAATAAATGTGGAGCTCAAAAAAAAGAAATATCCTCTCAAGCAAGTTTTTTTTGCACAGATGGTGGTGAGTGCTTGGAATGCGCTGCAGAGATTGTCGTTGAAGCAGGCACGTTAGAGGCATTTAAAATACTTTTGGATAGACAATAGACAATAGACAATAGCTGCAGGAGTAGGCCATTCGGCCGTTCACGCCAGCACAGCCATTCAATGTGATCATGTTATCATGGCTGATCATCTCCAATCACTACCCCGTTGCTGCCTTCTCCCCATATCCCCTGACTCCGCTATTTTTAAGAGCCCTATCTAGCTCTCTCTTGAATGCATCCAGAGAACCCGCCCCGACCGCCCTCTGAGGCAGAGAATTCCACAGACTCACCACTCTCTGTGAGAAAAAGTGTTTCCTCGTCTCGTTCTAAATGGCTTACTCCTTATTCTTAAACTGTGGCCATTGGTTCTGGACTCCCCCAACATCGGGAACATGTTTCCTGCCTCTAGCGTGTCCAAACCCTTAACAATCTTATATGTTTCAATGAGATCCCTCTCATCCTTCTAAACTCCAGTGTGTACAATCCCAGCTGCTCCATTCTCTCAGCATATGACAGTCCTGCCATCCCAGGAATTAACCTTGTAAACCTACTCTGCACTCCCTCAATAGCAAGAATGTCCTTCCTCAAATTAGGGGACCAAAACTGTACACAATACTCCAGGTGTGGTCTCATTAGGGCTCTGTACAACTGCAGAAGGACCTCTTTGCTCCTATATTCAATTCCTCTAGTTATAAAGGCCAACATGCCATTCACTTTCTTCACTGCCTGCTGTACCTGCATGTTACTTTCACATACTGATGTACAAGGACCCCCAGATCCCATTGTACTTCCCCTTTTCCCAACTTGACGCCATTTAGATAGTAATCTGCCTTCCTGTTTTTGTTACCAAAGTGGATAACCTCACATTTATCCACATTAAACTTCATCTGCCATGCATCTGCCCACTCCCCACAACCTGTCCAAGTCACCCTGCACTCTCATAGCATCTTCCTCACAGTTCACACTGCCACCCAGCTTTGAGTCATCTGCAAATTTGCTAATGTTACTTAGAATCCCTTCATCCAAATTATTGATGTATATTGTAAATAACTGCGTTCCCAGCACCGAGCCTTGCGGTACCCCACTAGTCAATGCCTGCCATTCTGAAAGGGACCCGTTAATCCCTACTCTTTGTTTCCTGTCTGCCAGCCACTTCTCTATCCATGTCAGCACTTGGTACCCCCAATACCAAGTGTCCTAATTTTGCCCACTAATCTCCTAAGTGGGACCTTATCAAATGCTTTCTGAAACACCAGGTACACAACATCCACTGGCTCTCCCTTGTCCATTTTCCTAGTTACTTCTTCAAAAAATTCCAGAAGATTAGTCCAGCATGATTTCCCCTTCGTAAATCCATGCTGACACGGACCGTTCCTGTTACTGCTATCCAAATATTCGGCTATCTCATCTTTTATAATTGACCCCAGCATCTTCCCCACCACCGATGTCTGGCTGACTGGTCTATAATTCCCTGTTTTCTCTCTCCTGTCTTTCTTAAAAAGTGGGATAACATTAGGTAGCCTCAAATCCACAGGAACTGATCCTGAGTCGATAGAACATTGGAAAATGATCACCAATGCATTGTAGGATCTTATGTGTTTTACTTATTTTGAAAAACATTTACTATTTCACCTACCTGGATTGTTTCTGTAGAATTGTTATCTTCAGTAAATACCATTAATCACTTTGTATTTGGGAATTTGCTCCCACCTATTTTTTTGCATCATAGATTGCAGTCATTTGTAGTAAGGAAATTACAATCTGTTTATATCATCACATCCTCATGCTGGCTTAGAGAACATAGAGTAGGATAACAAAAGAATAGACCTTTCAGCCCACAAAGTCTGTGCCAAACATGATGTCAAGACCATCACTTATCTATCATTATGTAGCCCCTATCCCTCCATCCCCTGCGTATCTACATATTTGTTATGTAATGAACCAGATTTGATAAAGGACCTCGAGGTTAATGAGCCATTAGGAGGCAGTGACCATAACATGGTCAGGTTTAATCTACAATTGGAGAGGGAGAAGGTAGATTTGGGGTCTCAGTGTTGCAGTTGAATAAAGGGGACTATGGGACCATGAGGGAGCGGGCCAAAGTTGACTGGAAAGATACACTAGCAGGGATGACAGTGGAACAAAAATGGCAGGTGCTTCTGGGAATAATACAGAAGGTGCAGGATCAGTTCATTCCTAGAAGGAAGAAAGATTCCAAGGGGAGAAAGGGACTACCATGGCTGACAAGGGATGTCAGGGACAGTATAAACATTAAAGCGAAGAAGTACAACGTAGCAAAGATGAGCGAAAGCAAGAGGATTGGGTAATGTTTGCTAGTGCTGTCGGGGAGGATTTAAACTAATGTGGCAGGGCGATGGGAGCATAAGCAGAGAGACAGAGGGGTGTAAAATGAGGGTAGAAGCAATAGGTAGCAAGGTGAAAAGTAAGAATGGGAGGCAGACAAATCCAGGGTAAAAATCAAAAAGGGCGACTTTTCAACATCATTGTATAAGGGGTAAGAGTGTTGTAAAAACAAGCCTGAAGGCTTTGTGTCTCAATGCAAGGAGCATTCGTAATAAATCGGCCTTTAATCCATTCAATTTACCTAACACCACTTCCCGGCTAACCTGGATTTCACTCAGTTCCTCCATCTCATTTGACCCCCGGTACACTGCTATTTCCGGCAGATTATTTATGTCTTCCTTAGTGAAGACAGAACCAAAGATTGTTATTCAATTGGTCTGCCATGTCCTTGTTCCCCATGATCAATTCACCTGTTTCTGACTGCAAGGGACCTATATTTGTTTTAACTAATCTTTTTCACTTCACATATTTGGCTAATTTGTATGCCATCACTGTAACAGATTGTAACAGTCACCATCACTGTACGGGCCAACCAGAAACCCTGGATGACCAAAGAGGTACGTGGAATGCTGAGAGCACGTAATGCCGCGTTTAAATCCGGCGACGTGGTGGCACTCAGATCCGCAAGAGCCAACCTGAACCGAGTCGTCAGGCTGGCCAAGCGTGCCCATGGTCAGAAAATCCAGAGCTTCTTCCATGACCCCAAGAACACCAAGCGCATGTGGCAGGGAATCAAATCAATCACGGACTATAAGACTGCTTCACCACCCTGTGATGACAACATTGAGTTCCTCAATAAACTCAACAACTATTTTGGTCGGTTCGAGGCACTAAATAACACACCTGCAAGCAAAGGTATTCCTCATTGTGAGGAAAAGGCACTCAGTCTTGACATAGTGGATGTTCGGAGGTCCCTAAAAGGAGTGAACGCGCGAAAGGCGGCAGGCCCTGATAACATACCAGGGCGGGTGCTCAGGGAATGTGCTGATCAGCTGGCACATGTCCTTACGGACATATTTAACACCTCGCTGAACCAGGCGGTGGTCCCATTATGTTTCAAGACTGCCACCATCATACCTGTGCCAAAAAAATCCAACATACAATGTCTCAATGACTACCGCCCTGTAGCACTCACCCCCATAATGATGAAGTGCTTCGAGAGGCTGGTCAGGGACCACATCACCTCCAGACTCCCCTCCACACTCGACCCATACCAGTTTGCTTACAGGCCAAACCGCTCCACAGAGGACGCTATATCCTCCGTGCTCCATCTGAGCCTGGAACATTTAGAGGAGAAAAACACCTATGTGCGAATGCTGTTCGTGGATTTCATTATCCCCCATTATCCCCCAGCACCTGATAAGCAAAGCACCCCCATGTGTAACTGGCTACTGGACTTCCTCACTGACAGACCTCAGTCTGTGAGGGTTGGAAATAACACCTCCAATACCATCTCTCTAAGCACCGGCTCCCCTCAGGGCTGTGCCCTGAGTCCACTGCTGTTCACCCTGATGACTCACGACTGTTGTGCCAGGTTTAGTACAAACCACATCATGAAGTACGCAGATGACACAACAGTGGTGGGCCTCATCAGGGACGACAATGAGCTGGCTTACAGGGAGGAGGTGAAACAACTGGTGGACTGGTGCAATACGAACAACCTGATCCTGAATGTCGAGAAAACAAAGGAGATTATCGTCGACTTCAGAAAAACCCGGCACAGTCCCACACCACTTCACATCAATGACAGCGATGTGGAGGTGGTCAGTAGCACAAAGTTCCTGGGGGTGCAGGTCACTAACAGTCTGACCTGGTCGACTAACATCTCATCAACTGTTAAGAGAGCGCAGCAGCGGTTGCACTTTCTGCGCCGGATGAGAAGAGCTCATCTCCCCCATCCCATCCTCACTACTTTCTACAGGAGCACCATAGAGAGTATTCTGTCCAGCTGTATCTCTGTCTGGTTTGGGGACTGTAGAGCCTCCGACTGGAAGTCTGTGCAGAGAGTGGTGAGGACAGCGGAAAAAATCATCGGGACCTCTCTCCCCTCAATCGGGGATATTGCGACCAAACGCTGTGTGTCTAAGGCCAGCAGTATCATAAAGGACCCCACACATCTCCATCACGGACTGTTCACTCTGCTGCCCTCGGGAAAAAGATACCGCAGCATGAGGAGCAGAACATCAAGGTTCCGCAACAGCTTCTTCCCACGAGCCACCAGACTCCTGAATGCCATGTAAATGGGCTGCCACGATTGTCTATTTATCCTTTTCATACATACCTATCCTTCGGTTAATTTATTGTGTTGCACAGGGAGCCAAATGCAACGTAATTTCGTTTGGAACTGCATATATCAATGTATTTCTAAATGACAATAAAGTTTGTTTGACTTTGACTTTGACTTGACTAATTTCCTTACTACAAATGACTGCAATCTATGATGCAAAAAAATAGGTGGGAGCAAATTCCCAAACACAAAGTGATTAATGGTATTTACTGAAGATAACAATTCTACAGAAATAATCCGGGTAGGTGAAATAATTAAATGTTTTACAAAATAAGTAAAACACATAAGATCCTACAATGTAAAGATTAATATTTGATCTCTAATTTTCTGACTGAAAAACATACATATGCATCAATTGGCTGCACCAATTTCTACAACAGTCACTATGCTTGTGATGTAGCCTTTTCCATGCCGGAGATACAAAACATAGATTTGGTGATGGCTTTGCAATGCATCCCTGATTTGACCCATAATGGTGACCCTGAACTTCCAGTTGCCCGAGTTATGTGACAGCACATCACATTCCAGTTATCCAGACTCAACATTTGGGGTGGAAAGGATCAGGCAAATGTTTCACCCCACAACTCTGCTTTAAGTATCATTAATCACTCTGCACAGCACAGATGCAGTCAGGAGTTGGCAAGTATAGTCACTGCTTTTGTTATGTGGAAATCTTTGCACCAAGTTTTCTATGAAGATAATGAACTACAACTTTTTCAGGTAAAGAATAGTTTGGGTGCAACATGTACAGCTTCTGATAAAGTGAGAACAGTTAAAGATGGGTCTCGACCCAAAACGTCCCATTCCTGCTCTCCAGAAATGCTGCTTGTCTCACTGAGTTACTCCAGCTTTTTGTGTCTATCTTTGGTTTAAACCAGCATCTGCAGGTCTTTCCTACACAGCTTCCTGATCCATCAGTGTTGTAGTTGGCAGGCTGTTTATGTTATAGAGGCAGCCTGCCCATCTCTGGAGGTTGATACTGCACAATATGATAACTGAAACATTGGGATTGGACCCATTGCTGTCAACATTCACCCAACTTCAGGGATAAGCCAACAGTAATCCAAAGCAGTGTGGCACCAGATATGCTTCCGATGCTATCATATGTAAGAGTGGTGTTCCTAAATTGGAACTATTTTTTTCATGATTCTCTCTCCCATCTAAAAACACAGATGTCCTTTCAGACTACTGGAGTGGCCTAATATCCTTTTGGCAAATGAGTAGATTTAATATTTCTGTTTGGGAATAGGGCAGTGGGATGCTAAATCTAAACGGAATCTGAAAATTGGCACAAAAATAATCCAATATGTGTAACACAGTTTTTAAAATGAAAAAGATTTTATAATTAAGTATGGCTTTCTGTGTTGTTTTTGAAAGTGTTCACACAGACCATGAGCGACTAGGCAGGGAAGGGAGATGGCTTGTGTTTTATCAGCTCTTTAATTTGTTATAGTGATAATTAATGGAACTTGTAAGAAACCAAGGTGTTTGATGTGCATCTGTTTCTCCTGCACTGGGAGATGTCCAGCTGCAAGATATCAATATTTTTCTCCCACAACTATTCTGTGTGAAGACAAAATCCAAGTATAAAATGCATTATTTGTAGATTTCAATTGTATGCTTCATAGTAAGGACCTTATTATTATTATTAAGTTTTAATTCTATCTAGTTTACATAGAATCTCATGGTTATAAAATAGTAAGATTAAACGAGAACGTACCAGTTTGAAGTTTGATCTTGATTTTATGAGGAGTTACGATGAGCGATTACGTGAGAAGGCCGTCAGTCGTCATGTGCGTCAATCTTCAAAGCAGCAGTGTGGAATTACAAATAAGACATGTTGACCTGAGGATATACAGATTTGGAGAACTAGAACTACCAGATGACCTGATGATATGAGGGTTGGGAGCGGTGGGCACGTAATCATCATAACCCCACATAAAATCAAGATCAAACTTCAAACTGGTAAGTTCTCGTTTAATCTTACTATTTTACTTCAAAGTCACGAGAGTGACTACGTGAAGATTTCAAAGCTCTGTGATTTCACGCTGGTTCGAGTCCAGGCGTCACACACTGAATGGATTGACCATGGATGAGTGCAAAAAAATGAATGCATTCAGACATAACATAGTTAGGTAACAATACTGATGCTTTAATGTGAAAAACAAAATTATAGTGACCCCGCCCAACCTGGGGGGGAAACTATAAAACAGAATTTAAAATGGTATGTGCAAACACCCCTGGTCCGGCAATGGGTTTATTATAAAACCGATGGAACATCCTTTCATTGGCCCATCCTGCAGCCGCTAGGATGTTGTAGAGGGGCACGTCCATAGCCCTTGCTGCCGACGTTGATGCAGCCCTGGTAGAGTGAGATTTGTAAGTGCCAGTATTCACTCTTGCACCCGCCAGTACCTCCTTTAACCATCTGGAGATGGTTTGTGCTGATACCCTGTGGTGTGGTTTCTTGTGGCTGATTAGGACAGCTAACTCAGAGCCTCTGAGGCTCCTTGTGACTTTTATGTACTGGTGCAAGTGTGCGACTACACATAATCGTGGATCTTCGGGGTATGCCAGGAACTCAAGCTTGGGCCCTGGTACTCCCAGCCTGCTCTGCTTAACTAAGTCATAGATGACGAAAGTTATGGTGTTAACAGTGGTGGTCATGTTGTTCAGTTGTAGCTTGTGTAACGTCTGGACTCATTGCGCCGTTACCAGCGCCATCATGACCACCTTGGTTAAGGATATTGCGGTGGTTGGGGCCCACTGACGAAGTAGTGTTAGCACCACGCTAACATCCCATGTGTCCGTATACTGTGGCCTGGGGGGGGTAGTGTTGTATATTCCCTTCATGAACCTGGTAATAAGGGGATGTGTTCCCACCGGGTGGGGCCCTGCTCCCAGCACTAAATATGAGGATAGTGCACTCCTGGCATTATTGATGGCACTGTAGCGAATTTATGGTCATAATATAAGGTTGACAGAAACTCCAGTATATCCGTGATACACACTGTCATATGAGATGTTGGAGGCATGACAATACATCTCCCACTTCTTGATGTGAGCGATGTACTGCCTTTGTGTACTGTCCCTCCAGGCCGCTGTAATGACATCCACTGTTCGGTCAGCCAGTTCGAGTCCCAGGTATGGTCTCCTCAGAATCTGCAAACCAACAAATTGATTTAGTCATGTAGCGGGTGATTGCCCCCCCCGTTACTGGGTGTACCAGCAGATCCCTGCTGTTGGGGACAGCCATGAAGGCTGTGTCATAATTCCCAGGACTAGTGGGAACCAAGATTGCGTAGGCCAATGTGGCACTACCAAAATGCCTGTGGCATTGTCTTGTTTAATTTTAACCAAGCATCGGCTGATGAGGCAAAATGGAGGGAAAGCATACAAGAACATTCCTCCCCAATGCAGTGTGAACGCATCGACTACCACTGCCCCTTCCCCTGGTTCTGGCTCCCATGAGACATATTTAGGTAACTGGTGATTCAATCTGGAGGCAAACAATTCAATATCCGGCATGCCATATCGGGCAACAATGTCGGTAAACACGACATGATTCAATATCCATTCTGTGTTATCATTGAATTTCCGTGATCTAGTGTCTGCCACCATATTATATCTACCTGGTAGGTAAATAGCCGTAACCCAAATGTTCCTTGCAATACACCAATGCCAAAGAAGGTTTGCCAATTTGTCACATGATACAGATTTTATTCCACCCATGTGATTGACATACGCCACTGCCATGGTGTTGTCAATCTGTAGTTGAACATGCACATGATGCATATTGCTGCAATAAGCCTTTAAACCATAGAGTGCTCCCAACAACTCTAAGTAGTTAATGTCATGTTGCTGTAGTGTTAAGGACTCCTGCACATTCCATCTGCCCCCACAACTGGAGATGATATCTGTTGCTTCCCAGCCCAGGCCACTTGCATCGGTTTGTAATATTACCGATGGTGTATCAATTTGAATTTTCTTAGAGCAGTGATGTATATTCGCAGCCAACCAGTGCAATTCTGCCATGGCGTATGGTGGTAATTGCATATGTTTCCCAAATTGGCTTGTGTGGGATTTGAGAGCCCATTCCTTTGCACGTTGTACATTTTGGTAGTGCAAAGGTCCGAAGCGTACAGCTGGAAAGGCTGCCACAAGCTTGCCAATTACACTTGCTACTTGTCTGATTGTTGGCTGTTGGTTGGCAATTAGCTTATTGCAGGCTTCCATCAAGTCTGATTGCTTACCACTTGGCAGTGTCACTGACATTTGAATTGAGTTAATTGTGAATCCCAGGTAATCAATTACTCTGATTGGATTCAATTTTGACTTAACTGGATGGATTAGGAATCCCAACCTCTCAAACATGAGTTTGGTAGCTGAAACATATGATCTAGCTGATTCCTTGGTGTCCCCAATTATTAGAATGTCATCCAAATAAGCCATCACCATGTGATTCTGAGCTCGTAGTAGCCCCAGAACTGGTTTTAGTAATTTTGTAAAAAGTCTGGGTGCTGACGTCAGCCCATTAGGCAATGCTTTGAATTGCCACAGCTGCCCCATCCAGTTAAATTTCAAATATCTCCTGTGCTCCCTGTGAATGGATACTGAGTAGTATGCATCTTTTAGATAAAAGCATGCCATATAACATCTTCTGGAAACCTGCTGGATGGCTGTGCCAAAATTATCCATTTTTAAATGTTTATACTGCACATGGGTATTGAGTTCCGTCAAGTCTAGGATGATCCGACTTCCTCCATCCCTCTTTCACTTTGGGAATATGTTGGATACAAATTGGTGTGATTCCTGGTTCGACCTCTGAATCACCCCTTTTGTATGTAAAGCCTGAATTTCAGTTTGTACCTCAAATCTTTCCTGTTGTGAGAACACATATGTGCAGTTTGGTAAATTTTGTGTGGGTGGTGATGAATCAAGAAGGAACTCAATTTTAAACCCTTGTACACTGTGCAGTATGAACAGGTCTGCTGTGATCCAATTCCATTAATTCAAAAAATGTCGCAATCTCCTCCCAACTTGTAAGTTAGGGATGTGTAAGTTGTTCCACAAGAACTGGTTCTCCTACCTTGGACGTTACTGCCGGTGTGGTCCTGGCTTCCGTCCTCGTGCCTTGGGAAGGAGGGCTGATGGTGGATGCCCCCCCCCCCCCCCCCGCATCCGAGCCACGGGCCGGCTGGGGCCTACCCCTAAAAAAGACCTTGGTGCTTCCAGCTCGAGTCTTCCTCCTGTCCCAGAGTCCCTAGGCTGGTTTTGCCCGGTGTTGAAGGTGGCATAGGGGTGGGCCCGTTGTGACGAGCCACTGGGTGTAGTTGTGGCGCGGCTCATGAGGCGTATGGCCTTGGCCTCATCATCCAGCTCTCGGACCTGCTTCGGCAGGTCTGTCCCAAATAGATAATTGGCCGGCTGGACATTGCTGGCCTTGCACAGCACAGCAAATTTTGGGTTGAGTGCCGGCTGTATTGCGTTTTTACGCAGACAGTTAATTTCAAAAATGGCATTACAGAGGAGCCCCACAGCATCCTGCTGTGTCTCCATCAGCGGCCCCCCATCTACGGACCTAACAAAGGCCGTTACGCCTGAGGCCAATAATTAAAAACATTTTGAGCGTTTGACCTCCTGGGTTCTTACCCCCGCTCCAATATGGCCCTAGATGGCGTGATTGACGGCCGGCACATTGAGGGAGGCACAGTTGGCAGGTGTTGTACCTGCCGGTGGTCTCCTCCATGACCAGGTCCTTGAGCTGATGCCACGCCAGATAATTAATAGTGGCGGCCTGCTCTTCATCTTGGGGTGCTCCGGTTGGAGTTGGAATGGCGAATTTGGAAGCCAATAGAGGCACTTCGGCCCCATGCCCCCGAGAGTGTTCTCCTGATATGCCTCCTCGCTCTGAGTCAGGATAGTACTGACTCTGTGTACTCCCCTCTCCAGAGAGGGAGACACTTCGCAGCCCTGTGAAAGGTGCTGCTAGCGCGGGCTCCCGTGGAGATCCGGGCTGATACTGCTCCCTCCTCTGGAGCAGATCAGTCTGGAGCCACCTCTCCAATAGGTGCTCCATCTGGGAGAGGTGCCCGCAGACGCTTCCCAGTGTTGGAGGGGATCCCTCCGGCCCGGACTCATCTGAGTCTACGGGCCTGGCAGACTTGTGAGTGGCCTTGTGCCCTGGCGGGACTGCCATGGTGCTCTCCTGAGGCACCAAGTCTGCTGCCGCTGGTTCCACAGCCAGTAGCCTGGAAGGTGACTCGGACAGTCGCCCGATACCAGCAGCTCCGCGGTCTTCTGTAGCCGGCTTCCCCGCAGACTGTCTCCTCACCTTCGACATGGTAGGTTCGTTCTGGTGGAGAAAACAGAAAACCCGATCCCGCCAAACCGACCTCAGAGTAGTTTTTAAAAACACTTACCTCGGTATTTAAAATTTACCGCTGGAAGGACGCAACGCGCCTGCCAGTCAGTCGTTGGCGCATGCTTCAGATGTAATGACGTGCATGATGACTGACTGCCTTCTCACGTAGTCACTCACGTGACTCCGAAGTAAAATGTAGTGTAACCAATCTCTCGTACATCAACCTTCGACATTCTATTTCTCTTGAATTACCAAAGCATTTGTATTTTTCTCAAGATTGCAGCATATCCAGTTTCCTTTGTCTTCAATATAAAACATTACGTTGAAGAATGGTCCCAACTCGAAATTCTGCCTGTCCATTCTCTCCAGAGATCTTGCCTGATGTTACTCATGCACTTTGTGTTTGGCATTAGTTAGGACTTGCCTGGAGTACTGTGTGCAGGTTTTGTCATTTTTTTATTGGAAGGATGGGTTGCATTCGGGAGGTTCATCAGTAAGCTCAATATTTGAGAAATGTTTTTTCACCTGCAAGGTGAACATGGTTTCCATTGAAGTGTTTAAAAAAGATAGCATCCTTGCATGTAAATCAATGGGAGGGATTGAGCAATTCAAGATGGCCTGCATCATAAGTATTCTGCCAAAGCTCATTACATCAACCTGGGATATTTTAAAGAAATTATAAACACGGGCATTGAATTTGCAATATTCCGGAGTAGAACGATCTTGGCTGTTCAGTGCCTCTCTCACTCGTCATTGGTACCTTTGGAAAGGTCTGATGAAGCAAATGCCCGTCGAAGTACACGACGGGCATTTGTATGTCAATAATAAGAATTAAAAAATGCATCATCAGGTAAGAAGAATCAATGAAATAAAATGGCTTGAATGTAGCATTTCTGAATGAACTTCTTCTCTTCCGTGTATATATCCAATATATTAAAATAGAGGATCTTCCCACAATTTCCTATTCAAACATGTATGAGGTATTAATGCGGGCTTTGCCAGGGCCCTGCCTTAATAACGCAAAGCCTTAAATTACCTTACTTGACGGAAAATAGCACAAGAAAATGTGTGCCTGGGCTTTCTGTCGAATAGGGTCATGCATTTTTCAGGGTTACAATCCTGTTCTCCGAAGCTGAATGCAATCATGCCCAAAATACCATTAAAAAAGAAATCTGCCTCTCGCAACCACCCACGAGCCCTTGTGCTGTTGCTGGCAGTCCACTGAATTCCCAGCACTTTACCCTGTCGGTGCCAGAGCACTTTAAATATTACAAATTAGTTGACTGTGCAGTGGCAATTTCAGTAAATGTGCAGCCGCATCCCACCCACCTTTCCTTAGACCTAACAATTGTGAAGCCTTTATCTTCATTAGTGTCCCTCCTATTAAAGCTGGTGTCATTTACAATAGTTAACTTACTTTCAGTGATGGAAATGGGGGGGTACACAGGGGGATGGCGATTCCAGTCTCCATGAGATGGAGAGTGTGGAGGAAAGTGGCACTGTAAGGGCAGTCCACGTCTTTCACCAGCTCATTGGAACTTTTCCCAATTCCATAATGACTGTCTAAGAACTTGGCCCTCATCAGACCTGGCGTCTCCCCGCCGTAAACGGAGTTCACCTCCTGAGCGCTCAACTCGTAGACCACCCGCTCCTTCCTGAAGCAGAATCCGCTGGCGGGACTGTGGCAGAACACGAACTCCCAGTCAAAGTAGCAAACGTGGTTGTTTACAACGTGGTATCTTGGTCCACGTGGTTTGAACTGGAGGGGGCTGTAGGTTTGAAACTTCTGGCGATGTCTCAGCGGGGCGTATTTGGGATCCAAATCCGTCCTTTGGATCTCTCTCGCTGTTTCACTCCCTCTCACTCACCCTCTCGCCTCGGCATTCCTGGAATCATTTGGCGTTTTGCAGGGGCGGCTGCATCTGCAGCTCCTTCCTGTTGGGGGGGGGGGGTTGGGGGAACCCTGGCCCGTGGCGGCTTTGGTCCGTTCCCTCTGCAGGTACTGCCTGGCCCGCTGAGTTCCTCCAGCACTCTGTGTTTTTAGTTTGGTTCTGGAGTTGAAGGTGGACATGGGGGGGCTGGGGTGGCTCAGCGGGACGGGCGGCGGCTCTGGGGAGTGGGTGGCGTTTTGTGTCGAGACCCTTCTGCAGCCAATCACAAGTGCTCTCACCAATGAGAGTTCAGTTCAGTCTGAAGAAGGGTGTTCTCTCCAGAGTAGCTTCAATTTCAAGAGTTAAATAAAAAACACAGAGTGCTGGAGGAACTCAGCGGGCTAGGCGGCATCTATAGAGGGAATTTAGTTGTTTCAGGCCACGGTTCTTCTTCAATAGGAAGGAACTGCCGATCAAAGATACTAGAGCAGTTACTAATATCTTTGCTGTAGATCAGGCATGATATTCTTCCGATTTTAATCGGGATCCCGATTTTATTGTTTTCCTATTTGTCAATTTTTTGTGCCCAATTATTTGGTGGCCATTCAACTGCTGTCTCTAAGGGGGTTGCATCCAATCACCGACCATCTTCCCTTAAAATTCCCGTCCAATCAGCCGGTGACTCCAAGGGCATTGTGTCCAATGACGTAATGTACTGGTCACTCGGCGGCCAATCAATCACAGTCTCCAAGGGACATTGTGATCAATCACCGACCTGCTTCCCACAACGAAGCAGACGATGGCTGCAGCCAACACAGAGGGAGAGAGAGCGAGAGAGAGAGAGAGAGAGAGATGCAAAAAAGCAGCTATGACGTATAATACACAATAAACTATATTATAAATATACAATAAACAAGTTATGCATTCTTGTACTCTTACTTGGGTATGACCGCAGATAAAAAAAATCCCCCCCCCCCCTTCCTTCCCAACCTCAGCCTCGCGAACTTTAGAGGGCCTAGTTCCTAAAACTCATTTCAATCACTACTTACTTTCATTCTCTCTGTGCTTTTTTAATCCTTGTGATGTCCAACAATCGTAACCTTAGCATCTCTATTCAGGCTCATCCAGTTCAAACAGAAGAAAAAGTGTAGGTGCATCACAGTTTTCAGTACCCCAACACTACCCCAGCAAGATACAAACTCATTGTGCATCATCTGCCGGGTTAAGAGAACAGAGTTAAAAAAACATGACTGTTCAAATAAATGTCATCCTTCAAAATAAACAAAACATTGTAAGTTTCAATAAACTTAAATGACAAGAGGAAATGTCTGATGAATGCTAACTTACGGTACAGAAACATACATTTTAAACTCAACTGTAGTCAGTAACTTTTATAAATTACTAGATCAAGTGCGGACCCGTTCGGCCCCGTTCCCCCAAGGCAATATTCCACCACTCACCAAACCCCCCAACTGAGCAGGCACAGTTGACGGGTTCCTGTTGTGACGCCAGAGATCTCCGTTGTGACACGAGTCACGTCAACCCTCCCCAACTGCGCCTCGCCGTCCCTCTTCCTACCCGTATCCTCCTCCATTCATGCTCATCCCCCAGCACTCCCTCCCCCTCCTCTTCACCCTCCCTCTTCTTTCCCCTCTCCTCTTCCCCTCCCCCACTCCCTCCCTCACCTTTCCCCTACCATCAGTCACTCCATCCCTCCTTCCCTCCATAACCCCTCTCCCCTCCCTACCCCCCTCTTCTCCCTCTATCTCCATGCTCCCCCACTCCTCACCTTCTCCCTATCCCACTCCCCCACTCTCCCTCCTCACCTCCCTAATTGCTCTCCTCTCCCTCAAACTCAAATGTATCCACATTATACTGCATCTGCCATGCTTCTGCCCAATCACCCAATCTATCCGTCCCCCTGCAGCTTCATAGCATACAGCTCACACTGCCACCCAGCATTGTGTCATCTACAAACTTAGAGAAGTTACGTTTAATTCCTTCATCTAAATCATTAATATATATTGTAAACAACTGGAGGTCCCAGCACTGAGCGTTGCGGCACCCCATTAGTCACTGCCTGCCATTCTGAAAAGGACCCGTTAATTCCTACTCGTTGCTTCCTGTCTGCCAACCAGTTCTCTATCCATGTCAATGCCCTACCCCTAATACCATGTGCCCTAACCTTGCACACCAATCTCTCGTGTGGGACCTTGTTGAAGGCTTTCTGAAAGTCCAGCTACACCACATCCACTGGCTCTCCCTTATCCATTCTAGTTGTTACATTGCTCAAAAAAATCCAAAAGATTAGTCAAGCCTGATTTCCCCGTCATAAATCCATGCTGGCTTTGACCGTCACTGCTTTCCAAGTGCGCTGCTAAATGATCTTTAACAATCGAAACAGTATCTTCCACACTACCGATGTAAGGCTAACTGGTCTATAATTCCCCGTTTTCGCTCTCCTTCCTTTCTTAAAATTTTAGAAACCTTGAGAGATTATTTCACTGGTGATCAGATTCTATATTTTGACATGGATGTCTATCCATCCTCTTAATTAGAGACACAATCTTCTACTGGAGTAGCATTGCCAAGTACTAATCGAGATCTAAACACTTACGCTTTGTAAACAAATGTGCTTGCTTTATTCTGTTTGCTTTACCTGTGTTTCTGCTCAGGTACCATATGCAAATGTTGAAAGTGATATATTCATAGTCAACACAATTTAACAAAGAAAAGGAAAGTTTTATGTTTAAATTATGTTTTTCACTACTCCAAATAATACGAATGTGTTTCATAGCTGATTAAGATATTTCAAGTTTGATCATTGTTGTGATGTTAGAAACATAGGAAATCGTTTTGTGTGTAGGAAGAAACTGCAGATGCTGGTTTAAACTAAAAATAGACACAAATTGCTGGAGTAACCTAGCAGGACAGGCAGAATCTCCGGAGAGAGGGAATGGGTGATGTTTCGGGTCAAGACCCTTCTTCCGACTGAAAGTCACAGTAGAGGAAAACAAGAGATACAGACAATGATGTGGAGAGATATAGAACAAATGAATGAAAGATTGGCAAAAAAGTAATACTGATAATTTATGTTATAAAGGCCATTGTTAGATGTTTGATAGGTGAGCACGAAAAGCTGGTGTGAGTTGGGTGGGGGAGAGATGGAGAGAGAGGGAATGCAGGGGTTACTTGAAGTTAGAGAAATCAATATTCATAACCCTGGGTTGTAAGCTGCCCAAGCGAAATATGAGTTCCTCCAATTTACGTTTATCCTCACTCTGAGGATAATGGAGGAGGCCTAGTTCAGAAAGGTCAGTGTGGGAATGGGAAGGGGAATTAATGTGTTTAGCAACCGGGAGATCAGGTAGGTCCAGGCAGACACTTTTCTTTAGCAAGGAGGTATATTTTAGGCCCTGTCCCACTTACTCACGAACTCTCCCAAGTTTTCCCACTGATTCGAACTCGGAGAATTATGGTAATAGCTGTTCGTAGGTACTCGGGGCTATTTTTTTAACTCGTGGACATTTTTCAACATGTCGAAAAAATGTGCCTGCTTACCTGATGCCCCGAGTTCCTACGGCTGGCATTACGAGCCGCTACGAAACATCTACGGACTCCTACGGCCTCCTACAAGCTCGCTACCGACATTCCCTGACATTCCCCGAGTTCGAATCAAGGGGAAAACTCGGGAGAGTTCGTGAGTAACTCGGGAAAGTGGCACAGGGCCTTAAGAATATCCTAAGGAGGCATTCCTTAGCAGGAATTATAAATCTGTTACAGAGCTATTTGAAATATGCAGTGATAAAAAGCTCATTACATTCAGTGATTTTCTAGCTTCATTATTACACAAAATGTTGCGAGATTTTCCGGTAGCACTTCTTCCAGCACTGTTGCATCACATGGACATTATAGAGACATCACACAGGGCTGTTAAGTCCAAGTCTACCAACAAAATATGAAGTATTCCAAGAGGAGCCGAGAACAATTAACATAACTAGAATTCAAAAAATTCAGAGTTTAGAAGCCGAAAAACAATAAAACTTGAAAAACAAAAAAGTGTTATAACCACAGAATCTAAAGAAACAACAAATAAATAAATATTCTAAAAGAGCCCGTAAAAATTAATTTAGAAGTATTTGTAAATTAAAACCTACTATCTGAGTTATTCTCTTTTGTGTAAGTCTGCAGGTAAACACACTCCATATCGCTTCATAACTTTTGAATTGTCAGATGTAGTGTGGCTTCAGGGATGTACACTTTGTATGTTTGCATCGAGCAATTAGTCTAAGTTCTTGTTTCTTTGTAAAAGTCTGTTCAGCATCAGGGTACAGCCTGCAGTATCATAGTGAATTGCTGACTGCAAGTTCTGTATTTCGCATTTGAATATGCATGTGCAGAAATACCAAAGTTTCACTGTAATTTCTTCTAAAAAATCCAAGCTAATCATTCGACTCTACAGCAGAGCACTGTTGGATGGGTTTGGAAAGTTGGTCTTCTCAGTTAATAATTCAAGAGTTTGATGTTGAGCTCCCATTGCATCACAAAAATTGACTGAGGTAGTCCAAAAGGCAGGCAGTGACTAATGGGGTACTGCAAGGCTCGGTGCTGGGACTGCAGCTATTTACAATATACATTACTGATTTAGATGAAGGGGTTAAAAGTAACATTAGCAAATTTGCAGATGACACGAAGCTGGGTGGCAGTGTGAACAGTGAGGAGGATGCTATGAGGATGCAGGGTGACTTGGACAGGTTGGGTGAGTGGGCAGATGCAGTTTAATGTGGATAAATGTGAGGTTCCCGATGTTCGGGGAGTTCAGAACCAGGGGCCACAGTTTAAGAATAAGGGGCATTTAAAATGGAAAAACTTTTTAACCCAGAGAGTTGTGAATTTGTGGAATTCTCTGCCTCCGGAGGCAGTGGAGATCAATTCTCTGGATGCTTTCAAGAGAGAGTTAGATAGAGCTCTTAAAGATTGTGGAGTCAAGGGATATGTGAGAAGGCAGGAACGGGGTACTAATTGTGGATAATCAGCCATGATCACATTGAATGGCGGTGCTGGCTCAAAGGGCTGAATGGCCTACCCCTGCACCTATTGTCTATTGTCTATAGAATAATTTAAAGATCACATAATGATAACTTATCACATGATTTACATATTCCTTAATAGATTTCAGGTAATTTATGACCCACACAAATTGCCAGTTTATAGTTTAGTTTAGAGATACAACATGGAAGTGGACCCTTCGGCCCACCGAGTCCATGTCGACCAACAATCACCTGTACACTAGTTTTATGTTAGAACCACTTTTGCAACCTAAAGCGAGGGACGATTTACAGAAGCCAATTAAACTACTAACCTGTACGTCTTTGGGATGTGGGAGGAAACCAGTGCACCTGGAGAAGACACATGTGGTCATAGGGAGAACCTACAAACACTACATAGACAGCACTCTAGTCAGGATCGAACCCATGTATCTGGCGCTATAACCATATAACCATATAACAATTACAGCACGGAAACAGGCCTTCTCGGCCCTTCCATATACCTATCCACTTTACTTTTAAATGTTAAAATCGATCCTGCCTCCACCACTTCTGCAGGAAGATCATTCCACACAGCCACCACTCTCTGAGTAAAGAAGTTCCCCCTCATGTTACCCCTAAACTTCTGTCCCTTAATTCTCATGTCATGCCCTCTTGTTTGAATCTTTCCTAACCTCAATGGGAAAAGCTTATCCACGTCAACTCTGTCTATCCCTTTCATCATTTTAAAGACCTCAATCAAGTCCCCCCTTAACCTTCTGTGCTCCAAAGAATAAAGACCTAACTTGTTCAACCTTTCTCTGTAACTTAGTTGCTGGAACACAGACAACATTCTAGTAAATCTCCTCTGTACTCTCTCTATTTTGTTGACATCCTATAATTAGGTGACCAAAATTGTACACCATACTCCAGAATTGGTCTTACCAATGCCTTGTACAATTTTAACATTACTTCCCTACTCCTATATTCAATGCTCTGATTTATAAAGGCCAGCACACCAAAAGCTTTCTTTACCACCCATCTACATGCAATTCCACCTTCAGGGAACTATGCACAGTTATTCCTAGATCCCTCTGTTCCACAGAATTCCTCAATTCCCTACCATTTACCATGTACGTCCTATTTTGATTTGTCCTGCCAAGATGTAGCACCTCACACTTATCAGCATTAAACTCCATCTGCCATCTTTCAGCCCACTCTTCCAAATGGCCCAAATCTCTCTGTAGACTTTGAAAATCTACTTCATTATCCACAGCACCCCCTATCTTAGTATCATCTGCATACTTACTTATCCAATTTTCCACCCCATCATCTAGATCATTGATGTACATGACAAACAACAGTGGACCCAACACAGATCCCTGAGGCTATAAGGCAGCAGTTCCACTGTTGTGCCACTGCGTTGACCCAGATGGCATCAAAACATTTTAATATCCCAAACATTTAAAGGGAAGCAAATAGCTCTCCTCCAAAGATTGAAAACATTGAGTAAAAAATGTTACTAGAATAAGTACATAAGTTTTATTTACCTAAATAAGTTGATAAATTGTTTCATGGGGAAAAAAAAGTTGTTGATCCCTAAATTTGAAAGTGGAGGATTCCTCTCAATTGACAATATGAACTATGAGAAAATTAAACAGGCACTTTAAACCTGATTTGTCTGTTAACAAGCGAGCAAGATAATCAAATTCCCCTACTAAAATAAATATGCATCTTGGTATAGTTATTTAGTTTAAGGAAAAAAAGTACTTTTAAGTTTAAGGCCATTTTCAATCATGATAAATGCAGAAAGAAGCTTGCTTAATATGCCCTTAATTTTGTTTGGGTGGGTATTCTCAAATAGAGTTAAAGCATTGATGATGTCAAGCAATCTAGTGTCTGAGATTTTTAAATACATTTTGTACACAAATGTAGGAGCAATGTTTAAGAAAAAAACAAATACAATAAATCTGTTAAAGAAATGAGAAGTAATTTTTGCAGGTTAAAAACCCTTTATCAAAGGTGTGAAGGAATGAAAACAAGTTTGGTCTAAAGAGGAAGCTAACTGCTTGCTTATTTAATGAGAAAAATATATATAGACCATGGGCCGAGGTGCTTTTACGTTTCATTTTGTGACCCAAATCACATATCTACCTGTATTTATAACATATTGTGTAAAAATATTATAATCATACCTGAAACTTGTCAAGAACAAAACCTGCACATATTTTTAAAATATGAGAAAAATGTCCAATTTTCTGAGTGGTGATTGCCCAATCAAAGCATGTTTGACATTGAGTCAGACGCCAATTGACCAATCACACGTTTTGTTTCATGCTAGCGAAAGATTGCATGGTTTCGAAGGAATAAAGGTAATGCTAACCTTTCTGATAATTTTGTTTTACAACTAATTTATCTTTGTAAAGTTATGATGTGAGCTGTTAAATAAAAATGATACATAAAAATGTAGAGCTAGGGTTAGAATTAGGATTAGGGACAGTCGGTTGGTCGGGCTGTTGGCAGGCCGGTATGTGCCGCAAGGGGTTGGTCGGGCTGTTGGCCGACCAGTGGGTGCTGAGAGGGATCGGTCGGGCTGTGGCCGGCCGGTGGGTGCTGTGAGGGTTCAGTCGGGCTGTCGGCCGGCCGGTGTTGCAGCGAGCGAGCGGGCGAACTAACGGAGCCGGCAGTATGGGGGTGCTGAAGGTGGCCCGGGCGATGTGCAGGGCAATGCTGCTCCCTACCATGTTGACATTCGGTGTAATCCTGGCATTGGGTGGGCTGCTGCTGCTGATCCAGAAGGGCATGTATGCTGGCCGAGGTGGAAGCGCTGAGCGGCCACATGTACGGAGCCCGCAGCCAGTCTCAAAACAGCTCCAGCTCCAGCCGTGGGCAGCTCTGGAAGGGGGGGCGAGTTAGGGTTAGGCATTTTCCTCTCAGTGGAAGATGAGAGGAATAATAATATATGGTTTAAATAGTTTGCAGCACGGAATTAGGCTCCCCATAGAGTAATATGAGCATTGAGCACTAGATGGTGCTTACTTTTCCGATCTAATTTTCTAATTAGCTTAATTAATCAGTGTGCAACTTTTGGCACTGATGAGTTCTGAATTACTTCTCAATTATATTTTATCTAAATCTGTGCCAGATTTCAAGTAGATACCAGACATGGGTCATGAAAGTTAAATTCTTGACACATTTTCGATGCTAGGCCCACGGCCTCATATAGAGAGAGAAAATAGAGAGCGCAAGAGAAGGATAGGAATATGGGGGGGGGGGGGGGGAGAAGGGAGGGAGGAGAGAGAAAGGGAGAGACAAGGAAAACACATAAAGAAAATGATAAAGCTGTGAGATGCCCATTAGACAATGTGGATACCTCAAACCAAAGAAATGCTGGAACATGTTGTGCTCCTAGTATTCTCTGTTTTTCTTTGCAAAATTGATTTTGTATGTAAACGTGCAAAAATGAAGACGTATGTTCCATTTCCACCTCTAATATGCAAGGTAGACAAAAATGCTGGAGAAACTCAGCGGGTGAGGCAGCATCTATGGAGCGAAGGAATAGGTGACGTTTCAGGGCGAGACCCTTCTTCAGACTAATGGGGGGGTGGGAAGAAGAAAGGAAGAGGCGGAGACAGTGGGCTGTGGGGGAGCTGGGAAGGGGAGGGGAAGGAGGGAGAAAGCAAGGACTACCTGAAATTTGAGAAGTCATTGTTCATACCGCTGGGGTTAAACTACCGAAGTGAAATATGAGGTGCTGCTCCTCCAATTTGCAGTGGGACTCACTCTGGCCATGGAGGAGGCCCAGGACAGAAAGGTCGGATTTGGAATGGGAGGGGGAGTTGAAGTGCTGAGCCATCTACCTGCACTCAGACCATACCCCTCCATTCCCTTCCCGTCCATATACCTATCCACTTTACTTTTAAATGTTGGTTAATGCGAACTGTGCGGAGGTGTTGGGTGTAGCGATCGCCAAGTCTACGCTTGGTCTCACCGATGTAGAGCAGTTGACACCTACAGCAGCGGATCCAATAGATGAGATTGGAGGAGGTGCAGGTGAACCTCTGCCTCATCTGGAAAGACTGCTTGGGTCCTTGGATGGTCAAGGGGGGAGGTAAAGCGACAAGTATAGCATTTCCTGCAATAATATGCAAATTCATTTTGTGACAGCAGCCTTCCAAAGATCTGAACATTCAAATTACCATTTAAGCAATCATTATGGGACGACACAGATTATGCTCAAATTCAGAATAGGATTGTAATGCTTGATTACCCCATGTCTGTTATTTCCAATGCAGGATGCAAACTAATTTCATGCCGACTTGACCTCACTGGAGGCTTCACCTCCATTAACAGAGAAAGAATCCATCTCAAATTTAGCAATATTCAGAACTTTCCTATTTTTCGATGTCTGCTACATGACAACCTGGAAACATGTGATACTGTGCAATGGGTACATAAAATACCTTATCTAAGAGCAGAATGAGATCAAGCAAGTTATATCATCACTCTAACAATCATTCTCTTGCCAATGGACCTCATGCAATAAAATTTATATTATCTCCAATCTAAAACCAATATCACCCCAAACTCATTCATTAATTCATAGTACCCAGCTGACACATATTTATACCTGGAATGTGCTAGATTTTATATAAGGAATTGTGTCATGCTAGGCTTGTTTCAGCCGGGGTACAGAATAATGAGGTACTTGACTGAAATATCTAAGACCTTGAAGGATCTTGACAGGATGGATATGGTGACGAAGATTCATAGGTGAGGGAATTATACTAACCAATGGCAAAAATCAACTCCGTTGAATACTTGAAGCTGTTCTCCCATTGCCAACAAGAGTGCAAAGATTGCAGATTATAGACAACACCAGGGGTGTCACCAAGACTGAAAAAAGTGTTTAGTGCAAATTTCATGACCAAATAAAATGACATAAACATATTCAAGAATGTTATCATAATTTATGTGTTAGAACAAATTGGTTTTGCTATCCTTAAGCTGCTTCTTTTCAAAGACCAAGATTAAAATATGTGGGTAAATTTCATTTTGCATGTTAGACCATTTTATTATTTCTGTGCTGTGAGCCATGCAAATAATATAGAACATGACACAAAAATATATAGATTTCAAAATATCCTCATTCCAAGTTAGTTTAATTATGTGATCATTATTATTAAAGAACATGTCACATCTGAGCCAAGAATGTAAACACAAAGTTTGAATGTGTTTGTTATTATTTGAAGGATAGGGTTAATTTTCTTCAAACTTCAAAATAATATTATTTTACATTGTCACAACGAAGAAGTTACCAGTCTGTATCACAAAAGATTGAAGTCAGAAATTGGAAATGTGAAACTTCTCTGCAAAATTGCTGGATGCCCTGGAATACATTGAAACAAATAATTTAAAACAATGCAATTGCGTTTATCTCAAAAGTTGGGTTGTCAGTAAATAACCACAACAAACTACAGTATGTAGCAGGAATATTTATTGGCCGTTAAAAATCCACAATAGAAACGAAAGTTGAAGAAAGTTACTCCGTTGTAGATTTCAAGTCTAACAAAACTACACATCAGTGAGCATATATCAAATGTAGATGATATTGTGTAAAATACTTTGTTACCTGGCTGCTGAAATGAAAATGTATAAGGGCCCAGGTTCATTGCACTCACACATTTTAATGGTGCTCAAATAATGCAACAATTTTTATATCTCCTGTATCAGGAGGTCCCTTTTATTTTCGTCATGGTATTTTGCATAAAGATGGTTGGTATTTGGCTTAGCAAAACCGCCAATAAAACGCACCCTATTTTGGGGGGGTTTGTTAGCCTCTGTACCGAGAATATTATTTTTAGTACTCAAGGTCTGCACAAATTTTAATCATTTGGCACTGTCAAAGGCATTTAAAATCATATTTAATGCAGAATTTATCAAATTATTTGATTGTTTCATTTTCTTATTATTAAGTTCAGGCATTTTTATGATAGAGAAGTCATGTTGTACTTAGTTTAGAGATACAGCGTGGAAAATACCCTTCAGCCCACCGAGTCAGAGCCGACCAGCGATCCCCGCACACTAACACTCCAGACTAACAATTCCCTGCCACAGAGGGCAGTGGAGGCCAAATCACTGGATGGATTTAAGAGAGAGTTAGATAGAGCTCTAGGGGCTAGTGGAGTCAAGGGATATGGGGAGAAGGCAGGCACGGGTTATTGATAGGGGACGATCGGCCATGATCACAATGAATGGCGGTGCTGGCTCGAAGGGCCGAATGGCCTCCTCCTGCACTATTTTCTATGTTTCTAATACACATAATGATATGTCATTATAAAAACTATGCAACAATTGCATTGTATCCTACTTCTGCCTTTGAACATACTAATAGATTTATGTTAATATTTATGATTTTATTTGAGATGGAACATTGATTGAATCTTAGTCATTATAATTAATATCAGATTTTTATTTGCTTTGTTTTGTGGGATAATAACCAAATGTAATTTTGCGCTAATGCCAGTGATGATGACAAAGATAAAAATCTAAAAATAAATATACATTCTGATAATTTTTTTAAATCTTACGCTAATCTATACGTTCATATATTTTGTGGGAGATGTCATAAAAGCCGACAGGTAGCATCTTACTATACTGTCTTCTGAAACCTGAGTGCTTATTTGTTAGAAATTACCTCTTATTCAGTTAGAAATGTACAGTTGATTACAGTATTTTTTATTATCTTTTTCCACACAGTGCGGTAGATGTTATTTTTTCAATTATTTTGGAAAACGAATGTATAGCAAGCAACCAGTCCATTCTTATAAGCTTTTTAATAAGCAAAAACCTATCCCATTATATGGAAAATAGATCAGAGGCAAATTTTGGCATTTAATTAGGGACCACGTCTTACTTCTAGATTCTTATACTGGACAAGATATCCCAGTGCCACGCAGTCCACAATACCCGCCTGGGTTCTTATTCAGGTATTGCTGATGGTATTCTTCAGCGAAGTAGAAAGTCTGACCCTCACGGATTTCGGTTGTGATTTCACCGTATCCTTTTCTATTCAGCTCCTGCAATGACATGTAAACGTCAGAGCTCATTAGATTCATACAGAAATTTAGACAAATGCTAACTGTAGTTATCGAAATCTATAAATCCCATGAATATTATCACTATCCAATTAGATTCTTTTAATAAAGCCCATTAATGTAAAACAGCCGCGTGCAATGAGAATGGGCACAAAGAGCTTCAATGGGATCTGTGGAATGAGAGATTGGAGGGATTAAAGACTACAGACAGACCTCCTTATTCAGTTAAGGGCTTAAAACAAATTATGATATGAAAATAGGTGGTGGGGCAGGTAGTGTAGAGAAAGCAGGAGGACTTGGAGAGGTTGGGAGAGTGGGCAGAGATGTGGCAGATGGAATGTAGTGTAGCGAAGTGTGGAGTCATGCATTCTGGAGCAGGAATAAAGGCTTAGATTATTTTCTAAATGGGAGAGAGAATGGGTGCAGGATTCTCAAAAGTTAATCTGCAAGTCGAATCGGTAATAAAGAAAGCAAACACAATGCAAGCATTTATTTTGAGAGGGCTTGTATACAAAAACAGGGATGTAATGCGGAGGCTCTATAAGGCATTGGTCAGGCCGCATTTGGAATACTGTGAGCAATTCTGGGCACTATATCTGAGGAAGGATGTGCTGGCTGTGGAGTGGGTCCAGAGGAGGTTTACAGCAATGATCCCAGGAATGAGTAGGTTAACATATGAGTGTTTGACGGCACTGGGCCTGTACTTGCTGGAGTTTAGAATAATAATGGGTACCTCATGGAAACGTACAGAATAATGAAAGGCTTGGATAGAGTGGCTCTGGAGAGGATGTTTATACTAGTGGGAGAGTCTAGGACGAGAGGTCATAGCCTCAGAATTAAAGGACGTTCTTTTAGGGAGGAGATGAGGAGGAATTTCTCTAGTCAGAGGGTGGTGAATCTGTGGAATTCTTTGCCACAGAAGGCTGTGGAGGCAAAGTCAGTGGATATATTTAAGGCATAGATTATTGATTAGTATGGGTGTCAGAGGTTATGGGGAGAAGGCAGTAGAATGGATTAGGAGGGAGAGATAGATCAGCAATGATTGAATGGCGGAGTAGACTTGATGGGCTGAATGGCCTAATTCTTTCTTTTATGATTTTATGATCTAAAACCATGGTGTTCAAGGTACCTTGTAGCATACCTCCAGGCCAATGAGGTCCAGGTTCCCTAACATACAAAGGAGCATTGCATGGGGAATCGTGCCAACCCAAACATAGCATTGACAAACAAGAGAAAGTATCCAGTCAAATGCTTCAAATTTCTTAGCATATTTATCTAAATTATCTAATAATGCAATAACCTTTACCTTCCGTTAACTACCAATCCAATAAAAGACTCTGTGATCAACTTAGTAATTATACATTCAACATATCACGCCACATTGGTATGTATTCGACAACAGGAAATGATGTACATTTACTGTAACTAAATGGACTGATAAAGGAATAATGTTTAGAGTAGATAGTTCACAGGAACAAACAATAAAATCACTGGAACTAGGAAAACAAACCTCATGAAAGATGACACAAGTACTACTGCTTAAAAAAGATCAGTAAATTGCCGTGTTGATTGAAAAAGAGAATTAAAAATACTCAGCTGCAGTACAAAATGGAAGTGAAAATCCATTAATTGGATAACAGTCAACTTAATTACTATATTTAAATTTTTTAATTAAAGAGCACACAATCAATCTTGTTAATCTCACTTAGGAGATAACTTGGGAGCAAGAAGTGAAGAAGCCTCTCAGGCAGGATGGAAATACATTTGCTTCATCCTCATAATGGAGTTCTCAGTCACTGAAAAATTGAAAGATTCTGGAGGTCACACTTTTATGGTTTTTGTTTTCAGTAACAATTAGTATTCAGAACAGAATGAAAAATAATAATGTATTTTGAAATAGGTAGCCAAGCCATGGAAAAACAATTAAGGCAATGTGCAGAAATTAAACATGGAATATTATTCCAAGCCTCAGCGGCGCAGCGGTAGAGCTGTGCCCTTAAAACGTCAGAAACCAGGGTTTGATCCTGACTACGGTGCTGTCTGTATACAGTTTGCACATTCTCCCTGTGACCATGTCGGGTTTCTAAGGGTTTCTAAGGGTGCTCTAGTTTCCACCCATATTCCAAAGATGTGCACGTTTTTAAGTTAATTGGGTTCTGTAAATTGTCCCTAGTGTGTAGGATAGAACTATGATAGTTGCAGGATAGAATCGTGATCAGCAAGGACTGGGTGGGCTGAAGGGCCTGTTTCAATGCTGTACCTCTAAACTAAAAATGAAACAAAATTATGGTCAGATAATAGAGCAAAATATCAATTTCGTAAGCAATATAAATCAAATTATAACAAATAACTGATGTTCAAGGTCTCAGGCTACTAGATTCTTTAAGTAATCAATTCTCTGCTCTTGTAAAGAAGTCATTACAGTGTGCAAAATGGTTGGCTCCAGGGTCAGTGTTAAAATGAAGTTATGAATTCTGTAATACTTTGGGTTTTTTTGCTCAGGTTCTATTATGTAAGCAAGAAAGCAACAATTAATTTTGTGATAATTATTAATTTGAGGTACATGATTGAGTTTTTAAAATCCAGCACTGAATGTTTGTCGACATTATATAAAAGAAATATAAACCATGAGCATATTCTCCAAACCACGAGAAAGGACGGCACACACTGCAAAGCCGTGACTAATCAACACAAAAATAACATTACATATCACATACTCCTACAGGATTAATTTCTTTCCACTTATCTAGATGTGAATTTATGCACAATAACTAAAATTTTCATAGATAGACTGAGACACAAAGTAGGCAGCTGGGTACCTGAAATGTCCAAAATAGGATCTCAAAGCCATTCCTATAGAAAGGTCAGAATCCTGTACACCTTTTCATAAACCCTTTAGAAAAAGAATTAAATGAAAATCATAGCTTTTGGGTCTGTCTGAAATTAAACAATTTAATTCAGAATTAGAATTTATTTACCATTTTGGATGTGGATAATGCTGTCAATGCCAGTATTTACCGTCGGTCACTCTTGGCCCTGAACTGAGAAGCACTTAAGAGTCAACTACATGGGTGGGTTTGGAGGCCAGATTCGGGAAGAATAGCAGATTTCCTTTCCGAGTGACCAATAATATATATAAATCAAATTGGTACATGCCTGATTACCATTACTGAATCATTTTTTTAAGCTTCAGATTTTATATTCTTAATCACAAATGTCAAATGTAGCTACATCCAAGCGACATCTTGTCATCAAGACATAAGGACATGAGCCACCAGGTGGTGCCAGCAATGGCTGCCTGGCCGATTTCCTTAACCACAGTTTGAACCAGCAAAGTTTTCGTCTTTTAGAATAACTGTATACCGTTGTATTATTATGCCTGATGAAAATAGGCAACATGGCTGCTTAGCCAGTCCAACAGTACGAACCTAAAGCGAGGTCTTGCTGACTGTTTTAAGAACCGACTAATGAGGCAAAATGGAGGAAGACATAAAATAACCTTCCCTCTTTTGTAGTGAGAATGTATTTCTCCGCACTGTTCTGCCACATATTTTTGCAATCAGTGAATAAATATGAAACCAACATGTCGATATTCGATGTAGCATTGAACCATACTTTCATAATACTTTGAGATCCAATACCTATTCTGTGTTGTCATCGATCTGAACTGGATGATACACCAGTGGCAAAGGAGATTAGGTAAATTATTACAGGATACTTTTACTTGATTGCCATGTGACTAACATATGCCACCACCGTAGTGTAGCAACTTGAAGTTGAGCATGTAGAATATGTATATTCGCTCAATGGCCCCTTATCCATGGGGTGCATCTAGTGCATTTATTTAGTTGATACCAACAACTGAAGAATTGGTAACTCATGCAAATCTCCACTACCTCCAACTAGAGATGGTATTTGGAACTTCTCACTTTACAGCCCTTAGATTCAGTTTGTAATAACTGAATTTGACCGACCAAACTACTGGAGCAATGCTGAATACTGTTCATCATTGTGACTGAGGTAGCTTCAGCTGATAATAGCATAAGGTTGTTAACAATGGTCTACATGTAATTTGAGAGGTCACTACTTTGCACGATATCAGTTCCTTGATTTGCTCAGCTGAAGCACAGCTACTATATTGCCAATTACCCTTTATGAAATTACAGTCAGTTTTATAACTGATTGCTATTAACTCCAATCTCTTGCCACAGGGCGGAGTCATAGGCTAATTAATAGTTAAAGGTACATCCCAATGACCAACAAACAGTTTATCCCATTCCGCAATGTTTTACTGTTATTAGTACAGTTATATTGCCTTTGATAACCTCTGTAATGGGAACGGCATAGAATGGATCTTTGAGACCCTTATGAATCTGTTGTTAGTCAGGAAAATAAGTTTTCATATTCGGAAAGTTCATATGCCCGATATTCTCCATTTTTCATAATAAACAGGCCACTCCTGCTTTGCATGAGAACTCTGGCCCGATTTCCGAACCTTATCTTCAAAGACAACCCTGGACATAATCCAAACTTGCTTGGAATGCTAGTACTGTGCCTCTAAGCAGATGTTTTTATCCTTAGTGTGTTGTACAAACAAGTGTAAATGTTACAACTTGTGAGTGGTGCACTTACCCATGTTTCGGAAGTGCCTACCCACTTTGTTGAGTAGGGTTGGTAGGGTGCGTGGAACCTCTGCCCAGCTGTCATGCTGCCCCCAGCTCCAGTGAACCACCTACTGCAGATTAGCACATGGGGTGCGTTCTGAAATGATGAACCTTTGCCCGCTGTTGGCCTTAATTGATTCATCTGCCTCATTTTCTCCTCTGTTGAATAGGCCTTACCTGAATAACAGATTCGGCAGCTGGCTCTCACATCCCCTTGTTGGCGCTGTTCACTGCCAGCACATATGTGCTCTAGTATGTTCCATCGACCTCTTTAGAGCCTGGAGTCAGTTATTTCTTTACCTTTCGCACTCCCCTCCTCAGAGAGGGCGATTCGTAGGCAGCCCTAAACAGGCGCTGCTGCAGGCCGCAGGATACCTATGCTGATGTGACGCCATTGGACCTGTACCTGAAGGGAACATTCTGCTGGGATGGCAACTTTGTTGTCAGGAAAAAGTACCTCTGACACGTGCCCTTCATCCCTTGGGATATGCTCCACAGCCACACCCTGAGACTCGGCATCAGCAGGATACTGACCAATCTTGGTCTCTGCCTCCATGAGGGAGACCTGAAGCAGCTCTGTCAACTGGCGCTGCTAGTGCGGCCTGCAGAGATGGAACATCTGGCTCAACCTTACCATCAGAGTCGGTCAGAGCTAAGATAACCCATGGCACGTGCCTCATCATCCATGAGGGTGCTATCAAGCAGCTCTTTACTAGGTGCTGCTGGCGCTGACACTCCTCATGCTGGTGTGTGCTCTGCTGTAGCACTGTATGCAATAGTTGCTGCATTTGGGATAGTCGTTGAAACGCACTGTCCAGCCCCGCTGAGGAATCATCCCCCGACTCCGTGGGCCTATTATTTTGCTATCCAGCCCCGGTGGGGAGTCTTCCCCCGACTCCGTGGGCCTAGCAAACTTATGTGTTACCTTGCCGGCGCCGCCTCTCGTAGAGGCTGGTGCTTTTTGATATGAAACAGCCCTGATCCAGACGCTGCTGGCACGGCTCTCCCGTAGGCCGGCGCTTTTACAAATGAAGCAGCCCTATCCCAGGTGCTGCTGGCGCGGCCTATCCCATAGGCCCGGGCTATCGCAGTGTAGGCTCACTAATTCAAATTTTTAGTGTATAGTTTCACCTGTGAAGGGTTAAAGCAATTTTAACCCTTCACAGCAACTTGTGCTAACCAAAGAAAGAATTTCATTGTTAGGGACACATGACAATAACTCTTTTGCCTTTATAACACTATAGCATACATGCAAACTTTATTATTAGAAAAAGCCCTTGCCACCCGACTCACCCGAGTCCAATAGGGCTGAACGAGTCCTTTCTTCCACCAATTTTACTCCATACCGCACTGTCAGCGACTCTGGCGTTACTTACTTACCACTCCACGGAATCCCCGCAGGTTGGAAACCACTGACTGCCCTGTCAGCGGGTGCTTATCTCCCAACCCGATCTTTTACCAGCTATCCGCTTCCACAGTCGGACCAGGGTTTCCCCACAGTCCATAGCCGGCTCATTCGTCGGGCTGTGAATCTGGCAGGAAAACCTCTGTGAAGAGAGGCTCCTGCTCGAAAAAACCCTGGTAAGTAAAAAGAACTTACCTTCTAGGTTTAACTTAACACCGGCAGGAGCGCTGCCCTGCCAGTCTGGTGCTTGCGCCAATGCAGCTGACGTACTGACACGCATGCGCACTGGCGGGGTTCTTCACGAAATCACTCACGTGACTCAGAAGTAAAATAGTAATTAATGTAAAATGTATGTTTTTAGTGTTCTTTAGCTTGTTTTATGTGGGGAGTGGGGGAAACTTTTTCTTACCTTGACGAAGATGCGATTTTTTTTCTGTGTCGCATCTCCGTCCGCACTGCGGCCTAACATCGAGGAGTTGGTGGCCTTTGCTGGAGATCGCTTTCGAGAGTTCCACCAGGGGAGCCTATGGGATGATAACATCGCAGAACCCGTGATCCCTTTGCCAGGGATCGATCTCGGAGCTCCAAAAGTGGATGCTTGCGGACTTAACATCACGGAGCTCGCAGTCTCTGGTCAGAGACTGACTTTGGGAACTCCAAGCCGCAGGAGCTTCGACCGCCCCGACGCGGGAGTTTCAACCATCCCGACGCGGGAGCTTGGATCACCGGCTGCGTGAGCTTCGATCACCCCCACGGATGGTTCCCAAAGAGGATGAAGATTGCACTTTTTTGCCCTCCATCACAGTGAGGAATCCGCTGTGGTGGTTGTTTATGTTAACTTTTATGTAGTTGTGTGTCTTATTGCTTTTTTTTTCGTATGTCTGTATGGTAATTTGCATATCACTCTACCTCAATTGGTACAAGTGACTATAAAAGACCTTTGAATCCTTTGAGCCTGAAATTTTATTTCTAATTTTCTCTCCAGTGTTGCGGCTTGATCGGCTGATTATCTCCAGGATGTTCAGTCTTTATTTCCCATTTCTAGCATCTGCAGTGTTTTGCATATCAAAGATGTGTTTCTTGTCTACACAGACTTCCTGGTACTCAAGACTTTGTACGCATCAGTTTATCCACTTAATCAAATTGCAAACTGACACAAAAACTGCTGAGAAGAAAACATTTTAATCAGAAATTATGTTATGTAAGATCTGCCCCTAACCAGCTGATCAATATCATTCTGTGGCATATAGTTCTCCTCCTCACTATTGAAGACATATTGGATAATTTCATTATTCCAGTCCCAGTGGATATGACAATTAAACAATCTTGGCTCTCTTAACTCTTTAAAGTGGGTCCCAGATTTCAGGACTTTGTCCTGGAGAACTTAATAAAAGAGGTGCAAAGGAGGAGAAGTGTTTTTAGGCCTTCGGACATGAGCTCAGGAGGCAATAGGAATAAAAAATTATGAAGACCGTTGCCAGAAATCATCCCCTGATAATATGGCTGCATATTGTAAAAAATTCCATGATCTTACACATGATCAGGGAATGCTACACTGCGCCAATTGCACAATTAGCAACAAACACTTTATTGTACCATGCTTAATAACATAAAACAATTTTACTAAATCAGTATTAATATTCATATGCTCTACCCTAACATCATATACTTTGCATTCTTACGAGCTCACAACCAAATTTCGCATCTTGAATAACTACTAAATATTCAACTTAATAACCACATTACTCAGCCAATTGATAACTCACTGAAAACTTCCCCGTCCCTTAGAGGACGAAAGCAGGCAATGGAAGTAACACCCATCTGCATCTAATCTTGTCCATTTTTTAAAGACAATAAATCCCAATCTCCTGATTCATCCTTTGAATGATGTACTCTTATTTGCTGATTGACTTGCTATTCAATTTAACACCCAAAAAATATTCATAATTTTTTAAACCATTGAATGTCTTCACCAATCTTTGCTTTAGTGAGGGGAAATGTTACATTTATTTTGTGTACACACTTGGAAACTCTTATTTCTGGTGTTATTTCAGCTAATCTTCATTAAGCTTTGGTAACCTTCTGAGAACCCATCCTATCCATGCTGAGAACCTATGAAATAATGAACCATGGCATTTACTGCTTCTTGTACAAATTCATCTCAACTTCTTTGCCTCCACATTCAATAGTCTAAGAGAGAAGTCTAGAGTCCTATTTGACTTCATGTATTTGCTCATCTAGATTTCTTTACTTCTGCACAACTTAGGATGTATAAACAACAAAGAATGTACTTAAGTAAAAATAGAATTTTTTTTAAGCATTCAGCAGACCAGGACACCACTGTGGAAAGAGAAACAGAGGCTGATGCCCTTCATTAGAACTAGAATACTCGAATCGCCACAGGTATTATAATCTACACGTTATGAAAAGCAACTTGCAATAGTTATTGGAGACAACAATTGTGTTTAAATTTGGAAGTGATTTTTGAAAAAAGTTAGCTTCCATTTGTGATAATTAACAAAGGAATGGAAGGAGACAACAAACTGAAGTACTTGAAAGAGTGCAATAAAAAAATGGTGTCACACGTGTAAGAGATGATAGGAGATATACCAGTCTTGGATGGTAACAGATATGAAGAAATAAGATTCAACAAACGGTCGTAAAATAAATTTTAATATGGGAAACTAAAATCTCTAAAATTCCGTCATAATCTAGGAAACTTTCCAATCTGTGAAAATGGAATGAATATTTAAAGATTTTGAATCCAGGGGACATTACAGTGCATTTTGTAATATACTTCATAAATGTTGAAAATATATTTTCAGTATCAGTGTTACTTTCCTGTTGTGCATAAACATAACTTTATATTTATTCATATTTTACGACAGTGCTGAGATGCAACAACATTCATTAGGACCAGCCCTTGTTAACGCTCCTTAACAAAGTAACTTGCAGGGAAATGTGGGTAATAAAATTCATATAAATGTAAGGAGAACAGCTGCTGATTATGTATTAAAGCTTAAATCCCTGATAAAACATGAATAAAATATTGTCCAATAATGTTAAGGAACTAGTAGCACATGATTGATTCTGCAACATAAACTGATAAAATATCCAAGCTGTACTGAATCATGTCTGACATCACCTCATCGGGTGGTTAAATTGGCAGATGCTATTGACAGGTGTCTGTAAATTGTTCTGTTGACAGGCAGATGGTAATAAAACTAGTTCACTGCCAAGTGTTTGCTCATGACAGGTTTTCCTCTTCACGCATCTGTAGATGGATGCATTTGGCTAGAATGCCTCCTAGTGATGTGTACTTCATTTTCATTTTTTATTTCAATCCAAAGTATAATTTTCTCAACTGTGTGTAGAAAGTGCAAATAAAAATGTACAGCATTACGTTCCCTTGACAACTATGGACACGAATCTAAGCAATTTCACCCTGAATTTTTCTTCTGTGACATTGGTCCCATAAAAGCTGACAACCACGCAATATCTCATTTAATTATCCATTGCACTTTTGATTCAAACTGCAGCATTTAGGATTCTGTTTAATGTGTTGACCATCGCACCCAAACTCAGTCTTGACACACAGATGTCCAAGCAATGACATTTCACTGTACTTTAATTGGTACATGTGACACTAAACTTGAAACCTTGAAGTTTAGTGTCACATGGACCTTGAAACCTTGAAGTTTTGGATGAAGACCTGATTATCCTATTTGCCTATTTTATGTGCCACAACTCCTGCTGAGATCAACCTAGAGCTACTTTATCCACATAATATATTTCCAGACATTTGCATTAGCCATACTGAACATTTTGCAACAAATTAAAAAAACATATTTACTTGTTAATTAAACTCTTTCCCCATAGAGAAACAGACAGATTAATTGCAGTATATCAGAATCATTCAAGTTATGTGGTATAAATTGACCTGCCAATTATTTTTTAAAAAGCAATGAAAAGCAAAATAAAATTAAAAATCACGAGGATAAAATGAACATTCACAGTCTTTTTCCCCAGGGTAGAGTATTCTAAAACTGGAGGGTATAGGCTCAAAGTGAGAGGCAAGAGAATTAAGAAAGACTTTAGGGGCGACCTTTTCACTTAGAGGGTGGTCCATATCTGGAACAAGCTGCCAGCGGCTACAATTACTACTTTCAAAAAACATTTGGCCAGATACATGGATAGGAAGGCTACAGAGGTATATTGGCCAAATGGGATTAGCCCAGGGATTAGTTCATGGTTGTCGTGAACAAGTTAGGCTGAAGAACCTGTTTCCATACTATACAGTTCAATGTCTTTTTGACTTTGTAATGTTGATATATATATATTCCAGGGAAGGAGTGAATTGGAGCTGGAATCTATGAATCTTGTCTAGATCCTTAATATGAGTCATCAATAAATGCTCCCTAACATTGCCAGCCTTGCACTTCACTCCTTCAGATATAAGGCTCCATCCCCTCGAATTTAATTCCTAAATTCTTCCATCTTTCCATCTCTTAAGAAACAGCTGAAAATTCATTTGTGACGTTTTGTTAATCAAACAAATTGTTTCCTTTTGCAGCACAGTCACATCTTCCTGGATAAAGCAACTTGGGATACTTTATTGCATTAAATGCAAGATGTTGCTGTATTTGAGAAAGAATCAGAACCTTTGAACAAAATACGGAAGAACCCAAATAGAGTTTATATTCATAGACAATATTGTGCAATTTACTTCCTTACAAATGTTCTTGGCATACACCATTGTAGTTCACACTGCTGTATTAGTCAGAATAAATGACAAAATTCCACACAGTAAAGAGCCTTTGTATAATCAGTCTTCTTCAGAGCTTCTTGAACTACGGTGTTAATTCCTTGAGGTGAACAATAACATCTGGACAATTCAGAAACTGCTGTTAAAAAGAAAATCATGTAATAGTGACCTTATGTCCTACATAACATTCCATGGTATCATTTTAATAAAAGAGTCATGCAGTAATTTTATTAAAGTGTCCACCGTCAAGCAACTCTCGTATCTAAAAGTAGATTGTCATCATCTTAATGAGTAGCATTTATAGCATAAAAAGCACATTTAAACTGGCTGCCTTTTTATTGCATCAATATCTTATCAGACTCCATTTCATCATGAAGTCAGCCGCTCCATGGCCAACAATGTTACCCTTTCTCATTTCCGCATTGCATAGCACAAGAGTACAAGTGTGGAGTACAATAAAAGTAATCTTATTCATTCCTTTATCCTTCTTTACCTGCATGCATTTTTTTCATGAAAGGTACTTGGTGCATCATCACAATTATACTCAACATACATCTATAATTAAAAATAATGTGATTCACTGGTGAAAGTTTGAAGCCATCCGAAAAGTACTTATAGCCAGCTGCTTGTAGGGTATTTTGGACGACAGCAGGTCATCATTTAACGGCAGCAGGTAATGTAGATGCAGTGTGGATAAATCTATGGCGGAGGTCTGAATACTCAAAACTAAAATAATAAATGTTGCATTAATTGAACTTCAATTCTTGCAATTAGATGAAAGTTTTAAAACAAAACGTATTCCATAATACAGAACTACTGAAAATGCAAAAATAACTCAAATCTTTCCTTCTATTGCTTTTATGTTCACACATTCAGAAATATTCAGTTGAAACGTATTGCAGTGCTTTGCAGATAAACACCAGAGGCTATTTTTTGGGGTTGGAATGAGCAAAGCATTTGCACCTTCACCTGAAGATACTGGTGGGTGGCCCAAACCATGTTTGCGGAACTGAGACAGAAGTAGAAATTAAATGGTGTCAATCCTACTGGCGGTGGGGAAAGCATCTTGTCCATATGTCCATCGGCTGGAAAGATGCTAATGGTAGAAGGAGCTTGAATCCACCTTTTGGCTTACTGAATGTTATTTAAAAAAGTTATCTACAATAGCTCTTGAGGTATCGCTAGCTTTCACATATTCTGTGACTCACTTGCACTTATAACACTGTTCACTTTCACCATTACTTTGCTGCTAAAACTCTTATTTGTGAGATCAATTACAGGCTCTATTATTCCTTGCTAACTCCTTGCCCTCTGTAAACTCCAACCTTGTCTGAAACGTTCCTGTGCGCATCCTGCCTACTTGTGTCATTCCCTCCTGGTGTTTCAGATGCGTGGCGGTTCTGAGCCTCCTCTCATTAAATAATTATTCCCCATTTTTTAAACTATCCAGGACCCAAACTTGACTTTCTTCAATATTTTCTACAATAACAATGAACATTTAATTCTGGCCTCTTGAACACTATCAAGTTTGGAAAGACTGGAATATTAAATTTCACACTATTTTTATCTTCCTTGAAACAGCATCTATTTGATTAGCCACGAGTAATCATTATAATCTCTTCTATCCTGGTTTGACATCTGTTTTGCCACAACTTATCCTCTGAAATAATTTTCAAGCTCCTTTTGTGACAAATACCTGTTAAAACATTAGAAATCTACTTTCTACTATTTCCAACCCCTTATTTGTGAATCAATTGCAGACTATCTTTATAACATTAAATTCTACTTTATGCATCCATCAGTTGTCATGGTTTTCAAGATGCTTCCATGGTTTAAGCAGAGATGATTGTGTTCCACTTGGCAATTGATTATTTTAATCTCCACTTATCCATGTCACCCTCAATCGCATTCTCAGCCAGATATTTATCCAACTATCTCTTAAAGATGCTAATACAGAAGAAACTGCGTTTGCTTGAAGCCTAATTTGTATATCCACTGCTCTGAGAACAAAAATCCTTCTAATCTTAAATTTTGCCTGAGGCTTTTTAGTTTCATATGCCATATCCTATGCTCATAGTCCCAATTAAATAATCTGTCTTTACCTTATCTGTTCCTCACAGCATTTAAAAATCCCCAATCATGTGTCTTATTAAACTTTGTCCTTCCAATGAAAATAAGTTCAATGTATCACTTCATAGCTCATTGGAATGAGCTCATTCTGTTTTCTGTTCTTTAATCCTCTCCACTAAATTAATGCCTTTGCAAGGTAAGATATATAATTCTCCAATGCAGCTCATCCAGCAGTATGTTCAGTCAGAATAATTTATTGCAATTTGTAGTCAAATGTCCTTGAAATGCATCCCAGTATATAATTAGCATACTAAACCACTACCTCTGGGATGTGGGTTCAAAGTCAACAGAGTGTGGGGATGAAAACTATAAATACACGAGACGCAATCAGTTTGAGTTATCTTAACCCCATTCCTGGTGGGCATGGATTCACAACATGCAAAACGGCAAAGTCAAAGAAAGGCAAAAAGATTGGAAAACATAATAAAATATGTACACCAGTAGGAGATTCTCTTCTGACTTAGAAGAGAGCCAGGTCATCTTTGCAATATTCTATTTGCTGCACTAAATCAGAAACCCAAGATTAAAACAAAAACCTTATTATATTAAGTACTATTTCCCAGTTTGAAATTTAACCTCGAATTTAAAATAGAGAAAATCCATCTTGAATCGTATCAATAAATAGAAGTATCACATACTTATGTTTGACTTCATCCCAAATATATCATGTTTCAATGCTAATCAAAATTTTAAACCAAAATCATCAGCTGCTTTAAAATCATAGAATCATAGAAAATAGGTGCAGGAGTAGGCCATTCGGCCCTTCGAGCCTGCACCGCCATTCAATATGATCATGGCTGATCATCCAACTCAGTATCCTGTACTTGCCTTCTCTCCATACCCCCTGATCCCTTTAGCCACAAGGGCCACATCTAACTCCCTCTTAAATATAGCCAATGAACTGGCTTCAACTACCTTCTGTGGCAGAGAATTACAGACTCACAACTCTCTGTGTGAAAAAAGATCTTCTCATCTTGGTCCTAAAAGACTTCCCCCTTATCCTTAAACCGTGACCTCTTGTTCTGGAGGTCCCCAACATCGGGAACAATCTTCTTCCATCTAGCCTGTCCAACTCCTTTAGTGTCCTTTCAGTTAAATATTTTCACATAAAGCAACGGTTCTCATTACTGGGCAAACATCTATTAGTTAATTTACCTGTATGAGATAATTACTGATTGGAAACCATTATCCTACAGAGGTCAAGATTCCAATGGACAAGTACCATTCAGTGCAGTTGCTTCAATGAGAAAGCACCCACATGGTTTCTTAACGGATGCAAAATTATTAAACTGGGGAAATTATCTTAAAGATTTGGCAAGATTACATTACAGCATGAAACAACTTAATGAAAGATATATCCCATTGATGTAAGCTGAATCATTTTTCAGAAAATGACTTATGATTACTTTCATTTATAATTATATTCAATTAACATCCAGGGGGCTAACATTTATTACAATAAATAATAAACATTGAGGCTCAATAATAACTATCCATTCCTCCTTATGGCACATCCATCCTGCTTGTGATGTACCATTGTGTTAGATATTTTCTTATTCTATGACTGTTGACATTATTTACACATTAACCTTGAAGTGAACTTTTTGACACTTTGTGCAATGTCTTTGACACTTGAGGCATCAATCCTCATATGGAAAGATCTGGTAGCGTTTAGTGTAGAAATGTCCAGGCTAATTTTTGATTTTTCTATCTTGGAAATTAGGGGCCAATTATGTATTGACACCATTGACCCACCTGACACCAAAAAAAAGCACAAGCCGCAGCTTCATGCTGTTCAACATGCCCTTCATCAAAATGATACTGTTCTCATGGAATTTATACTTTGCAACATTTATAATTTCATTTTACACCATTCTATTAGTTGTTGGATAACTGCAAAGAAATGTGTTCTACAAAAATGACTAAGGAAGGTGACAGTCATACAGAAGGGAATTTAATGAAAACTAAACAAATGTTGTTACTTAAAATATTTCCGGATAGAAGAGGCTTCATTAAGTAACGGAAATTGGATACTCAAACTTTGATTATTTGATTTCAATAAAAAAATCGCTACATAGCAGAAGCGTCCACATCGCGGGGCTGGAGACTGAAGTATCCCGAGCTAATTCTGCTACCACCATCATCGATTGCAACAAGTGATGGCTGCCATTGATTGTTGCCGAAACCTTGCGTCCTTTTCAGGACAGACGATGACAGCAACGTCAACCTCCGTAACAAGACGGACACGAAAAAAAGAGTTAAAAAATGAAGTTTCAAAAAGCTATTCATTTTTGTTACAATTTCTATGAAGAATATTAATTTTGTCCTATCGAACGTCCATAAAAAGGTTAAGTTAAATAAAGTAATCCTCATGTCAGCATCATGCTGACTACATGTTCCATTATTTTATTTAATCAATAAATAGCCTGAGCAGTCATCTGTTTTTGTCCAATTATTGCTGCTATTTCTAAAGAGCAATAGTTCATAGTTATTCCATTGCTGTATTGTGAATTCAAACTAAGTAAAGATGTTGATGTTGAATAATAATAATAGAAATAAGAATAAGACAAATATAAATTGTGATTGTCCTTTTGAGATTTTACACCAAGGTGCTTTCATAAAACATTGATTTCCCTTTTTTAAGTGTTAATAAATCAAGGTTTCCTAGGTCTCAATCCATTTTTCTTTTATGCTCCATTCAGTACAAACAGAATATTAAAGAATACATTTCCCTACTCCTGTATCACCAGCTGTTTCGCCATTACATGTATAAAGTTTTTTAGAGACGAAATGACCAATCACATCAAAGTGCTTTGGTAGCCAAGTAATTAATTTTCTGCTAATTTATGGCAATGTGGTTAATGAGGTTCCAGGTTCAAGAATGAATAAATGGATTAGTTTGGGGGGACAAAAATGGCAAAGTGTATTCAATTCAGGGAAGTTTGATGTGATGCTTCCAAGAAGGCAAATAAGGCAAATGAATATACAAGAATGATGGAATACTCTGAATAGTACAGAAATATACACATTCTGGTGTGCGTTCACAAATTGTTGAAGGTAGCACGGACAGGCAGATAAAAATGTTGAAATAGCATATGGTCAAGACACAGAGTACAACAGCAGGGTTCATTTTTTCTCATGCAATAGCTATTTTACTTCGGAGTCACGTGAGTGATTCCGTGAAGAAGCCCCCCAAGCACGTCGTTTTACATCAGACGCATGGCGCACCGACGGGCTGGAGAGCGCAGCTCCACCAGCGGTAAGTTATAAACCAGCAGGTAAGTGATTTAAAAAACTTTCTGCGGTTTACTTAGCTCCGTAAGGCTGGTTACAGGAGCCAGCAGGAGAAACCTAAAATGGAAAAAGTAACTAAAAAGGCTGCTGCCGTTAGAAGTAAGAAACTTACCCATGGGACCGCGGTCAGCGAGCGTAGGTTGGCTGCGGAAACACCGGCATCAGAAACGCCGGTTCTAAAGACGCTGACTACAGAGCCGCTGGCAGTTCAGCAAATACCAGCAACTCCGGTTCTTCAGAGCACTGTGGCCACTCCTGTCGGGAGGAAGGCCAAGAGAAAAACAGCCAGGCCTATTGACTCGGATGAGTCAGGCCAGGAAGACTCCCCTCCTTCAAATAAAAAGGTTTGGGGGCGTCTTGACAAAATGGAACACCTCATAGAAAAAATGCTTAATCATGAGGTGTTCCAGTCGGGGTTGCATACCCCCAGGGTTCCCCAACAGCTCTCTGGTGCAACCTCAGGCAGAGGTCCGTATGGCGAGGAGCAGTACCAACAATACGCCTACGAATGTGAATGGGAACCCACAACAGCAGCGCCTTTTCAAGGGCTGCGTGATAACTCCCTTGAGCATGACTCGGGAGAGCCAGGGCAGTATGAATCTGACCCTGAAGTTGGTGTCACTTCAGATGAGCATGCACCAAAGCATATGAGCTTTCTCCAGGTGTGCCGGATGTGACCAGCAATTTTGCCATACCGGCGGGAACTGGTGAAGCCATGGATGACAATCTGGCCAGCAATATTAATTATATGGCCTCTCATCAGCTCCAGGACTCCATAATGGAAGAGACTTCTTTACGTTATCAAACACCTGTTAACTGTGCGTCGCTCAATGTGCCCACCATGAACTCGGCCATCTGGGGGCAAATGAGCGCATCCATTAGGGGGCAGGAGCTGAGTTTTCAAAAAGTCCTCAAATTAGTGGGTGCAGGAATAACAGTGTTTGGGCGAATGGTCCAAGGAGCACCGCTGTCATGTACACAGCTGGACATGCTAGCCCTGCTGTGCAATGCTTATTTCTAGCTTAATTGCATCCGGAAAATAGCTATAAAACCAACCCTCAATCCACGCTTTGCGGCATTATGCAAGTCTTCTAATGTCCAGACACCCAACTTGCTATTTGGGGCAGATCTGGTGAAGCAAGAAAAGAACTGGATGAGGAGACGAAAACCATCGGCCTCATCAAAACTTATCCCGGGGGGAGGATGCCACCTCGCAAGGCGAGCTACAGACGCTGGAGCAGGACAAGGACCGAGCCGGGGTTTCCAGCTACACACCACTGGTACGCACCATTGCACACCCCCAACATGGCCAGGAGGCTGAGGAATCCAAAAGCACCCATGGATGTACGAGTAACTGGTTCAGTCCAGGATATATCCTCTAGGGAGCAGCCACCAGTCGGGGGTAGGTTGCAATTATTTTATGATGAATGGTGCTGCATAACATCAGATCTATTCATACTGGACAGTATCCGGGGGTCTCGAATCAAGTTTATGAAAGAAATACACCCACCCGCACAAAATACACCTAGTCGGGTATTGATTTTTTCAAGACCAGAAACTCTACAGGTGAATGATGAAATTGGGGTTTTATTCCAAAAAGGGGTAATTCAAAGGACGGCATATCAGCCTCAACAATTTGTGTCCAATATATTCCCCAGGCAGAAGAAGGATGGTGGGTGTCGAGTCATTCTCGACCTAACCCAACTAAACTCTTATGTCCAGTATAGACATTTTAAAATGGAAGCTTTCAGTACTGCTAAGCAACTGGTATCAAAAGGTTGTTATATGGCAACCATAGATCTGAAAGATGCATATTATTCAGTACCAATTCATCACCAGTACCGTAGATACTTGAAATTTAGTTGGATGGGACAGCTGTGGCAATTTAAAGCTTTGGCCAATGGGTTAACCTCAGCCCCTAGGTTATTTACAAAGTTGTTGAAACCAGTGTGAGGGCTACTCCGCGCCCAGAATCACATTGTGATGGCATACCTGGATTATATTCTGATTATAGGCAACACTCAGGAGGCAGCTGAGGAATCGGTTTCAGTGACCAAACACCTGTTTGAGAGGTTAGGTTTCCTCATCCATCCAACTAAATCCAAATTAGTACCATCTAGAATGATTGACTATTTGGGGTTCGTCATTGATTCAACTAATATGTCAGTGACTTTGCCAAAACTGTGGAAATTATGGAGGCCTGTAGCAATCTGGTAGAGGAACAACAACCCTCCATCCCGCAAGTAGCCAGTGTTATTGGTAAATTAGTGGTGGCTTTCCCTGGAGTGCAGTTTGGACCTCTGCACTATCAGAATGTGCAACGAGCTAAAGAAGAAGCACTGAAAGAACATGGAGGTCATTTCGATAGAACAATGCAGTTGCCAGCCGAAGCTATCGCCGAGTTGCAATGGTGGATATTTAATGTCTCACGAAGAACTAAAGACATTTTGACTCAACAACCCTCAGTTATTTTACAAACAGATGGCAGTGCTTCAGGATGGGGAGCCATTGATACCGAGTCTAGGTGTGGTGGCAGATGGAGTGTGCAAGAGGCATTAATCGTGCAGAGGCATTGGATAAACGACCTAGAATTGCTGGGTGCATTCTATGGCCTAAAAGCATATTGTTCAGCAATGAATGATTTACATGTTCAGCTCCAGATTGACAATACCACAGCTGTTGCATATATCAATCACATGGGAGGAATGAGGTCAGTATCATTGAAAATCTGGCTAACTTCATTTGGAACTGGTGCATTACGAGAAATATCTGGGTCTCAGCTATCTACCAACCAGGTAGAGATAATGTGGTGGCAGACACCAGGTCACGCAAATTTAATGACAACACAGAATGGATACTGAATCCAAAAGATTTCGAAATGATTGTCAGATTGTATGGATTGCCAGACATAGATCTGTTTGCATCCAGGCTAAATCACCAGTTACCTAGATACGCCTTATGGGAACCGGTTCCAGGGGCAGTAGCGGTGGATGCATTCTCGCTACATTGGGGACATATGTTCTTTTACGCTTTTCCCCCATTCTGCCTCATCAGTCAATGTCTCACCAAAATAGAGCAGGACTCCACTTCAGGCGTTTTGGTAGTTCCTGACTGGCCTACACAGCCATGGTTCCCATTGGTCCTGAGACTGATGACACAGCCATTTATGACAATCCCCAAATGCAGCAACCTGTTGGTTCACCCTGTGACAGGAGAGAGTCACCCTTTACATGATCGCAACAATCTGTTGATTTGCAGATTCTGAGCAGACCGTTCCAGAGGCTCGGACTATCGAGTAGGACCGTGGATGTGATTACTGCGGCCTGGAGAGATAGTACTAAAAAGCTATATGTTTCTCATATTAAGAAATGGGAGATGTTTTGTTTACAGTCGGATATATCTTATCATACTGCAGGCATACCGGATGGATTGGAGTTCCTTGCTACATTGCATTTTGATGAGCAATTGAGCTATGGTGCCATTAATAATGCTCAAAGTGCTTTGTCTCCTATTTAGGGCAACTGTCGGGACAACATTCAATCGGATCTCATTCATTAGTGTCCCGATTCATGAGAGGTATTTTTAACAAAAACCCTCCCAGGCCTAGATTTACGGAAATCTGGGACGTGAGCATAGTTCTCACACTGCTTCACCAATGGGCTCCAATTACATCTCTATCTTTTCAGAAGTTAACACTTAAAGTGGTCATGCTCATGAAGCTAGTGTCAGCGCAACGGGTCCAGACATTGCAAAAGCTGCGACTGGATAGCATGCATTCTTCTGTAAATAATATTACGTTTTATGTATATGATTTAATCAAACAAAGCGGGCCAGGGACGGCTGGAACCAATATAAGCTTTAAAGCATACCCTATTGACCTAAGCCTATGTGTAGTTATGCACCTGAGTCAATATATCGAGGTACCCAAGAGTCTCAGAGGCTCTGAAACAGCGATGCTCATCAGCCACAAACAAACTCATAAAAAGGTGTCAGTACAAACTATTTCTAGGTGGCTGAAATAGGTTTTGGATTGTGCTGGAGTAGACACTGATGTGTTTAAATCTCACTCCAACAGGGCGGCATCAACATCTGCAGCAAAGGCACAGGACGTGCCTTTAGACCAAATCCTCGGGGCCGCAGGATGGTCTAGTGAAGGAACTTTTTCAAGATTCTATGACAAACCTGTCCTCGCAGTGGAAGGGTTTGGGCATGCTGTTTTGGGTTCTGTTTGATTTTCATTTGTAATTTCCCCCTGGGAGAGATGGGTTATTACTGTTCTTTTTATTATTAAAATGTTCATTGTATAATTAAGCAATGTTAGTCAAGAATAGAACCTAATACGGAATGGGTTATATTTGGAATAATAGTAGAAGATATCAATTTAAACAAAGACCAAATTACAAAGACTTTAATTATGGGTTAATAATTGGAAAGAAATTGATACTTGAAACTGAAGAAATGAGACTCCGCCTAATAGATAAATATGACCAATTCTTAAGGAGTTGGTCCCCTTTCATCGACTTTTTGGAATCATGTGATGCAGCAGTACAGTAAAGATTACTGATTTCAGGTCAGGTCGTGGGTAGAATTACATCTTCGAACAAAGATTAGAAATTTTCTTTTTTAAGGGTCTTTTTCTACTATTTCTACTTTCTACTTTTTCTTTTCTTATATACACACATCACGTTTTTCTATTTTCTACTATCTATTTTTCTTCTTTTTCCTCTCTCTATTTCTTGTCTTTTTTACTTCCTTTTCAAAAACATAAAACTAGAGGTTGTACATAGAATGTATTATGTTATGACATAGTTGGCACCTAAAATTAGGTGCCACTGTATTGTTATTACTGTAAAATAGTAAGATTAAATGAGAACTTACCAGTTTAAAGTTTGATCATTATTTTATGAGGAGTTATGGTGAGCGATTACGTGCCCTCCGCTTCCGGCCCTCATAATCGCAAAGATCTTCTGATAGTTCTAGTCTTCTGAGTCTTACTATATCACTTTGACTGTAGTTACTGTGATTTCACGCTGCTGCTTTGAAGAATGACGCGCATGCGCCTGGCGGGGCTTCTTCACGTAATCGCTCACCGTAACTACTCATAAAATAAAGATAAAACTTCAAACTGGTAAGTTCTCGTTTAATCTTACTATTTTAACTAACAAATCGATTTAGGCCTGTTTGAAAGAATTCATTCCTTATTAGGACTTTGGAGTCATAGGACTTTGACAACAAATCCTTAAATTTAATCACTTGTTGTGACTGGAGGAACTGACTACCAGAGTTTGATAATTTACTCATTGTGTTCAGAATGCAATACTAATATCTAACCTCCATTGAAAAGTAACTTCCTACAAATCAATTTCTTAAATCATCTCTCCCTAATATCACAATTTGGAATGAGTGGGGGCTGGTGTCCTGCTCATTGAGACACTGAAATAGAACATGGTATTGTGAGCTCTACAATGGTATATGTCCAATCTATAGTGCTTCTGACATAACACCTCATTCCTTATGGAACCGGAGGTTAACAGTATATCACTGTAAGAGGCCATGCAGACCACTGCAGACCAATCTGTGTAGACATTCAATCTTTCCCTCCATCTGCTCTCTGCCAGTAGCTCTGTATCCTCCTTCTTTAAATGTATATATCCATTTTTCCTTGGAAGGAGATATTAGCCTGTCTTAAATACCTTCTGAGTTAAGATATTCTATACTCATTAAATAATTAGTTCTTAATCTAGAATGGCGCAGGAGATTTTTCCTATGGGTGTCAGAGGTTATGGTGAGAATGGGGTTAGAAGGGAAAGATAGATCAGCCATGATTGAATGGCGGAGTAGGCTTGACTGGCCTAATTCTGCTCCTATCACTTATAATCTTATGATCTTATAGCCAGATAGTTCATTGGTTTACATTATGTGGTAGAGAGGAATCTGCTCCAAAGATATACAGGAAATTGGTTCAACCATAGATATTAACACTGGAGTATCCAACAAAATGCACTTCAGAAAAATGAGCTAGGGGCACTTCGTACAACTTCTAATCTAATCATGCATCTACTAAAAACTTATTTACTTGCTATGGAGAAATCATAACTTGAAGAAATTTAACTGGAGCAGAAACTCCATTTCCTGTGGATAAATATTGATTTCCTTAGTGCAGGAAAAATACAGCAACAGGTTGATGTTTTTGAAACAGTTTGAGCAATCTGATTCACATCCAGTTTCAAACTTCATCATAAGCCAACAATATATTCACTAAGGGAGTATATTTCTGCCTGTATCACACAAACAGTAATCTGGAAATGCTGATCATTTGAGCTGTGCACAATCTGCACTACATTAATTCTATTGATGGCTGACAGGAATGGCGAGGAGTAAAATGAACTTCCTTATATCGCTAAATACCCTTTCCCTGAGCAGCTTCAATATCTGCAGTTCAAGTGCAAGGATACCAATTCATCAAAAACAATCATTAAAAAAGGACAAAAAAGAATGTTATGCCTACATTTTTCAATGTAGGCATATTTCAATATTTCATGTTGAAATATTTCAAATGTCATTAGAAACTGGAATAGTCCCCGAGGATTGGCGTACTGCGCATGTTGTTCCATTGTTTAAAAAGGGTTCTAAAAGTAAACCTAGCAGTTATAGACCGGTTAGTTTGACTTCAGTGGTGGGCAAATTAATGGAAAAGATACTTAGAGATAATATATATAAGTATCTGGATAAAGAGGGTCTAATTAGGAACAGTCAACATGGATTTATGCCTGGAAGGTCATGTTTGACTAATCTTCTTGAATTTTTTGAAGAGGTTACTAGGGAAATTGACGAGGGTAAAGCAGTGGATGTTGTCTATATGGACTTTAGTAAGGCCTTTGACAAGGTTCCTCATGGAAGGTTGGTTAAGAAGGTTCAACTGTTGGGTATAAATGCAGGAATAGCAAGATGGATTCAACAGTGGCTGAATGGGAGAAGCCAGAGGGTAATGGTGGATGGCTGTTTGTCGGGTTGGAGGCAGGTGACTAGTGGGGTGCCTCAGGGATCTGTGTTGGGTCCTTTGTTGTTTGTCATGTACATCAATGATCTGGATGAAGGGGTGGTAAATTGGATTAGTAAGTATGCAGATGATACCAAGATAGGGGGTGTTGTGGATAATGAAGAGGATTTCCAAAGTCTACAGAGTGATTTAGGCCAGTTGGAAAAATGGGCTGAAAGATGGCAGATGGAGTTTAATGCTGATAAATGTGAGGTGCTACACCTTGGCAGGACAAATCAAAATAGGACGTACATGGTAAACGGTAGGGAATTGAAGAATACAGTTGAACAGAGGGATCTGGGAATAACCGTGCATAGTTCCTTGAAGGTAGAATCTCATATAGATAGGGTGGTAAAGAAAGCTTTTGGTATGCTAGCCTTTATAAATCAGAGCATTGAGTATAGAAGCTGGGATGTAATGTTAAAATTGTACAAGAGGTTGGTGAAACCAAATCTGGAGTATGGTGTACAATTTTGGTCGCCCAATTATAGGAAGGATGTCAACAAAATAGAGAGGGTACAGAGGAGATTTACTAGAATGTTGCCTGGGTTTCAACAGCTAAGTTACAGAGATAGGTTGAATAAGTTAGGTCTTTATTCTCTGGAGCGCAGAAGGTTAAGGGGGGACTTGATAGAGGTCTTTAAAATGATGAGAGGGATAGACAGAGTTAATGTGGACAAGCTTTTCCCTTTGAGAATAGGGAAGATTCAAACAAGAGGACATGACTTTAGAATTAAGGGACAGAGGTTTAGGGGTAACATGAGGGGGAACTTCTTTACTCAGAGAGTGGTAGCGGTGTGGAATGAGCTTCCAGTGGAAGTGGTGGCGGCAGGTTCGTTGGTATAATTTAAAAATAAATTGGATAGGCATATGGATGAGAAGGGTATGGAGGGTTATGGTATGAGTGCAGGCAGGTGGGACTAAGGGAAAAAAGTTGTTCGGCACGGACTTGAAGGGCCGAGATGGCCTGTTTCCGTGCTGTAATTGTTATATGGTTACATTTTCTTAAGGCAGACATTTCATGAAGGGCTCAAGGCATAAAGCTAACTTCCTTTCTCCCTGGGCGTGGGCCGTAAGTTGCTTTGTTCACAGCTTAAGGATTTTAGATTTACAGGTGTTTTTATCTTTCTTTCAACGAGATATAATTGGAATATCAGTTTCATTACAACTCAGATAGTTTAGTAATTCACTAGATAGAAAGTGGGGAAATGTAGATTCAATATCTTTTAAGTTAAAGGAAATAAGTAACAAGGAAGAATTCTGAGTGGATAGATTTGGTGAGTTCCGATAAAAGCTTGTTGTTTCTGCATCAGTAAGGCAAGTTAACATTATTGAGCAAAGATTTCATACATGTTTTTGGTTTACTAATGATATTACAGATAATTATGTTTATTGTTACAGTGGCATGTAAAAATACTGTTGGATACTGCATTTATAATTGACTATTTATTTTGCATAAAAGGTTATTAACAGCAAAGAGTTGATTTTGAACCCTTTTCAAAATGCTCAGAAATCAGTTCAAAACTTTCAGACAGATTAAATCTCAGCATTGAAAATGAATAGGTCACTACTGCAATTTTGCTTAGGGAAGGATGGACTAAATTGTCAAGCCAATTTATTCAGAAATTAATAGCCTGCTAGCTTCACTGAATATTTAATAATAATTGTTGAGGCAAATATCAATCTATTAATAACAGACACAAATGCTGGAGTCACTCAGCGGGTCAGTCAGTGACTGTATATAAAGGCAATTTTATTTTTGCTGACTGATTAGCATGCAACAAAATGTTTTTCACTGGACCTCGATACACCTGACAATAAACTAAACTAAGGAACAAATATATGATTGAGAGTTTACAAATACACCAACCAAATAACCAGCCCATGCAATCACACGTGTTTGTTTAAATTTATCTATCTGGATTTGTTCCTATAGCCTTTGATACTTTTGCTGGAGTAAAACCCATTCACTAATGTTCTGAATGCTGATAAATACTTCTTCCCATCAAAATATCTTTGTGTGATGATTGTTAGACATCAAACAGAATGAGGATATTTCCATGTATGATAATGACCCAGGATAAGGATAAATTCAATCAAGCACTCCATAGATACACATACAAGATTAAGACAGTATAATCAAAAAAAGATTACTGTTGGGTTGAATTTAGGGGGCTGGTATGTGTCAATCAACAGTTATCAATGTCAGCATGTTTATTTCACTAAAAGTATGTATTTAAAGGTAAACATTAACAACTTGTAAGAGCAATGCAGAGAACCTGGTCTTCTGATAGAAGTCAACTCCTTGAAGTGATTGAAGTTAAAGGAATTAGTGTATTTGGTTTTAGATATGATCAGTGGTAAATAAACTATTAAAAAGATACTGAGTTGTGAGTTTTGACCAAACTGGATAGATTTAAATTAGCTTCTGCAATTAGAATATAGCAGGCAGGTTGAGGGTTCAATTACTTATGATTGGCAAATCTGGAACATTGCAAGCAACCAGGTAAGCAACCATAAATAGTTAAAAAAAAGACAGCCTTATCATATGCAATTGAAAGTGAAGGCCAGCAGATGTTCTTTCTGGCACCCCTCCAGATAGGAATGGCAAGGGAAAACAGCTAATGATGCCATGCTGGCACACCCAATAGAGACAAATGGCAGAGTAAAACAATCTATAAGGAGAACTGGAGGTGTGCTTGACAAAGTGCAATTTTTCCATGTTTCCTGATGATACAATGGAAGTGTGAAAGCAAGTGTGAGGGGGATACAAAGTGCGTGTAAAAAAATATAGCCAGGATACATTTCATCTGCTATAATGTGGGGAAAATATGAGAAAAGACAAGTTTACTGTGCTAGAAACGCAGGTTCGATTCCAATCACGTGTGCGGTCTTTTTGGAGTTTGTACATTCTCCCTGTGACCGCATGGGTTTTCTCTAGGTGCTCCAGTTTCCTCCCACATTCCAAAGACATGCAGGTTAATTGACTCTTGTAAATTGTCCCACGTGTGTAGGATAGAACTAGTGTATGGGTGATTGTGACTCAAGTGGGTTGAAGGGCCTGTTTCAACGCTCAATCTCTAACCAAAACTAAGCAAAATATGAGGGCAAGAAAAGCATCATTTTATTTAGATGACAAGATGATTACATTATGGAATTCAGATAGATTTTGGAATTCTTGTACAAGAGGCACTGAATGTCCGCATGTATGAAGTTGAATGGAATACTGGACATTGTGGAGGGAGAATGTTATATTTGCAGAGGATTTTGGTGAAAACATATCAGGATTTTTGTCGAGTGTATGCACTCATCTACTCAAGAGCTAAATGTGTTAATTGTCATATGTACTGAAACAGAATAATGAAATTATTGCTTATAGGAGCATAAAAGGTCTGTAAATACAATGCCCAATAGATAACATGATAAATAACATAAGTTCAATGAATATAAACCCCATTTTAGCACAAAACAAAACAAAGCACAAAGTCCCCAGTGCAACCAAGACAGTTCGTACTTCAATATTTAATTGGAGTTTGTCATATTCAATAACCTGAACATGGACATCACAGTTTTTCAGAATGGAGAAAGTGAAATAAGAACATTGTGTCAGGATGGTGTGGGTACTTGATGATGCTGGGTGCCTTTTTGAGGCAGCACCTCTAATAGATCCCTTTGATGGTGGGGAGGTCAGCACCTGTGATGGATGGGCACTGTCCACCAAATGTTGTAATCTCCTTTGCATTTAAAGCAGGACATTTTGCCTTAGAGATGATCCTACAAAGGCTCTCTTACATTCAAAAGATTGGTAGTGGAAGTGCTTATCTTATGAGGAATGATCTGTCAGAATCAGCCTATACTCTCTGGCATTTAGAAAAGTAAGAGATGATATTATGTGTAGGAAGGAACTGCAGATGCTGGTTTAAACCGAAGATATACACAAAAAGCTGGAGTAGTCAGTGGGTTAGACAGCATCTTTAGAGAAAATAAATAGGTGACGTTTCCAGTTCAGACGCTTCTTCAGACTGAAAACCAGGGGAAAGGGAAATTAGGGACATGGAAGTTGGTATGGAGGGTGGTGTATGAAAGGCTAGTGGGCAGAATAGGCAGGTGAAAGCCAGAGAGCGAGGAAGGAGGGTTGGTTTAAACTGCACGTATTTTAATGCAAGGGGCCTGATGGATAAGGCAGATGAGCTTAGGGCATGGATAGGTACGAACGACTGGGACATTGTAGCCATCACTGAAACCTGGTTATGAGAGGGGCAGAAGCTTCAGGAGAGACAGGGGTGAGGGAAAAAGAGGAGGGAGGGTTGAATTGTTGGTTAAGGAGGATGTCACGGCTGTGATCAGAGGTGACATTACGGATGGTTCATCTAGTGAGGCTATATGGGTGGAGGTAAGGAACAAGAAAGGGATGATCACCTTGTTGGGGGTGTACTACAGACCCCCGAATAGTCAACGTGAATTAGAAGTACAAATGTTCCAGGAGATTACAGACAGCTGCAGGTCAAATAAGGTTGTTGTAGTAGGGGATTTTAACTTTCCCAATATAGACTGGGAAAATCATAGTGTGAAGGGTTTAAATGGGGTGCAATTCCTCAAAAATGTTCAGGATAGTTTTCTTAAGCAGTATGTAGAGGGCACCACTCGTGAGAGGGCAACGCTGGATCTAATATTGGGAAATTCGGAAGGGCAAGTTAAAGAACTGTTTGTGGAGGAGCCTTTTGGGTCTAGTGATCGCAGTTCGATTAGGTTTAAAATAGTTCTGGATAGGGAGAAGGCGGTCCACGTGTTAAAATGCTCAACTGGGGTAAGGCCAACTAAGAGTGTATGAGAGAAGGTCTCGCTCAATTTGACTGGAGCAGGTTATTTGAGGGGAAAGGAACATTAGCCAAGTGGGTTGTTTTTAAAACTGTGCTGACGAAAGCTCTGGATATGTACGTCACCGTTAGAGTGAAGGGCAAAGCAGGCAAACGCAAGGAAGCTTGGCTGACGAGGGAAATTGAGGCATTGGTCATAAACAAGAAGGATGCTTGGCACAGGTATAGGCAGCTGGGATCTTAGAAACATAGAAACATAGAAAATAGGTGGAGGAGGAGGCCATTCGGCCCTTCGAGCCAGCACCGCCATTCATTGTGATCATGGCTGATCGTCCGCTATCAATAACCCGTGCCTGCCTTCTCCTCATATCCCTTGACTCCACTAGCCTCAAGAGCTCTATCCAACTCTCTTAAATCCATCCAGTGATTTGGCCTTCCACTGCCCTCTGTGGCAGGGAATTCCATAAATTCACAACTCTCTGGGTAAAAAGGTTTTTTCTCAGCTCAGTCTTAAATGACCTCCCCTTTATTCTAAGACTGTGGCCCCCTGGTTCTGGACTCACCCAACATTGGGAACATTTTTCCTGCATCTAGCTTGTCCAGTCCTTTAATAATTTTATTTGTTTCAATAAGATCCCCCCTCATCCTTCTAAACTCCAGTGAATACAAGCTTAGTCTTTTCAATCTTTCCTCATATGACATCGGCCAAGTGGGATGTTTTTAAAAGTGTGCAGACGAAACCCTGGAGGAGTTTCAGGAACTAAGGAGTAAACTGAAAAAGGAGATTAGAAGAGCAAAAAGGGGCCGGGAGATAGCTCTGGCAGGTAGAATTAAGGACAATAGCAAAAGATTTTATAAATATATACGGGGGAAAAGGGTAACTAGAGAGCGATGGGCAAGGTCCTCAATGAGTATTTCTCCTCTGTATTAACCGAGGAGAAAGACAGTAGGATGGAGGAACTTGGGGCAGTCAACGAAAGTGTCTTGAAAGCAGTCAGTGTTACCGTTGAACAAGTACTGAAGTTACTGTCGTGTATGAAGGTAGACAAATCTCCAAGGCCTCATCAGATACATCCGAGGACATTGTGGGAAACTAGAGAGGAAATTGCGGGAGCCCTGGTTGAAATTTATGAGTCGTCCTTAAATACAGGAGAGGTGCCGGAAGGCTGGAGGGTGGAAAATGTTGTGCATCTTTTCAAGAAGGGCTGCAGGAAAAATGCTGACAACTATAAGCAGCATCATCTATGAGCTTAACATCTGTAATTGGAAAGTTACTGGAGAGTATTCTGAGGGATAGGTTATACAGGCATTTGGATGGGCAAGAGGGATAGTCAGCATTGTTTTGTACAGTAGAGGTCGTGTCTCACAAATCTGATTGATTATTTTTAAGAAGTGACCAAAAAGGTCGATGAGGGCAGAGCTGTAGACGTTGTGTACATGGAATTTAGTAAGACAAGGTTTCCGAATGGTAGGCTGCTCTGGAAGGTTAGATCGCATGGGATCCAAGGAGAGATAGCTGAATGGATAGAAAATTGGCTCCATGGAAAGAAGTGGAGGGTGATGGTGGAAGGTTGCTTCTCGGACTGGAGGCCTGTGACTAGTGGTGTGCCTCTGGGTTCGGTGTTGGGACCGTTACTGTTTGTCATCTACATCAATGATTTGGATGAGAACATACAGGGCAAGATTCGCAAGTTTGCTGATGATACTGGGTGGGCGGGCGGGTGGGCGCGATACTGGGTGGGCGGGCGCGACTCACGTTGCAGCGGCCCCTACAGCCTGTCTGTCTTTTTTTTTATTTTTTGTCTAGTTAAATGTAGTTGTTCGTGTTTTTTTTTGTATCGTGTTCCTAACTGTGTATGTGTGGGGGGTGGTGGTGGGGGGGGGAAACTTTACAATCTCTTCCCTGCACGGGAGACCCGACTTTTTTCCCTGTCGGGTCTCCGTTGTCGTTTTGGGCCTAGCACAGCGGAGCGGCCTCCGACCGGGATGAGCTGCGGACTCACCATCGTGGGGCTGGCCGGCCTCGGAGCGTGGGGAGCGGTGGTGGCTCGCCGGTGCAGCCCGACTCCGGGCTCCGGAACTCCGCGTGGGGAGCGGTGGTGGCTCGCCGCTGCGGCCCGACTCCCGACTCCGGGTGGACTGTGATATCGGGAGCTCGCGGGTCCGGGTGAGAGACCGGTCTCCGGAGCTCCCGCAACACATCTTCTCCGGCCCGTGTCGCGGGGTTGGAGTGACCCGGAGCGGGGCCGTACATCGCCCGGCGCGGCTTCGGTGTCCGCGGGACATTCCAGCGGGACATTCCAGCGCCCGCCGGGGGCTCCAACGCTGTGACTTTGACTTTGGGCCTAGAGCGGGGCCGTACATCACCCGGCCCGGGCCTGGGACTTGGCACCGCCCGCCTGCAGCTTCGACCTCAGGAGAGAAATGGTGCGGGGGAGAGAGAAGACTTTGCCTTCCATCACAGTGAGGAGGAGATCCACTGTGATGGATGTTTGTGTCAATTGAATTGTTTGTGTGTTTTTTTATGAATTGTTCTGGTTGTAGAAACGGAGTTTCGTTCGAGCCTCTCTGAGGTTCGAATGACAAGCAATAAAATCAAATCAAATCAAATCAAAAGATACAAAAGTGAGTGGTTTTGCAGAGAGTGATGCTGGTTGTGAAAGATTGCAGGAGGATCTGGATCGATTGTCCAGGTGGGCGGAGGAATGGTTGATGGAATTTAATACGGAGAAGTGTGAGGTGCTGCATTTTGGGACATCGAACAAGGGCAGGACCTACACAGTAAAAGGTAGGCCTCTGGTGAGTGTTGTAGAGCAGAGGGATCTAGGAGTACAGGTGCTTGGTTCCTTGAAGGTCGTGTCGCAGGGAGATAAGTGTTATGACAAGATAATACTTCATCAGTCAGAGTATTGAGTATAGAAGTTGGGAGGTCATGTTGCAGTTGTATAAGACATTAGTGAGACCGCATTTAGAATATTGTGTTCAGTTCTGGGCACCATGTTATAGGAAATATATTGTCAAGCTTGAAAGGGTTCAGAAAAGATTGATGAGGATGTTGCCAGGACTAGAAGGTGTGAGCTATAGGGAGAGGTTGAGTAGGCTGCGTCTCTATTCCGTGGAACACAGGAGGATCTTATAGAGGTGTGCAAAATCATGCGAGGAATAGATCGGATAGATGCACAGAGTCCCTTGCCCAGAGTAGAGGAATCGAGGACCAGAGAACATAGGTTCAAGGTGAGGGGGAAAAAAATTAATAGGAATCCGAGGGGTAACTTTTTCACACAAAGCGTGGTGGGTGGATGGAACAAGCTGCCAGAGGAGGTAGTTGAGGCTGGGACTATCCCATCATTTAAGAAACAGTTAGACAGGTACATGGATAGGACAGGTTTGGAGGGATATGGACCAAACGCAGGCAAGTGGGACTAGTGTAGCTGGGACATGGTTGGCCAGTGTGGGCAAGTTGGGCCGAAGGGCCTGTTTCCATACTGTATCACTCTATGACTCAACATAGATGGTGATACAGATATAGATCAAATGAATGAAAGATAATGCAAAAACGTAATGATGGTAAAGGAAACAGGCTATTGTTAGCTGTGGGCTAGTTGAAAACGAGTTAGAGTGAGACTCAAGAAGACGACTTTGAAGCTTGTGCAACGACTTGGGTAGGGTAAGACGGGGGGAATTAGTTTGGAGTACAAATTTAATAATTAATCTTTGTAATGTTCTAATATTAAATAACTGAGGCTGAGATATTTTTGGACGACAAAGGAGTCAAATTTTGGGCATCAAACAGTGGAGTTGAAGCAGAGCAACAATTCTATTAAATGCCTCAAGGGTCACATGTCCTCTTCGTAATCCGATTTTGTATGTTCTTATGCAAATCAACGGATCGATGGGGTCGTTAAGAATAGCTGAGTTAATACTAGTTGAACCCCGCAACTTTTGTAGAGTAGGATTTAAATAAAGAGTCTCGAGCTTAGTTAATTTCGGAAGAAAATGAAGTTAAACTTCCAGTTTTAACAATACTTGCTGAAATCTAACCACTGAATACCAGACATCTGCCAGTACATTGTTCCTCTATCCTGTGATTACTAGGTAATACATAACGTCTAATGTAAACTATATAGGTATGAGAAATAAAATATTTGCACTCTTACCAATAAAGTGTCCATTGCTAATATTTATTGCCCCATCTTGAAGATATTCAAGAAGATATTCACATTGTTTATCCTCCTCTTTGCAAGAATGAAACAATGGTAATGAATTACGGTAAGTGAACCTTTCCTTGGATAGAGAGGCCAAAATTATACACAGCAGTACATCCGGTTTAACTAGACAACTTAAATTGTTGAAAGACTTAACTACTCTTGTGTTCCCATCTCTTAAAGCTGACATCAATAGTCAAGAACGTTTAATTGTCATATGTACTGGAAATGGAGCAATGACATTTTTACTTGCTGCCACTTTACAGGCTCATTAATGCAATAACACACAAATACATTTACAATAATCAAAAATACAATAAATTAATAACCAGTGATACAAGGTAATTAGATCATAGTGCAAAACAAGTAGAAGAAATAGTGCATTCAGAAACTTTAGGGTTAAATGGTATTCATATATTACTTGCATCTATATCGTAGATCTTTTCAGATCTACGATATATCCTTAGCAGACAGTTACTACCTTAAGGAAAATGGTATTTAAAATGAATCGGGAGATAACTCAAAGGAAAGCAATCCTGCGTAAATATAATAAATCTGCTACATTACTGTCATTTACTAGAAGACACCACAAATTGCACAATAAAAATCAAATTATATTTCAATAAATCATCCTAACATATGAAAACAAAATAAAAATATTCAATTTTTGTATTATCAACATATAGTACCAATGATACATATTTGCTTTCGAAATGGTATGATTGATGTCATATCCGATAATATCAGCTAATATCAGCTTCATGCTGGTTTTTAAGATTTCTTTGGTAACAATAAAAGTTATTTCATTTATTACAATTTTCAGTCCTTGAAATCTTTAACTTTGTTAAAATTTTACAAAAAACATTGCTTTCCTTATTTTTGTGCCTTGGCTAATTAAATTGTTGATAATATGTATGCGATATACTATGATCTGGTGATTTATAGCAAATATTAACTGTAAAGTTTCATTGAGTATAAAATCGCCTGTATCTGAGATCACCTAGTGATAGAAGCACAGCATGCAAGAAGACGATTTAACTACTAGTTTCTCAGCTAAGCCATTGCTGGAACGATTGTAAAGATTTCCCACACCCCCGTGCTCTTCCTCTTTGTAGTGGGTCCGCCAAATAAACAGTAACAATACCAAAATTAGATGTAAAAGCAACATGACATACAGCCAAAAAGGGATGCAGGCAAATAAATGAATGGCAAGAAGTTTGCAGGTTCAGTATGACCTGTAAACTTTCAAATTAGTTAACTTAGTAGAGTGAATAGGAAAAAAATGTTAGTTTTAGTGGCGATAAACTACTAGACATTGATGATTAAAATAAATTATGTTGTCCTTATACATGCAGCACAAAAAGCTAACATTCACAGGAATTAGGAAAATGGGCTGCACTGGACCAATTGGCAATAAGAACACATGTCAGGCTGCTCCTCATTGACTACAGCTCGGCATTTAACACCATCATCACCTCCAAACTTATCATCAAACTCAAAAGTTGGTGCCTGATCATCCTTATATAATTGGATCCTCTTTTTTTATTTTTTTTATTTCAAAATAGACCTTATTCAAATGATAAATATATACAATACATGAACCTTGCGGAAAATCCATCCGACATTTTCGGAGGCTATACAAATTGATCAATACAGTTTATACATTTATTTCCCCCAAATTTCACAAATGTCCCCCCCACCCGTGCCACTCATGTGGCCCACTGGCGTGGGATACCTTCCCTTACTTTGAGGGGCGTTTCCACCATACCGATAATTGGATCCTCGATTTCGTCATCGGCAGATCACAATCAAAACGAATTGGCAACAACAGTTCCTCCTCTGTAACCATCAGCCCAGTAGCACCTTAAGGCTGTGAGTAGTTCCTTGGTCTACTCTCTCTATATCCAAGAATGTGTAGTAAGGCACAACTCCATCACCATTTTTACATTTGCAGATGATACAATCATTTTTGGACGAAAAATGAGTAAGAATGAGTCAGAAGACAGGTGGGAGATTGATAATCTAACCTGAATCGAGCGGCTGGGCTTGTATACTCTGGAATTTAGAAGGATGAGAGGGGATCTTATTGAGACATATAAGATTATTAAGGGTTTGGACACGCTGGAGGCAGGAAACATGTTCCCGATGTTGGGGGAGTCCATAAACAGGGCCACAGTTTAAGAATAAGGGGTAAGCCATTTAGAAGGAGATGAGGAAACACTTTTTCACAAAATCCATCTTAAATCCATCCAGTGATTTGGCCTCTGCTGCCCTCTGTGGCAGGAAATTCCACAAATACACAACTCTCTGGGTGAAAAAGTGTTTTCTCACCTCAGTCTTAAATGGCCTCCCCTTTATTCTAAGACTGCGGCCCCTGGTTCTGGACTCGCCCAACATTTGGAAAATTTTTCCTGCATCTAGCTTGTCCAGTCCTTTTACAATTTTATATGTTTCTATAAGATCTCCCCTCATCCTTCTAAGCTCCAGTGAATACAAGCCTAGTATTTTCAATCTTTCCTCATAAGACAGTCCCGCCATCCCAGGAATCGATCTCGTGAGCCTACGCTGCACTGCCGCGATCACAAGGATGTCCTTCCTCAAATTAGGAGACCAAAACTGTACACAATACTCTAGATGTGGTTTTACCAGAGCCCTATACAACTGCAGAAGAAACGTCACCTATTCCTTCGCTCCATAGATGCTGCCTCACCCGCTGAGTTTCTCCAGCATTTTTGTTTACCTTCGATTTTTCCAGCAACTGCAGTTCTTTCTTAGAATTACTGATAATCTGTTTATTGTATTATAGATTATTATATATTTATTGTTGTGCTATTGCATTAATGCATTAAGGCAGCAGCACAAAGTAAAACATTCATAGTTCCATTCCTAATACACATGACAATTGAACACTCTTACCTGTTGTTCACAATATGGCCTATTGTTTAATTGCAAAACTTCACTGTAATACAAAACCCATCTCAGAGTGAATCTTACAACCTTTCACAATTTTATTCCAGGGGTCTATGGGCTTCCTGACAGGTCGCTTCCTGATGGGCCGCAGGCATGCCCGACAACAAATCTGGTTCATTGCCATGGTAACGAGAAGCAGCCCAGAGAGGTGGTCGCCAGGCCGAGCCTCTGCTCATCCCCTGGACCAGAGAGGAGGGAGTCGGACAGACGGCCGGTAAGGAGACCGGTGGCGGGAGGCAGTGCAGGGCCTCAAAGGTGGAAAGGCTGCTGGAGGCCTGGCCGCAGCCTGGGGCTCGGCCCAGCATTCCAGTGAACCGCAGCTGTATCCCAACCGCAGGCCCGTCTCGCTGGAAGATGGAAGGCCGCCGAGTCTGGACTCTGCTCGCCCCATGGTTTGGCAATTGATGGGGAGGTGGGGGGAAATGGTGACATAAGCAGAGCTGGACTAAAGGTCTGCTGAGAGGAATGGGGACAGTCTTACCTTCTGCACCCTCAAAGTCGGCTGTGGAAGGTGTCCCACGGGGACCATAGGTTGAAGAGGGCCAGGCGTGGAGAGGGACATTGGATCACAGGACGACTGAAATGGAGGTGATGGCTGCAAGAGGCTTTTGTGGCCAGCTGCAGCTGGAACTGTAAAATGGCGCCAAAATGGCACCTTTTGCATATGGATTCAGTGTGCTGTTCTATGCATACTGTACTGACTGGGGGGATTGTTCTTATATACGGGTATAGTTTTGCTGAGCTGTATGCAAAAAATGTATTTCACTGTACCTGGTACACGTGACAATAAAGAAACCGTTGAACCATTGAACACTGTGTGCTTCAGGCCAGGGTTCAGTGTGGTCCAATTCATTCAGGTCAGACTAGGTGACTAACAGTCAGAAGAATAAGCAATTTACCTTACCATAGTAAGATGGTACTAAACTACCTCGCCACATTTACATCATAATCAAAGCAATGTTCAAATTATACCATTTTTATAGCATTATATTTTATGTGCATGAAATACTAATTGGATCAGTAAGGATCCTGGCCTCAATACAGTGATAATATCGATAATCTAATTAAAAATATAGAAATCGATTATTTATTAGTATCATGTTGAAAAACACTTGTTTCTGGTTAAAAAAAAGATTCGAACATCAGCACATAACCTGGCTTGCCCCTTGTGAGGCAAATGGAACTTTACACTACTCGTAATTTACTTAACTTTATTTAAACTTTAAGCAACTTATTTCTTTAATACATAAACTCAGAAACGTCTGGCAAACATGGCTGATTCTGCAGGCCTTTCCTGCCCGAAATACTTTGCACATGCGCACACTCCGGAAAAGCCCTGCACATGCGCACACTCTAGAAGAGCCCCGCACATGTGCACATGCGCCCACCATTCTCCCCTCCTATTTATAAGTTGAGATGGACAGGAGGTTTAGTACATCTTGATGACCGTCGCAGCACTGGAGCTTCAGGAGATAATGGTGTTGCAATAGCTGGTGGTAGATATATTGCTTGGTCATCAACTTCACTCATATTGTTATTTAGATTTACAATTTTGGAATTTCTTATAGAAGTTTCTATAGGGGATAATGGAAGTGTTGGAGGAAGTTCTCGATTAGTGTTATCAAGAAGTGACGAGCTGATGGAGGAAGTTCTCGATTAGTGTTATCAAGAAATGACGGAGCTGATGGAGAAGGCGGACATGGTGCAAGGTCATGAAGTGAGACAGTTGACTGACGTCTATCCTGATACTTGATAGTTGCATAAGAAGGGTTGACATCAGTCAAAAAAAGGCTCATTCTTATTTGATCGGACATAACGACGAAGCAACGCAGGCCCAGGGCTAGTCAACCATGATGGCAGAGAAGTATCACTAGAAGAATGCCGTTTGAAGTTAAAGAACCACTCATGTGGAGTAGTATTGGTAGCAGTTGACAGTAGAGATCTGATGGAGTGTAATGCATTTGGTAGAACACATTCCCAATGCTGATCTGGTATGTCATTTGACTTTAAAGCCAGTTTCACTGCTTTCCATTTCCAATAGGATGATATGGTGTTGTTTTACTTGTTGCAATTCATCTATTAGAGAGGTAGTCTTTTAAATCTTTTGACATGAATGAGGTGCCCCTATCAGAATGTGGACTGAACTTGGAAATCCACAGAATGAAAACAGTTGATCAAAAAAAACATTTGATAACCATAGCAGCTGATATATTTGGACAAGGAAAGGCAAATGGAAACCTTGAATATTCATCAACTAAAGTAAGTATATAAAAATTTCGAGAAGAGGACGGTAAAGACCCTTTGAAGTCAATACTCAAACATTCCATAGGTTGAGTAGCTTTGATCAATCTCCCTTCTTCAGGAGGGAAGAACCTTGGTTTTAATTCAGCACAGATTCTACATGAACCACACATCATCTTCTGTAGAGAAAGGTAAGTTTTTGGAACGAACATAGTGTAACAAATGAGTGACTCCAGGACGACACAGCCCATTGTGAAGATCAGTGAGTGCAGATGAATGAACAGAGGCACAAAATGCTCGAGTTAATGTATCTGGAGCAACATTATCCTTACCAGGGTGATACTCAATTGAATAACTATATGCAGCTAATTCAATCCTCCATTCATGAATTTTACTGTTTTTAATCTTTGTTCGTTTCCAAAGCTACTGAACGCTGATCTATTATCAAAGTAAAGTGCTGGCGAGCAAGGAAATGACTCAATTTCCACACTGCTTCAATAATTGTTGTAGCTTCCTTTTCGACGGGTGGGTAGTCCAATTCACTACCTTGGAGAGTACGAGACATGAAAGCCACTGGTCGTCCTCCTTGATTTAATGTTGCTGATACTGCTAAATCAGAGGCATCACATTCAACAACAAAGGGGAGATCCTCATTGATGGCGTGTAATGTCGCAGATTCCAATTGTTTCTTTAAAGACGTAAAGGCACCAATTGCTGTAGAGTCAAGGGGGAAGGATTTTGCTCTAATCAAAGGTTGAATTTTGTCAGAAAAATGTGGTATCCATTTAGCATAATATGCAAACATCCCAAGAACCCTTTGTAGACATCCCAAGAACACTTTGTAGTATAGCTGGATCAGGTATCTCTTGGAGTGGGCGGAGTGTTTCTGGATCAGGCTTGATTATATAATTTCCAACCCAATAACCAAGAATATTAATTGATGATACTGATGTTAAATGTCATTTAATGTTAGATTTTTAGAATGTACAACATCTAAAAACCGTTGTACATTTTCATCGTTTGGTCTTTTCCTGCAATAGTTATATTATCAAGATAACGGAAAGTATCTCTAAGGTTTCCTGTTCAACAAGTTTGTCTATCTCTCTCTGAAAAACAACCACACCATTGGTTACACCAAAAGGAACTCTGCAGTTCTGATATAATTTCCCATTTGCTTCAAAAGCAGTTTGCTTCTTCTCTGATTCCTTCTTAAAAATAAAAATCATTATTAGAAGTAATATACATTACAATGATATAAGCCAAAAATAACATAATACATTTCCTGTACCACTTCTTATTTTAAACTTTAAGAAGAAGAAGAATAGAGAAAGTTAGATAAGATAGTAAGTGTGCGTGAGAGTGATCAGGAAGAACTCGTAGAAGTGTAAGACACAAGAAAGAATAAAAATGAAAACCAAAGGAAAAGAAAGAAAAAAAATAGAAGATAGAAAATATAAGAAAGTAAAATAAGATAAGATAAAAAGGGATGTACCTACTTTGTATCTTTGCACACCTCTCACCAGGTCCTGATACCATTTATTTTCAGAGTTGTGTTGCACCCTATGCTTGTAATAAGTTGATAAATGGAGACCAAATCTTTTGGAAATGGTCTGATTTGCCTGCTAGGAGGAATCTCGTATCTTCGAGGTGTAAAATTTCGGACATATTTGAAATCCACATTTTTATCGTTGGTGTGGGAGCGTTTTTCCAGAATAAGGTTTTTTACCATTATTAAGCCATAATTAAGGAAGCTCTTTTGGAATGAAGTCAGCTCAAAGCTGGCTTCCATTGTTCCAAAAATAATCAATTCTGCATTCGGTTTCAGTTATATTTTGTATAATTTTGTTAAAATATCAAAGATTTCATTCCAGAATTTTTGGATTTTTATCCAAAAAACAAAGGAATGCGCTACGGTTGCTTATTGGGATAGACATTTATCACAAATCAGGGAGACATTTGGAAAACATTTAGTTATTTTAGTTTTCGAATAATATAGTCTATGTAAGGTTTTAAATTGGATTAAAATATGTCTTACATTGATCGAGCATCTGTGCACATGTAGCAAGTGTTTATCCCAACTCTCTTTCGAGATTTTGACAGCTAGTTCTTGTTCCCAATCTCTTCTAATTCTATCAGATGATGGTATTTCTATATTTAAGATAATATTATACAAATAACATATATTAAATTCATTCACCTTTATATTCATTGCTTCGTCTAATAAGTCTGGAGACAAATTTTGATATTCTTGTGTATATTTTTTCAAATAATCACGAATTTGAAAATATTTAAAATGTTGATTACTTCTCCGTTGTATTGAAGTTGTAGTTGTTGGAATGATAAGAAATTTCTATTTTCATACATGTCTCTGAACGTTTTAATTCCTATTCTTTCCCAATATGTAAATGATTTATCAATACTAGAAGGGTTAAACGACAGATTATTAACTATAGGGGCGAGAAGTGATAAATTTCGTAAAAATAAAAAAAAATGAAAACAAAAAATCATAATTTAAGGGTTAATTTTATTTGTTTCCAAATTCTAATAGTACTATGAATAATTGGATTTTTACTATATATTGTATTATTCAGTTTTGTTGGTGAGAGAAGAATCGCTCCTATATTAAAAGGGGCGCAATCCTCTCTCTCCATTACTATCCAATCCACCCGCTGGGCAGAGTTGTCCAACAGGTGAATCACATTTTGGCGTTTGCTGCCCAATAATAATACAAAAAATTAGGGAGTGTTAATCCACCAAATTCTTTAGGTTTGCAGAAATATCTTCTTTGAATTCTATGAGATTTATAGTCCCATATAAAATTTGTAATATCAGAATCCAGTTTAAAAAAAAAAACTTTTTAGGTAAATAGATTGGTATTGATTGCTATAGATATAAAATTTGTGGTAAAAAGATCATTTTTATAGCATTTATTCGTCCTATTAAAGACATCGGAAGAGTTTTCCAAAACTTAATCAGCTCGTTTAATTTGTTAAGCAGGGGCATATAATTTGCATTAAATAAAGATTTATATTTTCTGGTAATTTCGATTACCAAATATTTAAATTTTTCTGTAGCAATTTTAAAAGGGAATTTTAGCAGATGTGTTGAGTCTTGACATTTTATCGTCATAATTTCACTTTTATTCCAATTTATCCTGAAAAGGATCCAAATTCCTCTATTAGATTTAATATATTTGGTATGCTGATTTGTGATTTTGTGATGTACAGTAGTGCATCATCTGCGTATAATGATATTTTATTATTTGAACATTTTGTATTATAACCATGGATGTTCAGATGTGTTGTAATGCTTTCAGCTAGACGTTCTATTACGATAGCAAATAACAGAGGTGATAGTGAGCATCCCTGTCTATTGCCCCTGGATAATCGAAATTTTGGAGACAACATGTTATTTGTTAATATTCTAGCAGTGGGCCTGTCATATAATAGTTTTACCCATGAGATAAAATTCTCTCCCATTTGAAACTTTAACCAGGTAGTCCCAATTCCACTTGATCAAAAGCTTTTTCTGCGTCCAATGAAATAATTGATGTCTTGTTCTTCAGTTTTATATGAATGCAGTATATTAAACAGATGTCTCAGATTATTCCATGAGTATCTCTTGGGTTTCTTCTCTGATTCCTTCAAAGGAATTTGGTAGTAAGCACTTTTTGTCAAAAGTAGAGAATGTCTTATAATTAGCTAATGTATTGATAATCTCTTCTATTCGAGGTAATGGATATGCATCCAGCTCCGTGAACTGGTTTATAGTTTGAGAGTAATCAATGGAAAGTCACTTTCTATGTCTCTTCAAGGGGTCCTTAACCACAACAACTTGTGCCCTCCAAGGGGAAGAGCTGGGTTCTATAATACCTTCTTGTAAAAGATTAATTACTTTTGTATTGATAAAGTTCCTATCATCTTTACTAAAATGTCTTGATTTTGTAGCAATTGGCTTGCACTTAGAGGATAACTTAGTGAATAATGAAGGACATTCAACAGATGCAGCAGAAAAGCCACACAATACTGGTGACTTTGACAATACAACATTCAATTCAATTCAATCTTTAATTGTCATTGTGCAGTGTACAGTACAGAGAAAACGAAATGCAGTTAGCATCTCCCCAGAAGAGCAAACTTAGAATAATGAACAGTAAAATATATATATGTTCAACAGTGTCAGTAGTGCAATTATACTGGGAGAAGGAGTGTCCGGGGGGGGGGGGGGTGACTGGCAATCACCGAGGTGCAGAGTTAAGTATTGTAACATCCGCAGGGAAGAAGCTGTTCCTGAACCTGCTGGTCCGGCAACGGAGAAACCTGTAGCGCCTCTCGGATGGGAGGAGGGTAAACAGTCTGTGGCTGGGGTGAGACCAGTCCTTGACGATGCTGCGTGCCCTTCGCAGGCTTCGCTTGCTAGACTCAATGGAGGGGAGTGAGGAACCGGTGATGTGTTGGGCAGTTTTCACCACCCTCTGCAGTGCTTTCCGGTCAGAGACAGAGCAGTTGCCATACCATACTGTGATACAGTTGGTACGGATGCTCTTGATGGTGCAGCGGTAGAAGTTCAGCAGAATCTGAGGAGACAGATGGACCTTCTTTATTCTCCTCAGGAAGAAGAGACGCTGGTGAGCCTTCTTGACCAGTGTAGAGGTATTGTGGGTCCAAGAGAGGTCATCAGAGATGTTGACCCCCAGAAACCTGAAACTGGAAACACGTTCCACCTCCGTCCCGTTAATATGGATGGGGGTGTTCGTGCAGCCCCTAGATCTATAGTCCACAATGAGCTCCTTGGTTTTCTTGGAGTTAAGGGCCAGGTTGTTGTCAGCGCACCATGCTGCTAGGAGCTGAACCTCCTCCCTATAGGCCGACTCGTTGTCGCTGATGAGGCCAATCACCGTTGTATCATCTGCATACTTGATGATGGTGTTAGAACCATGTACAGGTGTGTAGTCATAGGTGAAGAGGGAGTAGAGGAGGGGCTCAGTACACAGCCCTGTGGGACGCCGGTGTTCAGGGTGAGGGTTGAAGAGGCGTGGTTGTCCAACCTAAGAGACTGTGGTCTGTCAGTCAGGAAGCCCAGTATCTAGTTGCAGAGGGAGGGGTTGATGCCCAAGTCGCCGAGTTTGGTGATCAGTTTTGAGGGGATAATGGTGTTAAATGCTGAGCTAAAGTTAATGAACAGCATTCTCACGTAGGTGCCTCTGTTGTCGAGGTGGGAGGGGAAGGAGTGGAGTGCCATTGAGATGGCATCCTCCGTACTCCTATTCTTGCAGTAGGCAAACTGATAGGGGTCCAGTGTGGGAGGTAGGCAGCCTTTGAGGTGTGCCAGGACCAGCCTCTCGAAGCACTTGGTGATGATGGGAGTAAGTGCAACTGGGCAGAAGTCGTTGAGGCTCGTTGCAATGGAGCATTTTGGCACCGGCACGATGGAGGTGGTTTTAAGGCACGTGGGGCCAACTGCTTGGGCAAGTGACAGATTGAAGATGTCAGTCCAGACGTCTGTCAGCTGCGCAGCACAGGTCCTGAGGATGTGCCTGGGGATGCCGTCAGGGCCAGCAGCCTTACGTGCATTAATCCTATTCAGTGCTAGGTACACGTCGTAGAGAGTGAGTGTGAGGGGCTGGTGATCAGCAGGGAGTATAGCCTTGATGGCCATCTCTTGGTTGTCCCTGTCAAAGTGGCCATAAAAGTGGTTAAGCTCCTCAAGGAAGGATGAGTCGCTGGATGTGGGGGTGGCGTTGGTGGGTCTGAAGTCCATGATGCCCTGGATGCCTTGCCACATGCGTCGGGGGTCGGAGTTGTTGTTGAAGTGCTCCACAATCCTAAGCTTGTAGCTATGCTTGGCCTTCTTGATGCCCCTCTTCAGGTTACCCTGGATGAACTGTAGGCTCAAACATTGCCTGACCTGAAAGTGGTGTCCCGTGCTTTCAGCAGTAGCCTGACCTCGCTGTTCATCCATGGCTTCTGATTCGGGAATGTGGTAATCCATTTGAGGGTGGTGACACTGTTGATGGTGGAGTTGATAAACTCCAGAACAGAGGATGTATAAGTGTCTATGTCCGTGTGGGAGTCGAAGGTGGCCTGGGCTGCAAACACATTCCAGTCAGTGTTTCCGCTGCTGAAGTGTAGTCAACCTCCTCTGACCAAACTTTAAATGGTATCAGGCATAGTTCCTTCATACATTATTTGAAGTGATCTGAAGTTGCAGTTTCTGAAAATCCTGAAAATTATATCGCTACACAATTTTTTCAAAATACCAAGACATACAGATTTATAGCTAGTTTTGTTCAGAATAAAGTCTATAATACAAGATCCTATAATTTGAGTGTTGTGAGTTGTCAGAGCCATTGAGATTTGTCTATTTGAAGGAATTATAGTTAGATTTAGTCGAGACACAACTTGTTCTCTTATAAAACTTCCTGAACTGCCAGAATCAAGTAGTACATTAAGTGTATGGTCATTGATGGATACCGTTGTAGCTGCATGAGACAAGCTCTGAGAAAATGCAGCTGTAATTGCACATAAAGAAGGCATATACATGGCAGCAGTCACAATTTTAGTAGTTGCTTTGGACTTGCATACTCTAGAATAATGTCCCTTCTTGCTACAACTTTTACAAGTTGCCTCTCGAACAGGGCATCTCTCTCTCTTATGAATATTACCCTCACAAAAGTAATTGTTCCTTTTTGAATAATTATATGCTGCAGCAAGGGCACCTTTATCAGTAGAAATTGTTTCAGCTTGCTTCACATTAGTACTTGGGTGAAATTATTTTGTAGTAGTTGCAGCAGAATACACATTAGATGAGCCATAAGCATCTGAATTTTTTTGAGGGTACACAAAAGGCTGGAGAAACTCAGCGGGTGCAGCAGCATCTAAGGAGCGAAGGAGATAGGCGACATTTCGGGTCGAGACCCTTCTTCAGATGCTGCCAAGTCTAATGAGTAAGCTTGATTGTAAGCTGACTGTAAATCCAAGGTTTTGGGTTCTAATAGTCTCTGTCGTATTAAAGGCGATGCCAAACCATTGATAAAAGAGTCTCGAATAACTGCCTGTCGATATTGATCAGCCGTAACTGCTTTGAAGGCACAATCTTTACTAAGTCTTTGAAGTTCTTGTAAAAATTCATCAAGTGACTCACCAGGTTTTTATTTCCGTGGAGCAAGGAGGTGTCGAGTGAATATCACGTTGGGTGTCTTAACGAAAGTCTGCTTAGTACAGTAATTGCAGAATCATAAGTTGTACATTCCTCTATGTAATCATATACATCAGAAGAGATGGAGCTTATTAATGTCTTGAGTCTGTCTGGTGCATCATTGCCCCACTCATCAAATAAGTTATTTAGTATACAAAGCCAGTGCTTCCAATTCTTTGCAGCAGCAGGTGAGTTGGGATCCAGATCCAAGCGTTGTGGTTTCAATAGTTTCTCCATCCCAAGTCGGACTGTTTGACGTCTAAGATTAAGTTCCTTAAATTGTTGTGAGGCAAATTAAACTTTACACTGCTTGTAATTTACTTAACTTTATTTAAGCTTTAAGCAACTTATTTCTTTAATACATAAACTCAGAAACGTCTGGCAAACATGGCTGATTCCACAGGCCTTTCCTGCATGAAATACTTTGCACATGCACACACTCCGGAAAAGCCCTGCACATGCCCACACTCTAGGAAGAGCCCCGCACATGCGCACATGCGCCCACTTCACCCCTCTAGTGAAAGTAAAAGGAGGCTTTTCATTATTGGAATTGACTTTCGGATGATACTTTAAATAGAGTTGTATAAGTGATCATAAAATAATCCTAGGCGTTTTAAAAATAAATCCAGTGGCACTCGAGCAAACCTTTATGAAATGAATCTTAACAAAACAAAAGATTTGCACATACATCCCATGCCTGTTACACCTTTTAAAAATGTATAAATCTTTTTGCTGTGCACACAGTTACTATGTTTCAAAAATGGCATTGGGAATTCTGAAGGACTTAAAAAATATAATCAAAATATAACTCGCCCTCTCTCGCTTTTCTTGCCAAAAGATCTAAATAGGTAAATATTTCTAAACGTGTAAATTATTGAATTATGTCTTTAGTGTATAGAAGCCAACGGGAAAATATAACTTCGAATTCATGGATATGGAATTATCTTCCAGTGTATTAACACACATGAACTGAGACCCAAACCTGTGATTACTTAAGAAAAATGAATTCATGCTTCCCCACTGTGCAAAAGGATAAATTGAAAAAAAAATGCACACAGGTTTAACTGGCAGATGGTTGGCAATTCTCTTTTTGTTAAACCAACTGGTATCGTACATCTTGAAGTCTTGTAGCTGCAGGTAGTGTATCCCTATTTAGAATGGCCACAGATGCATGAGAAAAACAGGGGAGGGACAATCTGGTTAGAATATTATCCAACCTGCTGAGCTCCAAGGGTCTAATATTTGGAACATTTCAACATGTGAATGCAGCTTTTGGGTCATGTTTACATAATATTAAAACATAACTTAATTTGTTATCCATACATCTATGACAAACTTACATTAGTCTGTCACATGTACAGTATTTATAATCTACAGAATTATTTTAATCAGCACAAAGTAAACCATTTGGTTGGTAGCATTATCAAAGGTCAGTTTATTGTCACGTGTACCAATTAAGGTACAGTGAAACTCAAACTTCGTTGAATTGCAAAGTTTTTATTAAACTGTGCAGTCCAGAAAATTAAGACAAAATGCTCTGAGCGTAAATGATGGTTTCTCATCTAATAAAACTTGATATGGTTATGCATGTAATTACGTTTTGGAGAATTTTCACCAAATCTTCAGCGGATGTATTTATTTTAATTACAGTTATATTTTGTTATTTCATAATCAGTTACAAAAACATTTAAAAAAAGATAGAAAATGAAATATGAATGCAGGATATTTGATACAAGAACAATAAATTCTGATAGTGCACAGTAGTTTGATTCGTTATGGAAAATATAGTGCAGGTTAATGCTTTGACTGTGACCTTTCTTCGGGAGAATAACTAATAAACACATTGACCTTACTTTCTCGTTCAGATATTGATCATTCTCTGGTGCATTCCCAGCACTGCTATTTATATCTCTGGAAAACTTCAAAATAATACTGTAAATATTTTATCAAATAACAGTGAATGATATTTTATAAATTATGATGATTTTTACTTTATAATCAACAGAGATTTTTAAAATTGATTTATTGACACCTTCCTGACTCCCCCAAATTTTGGAGTGTTGATAGAAATCAAGAAATCAATGATCATCGATATATTTGTAAAGATCTTATGTCTCTACATCGTAGTTATAAAATCTTGCTTCATATTTTGTGGCCTTGCATCATCAACAATCTGTAATTTGGAAGAAAGAATTTCACATGTTTAATCTCCATTTAATCAACAGAGTTTTGTTCTTGCCATTGAGAGCAGTCAAGATTGAGCAGTTCATTTTTTCTATATTTTACTGGCAACCTTTTCACCAACAACTCCAAGCTTATGTAACCTCATAACCTCGTAACCTTATGCACCTTGCAAATGCACCCATCTGACAAATGCTATTTGTATGTCTCTCAGCTGAGTAGCCTACCCCAAGGATGAATTTGTAAAATTGTAAAATGGGTTTGGACTATTGCTAGGTTTGCAAGTCCTATTTTCTGCAAGCTGAAGTTGGCCTAAAATAGACATAAGACCTAAATATATTAGTGTTGGGCTGTGTTGAAGAACTCACTGAAGAGATAGTCAATGTTCATCAAAGAGACCATTGGGCCTTCCTCATTCAGCAATTTTTAGTGTCCCTGTTGGCATCAGTAAAAAGCACCTATTGGGAACTTTGTTGTCCATGGTACCAGGAACTGAATCCTCCCAATTATATTTTTGTGTCAATGGGCTCAACTTGGAATTTGTTCATATTGATATATTTTCAGGATGTGACTGTGGCCAGCCTTTTTAGCTAATCCCTGACAAAGGTGGTAATGAGCTGTCTTCTTAAACTGCTTCGGGAGCTCCAGGCCGCAAGAGCTTCAACCGCCCCAATCACGGGAGCTTCGATCGGCTCAAAGCAGGAGCTTTGATCACTGGCTGCGGGAGCTTCAATCGCCCCAACTGTGGATGATTTGACTGCCCCGACCATGGGAGGATGAAGAGGGTAGAAGATTAGACTTTATTGCTTTCCGTCACAGTGAGGAATGTGGGGAATCCACCGTGGTGGATGTTTATGTTAACTTTTATGTAGTTGTGTGTCTTGTTGCTTTTTATAGTATGGCTGTATGGTAAATCGAGTTTTACTGTACCTTAATTGGTACATGAGACAATAAACAGACCTTTGAAACCTTTGAATGCTGTTGGCAGGAAAACCCAGTATTAGGCAAAGATACACTGCTGTCATATTTCTAATTCAAGGTGGTACACGACTTGGAGGGGAACGTACTGGTGGTGGTATTCCTGTGACCACCTAATTTCATCTGTGTTAGAAAAAAGAGATAGTGAGGAATGTAAAGAAACCCAAGATAGCATAGACTGACCCAGTGAATGGCACACCACTGAGAATTGAAGAAAATAATACTTTTTCTTTGGTAAGTTTTTTCTGTTGTAAATCTCAGTTACATTAACAACCCACTTCCAGTAAACCCACAGTGGATTTGAACAAGCCAAGACGTTTATCAGAGCAACCATTACGTCTACCTGCATTCTTAAAGACAGCCAACAAAAACTGGCCTGTCTATTCAAGCAGCACAAATGCCAACGACAACACAAATCAAATTATGCCTCTTACTTCTTCATTCTCAACTAATCGAACTAGGTGGCACTTCCATAGGTGGCACTTGCAGACTAGGTGGCACTTCCATAATTTCTCATTTGCTGCAAATAAAACTCAGATGTGGAATCAATGTGTGGAACTTCCCAGAGAATTTCAATTATATCCAACCTAATAGCCACTACAAATACGATATCACCACACATCAGAAGAATTAGGGTCACATTGTCTCTTCTTGGAGTAATGCGCAACAGAGTTTAATGCGCAAAATATGACTAGGTTGGCTTAGAAGGTAAAAGTAAGGGAAGGGGATATTTCCTTTTGTCTGGGTAAGAGTAGGACTCCAGTAAAATTAGACTCATCTATGAAAACGGTTAGGGGGAGGGACTCAAATAGAGAAAGCTAGTAGACGGGGTCTGAGGCAGGAGGCAGAGAAAGGAAGCACTCAGACCCAACATGTAGGGGCAAAGAAGAAAAAAAACAATAAACAGAGAATAAGAGGTGGTGGGTTTCTTAAATGTGTGAGCAGAGAGAAAGAGGGGTATAAAATGAGGGTAGAAGCAATTGGTAGCAAGGTGAAAATTAATAGTGGCAGGCAGACAAATCCAGGGCTAAAATCAAAAGGGGCCACTTGTCAACATAATTGTATAAGGAGCAAGAGTGTTGTAACAACAAGCCTGAAGGCTTTGTGTATCAATGCGAGGAGCATTCGTAACAAGGTGGACGAGTTGAATGTGCAGATAGCTATTAATGACTATGCTATAGTTGGGATCACGGAGACATGGCCAGGGTGACCAAGGCTGGGAGCTGAACATCCAGGGATATTTAATATTCAGGAGGGATAGACAGAAAGGAAAAGGAGGTGGGATATCGTTGCTGGTGAGAGAGGAGATGAATGCAATATAAAGGAAGGACATTAGCTTGGACGATGTGGAATCGATATGCGTAGAGCTGCAAAACTCTGAGGGGTAGAAAACGCTAGTGGGAGCTGTGTACAGGCCAGCTGACAGTAGTAGTGGAGTTGGGGATGGCATCAACTACGCAGTGACTAGTGGGGTGCCGCAAGGCTCAGTGCTGGGACCCCAGCTATTTACAATATATATTAATGATTTGGACGAGGGAATTCAAAGCAACATCTCCAAATTTGCAGATGATACCAAGCTGGGGGGTATAGTTAGGTGTGATGAGGATGCTTGGAGGCTGCAGGGTGATTTGGATAGGCTGAGTGAATGGGCAGATGCATGGCAGATGCAGTATAATGTGGATAAATGTGAGGTTATCCACTTTGGTGGCAAAAACATGAGGGTAGACTATTATCTGAATGGTGGCAGATTAGGAAAGGGGGAGATGCAACGAGACCTGGGTGTCATGGTACACCAGTCATTGAAAGTAGGCATGCAGGTGCAGCAGGCAGTGAAGAAAGCAAATGGTATGTTAGCATTCATAGCGAAAGGATTTGAGTATAGGAGCAGGGAGGTTCTACTGCAGTTGTACAGGGTTTTGGTGAGGCCACACCTGGAGTATTGCGTACAGTTTTGGTCTCCAAATCTGAGGAAAGACATCCTTGCCATAGAGGGGGTACAGAGAAGATTCACCAGACTGATTCCTGGGATGTCAGGACTTTCATATGAGGGAAGATTGGATAGACTCGGCTTGTACTCGCTGGAATTTAGAAGATTGAGGGGGGATCTTATAGAAACTTACAAAATTCTTAAGGGGTTGGACAAGCTAGATGCTGGAAGATTGTTCCCGATGTTGGGGGAGTCCAGAACAAGGGGTCACAGTCTAAGGATAAGGGGGAATTCCTTTAGGACCGAAATGAGGAAAACATTCTTTACACAGAGAGTGGTGAGTCTCTGGAATTCTCTGCCACAGAAGGTAGTTGAGGCCAGTTCATTGGCTATATTTAAGAGGGCGTTAGATGTGGCACTTGTGGCTAAAGGGATCAGGGGGTATGGAGAGAGGCAGGTACGGGATACTGAGTTGGATGATCAGCCATGATCACATTGAATGGCGGTGCAGGCTCGAAGGGCCGAATGGCCTACTCCTGCACCTATTTTCTATGTTTCTATGTATCAAACAGGAAATTAGAAGTGCGTGCAACAAGGGTAAAACAGTTATAATGTGTGACTTCAATCTACATATAGATTGGGTGAATCAAATTGGCAGGGGTGCTGAGGAAGAGGATTTCTTGGAATGTATGCGGGATAGTCTTCTAAACCAACATGTAAAGGAACCAACAAGGCTCACCAGCGTCTCTTCTTCCTGAGGAGACTGAAGAAGGTCCATCTGTCTCCTCAGATCCTGGTGAACTTCTACCGCTGCACCATCGAGAGCATCCTTACCAACTGCATCACAGTTTGGTATGGCAACTGCTCTGTCTCCGACCGGAAGGCATTGCAGAGGGTGGTGAAAATTGCCCAACGCATCACCGGTTCCTCGCTCCCCTCCATTGAGTCTGTCCAAAGCAAGCGTTGTCTGCGGAGGGTGCTCAGCATCGCCAAGGACCTCTCTCACCCCAACCATGGACTGTTTACCCTCCTACCATCCGGGAGGCGCTACAGGTCTCTCCGTTGCCGAACCAGCAGGTCCAGGAACAGCTTCTTTCCGGCGGCTGTCACGCTACTCAACAACGTACCTCGGTGACTGCCAATCACCCCCCCCCCCGGACACTTATTGTTATTTATTCAAATAATTTGCTGTGTCGCTCTTCCAGGGAGATGCTAAATGCATTTCGTTGTCTCTGTACTGTACACTGACAATGACAATTAAAATTGAATCTGAATCTGAATCTGAAGTGAGCAGTCTATTCTAGATTGTATTGAGTAATGAGGAAGTGTTAGTTAGCAGTCTTGTTGTGCGTGGCCCCTTGGGCAAGAGTGACCATAATATGGTTGAGTTCTTCATTAGGATGTAGAGTGACATAATTAAGTCAGAAACAAGGGTTCTGAACTTAAACAAAGGTAACTTTGAAGGTATGAGATGTGAATTGGCCAAGATAGACTGGCAAGCGATTCTTAAAGGGTTGACAGTGGATGTGCAATGGAAGGTATTTAAAGACTGCATGGATGAGCTACAACAATTGTTCATCCCAGTTTGGCAAAAGAATAAATCAGGTAAGGTAGTGCATCCATGGATAACAAGGGAAATCAGGGATAGTATAAAAACAAAAGATGAAGCATACAAATTAGCCAGATAAAGCAGCCTACCAGAGGACTGGGAGAAATTCAGAGTCCAGCAGAGGAGGACAAAGGGCTTAATTAGGAAAGGGAAAATAGATTATGAAAGAAAACTGGCAGGGAACATAAAAACTGACTCCAAAAGTATTATAGATATGTGAAGAGAAAGAGGTCAGTTAAAACAAATGTAGGTCCCTTGCAGTCAGAAACAGGTGAATTGATCATGGGGCACAAGGACATGGCACACCAATTGAGTAACTACTTTGGATCTGTCTTCACTAAGGATTACATAAATAATCTGCCGGAAATAGCAGGGGACCGGGGGTCAAATAAGATGAAGGAACTGAGTGAAATCCAGGTTATCCGGGAAGTGTTGTTGGGTAAATTGAACGGATTAAAGGCCGATAAATCCCCAGGGCCAGATAGTCTGCATCCCAGAGTACTCAAGTAAATATCCACAGAAATAGTGGATGCATTAGTGAAAAATTTTCAAAACTCCTTAGATTCTGGAGTAGTTCCTGAGGATTGGTGGGTAGCTAATGTAAGCCCACTTTTTTAAAAAGGAGGGAGAGAGAAAACGGGGAATTACAGACCAGTTAGTCTAACATCGGTAGTGGGGAAACAGCTAGTCAGTTATTAAAGATGGGATAGCAGCACATTTGGAAAGTGGTGAAATCATTGGACAAACTCAGCATGGATTTACGAAAGGTAAATCATGTCTGACAAATCTTATAGAATTTTTCGAGGATGTAACCAGCAGAGTGGATAAGGGAGAACCTGTGGATGTGTTACATCTAGACTTTCAGAAGGCTTTCGACAAGGTCCCACATAAGAGATTAGTATACAAACTTAAAGCACACGGTATTGCGGGTTCAGTATTGATGTGGATAGAGAACTGGCTGGCAGACAGGAAGCAAAGGGTAGGTGTAAACAGGTCCTTTTCAGAATGGCAGACAGTGACTAGGGGGGTACCGCAAGGCTCAGTGCTGGGACCCCAGCTATTTACAATATATATTAATGATATGGTTGAGGGAATTGAATGCAACATCTCCAAGTTTGTGGATGACACTAAGCTGGGGGGTAGTGTTAGGTGTGAGGAGGATGCTAGGAGGCTGCAAGGTGACTTGGATAGGCTGGGTGAGTGGGAAAATGCATGGCAGATGCAGTATAATGTGGACAAATGTGAGGTTATCCACTTTGGTGGCAAAAACAGGAGGGTAGACTATTATCTGAATGGTGGCAGATTAGGAAAAGGGGAGATGCAACGAGACCTGGGTGTCATGGTACACCAGTCATTGAAAGGAGGCGGGTGCAGCAGGCAGTGAAGAAAGCAAATGGTATGTTAGCATTCATAGCAAAAGGATTTGAGTATAGGAGCAGGGAGGTTCAACTGCAGTTATACAGGGTCTTGGTGAGACCAAACCTGGAGTATTGCGTACAATTTTGGTCTCCAAATCTGAGGAAAGACATTCTTGCCATAGAGGGGGTACAGAGAAGGTTCACCAGACTGATTCCTGGGATGTCAGGACTTTCATATGAGGAAAGATTGGATAGACTTGGCTTGTACTCGCTAGGATTTAGAAGATTGAGTGGGGATCTTATAGAAACTTACAAAATTCTTAAGGGGTTGGACAGGTTAGATGCAGGAAGATTGTTCCCAATGTTGGGGAGGTCCAGAACAAGGGATCACAGTCTAAGGATAAGGGGGAATTCCTTCAGGACCAAGAAGAGGAAAACATTTTTCACACAGAGAGTGGTGAGTCTCGGGATTTCTCTGCCACATAAGGTAGTTGAGGCCAGTTCATTGGCTATATTTAAGAGGGAGTTAGATGTGGCCCTTGTGGCTAAATGGATCGGGGGGTATGGAGAGAAGGCAGGTACAGGATACTGAGTTGGATGATCAGCCATGATCATATTGAATGGCAGTGCAGACTCGAAGGGCCGAATGGCCTACTCTTGCACCCATTTTCTATGTTCCTATGAAAACTAAACACTCCATTTCTGCTCACTGGGACTTTAACAGGATCTCTTCTGCTTTTTATGTGAGAGAGAAGCTTGCCTGGCTCAAAGCAGAACCCAGCTTCGTGGGCCATGTCATATCACTGTCCTTTTAACCTGCAGTTGTCCCTCTGCCAGTTAAAATCTGGTCCGCAAAAATAAGAGGCTCAATGAGGCAAATCTAAAACTTTCCCCTGCGTAATCAGCAGCAAAATTTGCTGCACTTCACTCTCTCCAATTCGTTTTGAATGAGGCAACCACCAACCTTTGACCCCCACCCCGCACCAATGTATCATATATCAACATGCAGTCTCCAGGTCACCTGATCCTTAATTTTATATGAAAAAGGAGATTCAAATATATTTTTCTCTCAGTTGTCCCTTTAAGGATCAATGAAAAACATGTACTGCTTGATGCATGCTTCAACCAGTATGTAACATTTGGAAGCAATTAGAATTCAGCATTCTTGAATCATCAAGCTGGAATAATAATGGCCTTGAAGAGAGACACGAAACACTGGAGTAACTCACAGGATCAGGCAGCATCTCTGGTGAAAAGGAATAGGTGACGTGTCGGGTTCTTCTTCTTCTGGCGTATGACATGCACAGCCTAAAGTTGTAGGACAACTTGTTCTATTTGATCTTTTTTGATTGTGCACGCCGGGTCGCATTCGTCGAACCAGGGCGGACCACGTGAAGGTTGTAATCTTGCACCCCTACGCTTTGGGTTGAGACCCTTCTTCAGGCAGAATCATTGGGGAGGGAGACCAGAGGTATGAATGGTGGCTGATTTGTTCTGTACCTTTTCATACCTCTAGTTTCCCTCTCTTTTCAATCGGAAAAAGGGTCACGACCCAAAACACCACTTATCCTTTTCTCCAGAGATGCTACCTGACCCGCTGAGTTACTCCAGCATGTTGTGTCTATCTTTGGTGTAAACCAGCAACTGCAGTTCCTTCCTATACATTTTAAAATGGCCTCATTAGGCAAGTGTATAGATCACAAAATGTGAGGCAATGGGACAAATATTTTGCCAATTTTGTCACAACTTCAAATTTATTTTTTGTGGAGTGCTGCTTAAAACCTATTCTGTAACTACCTTTTAACAATTGGGATACAAAATAATAAAGTAGTCCTGCACAGTCTTTTTCTTAAGCTGACTTTTGCTAGTTGAGCGTTTATTGTGCATGTGGAGGGGAGTCAAATAAGTAACAATTATATCCTAAAACTGACTTGCCAAGTTCACATATTAAAAGGAAGGTAGTAGCAGAATGGGAATAAGACATAACTTTGAATTATGGAGATGTTAATAGTGATGACAACCTTGAGATATAACATTTTAGTTAACATTTTCAAGGCAAATTAATGCAAAAACATTGAAACATCTGCCAAATCTGTTGGGCTTTGACTGAAGGGAAAATATCACGTGGAAATATTTAAAAAATGAAATAACAATAGCTTTGGCAGGTATATTTTTGATTCAAATCAGAATTATTCCACCTTAAGAATTTTGTGTACTTCATCAGGGCTCATCATAGAATAAATATAAATTTGAGGATTAGGTCCATGGTATTTATCAGAAAAGAATGCAAACTGAGATTCCACATAAATCAAATGCATTGCAGCTGATAAAGTGTTTTTTTAATTAACTGTGACCTAGCAAAATCTCCATTCACAACATCATGCCTTGTGTCTTTTACCGATTGATTCTACAATAATCCCGGATTCTGGGTCGGAGTTGTCGAGCAGGTCGGGTTGGCGAGGAGGTCGGGCAGGCAGTCAATGAGGACCCCAGTGATTGAGGTCAGCGAGCAGATCAGGGCCAGCGGTCAAGGTCCAGTAAGGGGTCTGCAGGCAAGGTGGAGGAGGCGCTAGCAGCCGAGGACAAGGTTGGTGAAGTCGGTCAAGGACGCCAGCTATTAAGGACAGGCTACGTGGGTGACAGAGGTTGGACATGCTGCCGAGAAGAAGAAGGACCCGGCATGGGGGGACCGCCGAGAACTAAGGGAGACCACAAAATGGAACGTGTTTAAAATGGTATGTGTTAAGATGGGATACTTGTAACTTTGTCGCCGCCCTTTATGTGGTGACTTTTTGTATTCCTTAGGTATGGAAAACAAAGAATATCACTGTGACGCCCCATATGACTATAAAGTATCATTCATTCATTAATTAATACTTTAGAGAGTATGTACATGTTGGCCGCTGCAATCCACCATATTGGAAAGTGGTTAAATAAAACAGCAACAATTCATTACATATTCTGTCGGGGCTTGATCAACCCGGGCTGGGTCGTCTGGGCGAGGGTGTCTGATGTTGTGAGACCCGAAACACCTGATGACCACAGGTCACATCACCGAGGATGCATCTCAGCGCATTTAGAAGATGTATCTTTCACATTGCAATAGGGAATGGCCTGCTTTGTCACCTCGCTATATGTGGGGCTTTATTAATATTCTTTCAAGATGATATGTTCTTGGTGGGGTAGGGGTTCCTCCTATACCTAACCAAAATAATGGTTATCCATGTATGCACACAGGTTTCATTGCTGGAATATTTGTCTGTTGGTGAAATAATAATTGTTCAGAAAATAAAATAATTTGATATGCTTGAGAAACGCTGAACTTTTTTTCAGCTAAACTGACAATCCAAAATACTTTTGAGGGCCACTCATATAAAATGAGAAATTTTAAGCTGCTTGAGCTGTCCTCATCGTTATTATTTCATCTAGAATCCAATGGCAATTTCCTCATGGAATGCCAGCATCCTGCAGGTTTTCATCTATTGTAATGGGAAATCTAGACCTTAACTGTGCACCAGATTAGACAATAGCACTTACAAGATAGGCAAGGTTCATGGAAATATGGAGTCATTGAGTCATGCAGCACAAAAACAGACCTGCTGGCCCAACCTATATGTCACACGTCAGACACAAAATGCTGGAGTAGCTCAAAGTCTTCATTAAGGAGGACACAACCAATTTTCCTGATGTACTAGTAGCCAGAGGATCTGGGATGACGGAGGAACTGAAGGAAATCCACATTAGGTGGGAAATGGTGTTGGGTAGACCGATGGGACTGAAGGCTGATATATCCCCAGGGCCTGATGATCTGCATCCAGGGTACTTAAGGAAGTGGCTGTAGAAACCGTGAATGCATTGGTGATCATTTTCCAATGCTCTATAGATTCAGGATCAGTTCCTGTGGATTGGAGGGTAGCTAATTTTATCCCACTTTTTAAGAAAGGCGGGAGAGAGAAAACAGGGAATTAGAGACCAGTTAGCCTGACATCGGTGGTGGGGAAGATGCTGGAGTCAATCATAAAAGATGAAATAGCGGCACATTTGGATAGCAGTAACAGGTTTGGTCTGAGTCAGCATGGAGGATGTAACTAGGAAAATTGACAAGGGAGAGCCAGTGGATGTAGTGTATCTGGACTTTCAGAAAGCATTTGATAAGCTGCCACATAGGAGATTAGTGGGAAAAATTAGAGTACATGCTATTGGGGGTAGGGTACTGACATGGATAGAAAATTGGTTGGCACACAGGAAACAAAGAGTATGAATTAACGGGTCCCTTTCAGAATGGCAGCCAGTGACTAGTTGGGTATCGCAAGGCTCGGTGCTGGGACCACAGCTATTTACAATATACATCAATGATTTAGATGAAGGGATTCAAAGAAACAGCAAATTTGCAGATGACACAAGGCAGTGTGAACTGTGAGAAGGATAATATGAGGATGCAAAGTGACTTGGACAGGTTGTGTGAGTGGGCGGATACATGTTTAATGTGGATAAATGTGAGGTTATCCACTTTGATGGTAAAAACAGGAAGGCAGATTATTATCTAAATGGTGTCATTTTGGGAAAAGGGGAAGTACAAAGTGATCTGGGGGTCCTTGTTCATCACTCACCGAAAGTAAGCATACAGGTACAGTAGGCAGTGAAGAAAGCTAATAGCATGTTGGCCTTTATAACAAGAGTCGTTGAGTATAGGAGCAAAGAGGTCCTTCTGCTACTGTACAGGGCCCTAGTGAGACCACACCTGGAGTATTGTGTGCAGTATTGTTCTCCAAATTTGAGGAAGGACATTCTTGCTATTGAGGGAGTGCAGGGTAGGTTCATGAGGTTAATTCTCAGGATGGCGGGACTGTCATATATTGATAGAATGGAGCGGCTAGACTTGTATACTCTGGAATTTAGAAGGATGAGAGGTTATCTTATTGGAACATATAAGATTATTCAGGGTTTAGACACACTGGAGGCAGGAACCATGTTCCCGATGTTGGGGGAGTCCAGAACCAGGGGCCACAGTTTAAGAATAAGGGACAAGCCATTTAGAACGGAGATGAGGAAACACTTTTTCACACAGAGAGTTGTGAGTCTGTGGAATTCTCTGCGTCAGAGGGTGGTGAAGGCCGGTTCTCTGGATACTTTCAAGAGAGAGCTAGATAGGGCTCTTAAAGATAGCGGAGTCAGTGGATATGGGGAGAAGGCAGGAATGGGGTACTGATTGTGGATGATCAGCCATGATCACATTGAAAAGCGGTGCTGGCTCGAAGGGCCAAATGGCCTACTCCTGCACCTATTGTCTATTGGGGCAGGTGGCATCTCTGGAGAGAAGGAATGAGTGATGTTTCAGGTTGAGACCCTTATTCAGAAGATGTCAGTCAAAATTCGCTCCATTTGCCCATATTTCACCCAAAACCTCCAAACCTATCCATGTCCTTTAAATACAGCTATTGTGCCTGGCTCAATCATTTACACTTTCAATTATTTTGGCTTGCTAATATGAGTTATGTAATGTAATGTAATGAACTGTTTTAAGTGTTTTCTTGTGTTTTAATTAATCAAAATTTCCAATAGCTCATTCCTCACAACACTTTATTTATACAACCTTACTGTTATAAACCAACACCATGGAGATACCATGGAGAAGTGCCATGGAGATATGGCTATACCTGAACAGATCAACAAACACCACTCATTTACTATTTTCAGTGAATGATGGAAGTATAGCAAAAGTTGATTGTCAAATCATTGATAAATGTTACGAACAAAATCTCGGATGGCAGCAGTAAACTTGTGGCTCCTAATAACAATGGTGTACAATGAGTAATGGCAGTTTCTAGTCTTACAGTTTATCTTCTGATACATAATGAGCAACATCATGAGAAAATTGCTAGATTATACCTATTATAAATTAAGAAAACTGAGTGGGCTGTAACAACTCCTCTTGGAATATATTTAAAAAACTCATATCAGGACATGTCAACGGGTAAGTACATTTTAGAACAGTTAATATGAGCCCACAGAAACAATTATATTTGTAGGCAGCATTTTAGTGGAACATTTCCACTTAAAAAAAACGTCAAGTAATGTCATGCAAAATTGCTGTAGTTTGCATGCATTGGAGACCTTGGCAATTCAATTGCTGCAAATAGAAATGAGCATTTGCATATTCACCACCTGATGACTCAAACAACACCACTTCCGTTCCCTATTAATTCCAGACATTTCCTCATTAAGATCAATCAAATCTTAGCTTCCAGCAACTGGGAACAATGAGACTACACTTTAGGCTCATGGAACCGCAAACATATCCCACTCATGCATCCCAAAATCCTTCCCAAGAAGCAAATGTTGCAACATTGTTGAGGGGATTTTTTCCAAGTTTACATTGTGATTCTTGATAAAGGATTATTCAGATGTCCTAATAATAGGAGACTCTGTACCATTCTCAGCATGCATCTGCAGTCATAAATTGGAGATATTTAACAAATTATGTCAGCACCAAACAAATCCTCTCAACTGCACAATGAAAACACAATGGTTATGGATAGTAAACAAGGATTATGGATAGTAAACATGGTTATGGATAGTAGGAATTGAAATAAATTAATGTGTAAAGATGGGTGTTTACAGTTTGACACAAGCAATTAAAGTTCTTCCCCTACTATCAGTCTATATGTTCAGGTGAAATTCGTGTTCTACAAAATCAATCATCATAATCAAGCCCCAAGGCAATAACAGCACACTGCCCATTCCCTGCATTCATGCAAATCCTATGTTGCTGCCAAACATTGGCAGCCAAATCTGTCAAAGGGTTGTAGGCATCCAGCTGCCACAAAGAAAAACAAGTCTGCTATGGCAAGGTAATGAAGTGCTACTCAATGCTACATCTTAGGCTTGCACACTTTTTCTCAACCATTTATGCACTGGTGCTTCTTGTGATATTGTCCTATATATGGACCCATACATTTAATCTACAGAAAGTTTTTTGTTGCACTAATCTTGTTTTTTTTTAGTTTATTTAACTTTTTTTTGCCTATTGTATTAGACAATAGACAATAGGTGCCGGAGTCGGCCATTCGGCGCTTCGAGCCAGCACCGCAATTCAATTGTGATCATGGCTGATCATCCACATTCAGTGCCCCGTTCCTGCCTTCTCACCATATCCCCTGACACCGCTATTTTTAAAAGCTCTATCTAACACTCTCTTGAAAACATCCAGAGAATTGGCATCCACAGGCAAAGAATTCCACAGATTCACAATTGTCTGGGTTTTTCCTCATCTCTGTTCTAAATGCTTTGCCCCTTATTCTTAAACTGTGCAGGGCTGTCACTTAACTTTTTTTCTCTGTTGCCAGCCAGGCAACCTAGGCAGCGTTTTAGGTTGCCAAATGACAGTTTAGGTGGTCATTTAAGACGGCTTGCATGAGGCATGCGATAATGTGCTCAGACGAAGTGCGTAGTTACTAGTCGGAATTATGCTCAATGAAGCATTCACATATCATTTCTGCTTCAAATAAAGTGACAAACATACTCATCAATCAATACATGATATATACCACAATGACATGGAGCAAAATTACAACACAGTATCTCAACTCTTTTTTGCAATTGCAATTAATGCAATCTATTACTTCTTTCCACTTCCAAACAAAAATGTGGTTGGATTATTCAGCATATGATCAACCTCGGTGAGACCAAGCGCAGGCTTGGCGATCGCTTCGCACAACATCATGGAGGAACAGCACCTCATATTTCGCTTGGGTAGTTTACACCCCAGTGGTATGAACATTGGCTTCTCCAATTTCAGGTAGTCCTTGCTTTCTCCATCCTTCCTCTCCCATTCCAAGCTCTCCCACAGCCTACTGTCTCCGCCTCTTCCTTTCTTTTTCCCGCCCCCCACCCCCAGACATCAGTCTGAAGAAGGGTCTCGACCCGAAACATCGGCTATTCCTTCGCTCCATAGATGCTGCCTCACCCACTGATTTTCTCCAGCTTTTTTCTCCACCCATTCACACAAGTTCTGTTATCCCACTTTCCTCACCCACTCCCTACACATAAGGGGCAATTTTACAGAGACAAGTTAACCTACAAAGCCAATGCGTCTTTGGGATGCGGGAGGAAACCCACACGCTTGCAGGGAGAATGTACGAATTCAACCACAGACAGTACCCGAGGACAGGATCGATCACAGATCTCTAACGTGTGAGGCAGCAAGTCTACCAGCTGTGCCACTATATTTTGTTTTCCAACACACAAAAAATTATACGTATATATATATGATTACTAAAAAAAATAAACTATCCATTTCAGTCTTAAAAATATAAGTCACGCCATGTCCCCCTTTACAGCTGCTATATGTTTTATTTCAGTTCAGGACTATGGGGCAGTACATTGGACATAAAGTTGCCTAAAAGTACCAGAGACCTGGAATTGATCCTGAATATAGATGCTGTGTGTATGGAGTTTGCTCCTTTTCCCTTTGATCGCGTGGATTTTCACCGGGTGCTCTTGTTTCCTTCCACATTCCAAATGTGTGCAGGAACTGTTTTCAGACCCAAACCAAAACGTCATATTTTCCTTCTGTCCAGAGATTCTGTCTGACCTGTTGAGTTACTCCAGATTTTTGTGTCTATCTTCGGTTTAAAGCGACATCTGCAGGGGGGGGGGGGGAGAAAGGAAGAGGCGGAAACAGTGGCCTGTGGGAGAGCTGGGGAGGGGAAAGGAGGAGAAAGTAGGAACTACCTGAAATTGGAGAAGTCAATGTTCATACCACTGGGGTGTAAACTGCACAAGCAAAATATGAGGTGCTGCTCCTCCAATTTATGGTGGGCCTCACTCTGGCCATGGAGGAGGCCCAGGACAGAAAGATTGGATTTGGAATGGGAGGGGGAGTTGAAGTGCTGAGCCAGGTGATCAGGTTAATTATTGTGAACTGAGCAGAGGTGTTGGGCGAATCGATCGCCAAGCCTATGCTTGGTCTAACCGATGTAGAGCAGCTGACATCTAGAACAGCCGATGCAATAGATGAGGTTGGAGGAGGTGCAGGTGAACCTCTGCCGCACCTGGAAAGACTGCTTGGGTCCTTGGAAGGTGCCAAGGGGGGAGGTAAAGCGACATGTGTAGCATTTCCTGCGGTTGCAAGGGAAATTGCCAGGAGAGGGGGTAGTTTGGGTGGGAAGGAACGATTTGAACAGGGAGTTACGGAGGGAGTGGTCTCTGCGAAGAGCCGAAAGGGGAGGAAATGGGAAGATGTGGCCAGTGGTGGGATCCCGTTGGAGGTGGCGAAAATGTCGGAGGATTATCTGTTGTATGTGACGGCTGGTAGGGTGGAAGGTGAGGACAGGGGGATTCTGCAGTTGTTACGAGTGGGGGGATGGGGAGTTGGAGCAGAGTTACGGGGTATAGAAGGGATCCTGGTGAGAGCCTCATCTACAGTGGAAGAGGGGAACCCCCGTTCCCTAAAGAATGAGGACAGCTCCGCTGCCCTGGTTTGGAAGCCAGGGATGGGAAATTTAAGGTAGCTCTTTTTTCCCCCAAGGACCCTTTTTTACTTAAATCCACCCTCCACCACCTCCAGTTTAAATTCCATTTGGAATATTTTTGGAGGACCAGGAAACCAAGAAGCAAGAGTTTCTCCAGGGAGTTATTGCTGTTCCAGGGAGTGATTCTGCTTGGGTTTCAGCTGTTGCGACGAGGTGGCGACCGGATAGCAATGGCGGGCAGATCTCCCACAATGCAAAGGGAGGGAGAAAGTGTCCAGCACCGACCAGTGGACGTTGCAGTGCGCATGTGCAGGGCGGCCGATGATGTACAGGCTGTGGTTGTGCGCATGTGCAGGGGGAGAATGTGCAGGTCGTGGCAGTACGCATGTGCAAGGCAGCCGAGGATGTGCTGGCTGTGCAAGGTGGTCGGCCATGCCGGTGGATGAGGAGCGGCCTGGAGAGCGGAGACTCGGCGGCCCAGACACGGATGGCGGGCAGAGACGGAGAGTGACATAGAGAGAGAGATAGAGAGGGGGGCCCAGCCGGTCAAAATTACATGGCTTTTAGGTTGCCCGGCGGGACTTTAGGTGGTCATCGGCAAACGGGCAACCGTTAATTTTGAGCCCTGTGTGGCCCCTGGGTCTCGACTCCACCAACATCGGGAACATGTTTTCTGCCTCTAGCGTGTCCAAACCCTTAATAATCATATATATTTCAATTAGATCCCCTCTTATCCTTGTAAATTCCAGAGTATGCAAGCACAGCCACTCCATTCTATCAATATATGACAGTCCCGCCATCCCGGGAATTAACCTTGTAAACCTACGCTGTGCTCCCTCAATAGCAAGAATGTCCTTCCTCAAATTTGGAGACCAAAACTGCACACAATACTCCAGGTGTGGTCTCGCTAGGGCCCTGTACAACTGCAGAAGGACCTCTTTGCACCTATACTCAACTCCGCTTGTTATGAAGACCAACATACCATTATCCTTCTTCACTGCCTGCCTCCTTTTAGTAACTGATGAACAAGGACCCCCCCCCCAGATCTCTTTGTACTTTCCCTTTTCCCAAATTGACACCATTCAGATAATAATCGGCCTTCCTGTTTTTGCCACCAAACTGGATAACCACACATTTATCCACATTAAACTGCATCTGCCATGCATCCGCCCACTCACACAACCTGTCCAAGTCACCCTGCATCCTCATAGCATCCTCCTCACTGTTCACACTGCCACCCAGCATTGTGTCATCTGCAAATTTGCTAATGCTACTTTGAATCCCTTCATCTAAATCATTGATGTATATTCTAAATAGCTGCGGTTCCAGCACCGAGCCTTGCGGTACCCCACTAGTCACTGCTTGCCATTCTGAAAGGAACCCGTTAATCCCTACTCTTTGTTTCCTGTCTGCCAACCAATTTTCTATCCATGTCAGTACTCTATCGTCAATACCATGTGCTCTAATTTTTCCCACTAATTTCCTATGTGGGACCTTATCAAATGCTTTCTGAAAGTCCAGATACACTACATCCACTGGCTCTCCCTTGTCCATTTTCCTAGTTACATCCTCAAAAATTTCCAGAAGATTAGTCAAGCATGATTTCTCCTTCGTAAATCCATGCTGACTCGGACCGATCCTGTTACTGCTATCCAAATGTGCCGCTATTTCATGTTTTATAATTGCCTCCAGCATCTTCCCACCATCCATGTCAGGCTAACTGGTCGATAATTCCCTGTTTTACTTTGGAGTCACGTGAGTGATTCCGTGAAGAAGCCCTGCCAGTCCGCATGCCGTTTGCATGGCGAAGCACCGGACTGGCAGGGCATCGATCCTGCCGGCAGTAAGTTTAAACCTAGAAGGTAAGTTTTGTATTACTTACCAGGGTTTGCTGTTCAAACAGAAACCTCTCTTCACAGAGGTTTCCCGCTAGATTTATGGCGAAGGCCGGCGAGTGAACCGGCTATGGGCTGTGGGGAGACCCCGGTTCCGACCGCGGAAGCGGATAGTCGGTAGATGTCAGGTTCGCGATTCCAGCCACTGACAAGGCGATCCAACCTGCTGTGATGCCCGTGGAGAGGCAAATCAAGCAGGAACGCAGTATCACCGTCAGAGTCGCTGACAGTGCGTGAGCAGCTCACAGACATGGTGATCCCCAGGCATGGGGTGAAATCACTGATAAATCGATCCACCTTATTGGACTCCGGCTGCAAGGGTTCACCTCTGGTAATAAGCGTGTATTTGCATGGATTCTGTTGTCATTTTAACCCGTCACAGGTGAAGCTCCACACTACAAAATGAATGTCCCTCCTTGGAGATGGACACCATGCCGGGTCAGTACATCTTAGACACAGGATCTGTAACAGCGTGGGCCTATGGGACAGACCGCACTCGCAGCACCTGGGACAGGGCTGCTTAATGTCTCCCTGTTGGAGGGGGAGACCATGACGGGTCAATGTACTGCTGATACCGAATCTGTCACAGCGCCGGCCTACGGGGGAGCCCGCGCCAGCAGCACCTGTTGACAAGGCTGCTTAATGTGTGACAGCGCCGGCCTGTAGGAGAGCCCGCGCCAGCAGCGCCTGGGACAGGGCTGCTTCATGTCTCCCTCTTGGAGGAGGAGAGCATGCCGGGTCAGTGTAATTCTGATGCCGAGTCTGAGGGTATAGCTGTGGAGCATACCCCAAGGGAAGAAGGGCACGTGTCAGAGGTACCATTCCTGACAACAAAGTTTGCCATTCCAACAGAATGTTCCATCCTGGTATAGGTGCATTGGCAGCCGTATCAGCGCATGTATCCCCAGGGACCTGCGGCAGCACCTGTTTAGGGCTCCCTACGAATCGCCCTCTCTGAGGAGGGGAGTGCGAAAGGTCAGATGTAACTGACTCCAGATTTTAAAGATGTCGGTGGAACATACTGGAGCACATGTGTGCCGGCAGTGAACAGCGTTAACAGGTGGATATGAGAGCCAGCCGTCGAATCTTCTATTCAGGTAAGGCCTATTCAACAGGAAAAACCTGGCGGGATCAAGGCCAACGGCGGGCACAGGTTCATTGTTTCAGAATGCACCCCAGGCGTTCATCGGCAGTAAGCAGTTCACTGAAGCTGGTGGCAGCATGACAGCTGGGCAGATGTTCCACCCACCCTACCATTCCTACCCAACAAGGCGGGTCTGGCACTTCCGAAACATGGGTAAGTGGACCACTCATAAGTTGGTACAACACACAAATGATAAAAGCATCTGCTTAGAGGCATTTAACCATGTAAAACTGCACAATACTAACATTCCAAGCAAGTTTGGAATTATGGCCAGAATTGGCATTTAGGCAGGCTCAATATAATGGCCAGAGTTACCTTTGGACAAAATCGATGAGGGAGGCTCAGTATTATGGCCAGAATTGTCTTTTAACACAGGCTCGGAAATTGGGCCAGATTTATCATGCAAAGCACCCATGGAATGATGGCAAGAATGGCCTGTTCATTATGAAAAATTGAGAATGTCGGTTAACTCGCATATGAACTTTCCAAATAGGAAACTGCTTTACTGACTAACAACGGATTCATAAGGGTCTCAAAGATCCATTCTATGCAGTTCCCATTACAGAGATCATCGGAGACATTGGAAATGATCAAAAGGCAATGATAACATTACTAATAACAGTAAAACGTTGCAAAATGGGATCAACTATTTACCCAGGTTATTTATTTAATTAATTAAACCGGTGTTTGGACTCAGAATTTAAAAACACTTGTTATGTCTTGTCTGGATGATATTCTAACGCTGTATTTTGTTTCAGCCTCAAACTATATTTGAGAAATTGGGCTTATCCATCCAGTTAACTTTAAGTTGTTACCAAATAGACTTGTTGGACATTGGGATTTACCTTTAACTATTAATTAGCCTATGACTCCACCCTGTGGCAAGAGATTGGAGTTAATAGAAATCTGTTATAAAGCTGACTTTTACTCATCAAGAGTAATTGGCAATATAGTAGCTGTGTTCCAGCTGTGCAAGTCAGGGAACTGACATTGTGCAAAGTAGCAACCTCTCAAATGACATGTAGATCATTGTTAACAAGCTTATGCTATTACCAGTTGAAGCTACCTAAGTCACAATGATGAACAAACAGTTTTCAGCATTGTTCCAGTAGATTGGTCAGTCGAATTTCAGTTATTTACAAACTGATGCTAAGTGCTCTAAGGTGGGAAATGCAAATATCATCTCTAGTTTGGAGGTGGAGGAGATTTGCATGAGTTGCCAATTCTTCAATTGTTGGTATCAAATAACTATATTCACTAGATGCACCCCATGGGTAAAGGGCTATTGAGCAAATATACATAATCTACATGCTCAACTTCAAGTTGATACACTACGGTGGTGGCATATGTTAGTCACATGGCAATCAAGTAAAAGTATCCTGTAATAATTTACCTAATCTCCTTTGCCACTGGTGTATCATCAAGTTCAGATCGATGACAACACAGAATAGGTATTGGATCACAAAATATTATAAAAGTATGGTTCAATGGAACACCGCATATCGACATGTGGGTTTCATGCTTAATCACTGATTGCAAAAATATGTGGCATAACAGTGGGGAGAGATACATTCTCGCTACAAGAAGGAGGAATGTTCTTTTATGTCTTCCTCCATTTTGCCTCTTCAGTCGGGTCTTGAAATAAAGTCAGCAAGATCTCGCTTTAGTTTTCCTACTGTCTGACTGGCTTTGCCGCCATGCTTCCTGCTTCCGTCAAACATAATAATACAACCGTATATGGTTATTCTAAAAAACGAAGAACAAGGGGTCACAGTTTAAGGATAAGGAGGAAACCTTTTAGGACCATGATGAGAAAAACATTTTTCACACAGACAGTGGTGAATCTCTGGAATTCTCTGCCACAAAAGGTAGTTGAGGCCACTTCATTGGCTATATTTAAGAGGGAGTTAGATGTAGCCCTTGTGGTTAAAGGGATCAGGGGGTATGGAGAGAAGGCTGGTACAGGATACTGAGTTGAATGATCAGCCGTGATCATATTGAATGGCGGTGTAGGCTCAAAGGGCCGAATGGACTACTCCTGCACCTATTTTCTATGATTCTATGTTTCACATAATCACCAACGTAACTCCTCATAAAATAAAGATCAAACTTCAAACTGGTAAGTTCTCATTTAACCTTACTATTTTCTCTCTCCCGTCTTTCTTAAAAAGTGGGATAACATTAGCTACCCTCCAATCCACAGGAACTGATCCTGAATCAAGAGAACATTGGAAAATTATCACCAATGCGTCCACATTTTCTAGAGCCACTTCCTTAGGTATCCTGGGATACAGACCATCTGGCCTTGGGGATTTATCAGCTTTCAGACCCATCAGTCTACCCAACACCATTTCCTGCCTAATGTGAATTTCCTTCAGTTCCTCCGTCACCTTAGATCCTCTGGCCACTAGTACATCAGGGAAATTGGTTATGTCTTCCTTAGTGAAGACGGATCCAAAGTACTTGTTCAATTAATCTGCCATTTCCTTGTTCCCCATAATAAATTCACCTGTTTCAGCTTCAAGGGTCCAACTTTGGTCTTAACTAATTATTTCCTGTTCACATAACTAAAGCAGCTTTTACTATCATCCTTTATATTCCTGGCTAGCTTACCTTCGTACCTCATCTTTTCTCCCCGTATTGCCTTTTTAGTTCTCTTCTGCTCTTTAAAAGTCTTCCACTCCTCTGGCTTCCTGCTCATCTTTGCTATATTATACTTCTCTTTTATTTTTATATTGTCCTTGACTTCCTTTGTCAGCCACAGTCGCCCCTTACTCCCCCTGGAATCTTTCTTCATCTTTGGAAAGAACCAAGGAATGCACCTGTATTCTTCCCAGAAATACCTGCCATTGTTGTTCCACTGTCCTCCCGGCTGAGGTATCTTTCCAGTCAACTTTGGCCAACTCCTCCCGCATGCCTCCGTAGTCCCCTTTGTTCAACTGTAATACTGACACTTTCGATTTTCCCTTCTCCCTCTCAAATTGTAGATTAAAACATCATAATATGGTCACTACCTCCGAATGGCCCCTTTACCTTGAGTTCCCTTATCAAATCTGGTTCATTACAACACTAAATCCAGAATTGTCTTCTCCCTGGTAGACTCCAGTACAAGCTGCTCTAAGAATCCATCACGGAGACACTCCACAAACTCCCTTTCTTGGGGTCCAGCACCAACCTGATTTTCCCAGTCTACCTGCATGTAGAAATCTCCCATGGCAACCGTAGCATTACCTTTACGACACGCCAATTTTAACTCTTGATTCAACTTGCACCCTATATCCAGGCTACTGTTTGGGGGCTTGTAGATAACTCCCATTATGGTCATTTTACCCTTGCAATTCCTCAGTTCTATCCATACTGACTCTACATCTCCTAATTCTATGTCACCCCTCACAAGGGACTGAATTTCATTCCCCACCAACAAAGCTAGCCCACCCCCTCTGCCCACCTGTCTGTCTTTTCGATACAACATATACCCTTGAATATTCAGTTCCCAGCCCTGGTCCTCTTGCTGCCAGGTCACTGTAATTCTCACAACATCATACTTGCCAATTTCTAACTGAGCCTCAAGCTCATCCACTTTATTTCTTATACTTCCTGCATTCATACATAATACCTTTAATCAATTTCTCCCCTCACCCTTCACATCGATTCCTTTTTCACTTGGCCATACTCTCCTATCCCTTCCTGAGTTTTCTGCCCTGTTAATTTTGGTGTCTTTCTTAACTTTTCTTATACTCTTTCCCTTAAACTGAAGACATAAGGATGGAGTTAATCTCGTCCCCCCCACTATTTAGTTTAAACCCACTCAGTGGCAAACCTGCCTGCCAGAACGCTGACCCCCCGCCTGTTAAGATGCAACCCGTACTTTTTGTACAATTCACCCTTCCCCCAAAACAGATCCCAGTGGTCTAAGAATCTAAATCCCTGCTTCGCGCACCAGCTCCTCAGCCACACATTCAGATCTCCCTGTTCCTTCCTTCACCAGCATGAGGAACAGGAAGCAAAACGGAGATAACCACCCTGGCGGTCCTGCTTTTCAGCCTTCTTCCGAGTTCTCTAAGCTATGAGTGCTGTGTTTACAGACCTGTTTTGCTGCTGCAAGAACGAATTTCACAGTTTTGTCTTACATAACACAATTAAAACACTCATGACAGGGCAAGATTAGCAAGTTTGGTGATAATACGAAAGTGGGCGGTTTTGCAGATAGTGAAGATGGTTGTGAAAAATTGCAGCAGGATCTTGATCGATTGGCCAGATGGGCTGAGGAATGGTTGATGGAATTTAACATGGAGAAATATGAGGTGTTGCATTTTGGGACGTCTAACAAGGGCAGGACCTACTTAGTGAATGGTAGACCTCTGGGGAGTGTTGTAGAGCAGAGGGATCTAGGAGTGCAGGTCCCTAATTCCTTGAAGGTCGAGTTGCAGGAAGATAAGGCAGTCAAAAAGGCTTTTGGCACATTGGCCTTCATCAGACAGAGTATTGAGTGTAGAAGTTGGGAGGTCATGTTGCAGTTTCTGTTGCAATCCCTCATTTTGATTTAACTCACATATAGCAATGTATGTAATGAAATGGTTAAAACAGACTTCTCAGCTGGATTTACCTGCTTTTAGCACTCGAGCAAGCAAGCTCACATAGAAAAATAATTAGGTGCTTTGGAAAATAATTTAGATCAGATCATGTAACCTCAACGACACATAGCAGTAAAACAAGACAAACCTTTCTTCCCGGAGATATCGGAGATTTAGCTGTTCTCATATCAAGATTAAGAAAACATAGTTGACTATTGTTGTAGATTAGGGATGAAGCAGGGGTTTATTGACCATATAAGTGCATGCTGCGAGTGAGCTCACTGGACTTTACCTTGTTCCAGGATCCAGAACAATGCCAGGCCGCTGTTAATAAGTCCCTAGCATGGTGTAGAAAGGCATGGCTCTCACTGCTTGGTTCCCCAGTACTGAGGTTCTTGGTACATTCACCTTGGTTGGTCAGTCTAAATTGTTAGCATTTCTGACAATAAACTTATGAAACATACATTCTAAAAAAATGAGTCTTTTCATGGGAAGAGATTAGCCGATGAACAGGTTAAAGGATGTACTCAAAGACTTCTTGAAGGTATGCAACATCCCCAATGACTTCTAAGAATCTCTGTGACACAGCTACTCAAGCAGCTTACAGGTTGATATTGAGAACCTCAAAGCCATGCAGTCTGGGTACACAGAAATCCTGCATAAGTGGCAAATGGAGAACACCACCTCACAAATTATTCTCAGCCCATCCCATCAATCACTAACTGCCTCAGCCCACCCCATCAATCACTAACTGTGGAAGAGTCTGCCATTCCCACATTGGTCTCATCAGTCACCTCGGAACCCATATAGCCAAATTGGAAGCATGTCATCCTTAATCCTGGGTGAGTACTCAAGAAGATATCAAAGCAATGAAGTGCATACAATGCAAATTAAACTCAAATGTAATTAACCAAGGTGTTACGCTTTTTTACCAAAAGGTCTTGAAAATCTGTGACAAGCAAAAAAATCAAACGATTATTATGAAATATATATTATTCTTTCATTTCTTCAGTTTCTTTCCTACACTTATCCTTTATTTAAACAGGTTACAAACTTCCTTGCTAGATAACATCTCAGAATAGACCATTAGTGCCCATTATTTGGACATTATGAGAACTATGTAGTGGATGAGTAACTCTGACTGCAGTAGATGGATGAATGAGCTATCTCTAGGTGTTGCTAGCCAAATATGACATTGGCTTCTTGTTGATTGACCAATGAGCAATGGAATTGGCTGGATATATAAGTTGTTCAGAAGGGCAGGTAGTACATTAGAGCAGGTGGTACCTACATTGCAATTGACATTTTGGATTACTATAGCAATGCTTCATGTAATCCAGAGATCAGAAAACAGTGAAATATTCTTGAAGCTATGGAGTTTAACAAACTCTGAGTGAATACTTTGAGCACTGTTTGAAGTCTTGTTTGTGTTATTCCTGAAAGCAACATGATAAAGTAATATGAACATATAGCAATAAGGTAAAATTATGCACAATATAGTATTTATTGGTAATATCTTGTGAATGGTTACATATTAAGTAAAACAGAAAGAATTAATGGTTCACCTTATTTAGAAAGAAAGAGTACATAAGGTGTGCAGCAGCAATTTAGTTGCAATAATCCACAGTTTTTTTAAATTCTAAATTTAAATGAAAGAAAATGCACAAAGAAAATGTCCTCTGGCCGAACTGCTATATGGTGCTATAAGGCTCCAACTTGGGAGTAGAGTTTCACGAGCAGCCTGCGCCCAGCTTTTCCAAAAGCTCAGCCTGACAGAAAATTCCCTGAGGATGTAACAAAGCTCATTTAAAGCCTGTAAAGATTGAGAGCTTAATTCTTCCCTAGCCTACACAATGTAAATCGTCCACATGATTTGCAATATATTTTAAAATGTCTCATCCTTTCCTCCCACGGGTACAAGCATTAGTCGGAAAGTTTAAGCGTGAAATGTGTTGGCAGGACCAATGGGAATATTTATTGTTCTCTGTTTTCCCTTTTTTGGAATCTACATTATATATGGAGATAAAAGCTGCTACAAACAGATCTTGTATGTGCAGTCAAATTTGGGTTTTTGTATGAAATTGTGTGGAAACGAGTTTTTGGATTTCATTTACCCTTGAAACATTGACAGAAATAATTCTGAGTCTCATGGGGAAAAGTAATTTACCTCAATGTTTGCGTCCTCCAAGCATGTTTTAATAAGATAAAGTGAAGTTAGTATAATGTCTGTGATAACACGATGGGCCTTGGGAAAAGGACATAAGACTCATCCAAGTGTCACAGGATACAGGACCACACTTGAACCGTTCAGGGAAAACAGGCCAACTTTAGACACAGTGGATTTATGGATTTGTAGATTTAGAAAATGTTCTGTGTAAAACATCCAACTTAATTATAAATGGAAATCTATTATACACGTGCCCAGGGCTTTCGAGAATTTGTATTGATTTTTTTCCATTTAGTGTTTCCCGAATCCTACTGCCTTTCCAACTTCTGCTTGTCAATTGTAAGGTTTATATATTATTTCCTTTATACGTTTTTAAAATAATTTTCCAACAAATAACCAATTAGTTTTAATTTCATAAAACATATGAAGTAAAGTATGGAGTAAGATATTAATTGCTGCATATACTATACCACACCAGACAAAGTGAACACTGCAGAATGGCTCATGCATGAAGAAAATCTTGACTAACCATCCTGCTGCATCCACAATAATTTGAGTCTTGGCATATGCCTGAAGCTGAACAGGGAACTTGTTTAAGATGCCTCTTCATACAAGGCAGGCTGCCTCACAGGAAAACAATGATATTCAAGCCTGTCCTGCTGTGGTACTGCAATGATTTTAAACTATCAGCTGCAGTCAGCTCATCAGGCATTACATGCATAGATGTTAAATTACACAAATCCACCATTCCTAAACAAACTTCTAAAAAGCAAAATGGTAGGATTTTTTCCCCCATAGAGTTATGCTTAATCCAAAAGAAAATTGCAAAGGCCCTTGTTGTATTCTTTGAGCTGCAGTAGCGTTTCCGCCCATGATGACCAATCCGATTTCAAAATGAGGCTCATGGTGTGCATAGATAGATAGATTCAAAGTGCTGGAGTAACTCAATAGGTCAGGCAGCATCTCAGGAGAAAAAGGATAGAACATGTTTCGGGTCGGCATCCTTCTTCAGACTTCAGGCCTCAGACTTTGTTTTGAAAAGGGTCCTGACCCGGAACGTCACCTATCCATTTTCTCCAGTGATGCTACCTGACCCGCTGAATTACTCCAGCACCTTGTGCCTATATTTTGTACAAACCAGCACCTGCAGTTCTTTGACTGTACCAAGCATGGCCAGCTGTTCCTCTAATACTATTGCAGTGAGGTGGAGTCCAGAGTCAGAGGTTCACGCACTTTACCACAGTCCACTGGCTACTAAAGTATCTTTCTAAATAACTACTGAAACATTAGAGCATGTCTCATCACTCCTATTAACATTAGTTGTTGTGTACGAATTTTCTGGTAATTCATACAAAACAACACTAAACACCTAAGAAAATATAACTGTTATTACAATACTACAAAAGATAATACAGTGGAGATTTAATTGGCCCTTTACTATATAGCCTGTACAGTGGCACGGTGTTCCCCTTTGATTGTTTGAATTAGTCACTTGTTTGAATTAATCACATTTAATTTAATATTGAAGGTTAAGATATTTCATACAGCTTGTTGATAAATGAAATTTGAATCTGAGACAGGACAGAGTTACAGTTCTTCAAACGGCTTTATTATTTTGAGCTAAGAAAAAGAGAAACAACACAAAACATTTTATCATAATTTGTCCTGGTAAACCTGTAAAACCAGCTGAGTGAAGCATTGGGCCCTATTGTGTAGGCATGTAGATCACCCTCGGAAAGAGGGATGTAGCCAGGAGAGGAAAAAGAGTCTTTAGTTTAGTTTAGTTTATTGTCACATGTATCGAGGTACAATGTGAACCTGCAGTCCGACTAAAACCATATCTCCTCCCAATACCTTCTGCCGCTACCCGCTACCCCACTATCTACCGCTCAAAGAAAGGCAGCAGTCAGAGTTTCAAGCTGATATGTAGCTTAGGATCAGACACAAGCCCAAAATGAAAGTTGATGGAGGATCAGCATACAGTCAAATGTGGAGCAGATTCTGAGGGGAATGAACCTACAATTGCATGTACATGCCTGCAGTTTCCTGAAACCTAAATCATAATACCACTACATTTCTTTCCAATGAACATCTCCCACATACAGGCTACATCTCTATGTTATGCAATAATAGCTTGTACTCCGCTTATGTGATCTAAATGCATAACTCCTGAACATATTATTGCATCAGCTACAAACCAGTTAACAGGTCTTCCATTGCCCTCATACAGTTCATTCCTGAACTGAGTACAGCAATGTCCCATGTGAAGTCTTGTCAAGATCTAGTGATGAGTTGAGAGAGGAGAGGAGGTAATAAAACTGTTGAAATAGATTGAGAGGTCTACAATTACAGCAGTTAAGTGATTGATTTAGATTACAGCTCAGGTGTATTTTGTGTTTGTTATCTTGTTTGCACTATGTTTATCTTTGTTTAGTTGTTTTACTAGGGTAAACCGTGAAGGCAGTAATCAAACAATAAAATAGAATATGAGTCTGTGCAGCTTAGTATAGAATGTGTATGCGGAATGCGTATATGCATGGATTTGTATGTGCATATGCACTTGAGTACTTAAAGGTAAAGAAATGGTCTTGATCACCCATTCACACAAGTTCTATGTTATTCCACTTTTGTATCCATCCCCACACAACAGGGGCAATATACAGGTGCCAATTAGGCTACAAACCCATATGTTTGTGATGTGGGGGGAAACCGGAGAACCTGGAGAATACTGACTTAAAACAGGAGGGGACAATGACATTTTGCACATTTATTATACATTATTGCAATAAAGTGTGTAAAGTATTTAATTCGTAATGCCTTTTGAGCTTGCAAAATCAAACCGAGTACATAGATTACAATAACAATACACAAACATGTTGACTAGTTTCTGCACAAACATGTTGACTAGTTAATGGTCATTTCTGATTAAACAAATAAAACCTCAACCCTTAATTAAAATATGATTTGAAACAAAAAGGTAGTATGTCTGAAAATCTATCTACCATTTGTGTCACTGTATCATCTGTTTTCTCCCTTTTCCATCTTTTATTCTTTTCTGGTTCTCTTTTACCTTTCCTCACTGTTTAATGATTATTCTATTATAATGTTATTCCTGACTTTCATTTCATTTTAATTTCTTGATTAGTAGGGTGTCATGGGTATAAGGCAGGAAAATGGGGTTAGGAGGGCAGGTTAGATCAGCCACGATTGAGTGGCGGAGTACACTTGATGGACCATATGGCCTCATACTACTACTATCACATGATCTTAAGGGGAGGGGCAAGGGTAGTCCGAATAAGGTAATAGGGAATAGACCTACCAATGGTTGTGGGTTCAATTGTGGTGGTTATCTTTTTGAAAAGCTAGATTTCAGTAAGGCCCCTCCCAAAATCATGCACATCTTTCTAGGTGGGTCTTTTACCCATCACCAAATTCTTCTTCAACTTTCTGTTATCACCTTGTCTATCCATCCCTGTGCAGTACTGCTTTTTTCTTTCTCAACCAATGCATTTTGTTTTGACTTTGCCTTATCTTTGACCCTTCTATGCATTCATTAAAATGCTCTCCTTCCTCCCAAGGCCATTCCTTTGGGGGAATATGAAACTTATTTGCAATTCCAAAAAATACCAAAGGGTTCCTACAGAACTACAGCAGTTCCAAAGCAAAGTATGGTCCAATCTGCAATTTAAAATACAATTCCACAATTTAGAAAAGAGCTTATTCTGGAAATTCTGCAATTATTACAGCACCTTTTATGGTTTTATTTATTTTATGGACCATAAAAATAAAACCGAATATAGTTAAGCATATTCATATCTAATAGGATGCAAAAGGTCAATTACCCTTCAACCTTCTTTTATAAAGTACATAAGTGCAATATTGTGTCACTGATTCTTTAAACTTATTTTAAACAGAGCTATCAGAGAAAATAAATCAATTCTTTAAAATGGATTAATCACAAAGTTGTTCCTTAAGAAATTCCTACTGTCCATCCTTGATATTTATTAATTAAAGCAATAATGTGTTATGCACTGATAGAGAAAATTAGCGCGGCAATGTGCATGGATTGAATACATTACATCCACTTGAGTAATCCACCAAAGTTTACATCCAAAATGGTGGCTGCACTATGTAAATGCACTTTCAAATATTCAGCACCATTAAATAATATTTTATCATGTATCTTTAACTTTATCACAGTCAGATTTAAATTAAAAAAATAGGAATACACTGTAGTCACATAAGCGAAATAAATGAACAGCAAACACTGATAGTTAATACAAATATCATCATATAACTGTTAGCTTACTTATTTCCTTTTGATCTTATTCAGCCACGACATATTTAATTAATTTTCACCTTATTAAAATACATTCTATTTTTACACAGGCTTCATGGATAATAAAGGAGAATGGTAGTTATGCATGTAACAGCACAACTCAAGAAAGGAACTGATGGAAGGAATTTTAGTTAATGGTTTTAATAGGTGTGATTATTTTTTCTTAGATTACTCCTACAGCTTAGTTTGTGTGCATGTCAGAATCATTGCTTACAAAAAAAGTACAATGTATACGATGTAGCAGCTGGGCCACATGACTGCAGAAATTGAACTGAACATTATCTGCAGATAACACTGTCTTGGTACGACCCTTTCCGCACTCAGATCTGAGGACAAAACTAATGACATTGACCTTAGAGTCCCTTGGCTATACAGCCATGATGTACCCAGCTGGCAGTTATTCAGACCTGCTTAACCTAGTCGCCTCCAACATTTCCTTGCTATAGCCAAGGCCAGCAGCTGATTTCCAAACAGCTGCGTGGCAATGTGCACCTGACCCCACTGGCTTTCCTCAGGTAATCAAAGGGCAAAACAGAGTCCGTTGCCTTGGGAATAGATCCGTTACACGCTGCACAGATGTCACAAAAAATAATGGCGGTGACCAGAAGAATGACTGAAAATAGACTGCAAGAGGGTGCTTTAATACAGATCGCTATTAACTATTCTGTTTGATGTACTGTAAGTTTTTGCAAAGCACCAATGTTTTAACAATAACAAACATGCATTTTCAATTTATACTTTGCTTCACACTTTAGTTGGATTCAGCATCTATACAACTAAGCGCTCTAATATAAAATAATTTATAACAGTTTGTAATTAAAAGATCTGTAACATTGTTTCAAACTAATTTTGTCAGAACAATAGTAGATTTGGACCCACTTACTTTATTTGGTCATAAAAGATCCATTATTCCAAAACCATTTAAAAATATCAGATTTATTTGGAAATTTAAGCGTGTTTATAATTGTCCTCATTACTGGAAAGAAAAAAACATCAAATTTGCCTCCTTAGGATATCCAATTTTAATACCACAATCTACCACAATCAACAATGTGACAACAAAAAGTTGTTCTGGTTTAGTATTGCAGTCTTAATATTTTTATCTTCCCTGGAATTTTCTGATCATTACCAATACTACTCAAAGGTCCATAAATTTGTTTTGCTGCTCTGCTAAATAATAAAGATTTTTATCAATCTCCGGGGTTTATTTACCAACAGGTTCCTAAATGGATTACGTAAAAATGGGTTATAATCACAAGAAAAAATCAGAATGGGATAATGGAATACAGTTTTCCTAATTTGGCTACACAGAGCTGGTCAGTTGCTCAATTGCTGTTGGAGTCTTCAACAACAGTCTAAATGTTCTCATACTGAGAACCATTTAAATGTTTTCTTAAAAATCATAATGAATAATTTTTTGGGTTACAAATTTAAATTATTTAACAAAGTCATTAAGATAAGAAAAGCAGACAATGCCAGATGATATTGAGGGATTTGACAGGGCTTCCCATCTCAGTACTTAAGAACAGTGAAGGTGGACCACTGTTTAACTTCCAGGTTGTTTCCCAAGGGACAGCCATGGTTCTCTGATACATTACAGCGTTTCATGTCCATGCTTAAAAGAGAATTACAGACGAACAGAAACATTTTGTATCTATTTTGAGGCACAAATGATAATCACTCAACATTATAGATTTTCAAAAACAGCAAGATTAATCTATCAGATAACACTTTAAGTATAAATGTTAAAAATTAACAAATGTATTAATTTTATTTAATTGCAGAAATGTTTAGATATTTACAAAGCATCATGGAGTATATTTCAGCAGAGTCTGCCACAATTTTAGGCAGCAGCAGCCAAGGGTGTGCCAGTACTCTGGTAGGCCCACAGCAATGACAATGACAGGATAATCCTCCTTTGGATTGAGACACTTATTTTCAACCAATCTCACCTGGTTTCAACAAACATTCTGTATTTAAACAGTAGAACATAAAAAAATATAGGTATTGATCTCGTGTGTAGGAAAGAACTGCAGATGCTGGTTTAAATCGAAGGTCGGCACAAAATGCTGGAGTAATTCAGCAAGACAGGCAGCATCTCCGGAGAGAAGGAATAGGTGCTGTTTCGGGTCGAGACTCTTCTTCAGAGCTGGATAATTGCTCAATTGCTCAAACTGAAGACCTGAAACGTCACCCATTCCTTCTCTCAAGAGATGCTGCCTGTCCTGCTGAGTTACTCCAGCATTTTGTGTCTACCAGGTATTGATCTTGTTCGGTCATTATTTTATCACTAACTGATTGCTTCTAACTTTCCCTATCAATGCAAAATTGTAAAGCTTTTGGAAGCAATTCAAAATTTAACAATGTAAGTGAAAATATATTATAAGGGGAACTTGAAAGGTTGCTACCAATACATGTCAAAGTCCTAGTGTCTGAGCAAGCATTATACATTGTGAATCTAGTAGAAATTGTCAGCTGGTAATTATAATCCATGCACTTTCTAATATATCCTAGTAGCTTACTTAATGTCATAGGTCTGCTAAGAGCCAGCCATGTTGGAGTGCATCTGATGTCACTATTCCATAATGGCATTAACACCCATTTATATTTTTACTTTACAATGTCCAGTACAGTTTTTTTATTTTGAAAGCTAAATTCAAATCCAAAGTAGTTAGTGAGAATTGAACTGTAGTTCTCCTGATAATCAAGCCATACTTATGGATTACTTGTCTAATAGGATAACCACTGTGATGTTATGCCTCTACCTTGTTTGTTAACTCTGCAAGTTCATCAAGAGTTTTTTGAGGGTGGGATAATGGTGAGGTGGATGCAGTAGTGGTGAGTGTGCATGGACGTTGGGCTTCAGAATTACATTTCTTGGAAATTAAAATCTATATGCATAACTAAAGCTCTGATCTTGTTATCTTTCGGTTTGCGCAGTCTTTCTATTTGCGCAAAAAACGGTACGCAATAGCGCTACAATTTTTCGCCGGCTTATGCTCCTGTTCTGCGAGTGCACCAAGTTTTGTTCTGATCGGTGGTCTAATGTAAAAGTTAGCATGTTTTAAAACATCTTAAAAACCGAGCACGTGCAGATCGATCTGCTCTCCTGCCAGTCAGCGCCGCGTGGATTGGTCTTTTCTTCTGTCATTCCGCGGGACGGTCCACTCCTTCCTGCGCCCTTGTGTCTTTACTGGAGCTGAGGATGGCCGGTGGAGGTTTCCAACATCCTTCTCCCCCCACAACCACTCCCGCCCCCACCCAACCCCCCACACCCCTCCCCCACACTCCACCTCCGACAACCACCCCTTGCCTCCACAATCTCCCCCACCCCCACACCAATCCCCCTACAACCCCCTCTGTCCCCACAACCCCCCCACCCACACACCCCTCCCACCGCCCACACCCTCCCCCCCCACAGCCCCCTCCACCCACACATCCCCCTCCCCCACAACCTCCCCGCCCCCACACCCACACCCACACACCCTTCCACCCCACCCCACCCCCCCTCTCTGGCTCCACAACGCTCGCTGCCCCCCTCCATCCCCTCCCCCACACATACCATGCCAACACACACCCACTCTCCCCCCCAGATACCCCTCCCCTCCACACACCCCCGTCCACACACACCCCTCCCCTCCACACACCCCCGTCCACACACCACCCTCCCCCACCCCCCTCTCCCTCCTCCCATCCTCCCTTCCCCACACCCCGCCTCCCCCACACAACACGCCCCCACTCAACCGCTCCCCCCACCACCCCCACTCAACCCCTCCCCCACATGCCTCCCGCCACGCACCTCTCCCCTCCCACCCCACATCCCCCCTGCCACATGCACCCCCTCCCCCACATCTCCCTCCCCCTACCACTCCCGCCCACACACCCCTAAGCCCCAACAACCCTCCCATCCCACACCCCCCACCACACACCCACCCCGCCACACTGCGGTAGACCATGGCAGCGATAGGCCATGGCAGCCGCAGCCGCAGGCAGCGGCCGGGCTAGGCAGCAGTAAGCAGTGGCAGCAGCAGGCAACGTCAGGGGTAGGCAGTGGTAGGCCATGGCCAGAAATCATCGCCATCCTCTGGCTACAGAATGCTCCCGCCGGCCCCCGCCTGAAGCCGTCCCCGTCCCCAGCTGCAGGACGTTTCCCCCCACCAGCCCCTGCCTAAATCCGTCCCTCTTCCCCGGCGACAGGACACTCCCGCCGCCCCCGCCTGAAGTCGTACCCCTCCCCCGGCTACAGGATGATCCCGCCGGTCCCCGCCTGAAGCCATCCCCAGATGTAGGACGCTCCCCCCCACCCCCATGGCCCCCGCCTGAAGCCGTCCCTTCCCCAGCTACACAGGATGCTTCCCACCAGTCCCCACCTGAAGCCGGTGGGGAGCGGCAGCTGTAGGCCACAGCAGCGACAGGCAACGGCAGTGGCAGAGCGCAGCCACCACAGCGATAGGCCATGGCAGTGGCAGAGCTAGGCAGCGATATGCAGTGGCAGTGGCAGGCCAAGCCAGGGGTAGGCGACGGTAGACCACGGCAGCAGTAGGCCACGGCAGCGGTAGGCACCCGGCAGCACTCCCCCCCCCCCCACCAGCCCCCGACAGGCCCCGCCTGAAGCCGTCCCCCTCTCCTGGCTGCAGGACGCTCCCTGCCAGCCCCCGCCTTAAGCTGTCCCCGTCCCCAGCTGCGGGTTGCATCCCCCCGGCTTCAGGTGGGGACCGGTGGGGAGCGGCAGCGGTAGGCCACAGCAGCGACAGGCAACGGCAACGATAGGCCATGACTGGGATAGGCCACGGTAGCCCCCGCCTGAAGCCATCCCCTCCCTATCTACAGGATGCTCCCCCTCAACCCACCGGCACCCGACAGCCCCCCACCTGAAGCCATCTTCCTCTCCCCGATGCAGGACGCTTTTCCCCTCCCCAACCAGCCCCCGACAGCCCCCGCCTGAAGCCGTCCCCCTCCCCCGGCTGTAGGACGTTTCCCCCCCGGCCCCCGACAGCCCCTTCCTGAAGCCGTTCCTACCCCCGCTGGAGGACGCTCCCTCCCCCACCGGTCCCCGCCTGAAGCCGGTAGGCCACGACAGTGATAGGCCATGGCAGCGGTAAGCAGTGGCAGCGGCAGGGGTAGGCAGCGGCAGGGGTAGGCAGCGGCACGGGTAGGCCTCGGCACTGGTAGGCCTCGGCAGCACTCCCCTCCCCCACTGGCCCCCGACAGGCCCCGCCTGAAGCCGTGTCAAGCCACCAGACCGTTATGGTGATTACGTGTGATTCTATGTTCCTGCATTACTGCTGTTTACTATCCCTTAGCGCATGAGACGTGGTCGCCTTGTCACTGTTCCTTGCTTTGTTTTTATAGAGGAAGGATGTAGATGATATGTGTGTACACCTTTAACAGTAGTGACGTAGCCCTTGCTAACCACTCCCCCATCATCGAGTATAACTGTGACCTTCCCACCCTTAGCTCGCTTAGGTCAGGGATGAATTTTCCCAGGTAGTTGACCATGCCCAGGAAACGCTGGAGGCCCGGCACGTCAGCAGGCGCAGGTATCTCGGATATAGTGGCCGTCTTCTGCGGGTCGGACTTCAGCCCCGATGCTGTGAAGATGTGTCCCACATAGGTGACCTCAGGGACACAAAACCGGCATTTTTTTGGGTTGAGCTTCAGGTTGACTTCCCGAGCTCGTTCCAGGACCTGGCGGAGGTTATAGTCATGCTCCGCGACATCCTTCCCGTAGACTACGATGTCGTCGACAATTATGGCACACGGGAGCCCGGAAAACAGTTGTTCCATTGTCCTTTGGAACACCTCACTAGCAGAGTTGATCCCGAACGGCATGCGGAGAAAGGGGAACCTGCCAAAGGGTGTGCTGAACGTTGTCAGGTATGAAGACCGTTCGTCAAGTGGTATCTGCCAGAACGAGCTCTTGGCGTCGAGAACCGAAAACACAGTGGCAGGACCGACTTGTGCAGCAACGTCTTCAATGGTTCGCATGGGGTAATGTGGGCGCTTGATGGCCAAGTTCAGATCCTTTGGGTTGATACAGATTTGTAGTTCACTCTTATCCTTCTTTGCAGCAACTACCATGGTACAGACCCACCGGGTGGGCTCACTCACCACCTTCAGGATGCCCATGATCACCATTTCACGAAGTGTAGACTCGACTTTGTCTTTCATTGTGAAGGACACCCGGTGCGGTGGGCGGATGACTGGTTCGATATCCGGATTGAGGGCGATTTTGTAGCTGCAGGGAAGCTTTCCCAGCTTGGCATCGAAACAGTCCGGGTATTCGGCCAGCGGGTCCAGGGGTGACTGCACCAAGCGGATGTTACGGTGGAAGTTAACCAACCCGAGGTCTTGGCAGGCCCGAATGCCTAGCAGGGGGTCACATTTGCTGTCCAGCAGAAAGAAAGAGAGGGGCCGAGAGGCCTTCAGTACCTTGCAGTGGAGAGTGGCCTTCCCTACGGGAACAAGCACGCCTCCCCCATAGGCACGCAGAACAGAGCGTTCAGTGGTAACGAGCTCATTATTCCTAATCTTCTTGAACAAGCTTGTTGACATAACGTTGGCAGCAGCCCCTGTGTCTACTTTAGCAGAGAAGGTGGTGCCATTCACAGTGACTTGCACAGTTGGGTCCGTTATCAATGCAGGTGCATTTCGCAGCGAAAACACACTCAGCTCGCTCTGAGAAGAGCTCGAATCCGACAGTGGGAGTTCTTCTTGCTGGTGATGGAAATCAGACGCCGTATCAGCACATGACAGGTAGTTAGAGGGCTTCTGCTGTGGCTGTGCAGGTTTCCCACGGGAACGACACGCCGCCGAGTGGTTTTGCTTGTGGCAGAAATTACAAGTCTTGCCCTGCGCAGGACAAACATTAAAACGATGCGACGCAAAGTTGCAATTCGGGCAGCGTTGATGGGGTCTGGACCCGGGCGCAGGACTTACCCTCTGTCGCTGTGGAGCAGAGTAATGGCGGCTGGCGAAACTGGCCGCGTGGACCTCATGATCGGGCGGCGACACGGCGGAGGAGACAGCCTCTGCCAGGCGAGAGGCATGCAAAGCCTCGTTAAAAGTCAGATCAGGCTTGCGAAGGAGCTCAGATCGCAGCTTCTCGTCTCGGAGGCCATAGACCAAAATATCCCGGGTTAAAGTCTCAGGGGTTAAAGCATCCAGGCTGCAGCGGCGAGCCAGGTGCCCCAATGCGGTGACGAAATTATCGACCGATTCCCCAGGGTTCTGGCGGCGGCCGAAAAGTTTGAAACGTTCCAGGATACAGTTAGTAGGGATGTCACACAAGCAGAAGCCATCACGACACAGGGAGGGGGTACTGGGACTAAAGAAACAAAAACCGATAAACTGGAGATGCAGGATAAGAAACTTCTGACACCATGTAAAGAACATGCGCGTACACAAAGAAATCTTTACTACTACTTTATTAATTAAACACACACATCACTGCCCTAGCTGTACGTGGTCTGTCACAAACACTAGAGAGCGAGCTACGGGTGGGAAGGTCACAGTTATACTCGATGATGGGGGAGTGGTTAGCAAGGGCTACGTCACTACTGTTAAAGGTGTACACACATATCATCTACACCGCCGATGCCCGACAGGCCCTGCCTGAAGCCGTCCCCCTCTGCTGGCTGCAGAATGCAACAAGAGACGCAACAAGAAAGAATGGACTGAATAAATCTCATCTTTAACATTTAAATTGTTGTTATATTTTAAGTCGTTCACATTTTAAGCTTTAATAAATCCCTTTTCCACTTGCCATGCCTGTCAGCTGCGCCTGTGCAGAAATTCCTGCGTGTTCAACGTCACAATGGAAACCCAATGGGTGGGAATGACTGCGCTGCTGGAGACCCGCTAAGAGTGGATGGGGAGGGGGGTGGGGGGGGGGGTTGAGGGGGTATGGAGTGAGTGCGTTGGGGGGGGAAGGGGCGGAGTGGGGGGGTTAGGGGAGTAGGGGGGATTAGGGGCGTCACAACGGGAACCCGTCAGCCGCGCCTGCACAGTTAGGGGCTATGGGTGAATGGTGGAATATTGTATTGGGGGAACGGGTTGCATTGGGGGAATTGGTGAGTGGTGGAATATTGCGTTAGGAAATGGGTTGTGTTGGGGGCCCGTGTGACTGGGACGCAACGGGTCCCACTTAGTCTAGTGCACTCCAAAATGTAACTGATCAATTCAGTTAAAATTACATTTCCACTTCAACGCCAATACCTGGCCAATTTCATTTATAAAACAAATATTTTTTTTCTCTCTCTGGTGTTACAGCTGGGATAATACTTTGGATATTGCATTTGATTCATTTGTATGATGTGAATTTTTTTATACCATGCTCTACTCTTTGTTCCAGCAGATGCTATCTTTTATTGAATTGCAATTGCCACCCACATTCTTAATTCTGTCATCCAAAAGAGCATTGACACCGGAAAAAAATGGAATTGAGATTTCAAAATAATATTTTGGATATATTTAAAAAAGACAAAAAGTGCTGCACTAACTTAGGATATCTGAACCTGTCTTTGGCCTTCTCAACCATTTTACCTTCATAACGGCAAAATACAATTCTTGAAATGTGCCAAAAGTTATTAATGAATAAAATTTCAAGAACAGACACTGGCAACTCGGATTTACAACCTTACTAAATTCAAACGTACAACAATAATAACTGTTCCTTTCAGTTCCATGTTGATATTTCTACTCTTGCAGCCAGAGGATTAAAAAACATCAGAACTCTTTCGTGCCTTTTATAAATAAGCATGCCTGGCTTCAAAACAGTTAAAGTAAATAATTATATGCTAAACGTTCATCCACAGTACCTCCTGATAGACCTCTTTGGATTTCACAGCTGCAACAATCTGCTCCTTCGTGTATGGATAAATGACCGAACGGTACTGAGTGCCAACATCATTTCCTTGTCGCATACCTACACATCAAAAACAAAGGTTGATACATTTACAGGCTACTATGTGTAGCATAGGGTTGTAATAAATCTTTTGTAGTTAATAATAAATGCTTGGTGAATGGAATGCATCAACAATTAATAAAGCATGCCTATTGTTGAGTGTACTTGATTGAAGCAGCAGTGTTAATTATGAAATATTAATCAAAAGCATGGATTCCTGGTGCTTACTGCCATTAAATGTTAATTTACAATGTTAAGTTAGAGAAATCTTTGACAATCTAAAAATAAATATATTTTAATAAAAATTGAAGAGGGAGAGGAATGGTTTTGGAATGGAATGGACACATCACAGAGGCACCAGCAGGACCAAAACGCACATCCTCCAAAACCAAACCAGAAATTATGGTGCGGTAGGCGAGCACCTCACCATCGTCACGCTGCGCAGCCGCCAGTGCAGTATAATCAATACTCGGAGCCACCTCATGAGCGGCATGCATGGCAGTGCGGGACATCGCATCCGCAATTAGGTTGTTCTTCCCCGCAATGTGCCGGACACAAGTTGTGTATTCCGACACGTACGCCAAATGGCTCTGCTGCCGTGCTGACCAGGGATCCGAGATCTTTGCAAAAGCGAAAGTAAGAGGCTTGTGATCCGAGCAAGCGGTAAACTCCCTGCCTGCGCGAAAATATCGAAAATGGCGAACGGCCAGGTAAAGCGCAAGGAGCTCCCGATCAAACGCACTGTGCTTCTGCTCAGCCAGGCTCAGGTGCCGACTGAAAAAAGGCGAGAGGCTGCCAGCGCCTATCCATCAACTCTCGTGTACGCCCGCTACAGCAGTGTCAGAAGCGTCAACCGTCAAGGCAGTCGGAGCATCATCTCGTGGATGGACCAACATCGTCGCATTCGCCAGCGCCTCCTTCGCACCCTCAAACGCAGCCGTGGCCTCATCGTCCCACACCAGGTCATGCCGTTTGCTGGACATGAACCTAAACAACGGCCGCGTAATCCGAGCAGCCGCGGGAAGGAAAGGATGGTAAAAATTGACCATCCCGACAAACTCCTGCAGGCCACTCACCGTGGATGGTCGAGGAAAATGCCGAATGGAATTACTCGTGAGTGGCACCCCCCCCCCCTGTGGTGTGCCCCAGAAAAGTGATAGAAATCAGACCAAACTGACACTTTGCGAGGTTGACGGCCAGTCCATATTCTCTGAGATGCTGACACAGTAAACGGAAGTGGCCGCAGTGCTGGCAACGATGATATTGACTGGCGCCGAGGATATCGCCCAAGTAAATAAATAAAAAGTCCAAACCACGACCCAACATGTCCTTGAGGTGCTGGAAAGCCTGTGCGACGTTCTTAAGACCGAAAGGCATATGTATGAACTTGAACAGACCAAAAGGGGTAATGATAGCAGTTTTGGGGACATCAGCCGGGTGAACTGGGATCCGATGATAACCTCTTACCAGGTCAATCTTTTAAAACATTTTGGCCCCATTTGGCCGTGAAATCCTGGATATGTGGAACAGGATATCGATCAGCCACCATGACATCATTTAAATGGCGATATTCCCCACAAGGTCTCCAGCCCCCATTCGCTTTAGGAACCATGTGCAGTGGAGAAGCCCACGTCGCACAATCCCCATCTCCTCCATTTGGCGGAACTCCGCCTTAGCAATGCGAAGCTTATCAGGAGGCAAACGGTGTACCCCATGTTTGGAAATGCCCAACTGAAACTGAGGGGTCAGAATGGGAAGAAACTCTGCCAATATCTGAGTGTATACATTGTCAACAGCGGAAACCGGGTTGAGGTGAGGCAGAGGAACTGGTGTAGGGCGAAGGGAAATCGACTCCAAAGTTCCAGAATGTACGAGCCGCTGCCCAACACATCAGCTAACAGGGATTGTGCCCGTAGAAAATCGGTGCCCAGCAACGGCTGGGACACTTCGGCCAGAGTGAACGTTCATGTAAAAGGGCAGGAGCTGAAAATAAGTGGGACCATACGAAAACCATAGGTACGGATGGGGCTGCCGTTAACTGTGGTAAGAGCAGGCCCCCCGCTTACCTGATCGAATGTCGACTCCCACTGGGCGCAAAACGCTGACCTCTGCACCCGTGTCCCTCAGAAACCGTCTTCCCGAATGACGGTCCCAGGCATAGAGGTGATCCTTCTGGCCGGCCGTGGCCGCAGCGTTTCCCAAATACAATAGGGCGGGAGGTTTTGCTGGGCCACAGCATTTCCCAGATATGAGCAGGGCGGACAGCATTGGGGGGCAGCAGGACCCCAGCGTTGGTGTTAGTAGCACCACCTACCTCTACCCATGTCACTTGAAACCGGCCTTCTGGTGGAACTCTCAACCGAAACTAGACATGGACGCGGACACCCGACCGATGGAAAAAGGAACCCTGCTGTTTGGCCTCCCACAGCTCGGTGGCACGTTCAGCCAGCTGCAGCGGGTCAGAAAAATCATCACCCGCTAGGAGCAGGCTGATGTTCTATGGGCATCTGCTCCAGGAATACGTGCTTGAATAGGAAACAGGACTGATGACCGCCCATCAAGGTAAGCATTTCGCTCATCAGAATCGACGGCTTGTGGTCACCGAGACCACCCATGTTCAGAATCCTCCCAGCCCGCTCGCGCAAAAGGAGCCCCTTAAGGCCATCATACTTTCCGGCAGCCAACAGTTGGCAAAGAAAATGAACGAGACGATCAGCCGTGTCCTGATCCAAGGCCCCAACCACGTAATAGTATTTTGTGTCGTCAGCAGTAATATGCCGAATATGAAATTGAGCCTTGGCCTGCTCAAACCATACGTGCGGCTGCGACGTCTAAAACACGGGTAATTTAATCGCAAAGCCATTCTGCTGAGCCAGAGGGCCGACTGCATCGGGCGGGCTGTTACCTGCTTGCATTTTGCTTATCTGCTCGCTTTTCCAAAACCACAGTTTGGAAAACGTGAAGTTCACCAATGAAGCACAATAAACCGAGTCACTTGTTGTAAACTCCAGAGAAAGCTTTACTAAATACGAAGGAACTTCAAAACAATATTAGTGTGGCTGGGCTCAGAATAGTTGCGTGGCGCTCTGCCACGTACACACATAAACTCCTTTTTTAACTCCTTATCTCCAATCCCCGCCCCTCAGTCACACGCTTCTTCCGAGGACTCGACTAAATAATGGCCCAACTATCTGATGGCGCACAGCCTCATCTCAACCTTTAAAGTTCAATGGGAAACAATCCAAATTTGTCCAATCTCTCCTTGTAGGTAATACCCTCTAATCCAGGTAATATTCTGCAAAACCTCTTCTGCATCCTCTCCAGAGCCTTCATATCTTTCCTGTAATTGGGCAAACAGAATTGCATGCAATACTCCAAATGTGGTCTAGGCATTGATGCAACATAAAGATGCAACATAAATGATGACGTTGAAATGAAACCAACTGTTGAAGGAAACACGCCTTCTTTATCATTCTATCTACCTGTGTTGCCACTTTCAGGGAGCTATGGACTTGGACCCAATGATCTCTCTGTACATCAATGTTGTTAAGGGTCTTGTCATTGACTGTGTACATTCCCCAACCAAAGGATCCTGACTGAAGCATTGCTGAAACACTGCCTGTCTGGAGGCAGAATCACTCTCTTTGTTAGCCTTTCAAAAATTGCCAGTTTTTTGACAGCATGCACAAGTAAAATCTGAAAAGGACACTCTTGAATGCCTAGTAGTGAGCCTGAAACTTGATTGTACTGTTCAACGAACATGGCAAGTGGAATGAAGCATGACTGTTACCTGAAATGGGCACAGACCTCCATGGCATGCATAGATTGCAAATTTAGTGTGAGTGGTATTGATTTTTATATAGAATGATGATAGGACAATGATAGTGAATATGTAAAATACCATGGGTGACATCCATAGCACCTTTGGTCCAGGGAAATCTGCACTGAGCACAGTCTTATGTGCTGAACCCAAACTTTGCTGTCAATGGGGAAGAAGGTGTGAATATGTCTCCTTGCCGACAAAGCAGAGAATGACAACAGAAGTCTGTAAACGGAGCTATCATTGATTATATCCTGAAATTAGACAGTTTTAACATAGATTGGGGGCCTAGTCATCTCGACAGCCCTAACCATGTTGTTCTTGCCTTGGTTAATGGTTTGAGATGCAACAGTGATAATCTCCTTTTGCAAACAAACACATTGCCTCTTCTATCATTTGGGGAGAAATAATGTTCTCTGGAGAAGTGTTTCATCCCTCTCCCTTCACTAGGTCATGTTCTCTCTTGTCTTGTTAGCGTTTCCTTGCTTCCACCAGACCCAAAGGAAATTCTGTGCAGCAGCAATAACTAAAAGGAAACTATGTTGAATGCAGTCAAAAGAAGTAGCACTCCAAAAATTATTTTGAAACTAGACCAAGTGGGACCCATTGGACCCCGTTCCCCCAACGCAATTATCCACCACTCACCCATTGCCCTCAACTGCACAGGCGCGGCTGACGTTTATAAAGTTTAAAATGGAAATAACGTAAAAAATAAGGTAAATGTGAACGCATCTCACTCTCCCTCTTCAGTCCCCTATTCCCTTCTCCATTATCCTCCCTCTCTTCAGACTCCACCAACCCTCCTCTGCTTGCTCCCCTCACCCCCTCGTCCCCTCCTCACACTTCCCCCTCTCCTCCTCAATTACCTCGCCATTCCTCTTTCTACCCCTACACTCCTCCATTCCCCTCATCCCCCAGCACTCTCTCTCCCTCCTCTTCACCCTCCCTCTTCTTTCCCCTCTCCTCCCCCACTCACCTCTCACTCCCTCTCCTTTCTGCTACCCTCAGTCACTCGCTCCCTCCCTTCATAACCCCTGTCCCCTCCCTACCCCCTCCTCTATCCCCCTCCTCCCCATTCCTCACCTCCCGCTATCCCACACTCCATTCTTCCTCCTCAACTCCCCCGCTGCCCTCCTCTCCCTCTATCCCCACTCCCAACCCCGCCCACTCCCTCCCTCCTCCCCCACTCCCTACTCACCTCCCCCTCTTTCTCCTCCCTCTCCCTCCCTACCCCCTGCTCTCTCTCAATCGGATCTCAATGTAAACCGCTGTCGGGTGAGACGGACCGAGGGGCCTGGAGCCGGAGAGGGGGAGGGAGAGGCCGAGGCCGCAGCCTAGTCCTTGCCAAGATGGCGTTCTGAAAATCTGGAAAGGCCCCAACTGCGCACGCGTAGATACGGGGCCCACTGCGCACGTGCGGGCGGCAAGTGGGGGTGCTGTTTTAAATCATTTTAAGTTTTAAATGTCAATAACTTGTAAATTATAACATCAATCTGAATGTAAATTGCTATTGCACATACAAGCACAATGGTGAGCAAAGTGGGCCTAAAATTGGTACGCTATCGTGAACAGAAACACCAATTTCATATTGTTCATCGTTAGGAAGATAAAATAAACCACATTGCAAACTCCTATGGACTCCCAATGAACAGTACTCTTCATATTTTTTAACATTTAATGCGCTAAAGTTCAGCCAATTTATTTCAGGCTGATTTCTCCTTTCCTAAAGTGCCCAAGGATACAAAAGTGATGTGTTTTAAATTTGATTTGATCATTTTACCTTCGAACAATTCACTTTTATTCTATCACTTTTTTCAACATAAAGAGTATCATAGCAAGATTTGATAACTGTATTAGAAATCTACTGGGACCACAATAGGTTTACAATATGGTAACCACTTGTAAAAGATAAGGTTATTTGGTCTGCCCTTCACAGATTAGAAACACCAATTTCATATTGTTCATCAACCCACATTCTACCAGCGTTGGAAAGGCAAAATAAAGCACATTGCAGACTCCTATCAACTCCCAGTGGACACTGTCTCTTGAAAGCACTGCTAATACATTTGAGTTGACCAATAGCAATATTTTTTCTGGTTCAATTGACTCTGCTTTGCAAAGAATCTTTGCCTTCTCGTTGTTTGGACCACATGTGCTTTCAAGGGTCATTTGAAACATGTTACTGAAACACTAATTACCACACCAGTAATTAGGAATATAATGAGGAGCTGGTCTATTCATTACTGTACCTTGTGTTGGGTCATGGCTCTCCCAGAAGACCTTGAGCAATTTTTCAAAGCAGATTTTGTCTGGATGGTACACAACTCGCACTACTTCTGCGTGGCCAGTCATCTCTATAGAAGGACAATACAGTTTTGTAACTGCTGCATGTTAAGTTTTACTGCAATCATAAATGAAATGTTCCAGCATTGTAGAACAGATATCTGTAAAACTCAAATGTTTTTTTTTTAAGTAACAATTTCTTATTTTATTTGAAAACAGTTTGTTACATTTTTGAAATGCTTATACAATCAATTATTTATTGAACTGAATTATCTCCCATGAATAATTCTGAAGTTTAGTCCCTAGCAACAACAATGAAATGAAAACCCTATTTTTTGTATATTATTTTGTTTCCAACCAGATGGGGAAAAATGTCTTCTAACAATAATGCAACAATCTGCACAAATGCTCACTTTTAGTGCTAGTACCTGTATGTGGGAGGACTGCCAACAATATAATCCATTATTTACTCAGTATCTATTTCTCATAGAAAACACTCCCATGCTCAGTGGATTAGCATAATTAAGCACTAAGAGATGGTGCTAGTTAACTTTTGCAGAGAAAATGGCTGAGAACAGAATCAAATATAAATCGTTTAAAGATCGGCATGTAGCTATTTCAACAATAGTTTTAGTCACTAAAACTTCTGAGGTATAAACATTGGTTACTCTTTATTCAACAATTTTGCATTTTAAAATTTAGGAAAAAAAATTGTTAAGAGTGCTCTTACAATATTCCATAACTTACATGGTGAGATCTGATCAAGATTAATATGCATTTCTCTACAAATTGCAAATGTGTTTATAAAGTATGTGGCCGTTACTAACATGAGAAATTTCACACTGTTTGCACTGACCATTTTCCCATGCCTTGGACCGTAAATATTTTAATATGTACCAGTCCACACGTATATTCACACTATTACACTGGAATTTCTTTATTGGGCAAAGTGGATGAAGGAGGCAGGTGCAAAGTAGGTGATATTGATACAGGATGTTGGAAACTGCTCAGGAATTCTAAAATTACAAATGAAATTTTGTAACAGTTTCCAACATCCTGAATCAATATCACCTAAACTGAAGCCAACATCAAACTGCTTATCTGGAGATTTTACCGACAGCTTGTGCTCCATTAAGTACTTTACACCTTTTACATGATTTGTTTTAATTTGAAATAAATCTTAAATCAGAGTTACAGTGAAAATGGAAATTTCCATTGACATTAACTCCATTCTTGCTGAAAGTGCCATTTGGTGGTATTCCCAGCTCCCTATCTGAGGAAGATAGCAGATTGAATCTGTGGCTGTGAAGAGTGGACGCGGGTTGCTGTTTACAAATTTACGAAGGCAGCATGGAGTGAATCAAAGAAACACAGCAAATTGCAATTATGATGAACTCATGCTAATTTAACAAAATGTACAACAAAGCATGCAACATGTTTCACATTTATTTATACTTCACAAAGTATTTCTGGAGAACAAATTTAAAGCTTACTTCTCAGCAGGAACCAACTGTGAGAGAAAAAAGGCATCTCATCTACTGATGAATAGTCCTCCTCTAACCTTTTATCTTGACCAGGAATACCCAGCCTGCAGAGCTCTTCTTGCATATCAAGTCATCCCTCAGTTGGTTTTGTCATTAAACATGTTTGAGTGAAGAGGCACAGGATTTGCATGTGATCAATGTTTGATGTTTTCTGACACATATAATCTCAGTGAAAGCTTATACAAGATTAAAAAGTACTAAGGGGCATAATCATTTAGTCAAGGGGTAACAATATATGCCACACCAATGCCCCTATGAAAGAATTGTGGTTCCCTAACATCACACAAGGAACCAGACTAATCCTCGCTCACTGAGGACTCTTATATATGAAACATTTCACAAAATAGTTAACTATCACAAGTCAATGCACTGTAATTGGCATTTCACTACAGTTTATGTGGAAAATATAGACAATGACCAGATGATTACACTTATCTACAGCTGATTATCAAAGCAGTTCAATTTCATCTGACAATTCAAGGAGATTAAAAGAATAGTTTATACTATTATCATACTTATAACTTTGGTTACTAATCTTTAAATTTTGGTCTTCAGTAGCTCCAATGCCACAGCACCACAGATAACCAAGGTAAATAAAAAGAGAAAGGTATATTTTTCATTTTTCTTTTATACCAAATCAGTTCATTTCAGCTTCTATATCATAACTTCGATGATGGTGACTATCTAAATACTTAATGGGCAATATTGAACCCATATGCAATTGTATTGTATTTGTGGGAATTTATTGTGTGGAAATAAACTGCTGAATTTCCTCCTGCATTATAGCAGTATCTGCGATGAATGAAGCTAGATATAAAAGCCACTATCATTTCTTCTTTCTGTTAAGTTTTACTTTTAACTTCAACCCATTAAAGTTAACCAAATGGTGAAATTGATAAAATAATTGTCGATAATGAATTGAAATGCTTTTCCTTGTAACTTTTTTAGATAAGTGAATTGAAGATGATCTATCAACTGTCCCCTGGCTGTCCAGCTAGAATGAATCACAACAGCTTTTTTTCTTGTGATTCCCAGTCTCCCTTAGTCGTCTTCCCTTGTTGTGCATTTTCCAACCATGTTTTTGCTTTTGAGCCTTTTCCCTCTGATGATACATTTAGGTACCCTGTGCACCCTACAAGCTGAGTACTGAGGAGCTGTGATCTCCTCTCTTCACTTCCCAGCTTAAGTCCCTAATCATAAATGCCCTACTTCTTAAGATTAACAGATGGATAAAAAATAAAAATCGAGGGACCATGGCTTACTGCTTTCCACTCCTAATTGTACGAGAAGCAAAACATGCGTGCTCTAATTATCAGTTTAGTTAAATAAAGGATGAAATAATGAAATATCAAAAGCAAACAAAAACTGCCTTTCAAAATGTTCAAGTGCTTTGTTGCATTTCTAAACTTTATATTTAAACTGGATTTTCAAGCTGAATTTACAATAGTAGTAGGCAGCAATTCATGCTCTGCAAATACAGAACTACCATCTCTGATATTTGTGCTTCTCTATATGGATTTAGCCTGCCCGTTGTAAAACATTTAAATAAATAGCAGCTTCATCTCCAAAGAACAATTAAACAATTCCATGTGCCATCTATTCCAATGCCTTGTGGAAAAAGCATGAACATTTGGGTCTTTGCAGGATGAGGGTTCTACGACAACCTATTTAAGATAGATAACTTGTTCATAATTAATTTGATTTGAAAGGAGGAATGATAGAATACTTTTTAAAATGTTGAAAATACACAAAAATTGTCAATATAAAAGCTTTTTCTGAGTGGTTTGATCTTTGTCTCTTTAAGATATATTATCAGGGATTTTCAAATAGAACATCCCTGTAAATAGCACATGTGTGCAGCTTACTCTTTCCCAGCAATAAAAATGACATATTGCTGGAAACTTAAAATGCAGTCTATTATAACCAGCTTGTGCCCCACTGGATTTTCAATCCAAGTTATCTAGTGGAATTAAAAAATCCACATTTAATATTGTTTCTTAAGGTTCAGATCCTTGAAACTGATTTTTTTTGGTTTTGAAGCTATTGCCTAGCTTTTCACTATGGAAAGTATATCAAAGATATCACTAATTAATTAAAGCAGTTAGGAATGACACGAGACTCAGAATTTGGGTTTATAATATTGACATATATTATTTTTATTTGAGACTTTCCAGTATACTTTTGATGGTGGGTTCTGAAGCACTTCTCTGTCTTGAATAAAATGGAATAATTCCTGATTTATCATAGACTCACGTGTAGGAAACCATCCAAACCCATCAATTCTTTGACCTCACATTTTATTAAGCTATGCTCAAATGAAAGTCAATAAAGTCTACAAGACTCTTCAGTTTCTATTAAAAGTTGAAAGCATAAAATTTGTATTCAAAAGACTGAAAATGTTTTCTATCTTCACTCTTTGTGGAATAATAGCCAGCAATTTTTCAGTGTTTCTCGCATTAGCGAGTCCCTGCCCATCAATTTCATTTGATTTTAAATAATGCCATTAACCAAAGTAACAATACAGACAATACCAAGCAAGGGAAGGCACATTTATGGCCTTGTGCTAGTCTGTCAGGAATAAAAGCAGCTGTTGTGTTCACATATTGTCTGTGTGCTGTTGTCTTGAATGATTTGTATTCTTTCAGATGATCATTTGTCGTAAAGCACTCAGGTGGTAAAGCAATCAACCATAAGACAGTCCATAGGATATTTTAAAAATTGCATGATGGATAGTCCTCAATCATGGCCAGAACTCAGCTGCTGTGAAGACAAATCAGAAGCATCCTGCCTGTAGAGTGTTAATTTTAAAAACCTTGCGACTATCTCAAGGATAATACAGAGAACCACGTTTAAGATAATTGTACCAGATCTGGTCAAGGGACTAACGCTCTTTACACTCTTCCTTAAACTGCCTGGTTTGCACCTTAATCTTATAAAATGATTATCTAGCATGAAAACCCAGTCCATATGCTGCACAAGTTACTTATACATTAAAAGTATAAAGCAAATTCTTCTTTTTTGTAGATCTTGAACATTTGTGTGAGCACTTGATTACACATGGTGTGGGATGATGTTTCTGTCCACAATCAAAATGTGGACAGAAATCATAAATTGCAAACACCTGTTTATTCCTAATTTCATTTTAATGCAGTATATTTACCCCCCCTATGACAATGTCTACAACAACCTACCACCTAGCCGACGTCAAGCTATGGCAAACTACCGACAACCGGCGACCCATTAGGACGCCACCTACGACCACACCTACGACAACCTACGTCCACTCGCGACAAGCTATGACAAGGTACAACTGAAGGCAACTTAAGACAATTCAGTCATTGGTACCTGTCGCCAGTTGACGTAGGTTGACTTTGGTAGTCGCCAATGGAATTCTCCGAAGTCAGCACCAGCGAAAACTTACGTCACCTGGTGACAACCTACGTCATCCTGGTGACGTCCTACATCATCCTGGCGACAACCTATGACGGCACCTTCGGCAGGAAATGTCAAGCTACGTTCATTGGCGTCAAACCAACTGTTGCCGACTGTCGCCGAAAAGGTTTGAACATTTCAAAATCCAGCGGCGACCAGAAAAACGCTACGATTCTTTGGACAACTGAGGAGACTACTCGCGACCATACAGGCAACCATGGCGACCATGTGGCGACAGCCTTGTCACCTGTGGTCGCCTAAAAAATCGCATAAGTGGGTCAGGCCCTTTAAGTAGCAAGAAAAGTTCTCCCAATTATTTAATGTACAAATGCATTCTCTATTTCTACACTGTCACAGAGATTAATTTTGCATGTTCTGCTTGGTAGGAACAGAGCAACATTAGTCCCAAAATGAAACTCACTGGCTTTCAGTGGAGGGCTTCTACTGCAGCCTGGTCCCTACTTGCATTAAATACATTTGTAAAATAAGCATAATCATACAATGTAGTCACAATATGCAGTAATTTAAGACACTTGTTGAGGCTTGGGTTACAATGAGCAAAAAGAGTCAATCACCTGATGCCAAGGTTTCATGACAGCTAATCGGAATCCATAGTCTGAAAGATTTCAGGATATGCAAATTATAAATTTTCGTAGGTAGAGATCAAGCAATGTTCATTCAATCCATTAGTCCTTGACACAATAGCCTATCCGTAAAGCAATTATATCAGCATGCTCCAAAACAAGGTAAGCTTCAGTTCTGTTTTACCTGATATTTTGTAAAAATGGTTCTTCTAGTTCCAAACTCCCCTCGCCCCCTTATATCTACACATCTCTATGACATTTGACCAAGGTAGTCTCTACAGAGATGCTATTGGATCTCCTGCCCATCGCAAATAGCGTGTATTGTTCAAATGTTAGTACAGTATTTTCAGCTCAATGATGAAAAGTAAATGGAATGCAGTTGTCAAAATGACACTTGTCTCTTATCCAGATTAAAGGTGAAAGTGGTATTACATGTCTACACCCAAAATGGAAAAGAATCACATTTAAATTTAGAACAAATGTTACTTCAAATCCAGATTAGCTCCAAATTAGCAGACTGATTAAGTAACACTTGGGTTCATATTAAGTATTCTCCTACATGAGCAATCTCCTATTCAACTGCAGGATTGAATCGACTTCTAATATCAGACTACCTTTATACAGTTAATCCTCAATTCTTTATTTCTTTAAATCCTATTATCATTTGAATTTGAACGGTATTTTACCGACCGATTATCATAGCTCGAAAAAGGCTAAGAGAAGGATTTCTTAGGCACAGATATATTTATTTCATCAATAATGGCAATTCCTTTGTCATAAAATCACTGATGATTTCACAACATCTTTGTTCAAAATTTAACATAGAAATGAGCTGGGCCCCATTCAATTCAGTCGAATAAACCCATACCGAACATTTTTTCCAATAAACTTACAATGATTTCCTTTTTGAGCATATATTCAATTTATTTTTCACAAATTACTATTCTTTCAGCTAATGATTTACTGATCATGTTTGAATTAAGGCAAACCATGGCTGCGGAGTGCTTTCTCAACTATTGGCTCAAGTTCCTTCCAAACGTACCTGGTATGTCCCATAAACATTCCTCAAGATGAACTTTGAACCAGCTAATGTGCAATTGAAGCATAATTTCCATGGTTTTGAATAACAACCTTTTGTAGGAAAAGTCAGCATTTCAATAATGTTTTATTTTTTATGTATATCCACATAGTATCCAGTTTTTACTGATTTGCACCTAGAACTAATTCCATATGCTTCACTACAGCTCCTAGTCCATCACCATTCCAAAAATGAATTGAACACATATTGTCTGTGGTCTTCTGGATCAATATCATAGTCAACACCATTATGGGAACATTGTTGCTATAAGGACTTTAGTGGTTCAAGGAAATACTCATGACCACCTTCAAAAGATGAACAATTGATGCAATCTTGTCAAACTTGTCTATGAGCAGGATAATCAAAAATGAGACAGTAACAACCTTCCTAGCATCACACAAAGCACAAGAAAAAAATATGTATTTTATAAATCAGATGGTGATAATGGCGAGATAGTTTACCATGCCCAGAAAACGTTGCAGGCCTTTCATGTCTGTGGGGGCAGGCATTTCTGTGATGGCAGTAGCCTTCTTCGGATCAGGTTTGAGACCCTTAGAAGTGAAGATGTGGCTCCTACACTTTCAAAATTATTAAGTCTACAAATGATTGTGCTGCACGTCTCAATGCCAAGAAGAAAACAAGTGTTTGCCTGCACCTTCAACATTTCAAGTGTCTTTGTCTAGCCTTTGTCAAATATCGTTGTGAAAATTACTGGAGGAATATTTATGTGATAAATATGTTGAAATGTATTGTTTAATTTGTTATTGCTGAATTATAGTGTACACACTTTGTGTAAAGCGAGGGGGAGAGGGGGGGGAGAGAGGGTGAAAGGGAGGGCGGAAGGTAGAGGGGGGGGGACGGAGAGGGAAATGGAGAGGGACATGGAGAGAGGGATAGGGAGAGAGGGAAAGGGAGAGAGGGAAAGAGAGAGAGAGAGGCAGAGAGGGGGAGGCAGAGAGGGGGAGGAAGGGAGGGGGAAGATGGGAGAGGGGGATAGGGAGAGGGAGAGGGAGGCAGGGAGTGGGAGGCAGGGAGTGGGAGGCAGGGAGTGGGAGGCAGGGAGAGGGAGGTGGGGGGGACAGACAGACAGACAGACAGACAGACAGACAGACAGACAGACAGACAGACAGACAGACAGACAGACAGACAGACAGACAGACAGACAGACAGACAGACAGAATGGAGCTGAAAGAGAATTTCCAGGGAAACAGCAACAAGGTGAGTGTTCAGCAGGGTGGTTGGGGAAATTATTATTGATTCGAATGCCACTGGTAACATCAGCATGTTGTTGTAATAACCATAAGATGGTGATGGAGAGCTGCTCTATTATGTTAAAGAAGGAACTGCAGATGCTGGAGAATCGAGGGTACACAAAAGGCTGGAGAAACTCAGCGGGTGCAGCAGCACCTAAGGAGCGAAGGAGATAGGTGATGTTTCGGGTCGAGACCCTTCTTCAGACAGGTAGCTGCTCTATTATCTCTGGTGGCAAATGCTTACCGAAAGCTTTTGGGAGCATTTCACCACCAAATGCATTGCAGCATTTCCAGGATTTGGTACGAACAGTAATGAAAGAATGGCAGTATTTTTTTTCAATCAGATTAATATCTGATTTGGAAGGAGACCTGCAGGGGGTGATATTCCCATGATTTTGCTGCCAATGTCCTTTTTGGTGGTAAAGTTAATGTGTTTGGGAGGTGCTGTTAGTAACTCCAGTGCTTTTAGTAGATGGTTCGCACTGCAGCCATTGTACAACAGTTAATTAATATTTAGAGAACTGGATGGTTCTTGGTTCTTGGTTACTTGGTCCTCCAAAATATTCCAACTGGAATTTAAACTGGAGGTGGTGAAGGGAGGGGTTTAGCCAGAGAGGGTTATTGGGAAGAAAGTGCCACTTTAAATTTAGTTGCATCTGGCTGGGCAACCGTGGCTTGGTGGAGATTATTTCATGCTTTAATAGTGCGTGGAAAGAATGAATTGCTGTACACATCTGTCTTTGAGGCTGGGACCACAAATTGGATCGGATGCCCTCGTCTGCTCCTAATTGGCTTGGGGTTGGTGTAGGTCTTGTGATCTATGTCTAGCTGACCATTTAATATTTTGTAAAAACTGGTCAAACGGTGAGCTTCACGTCTGTCTTGGATGGTGTATCAATCAAGCAGTCTACCTTGTGCCAGATGTTACTAACTTCATGAACACTGGTGGAGTTTCACACATCATGTTATTACGTTATGTTACTGACTTATTGTATATTGGGGAAAGACCATGAGATGTTATGAGGGGATTCACCCACAGTAGGAAACACAGCTTCTGACCAGGGTGTTGTTGTGGAAGACTTAGTGATGATAATGTAATTGAACGTCACTGTCAGATGGCTAGACTCTCAATGTTGAGGAAGGTAATTATTTCATACTTTTGTGACTTTTGAATCTATCCCACCCAGTACAATTGAAGTGCCACACAACATGACTAAATGTGTTTGTGATAGAAATACTGGACTTTGTCTCCATGAAGACTGTGTAGTGGTTACCGTCACCAATGTTATCATGAGCAGATGTATCTGGTACAGTTAAACTGCTGAGAATGAGGTCAAATAAGGTTATTCCTCATTTTGGTTCACTCACTATCAGCAGAGTCAGTTAGGTTTCAGAACTCAACTAGCTCAGTCTATTGTGGTAAGACCACGCCACCTTAGGTATTGGACACAAGATGCTACCCACTCTGCGTCCTTGCTACTTTCAGTATCTCTTCCAACAATTGTTTAGCATGAAGACTAAGTGACTCTTCAGCTGAAGGAGGACACGAGGTAGTAATAAGTAGGGGGCTCCCTTGCTCACATTTAACCTGATGCCATGAGACTATTATTTCTGGACTCCATTTTGATGACTCCTAGAGGTTTGTTATATCACAATGCGGTTGCCACCATGCTCCCATGGTGGATTTATCCTACCAAGAGAAGAGCAGGCATAATATAGTGGACTATTATGTTTTAAAGTTCCAATAATTAGTGAACAGGCCAGGTCTAAAATATTTCTGTCAGTGGCAATCTTTTATTTTGTAATGGATATTAGATTCGAGGACATTGTGAAGGTTGACTGTTATGATGCATTTGGAACAGAAATCCAGGGCCACATTGGACTGAAGTTGGGGTCAGCTTCTTAGGTCTGAGTACACTGAATTGGATACTGCACAAGAACACACAAACAAAAAAAAATTATTAACACTTCTCACCCAAGAACATTTTTACACATCCACGTTTTGAATTACACTTCTGGGTTGGAATAACCCAAAATTAGCAAGAAGCAGCAATGATTGTAGCGATTTATGCAGTTTCTAGATTGATCTTGATTGTACTGAACCTCTACCTGACTCAAATGAAGCCACTAGTACACAAGAAATAGCCTTGACGACAGAGGGAATAGAGTTATTGAATTCCTGAGGTTTGTAAACCGAAACCACCACCACTGGAAAAAAAGGTTAGGATTTGATATAAATGTTTTCCAATGCAGTTTCCTCACAAAGAGTGTTACAGGGACTACCTGTCACCTACTAGCCCTCGTCTTCTCCTTATGAGATGAAACCAAAATGAAGCCAAAATGATGTGAACCGCGAAAAAAAAAGGTATTTTCTATTAGACTCTCAAATTGTGCCAGAGTTGGGATGCAATATCATGGCAGTTGAAACCGATCTGGCATAGTTACTGATGAAATTTAATGCGCCATTGACAGACAGAGAGGACTCTACAACTGCTATTCAGCATTAATGCAATTTGCACAATCAAAAATAGAAGAAATTCAGTGAACATGTGGGAACAAATTAATCTATATATGCAAATCACTGGATAAGCATAAAATTATGCATGTGCTGTTCATAAAGGCTGCTTCTCCCAGAGTTCCTTTGACTTTCTGTTGATACTGTAAAAACACCACCTTTGGTTGAAGGATTGTAAATAAACTACAGTGCAGCTGTGGAGTCAAGTTCTGGTCAGCATTGAGTTAACTTGTTATTCTGTGTCTGAGTTCAACAAATCACAAATTGGCGGACGAGGATGGGATTGTGGATTCCTCAGCTTTAATTGTTTGTGTAGATGAGGAATTCTACAGAGGCACGGAGAAGGTTGTATAACTTTTGGTGTCAGGGAAAGCTGAAAATCTGTTCACAAAGTTTGAATGCCTTGAGACTGTTAAAAAATCGAAAATGGCGGTGCCCAGTGGATGTATCGGAAGATTGTGTGAGTTCCAGCAAAGCCAGGAAACATTCAGTGCATACATCGAACGTTCAGAAATGATTTTTGCTGCAAATAATATTACTGAAGTAGAAGCTTCTGATGCAGAATCAAGATGTTTGAATGAAGCAATTCAAGCTAGGAAAAGAGCAATTTTTCTCACTGAAATGGGCCCCGATGTTTATGATACAGTAAAGAATTTGTTAGCTCCAGCCAAAGCAAAGGACACGCCCTTGAAGGATATTCTTAAGAAGTTAACAGAATATTGTGATCGTAAGCCCTTAGAAATAGCTGAAATATTCGATTTGGAACGAGATGCCAACTTCCAGAGGAGGACTAGTCATTTTATTGCGGCACTCAAGAGGTTATCAATTCATTGTAATTTTGGAAATTTCCAAGACTGGGCATTAAGAGACCATTTAGCGTGTTGTCTGAGAAGTGAGCAGATACGAAGTAAGCTGATGACGGTGTATGACCTGACATTTGAAACAGCTTGTAAAACTGCTTTGTCAATGGATATAGCAGAGAGGGGTTCTAGAGAAGTCAAGACAACTTCTAGACAACCAGCGGAAGATTTGAACAAGCTGCAGTCCAGCAAACCAAAGACGGATAAGTCGACAAAGACGTCAGAGAATTGTCATCCAGGGAAGGGTTGCAAGACTACTGCAAAGTCATGCTATCGCTGTTTGGGCTCACATCTAGCACAGTCTTGTCCATTATTCAAGGCAGAGTGTTACTTGTGTCACAAGATGGGACATCTAGCGAAGGCTTGTCGCAAGGCTAAGCAGAACAAAGGTTCAACAACAAGTAAGCTGTATTCTGTGGACCAACTGCAGGCAGAGGAAGAGCCTCTCGACATATACACCATCTGCAGCAATGAGCTAGCAAACTGGAAGACAAAGAATGTGCCTGGGCAAGTCCAGTTAAATGGAGCTCATGTTCGCATGGAAGTCAACATAGGAGCATCTGTGAGCGTGATTCCCGAATTTGTGTATCGGGAGAAGCTGAGTCAAATTCCTTTGGAAGCGAAGTGAATCGAGCTACATGGTTACTCTGGAGAGAAAATTCCAGTGTTAGGATGCATACATATACCAGTTAGGTAAAAGGAGCAACAGGCGGAGTTGCCTCTCGTAGTTGTAAATGGAGATAAGCCTGCGTTGCTGGGTCGGAATTGGTTGCAGATCTTGAAGCTAAACTAGAACGAGATATTCCTTATTCGTGAAGAATTCAAGTGTCCAGAGGACGTAATCAAGCAATATCCAAAGGTGTTCAGCGAACAGGGAGAGCCAATCAAGGGGTACAAGGCAAAAGTACTCAAGAAGCAGGATGCGACACCAGTGCACTACAAACCACGGGCTGTACCGTATGCACTTAAGGACAAGGTTGAGAAAGACCTGAAACTGAGAACATTATCAGTAAGGTAGAAAGTAGTGAATGGGCAACACCCATTGTAGTTGTACCTAAACCTGATGGTAGTGTTGGACTTTGTGGGGACTATAACCGTAAACCTGGTACTTGAAGGTAGCATACCAGATACCCTATCAACAGCAGAGGATTTGTTTAGCACCCTCACAGGCGGCCAAGTCTTCACAAAAGTGGACTTGACTAATGCCTACTTCATACCATCCTGCTTCAAATGGTGCAGCAGAACGCACAGTGGAAATTTAGTCAAACAACTGCTGGATCCAAATCCAAAGAAAAGACAGTTGTCTCTGTATCACAAACTGGCTAATTTTCTGATTACATATCGAAACACACCTCACACCACTACTGGTCAAACACCAGCTGAACTGTTCTTGAAAAGAAAACCCAGAACAAGGTTTTCACTGTTGAAACCAAACTTGGCTCAAACAGTAGAAGGGAAACAGGAGGAACAAAAAGCATATAATGACAGAAGTAGAGTAAAGGAAAGCAGTGTTGAGTTGAATCAGAAGGTAAAGGTGAAAAACCATCATCACAAGTGGGTAAAGTGGTTACCTGGAAAAGTAGTGAGAAAGTGCGGACCATGGACATACTCGGTTCATGGTCCATGACTCGGTCCATTGCTACCCACTGGCAATTCAACCCGCCTATATATTTATGCTTCGTATGCTAACATTTATCTTCTAGCAAATCTCACGATATTCTTTTTTGAAACAAACATTTTGGATAATGCTTCAAATGTACTCCTGTCATTTAAGATCTTAAAACAATCATACTTGAAATATTGAAAGGTGATTTAAATGTTGATTCCCAGAAAACAATGGTTTAGCAAACTGAAGTACGCATGCTTACTTAGGAGCAAGAACAATGAGCACGTGTGTTGCTAAAAGTGATTTAAAAAAAGAATAATCATGGATTAATAACCAAGAATCAAACATGGGAAAATGCAGAATCGGCCTGGGTTGAGGAAAGGAATAGTAACTTGCAAAGATCACCGATGTCAGCATTAACTTAACTATAAAGCCCTGAGCAAAATATTTTCTTCAATCAAAATTCCTTTCATGTAGATTTTCCATAATGAATGTTCCTTCAGCAAAGATGTACAAAGGTATAAAGGGAAAGGATTCTGCTACCTTAAAACAACTGGTATGTATCAATAAAAATAGGTATTATTGCTTTTAGGAAAATAAAAGATGTTTTAATAATCTCATCAATTTGGAAACATTTGTAGGATTAGAAAAGCGGATGAAATTATGTTCAGTTTTTATCATCTCCAATTCATAGAAATGAGGGCATCACAGCAGGAAGTGAGAAGCCTTATGGTGGTGTCATCTGTGAAGCTGTCTGTTCATAAAGTCACCCATCTCACTATAGCAATAGTGCACAACATTAGATGCCATGCTGTGAAGCAGTGAAAAACATACAGCATTGCACTTCAGTAAAAACAGCCATAGCAGCATTTACTTATAGATATAGATATTACAACAGTGTTAACCAGCGAAATCTATGGTAGATTCTTTTCCATTTTTAAATAAAAATTTTTAATCAATTGCAGATTATACCTAAAGCTCAACAACAAAACATCCAATGGCAAGAATACAGCAGGAGTAGTTAAATACAGCATATTTGAATAACAGAAATGTTATACCATCAGTTCAGGGATTAAAGGCTTAAAATAAATACCACGAATAGCAATGCATTTGAGATTTCAGTGTCAATGATTACAATAGTCCCTTTGAATCAATCTACTGACAGGCACTAATTTTGATCTAAACAACAAGCTCACATTCATTGAAACAAAAAAAAATCCATCACCAAATTTCAAAGATATTTTAAAGATAGTTTAAAATACTAAGAAATGATATTAAAATCTGATTCGAAGTAAAATGGTAAATACAAAATGACTACATGTTCCTTGGCTGTTCGCTGTAGAGGAGAAGACAGGGAGAAAATATAGGATGCTGCAAAGGGGGGGGGGGGGAGAGGGAAGGGCAAACACAATTCTCTGCTGCTGCATTATATTAGCATTCTTCATTTATTCAATAAATGTTGTCAAAGCAGGTTTATAGGAGGGTACTGGGCCCATTTGTGTGTGTTTAGAGTAGTGCTCCCACTTATTACATCTGAAAAAATATATTTCAGCCCATCAGAATTGTGCTCAAAAACAATCCTGTCTAATCCACTCATTTCCCTCATTAATTTTTTCATATTCCTCAATGTGGAGTAACTATCTACCTAGGTTTTAAAATAATTTGCGGGCTCTGCTAATAAACAAAATGAAGATCAAAGCTGGCCAGTACTTTTTGCGTGCTTATATTGTGGTCATTGGAGAGCACTTGGGTTTTGGGGAACTTGCATATCTTTTCTGTATTTTTTTAAAGGGCCTAATCTGCTTACTTTTCTTGTTATGGAGCACTTCTGGTCTCTCATAATCATATTCATTGTACTTTTGTCATCAAACTAAATGACAGATTCAAATAGGACATAAATAAATCCTCTACCCTGATAAAAAAAACGGTGAGCATTCACTTTAATTATGCCTTTCATGATTTTGTATGCTTCAAAGTCATCCTTTGGCTTCCTATGCTCCAAAGAAAAAAGTACCAGCTTATCCAACCACTCTCTATAATGCAAGTTTGCAAGTCTTGGTAATATCCTGGTGAATCCTTTCTGTACCCTTTCCAACTTAGTGACATCCTTTCTATAACTAGGATACCAGATCAGTACTCCAAATTTAGTCTCAACAACAACTTGTATAGCTGCATCATGATGTCCCAACATTTGGACTCAATACCCATCCCAATTAAGGCAAGTGTGCCAAACGATCTTCTTCACCACCCTGTCTACCTGACTCGTCATTTTTAGGAAGCCATGCAACCACGCACCTGCACTCCCCAATCACTCTGTTTTACAATACTAGAGCTCTAGATACAATACTAGATCAATTTGTGAGTAAGGTCAGTCCTGGTTTGACATCCAAAATTTGGGATAGTCAAAATGGTTTTGTATGTGGGAGGTTGTGTCTCACAAATTTGATTGAGTTTTTTGAGGATGTGACCAAAAAGGTCAATGAAGGCAGATCTGTAGTATACATGGTAAAGCAATGGTTTACCAATGGGTTACCAAGCAAGGTTCCGCATGGTAGGCTACTCTGGGCGGTTAGATCCCATGGGATTCAAGGAGATATAGCTAAATGAATAGAAATTGGCTTCATGGAAGGAAGCAAAGGGTGATGGTAGAAGGTTGCTTTTCAGACTGGAGACTTGTGATTAGTTGTATGCCTCAGGCTTTGGTACTCGGCCCATTGCTGTTTGTCATCTATATCCATGGATGACAACGTACATGGCATGATTAACAAGTTTGCAGATGACACAAAGTGGGTGGTATTGTAGATAGTGAAGATGGTTGTCAAAAATTGAGGCAGGATCTTGATCGGTAGGGCAGGTGGGCTGAGGAATGGTTGATGGAATTTAATACAGAAAAATGTGAGGTGTTGCATTTCGGGAAGACTAACAAGAGCAGGACCTACACAGTGAATGGTAGGACTCTGGGGAGTGTTGTGGAGAAAAGAGAGATCTAGGAGTACAGGGACATAGTTCATTTAGCTTTGGTTAGCTCACCTGGGATTCCATATGATCAAACCATCAAGACTAGCTCACTTCCAAGCTTAGCTCACCTAATTGCTTTCTCATGTGCACTCTTCTGCTCACAGGGGAATTCACTTGATCCCAACTGCCTCAATCTGACATTTGCCTCCTTTATCCTGACCTGGTGAGAAGATTTAAGAAGACAATTTGATCAAATCAGTCAAAATGCTTCCATCCAACATTATTGTCAATGGATCACTTGGATACCCAAAGTCCACACCAACTCCATACAAGATTTATCCAAAGTCAGTGCCATAGACCTGGTTTCTCCATATAATCCTATTTCTTTCTCTTTAAACACAGGCTTTTGACAATGTTAAAGATTTTGTAAACTTTGAATGCTTTTATTCTTTGGCTCGCTTTAAACTCAAAATTATTGCTGGTGCTCAGAAAAAAACAACTTGTACTTCTAGTCAGATGATTATTAGAAATCTGTCTTCAGTCACTAGTGCTAAATGTATGCAGTGGTATCAGCTGCAAGTTGTATTCCTCTATGTTCATTTTGTTTCATTAACCTCAATAGAATAGAATGTGTTTGGAGCAGTTTAATTGATAGTCAATATTCACATAGCCAATTAGCTCTGGCAAACAATTAATTTTCTTCAGAGTACTTTATCATCAACAGTTACAATGCAATGTGTAAATTATTCAATAGGAAACCAGATTCAAATGTTGGAAAAAATAGGATAATAGGTGGCTACCATTGAAGGTCCTGTTACACAAAAAGCTGGAGAAACTCAGCGGGTGCAGCAGCATCTAAGAAGCGAAGGAGATAGGCGACGTTTCGGGTCGAGACCCTTCTTCTGAAGATGCTCTCTTCAGGGATCCTTGAACAGGTACAGCATGGTCTTGCTATTTCTTAGTATTTCTTATATTCCTATCATTCATTGTCATATAGCCATAAAGTCTGAGTTACAGCATAGATACATAATCTTCAGGATATATCCCAGTCTCATTAGTCCTTCCAAAATTGTGTAATTAAAACCGTTCAGAAAACTTAGTTGTCGTTTCTGCATCTGCTAAAGCCTCACATTTTTCAGGTTTACATACCATAAGCCACTACAATGCTCTTTTTGCAAACTCATCAATAAGATTCTGTATGCAGACTACCCTCATCCCTATCAATAAAACTGCCAATTTTAGTATTATTTGTGAAATTACTTATTATATTTCCTTAATTTACATCCAGATCATTAATATAAATAGCACTGATCCTTGCAGAAAATCATTGGTCGTGCTTCCTAAGAACAATCTTTGGAGGTCTCGTCCAGAGATGAAGGTACAGCCTTTGAATACTTTAATGAGAGAGGTAGATAGATTATTGATAAGCAAGGAGATGAAAGGTTTGCATGGGTCAAAGCTAATGCAAAACTGATGTTATAATCAAATGTCACAATTTGAATAATCGGCAGGAAATGCTCAATGACTCAACACCTGATCTTAATTCATATGTTTGAAACCACTGAGTACTTTCAAAATTTGAAGAAGTATTCAAGATCGGATATTTCTTTAAAGTTTGCCTAAAATTAAATACTTGAAATGTCCTGCTTACCAATAAACCACAGAAGTTATACATGAGTAGAAATAAGAACATGTATTTTGGAGTTAAGTATTCATTGGTAGGGTTGAAAGGCCAGCCATAATGTGTGAACATGTTGACTTTACCTTGTGTGCCAAATGTTCCTGTAATCAGCTGAATACCAACTGTTATCTGGTGACACTACCCACACTGCCAAACTTTGAGCGCAACTGGTTTTGATAATGAATGAAGGGTCACAGTGCCACCACTGCCAACAACCAAAGTGCCAACTGCATCTGGCAACAATGCTGCAACTTCCGTCACGTAGTTGTCAAATGTATCTGGTGACGGTGCTCCTACTGCCAAATGCAGTGCCAACAAACACGCTAAGTGCCTTGCCTGGATGTGTTTCCACAGTGTTATGCAGTATGCCAGCTGCGTCTATTTGCTAAATGCAGTACGCCAACTGCATCTGGTGGCACGGTTTCCACCGCTAATATGGATTTAGAATTACTATGGCTAACAACTAATTGCCAACTGCAATTGGCAGCAGTACATGCATTGGCAATAGAGAATGCCAACTACTTTATTGCCATAAATCAAGTGATATCGCATCTCAAAACCAGCAAATACTGATGCCTTCAGAATGCCAAAGGGATACTTATAAGGCTGTATAAATCACTCTTAAATACAATAATGTACATGTAATTTCAAGAGTATCAAGTTCTTAGAAGAACAAAGCATAATACTGAATACAAAAATTGAAATGAGACAAAAATGATAAGATGACACAGGGAGAGATTGTTTCTTGTCAAAATATTTTGTTGAATTTCAACTGTATAAATTAAAAAAATACTGTAATGCTTGAAGATACATTCATTTCAGAGGCCAATGGACAAAAAAATTGGATAGGATTCAACAGAAGCAATATGAGTAAACAAAGATGTTAAAGATAATTGATGTTGGTCCATTTTGTTTGCAATAAAATTACGTTTAGCTTATTCCATTCTCACAGAACTGAGCAAGTTATGTATTGTTCTTCTTTGGCGAGTTCATCAATGAACAGGTCAGATCAGAAAATTCATATGAATAACACAAATGCATTAAGCAATATGGGATTAATTTGCTAATAGTTTCCTCAGTGTTAGCCTTCTTTAGATGTAGTGATCACAGGTTTGGAATCAACAACTCTTAACGAACATGTAAGTGAAGCAAAACCTCCATTAATACCTGACTAAGGTCTGAATACCTCAGTCTAAAAGGCATTGTCTAAAGTCTAAAGACACCTTGGAAAATGTCAGAATTTCCATTTGGTGAAAGCATTCAATTTTCATTTGGGATCAAATCTCACTCAGACTTATGGCAAGAGAATATTCAATCTCTGCCAGTTATAAATGTCAATACAGGATAAGTTGAGATTGACTGAAATGAATTTCTATGAGCACAGTCTCACACTATAAACCCACCTATAAGCTGCTGCTAATTAGACATCTCATGCTTATACAACATATACAACCTCATACAAGGTTACTGCGAATGTAAACATTCAAATGTGTATAGTGGTACATTGGATTGAAAAGAAGTGCATATTACTGAAACACTTTCAGTCATGTCTCCCATTTTTTTTGCTGAATTCCCCTTATGATAGAATTTTAAAAAGATCTGTTGAGATTTCATGCTAATAATTGACTGAAACATGAACTATAATTGTTTATAGGATATGAGGTGGCAATTGGGACTATAGTATCTGGACTAGATCTTTACAATAACTAATTCATCCCAGAGCAAGTGAGACCACAATCAGTAAGAGTAACTTCCAAAAGCAGTGCAAGGATAATTAATGAAGGAGTCGTGACCAAATAAAGTAAGTTAATAATGCAAGTTCATTTGCAGAACAAAAAATTATATTGCCTCCTCTGATGAGATCACTGAATTTATGACATGCCAAAGGAATTGAGGATCAGGGAATGAAATTCATTGCTATTGTCACCATGTTCTATAAAAGTGATTAAAGGGCCTGTCCCACTTGCATGCGATTGCATGCATTTGGCGCGACCAAACGGAAGCGGAATTCGCGCTAAGTTCGCGGTAAGTACGCGCTAAGTACGCACTAAGTTCGCGTGTGACGCAATTTGCGCCATACTCACCAATCACATGGGCAGGAGGCAGGATGACTGATTTTGGGCGTCGCACGGCGTCAGGCGGTGACGTCATCGTGCAATGCCACGCCAGGCGGTGACGTCATCGTGCAACGCCAAGCGCTAGGCGTAGGCCATCAAGACGCTGCATACGCCGTCAGGACGCTGCGTGCGCCCTCAATGCGCCTGCGGACCGACAGGCCGTTGGCGTGTGAACTTTTCGGATAGTGCGGGATTTTAGGAGCCCTGCGCGATGTCGGGACCAGGCCTGCACAACTCCATACGCCTCCGCGCTTCGAAGTGGGACCGGCCACGCGCGGCCCATACGCCTCAAGCAACCACGTTTGGTCGCGCCAGACGCATGCAAATCGCATGCAAGTGGGACAGGCCCTTAAGTATTTCACTGCTTACTTGGCCTGATGTCAAATAACAGTCTCTTGCATCTCCGCAAGAAGAAAATCCAGGTTGGGTTCCCAACAATTGGGAGCTCTCGTTTTATAGACAATAGACAATAGGTGCAGGAGTATGCCATTCGGCCCTTCGAGCCAGCACCGCTGTTGAATGTGATCATGGTCGATCATCCCCAATCTGTACTCCGTTCTTCTCCCCATATCCCCTAAGAGCCCTGTCTAGCTCTCTCTTGAAAGTATCCAGAGAACCGACCTACACTGCCCTCCGAGGCAGAGAATTCCATAGACTCACAACTCTCTGTGAGAAAAAGTGTTCCCTTGTCTCCGTTCTAAATGGCTTACCCCTTATTCTTAAACTGTGGCCCCTGGTTCTGGACTCCCCCAACATCAGGAACATGTTTCCTGTCTCTAGCGTGTCCAAACCCTTAACAATCTTATATGTTTCAATAAGATTCCCTCTCATCCTTCTAAAGTCCAGAGTGTACAAGCCCAACCGCTCCATTCTCTCAGCATATCACAGTCCCGCCATTCTGGGAATTATGTTCCTTAAAAAAACCTGCAGATGCTCGAAATCTTTTATAAAGGTCTTTGACCCAAAATTTTAACTTTGTTTCACTTCCCCGAATTGCTGAGTATTTAGTAATTTTCTGTTTTTATTTTGTTTCGCTCCTTACAGCCATTCTCTTCACCAAAATCACCTGCTTAGTGCTATGGTGTAAGCTTATTTATCTGTTATTTCAAGAGAATTCTGTTCTCCTTTGATTATATTTCCTTTCCCACTAACAGTTCCTTAGTTCTTTATTCTTTCAGACTTAATTCCCACTTCCGCAGCTTTCCTGTCCAATCCCACCACATCATCTATACTATTACTAAAACTCTCAACTTGACCGCGTCTGGTTTGCGTTTTTTAAATTTGCGCAAAAATGGTAACGTCTATCGTCATTCTCGTCTGCTCCGAGTGCACCAAGTTTTGTTCCGATCGTTGGAATATTAGAAAAGTTATGAAGGTTTAAAAAATCGTGAGATCAGCAGATTGGTCTTCTCGCCTGTTAGTCACCATGAAGCTAATGCACCCGCGGAGAATAAATACCAGAGGCGGGGCTGAATCCATGAGCAGCGTGCGGGCAGAGAGCCTCTGAGTGAAATGGGAGTGGGACTGGGAGCTACTGCGTGAGGTCGAAAGCTGAAGGTGTGAGGTGAGCAGAGTGCGAGGTGCATCTGCTGCGACCACCCCTTTTCCCACACCACCCGTCCCCCTCCCCCACACTCCGCCCTTCCCCCACACCCCCCCTTCCCCCACCCCCTCTTCCCCACACCTGCCCTTCCCCACCCCCCAATCTTCCACACAGCCCTCCCCCACATCTCCCCCCTCCCCCACCCCGGCACCCTTTCCCTCCCCCACATCCCCTCCCCCTCCCACACCCCCCTCTGCCTCACCATACCCTCTCCCCCACCTCCCTCCCCCACACCCCTCTCCATGGGTGAATGGTGGAATATTGCTTTGGGGGAACGGGTTGCATTGGAGGAACAGATGAATGGTGGGATATTGCGCTGGAGAATGGGTTGCGTCGGGGGGACTAGGTATCCTGTGTGACTGTGACTGGGACCCACTTAGTCTAGTTTATATTAAAAGCAAGCTTACAAAACAATGAGATATCCTAATTCACAAAGCACTTGCCTAAAATTTAAAGGGAATTAGGAATATGATTTAATGTTAGGGCATTGGAAAGAATGGGGATGGGCTGCCACATGTTATAGTCAAATATGTGCGGACCAACTGGCTGGAGTTTTTAAGGACATTTTCAACTTCTCACTTCTGAGGTCTGAGGTTCCCACCTGCTTTAAAAGGACATCAATAATATAGGTATGTTACAAAACTTACCTTGAGCAGCGTTGCAGTTCTGCCGTTCCCCGTGTGTGTGACTTTAGCGCCTTTCAGAGGGGGGCATGTTTAAAGTGCCGTTTTTCCACAGACAGGGCAAATCGATCCATGTTAGGGGATTTCTTAGCTGAAGAAAAATCGCTCCGACATTTCATTCATGAAGGTATTTTTAAATTACGCTAGATTATTTATTAGCTAGAGTAATTTAAAAATCATCTTCTACAGCTGTGAGCGCCGACAACGGGAAGGATTTTACGTAGGGGAGAAAATAAAGTACACAGTTTATTTTTACGTTAAAACGTGGTTTTTAGAAGCCTTTAATCACATTTTCATGTTGCGAAATGGGGACAAAAAAAAATGTATGAACCGGCAGTATTTTTCCTGCCGACTTAACCGCAAACCGCAACGTTCTTATCCACCGCATTCCACTAAAATCCACTCGCAAGTTGATTTAAATGGCCATTAATTTACAGGAATTAAACACTAAATTCCTTCCTTGGCCTATAAATTCATGAAAATTAGATTTAAAAATCATGTTATATTGTGAATTATTGTGTGAATGTTATTTGGACACTTAGGCAGTTTAAAAATGTTTATCTTTTCTTAAGAAATGGATAGATGTTTAGATCTAGTAATTGAATTTTGTAATTAAATACAATTAGGTAATTAACTAATTATTTGCTTTAATTTAAGGTCATCCAAGTAATATTGTTTCATATTTATTTCAGAATGCTTCAATCTATAATAACTGAAAATTTCATTGAGTTCTCTTAATTTGTAAGAAACTTATAGGCTTTTGACTGTCCTAGATCGCAGCTTTTGTGTTAAGTCAATGGAAAGGCAATGGGGAACAAGATGCTAATTTCCGAGTATGAAATGTCCATAACTTTCTGATGGGATAAATTGCAGACTTGATTTTTTAAATCTCAAAATTTTGTAATATTGCTAAATAATACCGGTGCCCAAGAAGAGCAAGGTGACGTGCCTCAATGACTATCGACCAGTAGCACTAACGTCTGTGGTGATGAAGTGCTTTGAGAGGCTGATCATGGCGCAAATCAACTCATACCTCGACAAAAACCTGGACCCACTGCAGTTCGCTTACCGCCACAACAGATCAATGGTGGATGCAATCCCACTGGCTCTCCACTCTGCTCTGGACCACTTAGACAACAAAAACTCATATGTCAGGCTGTTATTCATTGACTACAGCTTGGCATTTAATACTATCATCTCCTCAAAGCTGGTTACCAAGCTTTCAGATCTGGGTCTCTGCGCATCCCTCTGCAATTGGACCCTCGACTTCCTCATTCACAGACCACAGTCTGTCCGTATTGGTGAAAATTTGTCATCCTCGATAACAATCAGCATGGGAGCACCACAAGGCTGCGTGCTCAGCCCCCTGCTGTACTCACTCTATACCCATGACTGCATAGCCGGACATAGTGCGAACTCCATCATCAAGTTCGCCGACGACACCACTGTTGTGGGACGTATCACTGATGGGGATCAGTCAGAGTATAGAAGTGAGATGGACCAATTGACCAAATGGTGCCAGCACAATAACCTGGCTCTCAACACCAGCAAAACCAAGGAACTGATTGGGGACTTCTGAAGGGGTAGGATGGGGTCCCACAGTCCTGTTTATAGCAACGGGTCGATGGTGGAAAGGGTCAAGAACTTCAAATTCCTGGGCATGCATATTTCAGAAGATCTCTCCTGGTCCCAGAACGCTGATGCAATCATAAAGAAAGCCCATCAATGCCTCTACTTCCTGAGAAGATTACGGAGAGTCTGTATGTCTAGGAGGACTCTCTCGAACTTCTACAGGTGCACAGTAGAGGGCATGCTGACTGGTTGCATCGTGGCTTGGTACGCAACCTGATTGTCCAGGAGCAGAAAAGGCTGCAAAAAGTCGTAACCACTGCCCAGTCCATCATCGGTTCTGACCTCCCTACCATCGAGGGGATCTATCGCAGGCGGTGCCTCAAAAAGGCTGCCAGCATCATCAAGGACCTACACCATCCTGGCCACACACTCATCTCTCCGCTGCCATCGGGTGGAAGGTACAGAAGCCTGACATATGCAAAATTCAAATTCAGGAACAGCTTCTTCCCCACAGCCATCAGACTATTAAACATAACTTCAAACAAACTATGAACTACAACAACCTATTGCACTTTATCTGTTTACTGATGTGTGTATATATATATATTCTATGGTATATGGACACACTGATCTGATCTGTATTTATGACGACAATATCCTGATGTGCTGCAGCAATGCAAGAATTTAATTGTCCTATCTGGGACACATGATGATAAACTCTCTTGACTCTTGACTTGAAATAGGCTTGCAGAACAGTGGTACTCTTACATTCTTAGTTGAATTTGCTATAACTTTCAATGAAAGCACAGGATGGTACTGTAATAGTGATAGTTGTCTTAGTAGTTTGAGAAAGTTCCGGAAGTCTCTCAGCGAGTTACAAATGCAACTGATAAATAGAGTGCCGCCTTTCACCATCTGAAAGCTATACCACAGGACATTTGCTTATGATACATTATTTTAATGCGTATTGCTTGTAGTTTTTAATGCCACTTATACAATGAGACAATTTCTCAATCACGTTTCTGAATAAAAATATAATTGTTAACCACATCTCTCTCTCTAATAATAGCCATGTGAAAATTTCAGCAATTTTTGAAATACGCACTTGAAGAGTCAAAGGTGGAAAGCAGAGGTTGCATTTCGGGGTACCTGCTTGTATTACACAAGATTGAGGCCATTGCAGATAGAAATCTTTTGTGATCGTTATGCTGAACACCGTCAAATAGGTTAACCTTGTTAAAAAGGCATTTGAATGCTTTAAATATGATACAATGTCATAATTATTGCTGAGCAACCTCTCAGGCATTAAAAACATTCTACTTTTTGTGGAATTTCAACATTTTCCATACAATGCAAGAGGTTCGATATATATTTATAATATATTTAGATGCATGATATTGCACCTACTGTATCTATTATGTTTCCTCTCCGTACATTGAACAAAAATTGACATACACATGTATCTGGCTGTTCAGCCCATCTGGAGATATTACTTCTGAAGAATATCAGAGATGCCCAATTATAGATACTATAATGAAATTAACACGTCTCAGGGACTGCCTTTTCTTTCAGCTCAATCGTCTTTAGGGTCAGAGGCCGGCACAACCTCTCCCAACAGCTCAGGCCCTCAAATCACAACAACATTGTAAATCTTCTCTGTAATCTTTCCAGCTTAACAACATCCATCCACGGTGACCAAAACTGAACACAATATTCCAAGTGCCATTCCAACATCTGTACTCAGTACCTTGACTGATGAAGGTCAATGTATCGAAAGCCTTCTCGACCACCCTATCTACCTATGACCCACTTTTAAGGAACTACAGTGTAGATCAGTCAGTATTAGTTGACCTGATCCATGTCATGTTTGATTGCATATCGCTGTGTACTCAAACAGTCATCTGGTTGAGTGTCTCATATTATTTACTGTTAGTCCAGCCTCTAATTAGATTCGTTGCTGAGCTTGAGCTTACAACACCTATGTATTTGAGCTCTGTGTGTTTACTATAATAAACAACTTATACTTATGTACGGATCCTGAGTTATTATGCATGTTTATATGGTGTCAGAAGGCACGGGAACACCTTGGATCAATGTCTTCAGTGTTTTGCTGACCTTTCACAGTCTCTGCCATGACTGATTCTTTTCGCAAGCCAGAAACGCTGGTCTTTGATGGGGATATCGCAGAGAGATGGCAAATTTTCGAGGAGGACTACGATATCTACATGGCTGTGGCACACCAAGCAAGTCAGTTCACACCGAAGCATCTATATTCCTCAAGCTGGCGGGACATGATGCTGTGCGTCGGGCAAAGTTGTTTGTTTACGCCCTTGCAATACTGGATGCGCAAGGCCAAGAGATCACACCTGCTGAAACAATGTATGACCCTGAATGCCTCAAGAGAAAGTTCCACGAGCTTTGCAACCCTCATACCAACCTCATCATGCAGCGACATAAATTCTTTGCATGGAGGTTCGCATATCGCAAAGCGGGAAAAATGCCCCGCCTTCGGTCAAATTTGCCATGGCTGCAAACACAGAGACCATTTCTGGAGAAGCTGTAAATCTCACTTCAGCAAATACGAGACAAAACATGCTGCATTCGGATCTCCCCCACGACTTATCAGATGGAGCTTCAACAGACTTCACTAGCACGCAAGGTAACCTGCCAGTAGTTGATGGAGTGTCGCTGAAAAAATACTCCCTCCGAGAGCAGCTCGTTAAAAACGGAGATCCCATGGTCACACTTAAAGTCAACTCTGAGACAGTGGTAGCGTAGATTGATACAGGTGTTCACTGTAATGTTATGTCTCAAATGGATTTCTCAAAGCTACGGAATGCTGAGAAGATAAAAGCTAGCAGCGCCACATTGCTTGCTTATGGCTGAAGCTAACTAATTCCCATAGGAGAAAACCGACGATAGACATGCAGCCAAAAAGGACACATTTGACATCATAATGATTGACCACAGCTCCCCGTCAGGGTTGGATAAGTTGATTGCCTGCATGGCTGAAGACAACACCCTATGGGTACTCACATCTGTCATTAAACGCGGATGGCCTAACAAGCAGCACTTGACTACCACTTCCAGTGCAGCCATGCTTTCCTGTCAGGGACGAACTGGTAATCGAGAACGGAGTTATTATGAAGGGCCACATAGCAGTGGTCCCAGCTTCACTGCAACAAGAGTACTTTCATGCCATACACAGAGGGCACCCTGGTTCAGAGGCAACGATGCAACAGGCCAACAGCATGTTCTTCTAGCCTGCCATGTTGGACTATGTGTGCCAGAGGACGCAGTCGTTTGCGGTGTGTAACAGTCTAGCACCGCACCAGCAGAAGGAACCGCTCCTGCATCACTCGGTTCGTGATCAACCGTGGACAACCCTGGCGACTGCCATTTTTGATTGGAATAGCAACCAGTACCTGGTACTAGTGGACTCCTATTCCGGTTGGTTTGAAATTGATTTGCTCCGCACTGCCTCATTGGCAGCAGTTATTCAGAAACTGGCAAGGCAATTCTCAGTTCACGGGGCCCCTCTCTCTCTCTCATGTCGTACAAAGCAGGACAATTTACGTGCCAAAGCTTCAAAGACTTTGCCCAATGCAGGAATTTCAAACATGTCACCAGCCCAGAATATCATCAGTCGAACGGGTTAAAGCCGTTCGCAGTGCGAAACAGGTGATGGAAAAATCTAAAAGGACGGCGTCTGATGTCTTCCTGGACCTTCTCAACTTGCGCAACGACTCGCGGGACGCATTGTTAGGTTCACCTGCACAGCATTTGATGTCCAGACAAATCCGCACTACCCTTCCAGTAGCGAAGCAACTGCTAAAACCTCAGGTTCGTGATCCACTCGCTATCCAGGCCCAACTACAACACAACGGCAAGTTCAAAAAATATATTACGACCGAACAAGCTGCCTCCTCTCGCCTTTGTCTCCCAGACAAACGGTCCACCTACAAACACAGAAAGGACATGATCGCATAGGAGTAGCGGCAGAAACCCGCCTGGAGCAACGTTCATATTTAGTCCATTTCGAAGGTGGAATTTACAGGCGCAATAGAAAACATATCCTGCCGGTGAATGAACCAAGACCATCTCAGCAGTTCTCGTATGGCTACAATAGTGTCCTGGACTTTGTGCCAAAGACTAATAAAGAGACTTTGGGTTCAAACCGTAATGGCTCCCCAATGGCCAAAGAGCCACCGGTATTATTGGCGAAATCGCCTTTAGATTACCGGTGATGTCACCCATGACGTCTCCTACAAAGACTGTTGAACCACCACCAGAAATGATGCCACTCGCCCATCCAACTGAGGTCCTATACCGTACGCGTATAGGACGGGTTTGTCGGCCTAATTCTAAATACAAAGACTGTATTAAACACCAATTACAGGCTTCAATTACTTTGGCCACATTGTACTCCTCCTTATTCATATCATTCACGGCATAGTTGCGATTTATAAAGCATGGTGTCTTCCTGCTATACATTGGAAGTTTTAGTTATATGCTTATTTAGTTGCATGATTTATTATATTTAAGAAGGAGGATGTAGATTAGTCAGTATTAGTTGACCTGATCCATGCCATCTTTTACTGCATACTGCTGTGTACTCAAACAGTCATCTGGTTAAGTGTTTCACATTATCAAGTCTGTTGGTCCAGCCTCTAGTTCTCATTCGTTGCTGAGCTTGAGCTTACAACACCTATGTATTTGGGCTCTGTGTGTTTACTATAATAAACAACTTATACTAATGTACGCATCCCAAGTTATTACGCATGTTTATATACAGTGCCCTCCATAATGATTGGGAGAAATACCCATCATTTATTTCTTTGCCTCTGTACTCCACAATTTGAGATTTGTAATAGAAAAAATCACATGTGGTTAAAGTGCACATTGCCAGATTGTATTAAAGGGTATTTTTATACATTTTGGTTACACCATGTAGAAATTACAGCTGTGCTTATGCATAATCTTCCCATTTCAGGGCACCATAATGTTTGGGACACATGTCTTGACAGTTGTTTGTAATTGCTCAGGTGTGTTTAATTGCCTCCTTAATGCAGGTATAAGAGAGCTCTCAGCATTGCCCAAGATCCAAAGCATACCACCTCATCTGTGAAACATGGTGCTGGGGGTGTTATGGCCTGGGCATTTATGGCTGGTGAAGGTACTGGCTCACTTATTTTCATTGATGATACAACTGCTGATGGTAGTAGTATAATGAATTCTGGAGTGTTTCGACACATCCTATCTGCTCAAGTTCAAACAAATGCCTCAAAACTCATTGGCCGGCGGTTCATTCTACAGCAAGACAACGATCCCAAACATACTGCTAAAGCAACAACGGAGTCTTTCAAAAATAAAAAATGGTAAATTCTTGAATGGCCAAGTCAATCACCCGATCTGAACCCAATTGAGCGTGCCTTTTATATGCTGAAGAGAAAACCGATGGGGACAAGCCGTCAAAATTAGTATAAGCTAAAAATGGCTGCAATACAGGCCCAGCAATTGGTGATGTCCATGAATCGCAGACATCAAGCAGTCATTTCATGCAAAGGATATGTAACAAAATACTAAACATGACTACTTTCATTTACATGACATTGCTGTGTCCCAAACATTATGGTGCCCTGAAATGGGGGGACTATCAATAAACATTGCTGTAATTTCTACATGGTAAAAATGACCTTTATTAAAATCTGACAGTGTTCACTTTAACCACATGTGGTTTTTTTTTCTATCACAAATCTCAAATTGTGGAGTACAGAGGCAAATAAATAAATGATGGGCCTTTGTCCCAAACATTATGGAGGGCACTCCTAGATCCCTCTTCTTTACAACACTGTGCAAGGCTGTGAAGGTCCTGTCCTGATTTTACTTCCCAAAATGCAGCATCTCGCACTTATCTGCATTAAACTCCATTAATTATTCCTCAGCCCACTTGCCCAACTGATGATCGCACTGTAATTTTTGACAACCACCTTCGCTATCTACGATACCTTTTTGTGTCATCAGCAAACTTACTAATCTTGCCTTCTACATTCACATCCAAATAGTTGATATATACCACAAACATAAATGGGCCCTGCAATGAAACCTGAGGCACACATCACAGGCCTCCAGTCTGAAAAACACCCTTCCACCATCACCCTCTGCATCCTTCCATTAAGCCCATGTTCTATTCAGATGGCTAGCTCTCCTTGGGTCCTAAGCAATCTCATCTTTTGAAGCAGCCGATCATGAGGAACCTTGTCAAATGCTTTGCTGAAATCCATATATACAACATCCATGGCTCAACATTAGCTACCCACCTGTCTTCCGGCACTTCACTATTTAATAATGATTTATAAATATCATCTACGGCGTCTGAAATTTCTTCTCACACTTCCCATAGTGCCCTCAGATATATCTCATCATGCCCCGTGTGATTTATCTATCTTCATATGCCTTAGGATGCTTATTATCTACTCAAACATAATACGGACTGTCGTTAAGGCATGTCTATTAACTGTCCCGGGTTCACCAGTCTTCATGTTTTTCTTTGCAGTTAAAATAGAGGAAAAATACTAATTGAAGATCTTTCCAATCTCCCACGGCTCCACAGAGTGATGACCTCTTTGGTTTCTGGGGACCCCTATTCTCTCTTTAGTTACCCTCTTTCCCTTAATGTATTCATGAATTATCTTTGTATTTTCCTTAATATATCTACCAGAAATATCTCCTACCCCCTTTTTGCCCTCCTGATTTCCTTCTTAAGAATGCTCTTCAATTCACAAAACTACTTCAGGGATATATTTGATTCCAGCTGCCAGTACCTGTCCCATGCCTCCTTCCTTTTCCTGACCAGAACCCCAATTTCTCTTGTCATCCAAGATTCCTTAATCGCATCTGCCTTGCCCTTCATTCTAACAGGAACATGCATGCCCTGAACTCTTCTCATAGCACTTTTAAAAGCATCCCACTTTCCGGATGTGCCTATGCCCGCAAACAATCTACTCCAATAAACTAGAGCAAGTTCCTGTCTAATACCATCAAAGTTGCTATGATCCCAATATAGAATTTTAACTTCTGGATATAGTTATCCATAACTACTTTAAACTAATAGATTAGACAATAGACAATAGGAGCAGGAGTAGGCTATTTAGCCCTTCAAGCTAGCACCGCCATTCACTGTGATCATGGCTGATCATCCACAATCTGTACCCCGTCCCTGCCTTCTCCCCATATCTCTTGACTCCGCTATTTTTAAGAGCTCTATCTAACTCTCTCTTGAAAGCATCCAGTCAATTGGCCTCCACTGCTGCCTTCTGAGGCAGATAATTCCACAGATACACCCAACTCTCTGACCAAAAAAGTTTCCTCTCCATTCTAAATGGCCTTCCTCAAATTTGGAGATCAAAACTGCACACAATACTCCAGGTGTGGTCTCAGCAGGGCCCTGTACAACTGCAGAAGGACCTCTTTGCTCCTATACACAACTCCTCTTGTTATCAAGGCTAACATGCCATTAGCTTTCTTCTCTATCTGCCTACTTTTAGTAACTGATGAACAAGGACCCTCAGATCTCTTTGTACTTTCCCTTTTCCCAATTTGACACCATTCAGATAATAATATATCTTCCTGTTTTTGCCACAAAACTGGATAACCTCACATTTATCCACATTAAACGACATCTGCCCACTCACCTAACCTGTCCAAGTCACCCTGTATCCTCAGAGCATCCTCCTCACAGTTCACACTGCCACCCAGTTTTGTGTCATCTGCAAATTTGCTAATGTTACTTTGAATCCCTTCATCTAAATAATTTTTGTATATTGTAAATAGCTGCGATCCCTGCACCGAGCCTTGCGGTACCTGCCATTCTGAAAGGGACCCGTTAATCCGTACTCTTTGTTTCCTGTCTGCCAACCAATTATCTATCCATGTCAGTACCCTACCCCCAATACCATGTGCTCTAATTTTGCCCACACATCTCCTATGTGGGACATCAAATGGTCTCAGAAACTCCAGGTACACTAAATCCACTGGCTCTCCCTTGTCCATTTTTCTAGTTACATCCTGAAAGAATTCCAGAAAATTAGTCAAGCATGATTTCCCTTTCGTAAATCCATGCTGACTCGGACCGATCCTGTTACTGCTATCCAAATGTGCCGCTATTTTATCTTTTATAATTGACTCCAGCATCTTCCCCACCACCGATGTCAGGCTAACTTGTCTATAATTCCCTGTTTCCTCTTTCCTGCCTTTCTTAAAAAGTGGGATAACATTAGTTACCCTCCAATCCACAGGAACTGATCCTGAATCTATAGAACATTGGAAAATGATCACCAATGTGTCCACGAATTCTAGAGCCACTTACTTAAGTACCTTTGGATGCAGACCATCAGGCCCTGGGGATGTACCAGCCTTCAGTCCCATCAGTCTACCCAACACCATTTCCTGCCTAATGTGAATTTCCTTCAGTTCCTCCACCACCGTAGATCCGCTGGCCACTAGTACATCTGGGAGATTGTTTGTCTTCCTTAGTGAAGACGGATCCAAAGTACCTATTCAACTCGTCTGCCATTTCCTTGTTCCCCATAATAAATTCATCTGTTTCAGTCTTCAAGGTTCCAACTTTGGTCTTAACTAATTTTTCCCTCTTTTACTATTCTCCTTCATATTCTTGGCTAGCTTACCTCATCTTTTCTCCATGTATTGCCTTTTTAGTTATCTTCTGTTGCTCTTTAAAAGTTACCCAATCCTCTGGCTTCCTGCTCATCTTTGCTATGTCATACTTTTTCTCTTTTATTTTTATACGGTCCTTGACTTCCCTTGTCAGCCACGGTCGCCGCTGACTCCCCTTGGAATCTTTCTTCCCCTTTGGAATGATCTGATCCTGCACCTTCTGTATTATTCTGAGAAATACCTGCCATTGTTGTTCCACTGCCATCCTCTTTCCAGTCATCTTTGGCCTGCTCCTCCCTCATGGCTCCATAGTCCCCTTTGTTCAACTGTAATACTGACACATTGGGGTCTTTTTACCCTTACCAGTCCTCAGTTCTATCCATATTGCCTCCACATCTCCTGATTCTATGTCACCCCTTGCAAGGCCCTGAATTTCATTCGCCACCAACAGAGCTACCCCACCCCCTCTGCCCACCTGTCTGCTTTTCGATCTAACATATACCCTTGAATATTCAGTTCACAGCCCTGGTCCTCTTGCAGCCATGTCTCTGTAATTCCCACAACATCATACTTGCCAATTTTTAACTGAGCCTCAAGCTCAGCCACTTTATTTTGTATACTTCGTGCATTCATAATACTTTTAATCCATTACTCCCCTCACCTTTCACATCGATTCCTATTTCACTTTGCCATAGTCTCCTATCCTTTCCTGAGCTTTCTGCACCGTAAGGAAGGACATTAGCTTGGAGCATGTGGAATCGGTATGCGTAGAGCTGCGAAACACTAAGGGGCAGAAAACCCTGGTGGGTGTTGTGTACAGGCCACCTAACATTAATAGTGAAGTTGGGATGGTATCAAACAGGAAATTATAAATGCATGCAACAAAGTTAAAACAGTTATAATGGGTGACTTCAATCTACATATAGATTGTGTGAATCAAAATGGCAGGGGCGCTGAGGAAGAGGATTTTTTGGAATGTATGCGGGATAGTTATCTAAATCAACATGTAGAGGAACCAACGAGAGAGCAGGCTATTTTAGACTGGGTATTGAGTAATGAGGAAGGGTTAGTTAGCAGTCTTGTTGTGCGTGCCCCCTTGGGCAAGAGTGACCATAATATGGTTGAGTTCTTCATTAGGATGGAGAGTGACATTGTTAATTCAGAAACAATGGTTCTGAACTTAAAGAAAGGTAACTTTGAGGGTATGAAACGTGAATTAGCCAAGATTGAGTGACAATCAATTCTAAAAGGGTTGACGGTGGATACGCAATGGAAGACATTTAAAGACTGCATGGATGAACTACAAAAATTGTTCATCCCAGTTTGGCAAAAGAATAAATCAGGGAAGGTAGTGCATCCATGGAGAACAAGGGAAATCAGGTATAGTATCAAAGCAAAGGATGATGCGTACAAAGTAGCCAGAAAAAGCAGCATACCAGAGGACTGGGAGAAATTCAGAGACCAGCAGAGGAGGACAAAGGTCTTGATTAGGAAAGGAAAAATAGATTATGAAAGAGAACTGGCAGGGAACATAAAAACTGACTGCAAAAGTTTTTATAGATATGTGAAGAGAAAGAGATTAGTTAAAACAAATGTAGGTCCCTTGCAGTCAGAAACAGGTGAGTTGATCATGGGGAACAAGGATATGGCAGACCAATTGAATAACTACTTTGGTTCTGTCTTCACTAAGGAAGACATAAATAATCTGCTGGAAATAGCAGGGGACCGTGGGTCAAAGGAGGAATTGAGTGAAATCCAGGTTAGTCGGGAAGTGGTGCTGGGTAAATTGAATGGATTAAAGGCCGATAAATCCCCAGGGTCAGATAGGCTGCATCCCAGAGTACTTAAGGAAGTAGCTCTGGAAATAATGGATGCATAAGTGATAATCTTTCAAAACTCTTTAGATTTTGGAGTAGTTCCTGAGGATTGGCTGGTAGCAAACGTAACCCCTCTTTTTAAGAAGGGAGGGAGAGAGAAAACGGGGAATTACAGACCAGTTAGTCTAACATCAGTAGTGGGGAAACTGCTAGAGTCAGTTATTAAAGATGGGATAGCAGCACATTTGGAAAGCGGTGAAATCATTGGACAAAGTCAGCATGGATTTACGAAAGGTAAATCATGTCTGACAAATCTTGTGGAATTTTTCGAGGATGTAACTAGTAGCGTGGATAGGGGAGAACCAGTGGATGTGGTGTATCTGAACTTCCAGAAGGCTTTCGACAAGGTCCCACATAAGAGATTAGTATACAAACTTAAAGCATACGGCATTGGAGGTTCAGTATTGATGTGGATAGAGAACTGGCTGGCAAACAGGAAGCAAAAAGTAGGAGTAAACGGGTCTTTTTTACAATGGCAGGCAGTGACTAGTGGGGTACCGCAAGGCTCAGTGCTGGGACCCCAGCTAGTTACAATATACATTAATGATCTGGATGAGGGAATTGAAGGCAATATCTCCAAGTTTGTGAATGACACTAAGCTGGGGGGCAGTGTTAGCTGTGAGGAGGACGCTAGGAGACTGCAAGGTGACTTGGATAGGCTGGGTGAGTGGACAAATGTTTGGCATATGCAGTATAATGTAGATAAATGTGAAGTTATCCACTTTGGTGGCAAAAATAGGAAAGCAGACTATTATCTAAATGGTGGCCGATTAGGAAAAGGGGAGATGCAGCGCGACCTGGGTGTCATGGTACACCAGTCATTGAAAGTAGGCATGCAGGTGCAGCAGGCAGTGAAGAAAGCGAATGGTATGTTAACTTTCATAGCAAAAGGATTTGAGTATAGGAGCAGGTAGGTTCTACTTCAGTTGTATAGAGTCTTGGTGAGACCACACCTGAAGTATTGCGTACAGTTCTGGTCTCCAAATCTGAGGAAGGACATTATTGCCATAGAGGGAGTGCAGAGAAGGTTCACCAGACTGATTCCTGGGATGTCAGGACTGTCTTATGAAGAAAGACTGGATAGACTCGGTTTATACTCACTAGAATTTAGGAGATTGAGAGGGGATCTTATAGAAACTTACAAAATTCTTAAGGGGTTGGACAGGCTAGATGCAGAAAGATTGTTCCCGATGTTGGGGAGGTCCAGGACAAGGGGTCACAGCTTAAGGATAAAGGGGAAATCCTTTAGGACCGAGATGAGAAGGACTTTTTTCACACAGAGAGTGGTGGGTCTCTGGAACTCTCTGCCACAGAGGGTAGTTGAGGCCAGTTCATTGGCTATATTTAAGAGGGAGTTAGATGTGGCCCTTGTGGCTAAGGGGATCAGAGGGTAGGGAGAGAAGGCAGGTACAGGATACTGAGTTAGATGATCAGCCATGATCATATTGAATGGCGGTGCAGGCTCGAAGGGACGAATGGCCTACTCCTGCACCTAATTTCTATGTTTCTATGTTTCTATGTTAATTCTGGTGTTTTTCTGAACTTTTCTTATACTCTCTTTCCCTTCAACTCTATCCTTGTACCTCCACTTTGTTTCCTCCCCCCACTATTTAGTTTAAACCCACTCAGTGGCAAACCTGCCTGCCAGAATGTTGGTCCCCTTCCTGTTAAGATGCAACCCGTCCTTTTTGTACAATTCACCCTTCCCCCAAAACAGATCCCAGTGGTATAAGAACTAAATCCCTGCTTCTCGCACCAGCTCCTCAGCCACTCATTCAGATCCCCTATTTCCCTGTTCCTGCCCTCACCAGCATGAGGAACTGGAAGCAAACCGGAGATAACCACCCTGGAGACCCTGCTTTTCAACCTTCCGAGTTCTCTGAAGTCACACTGCAGAACGTCTTTCCTCTTCCTCCCGACGTCATTTGTGCCGGCATGCACTACCATTTCCGGCTGCTCACCTTCACCCTTGAGGATGCTCTGCAATTGGTCAGTGAAGTCCTGGATCCTGGCACCAAGGAGGCAACACATCATCCTCAACTCCCACCTGTTGCCGCAGAAACCCCTTTCTGTACCTCTCATGATGGTCCCCAACAACCAAGGTTCTGCCTGGCGTCTGTCTCTTTGGTTTTACCTCAGCGTCACCTTTTGACTGGCAGACCTGTCCCTCGCTCATAATGGCAGTGTCTTCTATTCTGACAGCTTCCAAGAGGGTGAACCTGTTGTCAAGAGGTACATCCCCTGTGGTCTCTTGTACTCCAAGCTTCCTTCCCTTCCTCATTGTCACCCCCGTTCTCTCTTCGGGTATCTTCGGAGTAACGATCTTGCTGTAGGTCCTGTCCAGGAAACTTTAGTTTTCCTAGGGTCCTGAGGTATCTGATTGCTTCTCCAGTGCCCCAACATGGTCCTTCAGGAGCTGAACCGGGACAGATTTTCCACAGTTGTAGCAGCCAGAGGCATCATCAGTGTCCACGACCTCCCACATCCTGCAAGCCTCACACTGAATCAGCTTATCCATCATATCTTCACCGTGTCTCGTCCTCTCCAACTTTTGGCATAGTCGCCTCTCCTCAGCCTCCTCTCTGAAGACTCCTGAGCCAAAGACTCGCACCTTTCTCACAAGGTACTTCCCTCGACAAGGCCGCTCCCCGACAGGCCGCTCCCCTAGAGCAAACCTTGCTTATATTGGTTGATTAATTGCCTAATTTGCCAATTTACCAATTTACGAATTAAATTCCTCAGTCAATCGCGCATTCCTTCACCTGCCGCTCTGCTACCGACTTGGACAAAAAAGATGAGTACAGGGAATGACAGTTTAAAAAGAGCGCATCTTGGCGCTCTTTTTAAACTGTCATTCCCTGTACTCATCTTTTTTCTCATGGACTTTCAAGCCAATAATCTCTTCTCTCTGCTTCTGCTTGCTGCTTCTCCGAGCTCCATGTAAGGAGTGGTCGCTGGTCCAAAAAGGCGAGCCCACTGACCCATCCCACTTTCCTATGAGTAGATCAACCTTTGCTGTCTCCCATGAAGGGCCCTCTTCATATTGCCTGAGGAAACTTTCCTAAATATATCTGATAAATTCCACCTCGTCCAAGCCTTTGACAATATGACAGTCCCAGTCTATATTGGAAAGTTAAAATCTCCTACTATGACAACCTTTTAGTCTTGCAGCTGCCTGCAATCTCCTGGCATATTTGATCTTCTAATTCCCGTTGACTATTTGGGGGGGGGGGGGGGGGGGGGGCAATAATATACTCCCAACAAGTTGATCATCCCCTTTTTATTTCTCAGTTCCATATAGCCTCATCAGTAATTTTATCGCTGACTACTGCTGAGGCATTCTCCTTAATCAATAAAGCAACACCCCCTCCTTTTTTACCCCCACCTCTTTCCCTCCTGTTGTACCTGTAGCTGGAAAATTAAGCTGTGGTCCTGTCCCTCTCTTAGCCAGGTTTCTGTAACGGCTATAACGTCATAGGGTATGCCATAAACTCCAATTTGAGACCTGACGCCCCTGGTCTGCTCTGCTTGACTAAGTCATGCACATAAAAAGTTATTTTATTGGCAGGTGTCACCATTGTGTCCAATCGCAGTTTATGCAATGACTGGACCCGTTGCGCCGAAACCAGCGCCATGAGCATAATCACTTTAAAAGTTAGTTTGACCAGTGACAGGGATGTAGCTGGAGCCCACCACCAAAGCAGCTTCAGTATAATGTTCACATCCCATATCTCCAACTACCTTGACCTGGGGGGATTGGTGTTGAAGATACCCTTCATGAACCTGGATATCAGCGGGTGAGACCCGACAGCGTGGCGTCCCAGATCCCAGCAATAAGTATGATGACAATGCACTCCTGGCACAATTAATGGCACTGTAACTCAATCTTTCATCAAAAATAGACTGGACAGAAATTCCAAGCCATTCCTCACATGTGCCGTGTCATGCGTGATGTTGGACTGTTTCCCATCTCTTAATATAGGAGATGTACTGCTTTTTGGTGGTATCTCTGCACGCCGCAGTGATCACGTCCACAGTTCGATTCCACAGTCCGAGCCGCAGGAAAGGTCTCCTCAGACCTTTGCAAATCAACATATTTATTCGGTCATGTAATGGGTGGCTCTCCCCTGTTACGGGATGAACCAGCAGATTACTGCGTTTGGGAATGGCTCTGATATCATTCCCAGAATCAATGGGAACCATGGCTGTGTAGGCCAGTCAGGCATTACCAAAATGCCTGACGCAGAGTCTTGTTGGATCTTTTGCAAGACCCGACTGATGAGGCAAAATGGGGGAAATGCATAGAAGAACATTCCTCCCCAGTGTAGCGAGAATGCATCCATCGCCACTGCCCCTGGGTCTGGCTCCCATGCAACATACTTTGGCAATTGGTGATTAAGCCTTGATGCGAATAAATCAATATCTGGCGTTCCATACCGAGCAACAATGTCGGTGAACACTTTGTGGTCCAACATCCATTCGGTGTTGTCATTAAATTTCCGTAAACTGGTGTCCGTCACTGTATTGAGCCTAACTGGCAGGTAGATAGCTGAAATCCAAATGCTTCTTACAATACATCAGTGCCAAATAAGGTTAGCCAAATTATCGCAGGATACTGACTTGATTCCACCCATGTGATTAATATATGCCAACGCTGTGGTGTTGTCAATCTGGAGTTGAACATGCAATTGATTTCAAAATGTGCGTTGCACATTAATGCCAGGGCATCCCCAAATCGAGTTGTTCATGGCCGGTACACTTAACGAAGCACAGTTCCCAGGTGCATTGTATTTGGCAGATGTGTCTATCATTACCCGCTCCTGCAGCTGGTGGGAGGTGAGGTAGTTGATGCTTGCCGCAAGTTCCTCCTGCAGCGGCTCCAAATTGTATCGCAAATTTGGACGCTATGGCAGGCAAATCCTGTGCTTCATGCACCCCATGAATACTGGTATATTCCTCAGCCATACCACCGAATTCGGAGTCAGTCCATTACTGACTCCGTACGCTCCCCTCCTCAGAGAGGGAGACATTGTGCAGCAATGAACGAGGCGCCGCTGCGGGCCTCCGAGGAGACCCGCGCTGATATAACTCTGTTCGTTGTATATCATGATGAGGCATCCTCTCCATCACGTGCTCCATCTGGGATAAACGTCTGAGGACGCTATCCATTGTAGGAGGGGAACCCTCCTGGCCTGACTCGTCCACAGGCCTATCCGACTTTCTTTTTGCTTTACCCCCTTTCTGGGGAACCATAGTGCTCTCAACAGGCACTAAGTCAGAAGCCACTGACCACACCATCAGCGACTCGGGTGGCGGAATCGCCGGCCACCGGCTACCTGCATTCCCGTGGTCCTCCGTAGCCGTTTTCCCCTAGGCCTGTTTAGACTTCGCCCTGGACTTTTCCATGGTGATCGGAAATTCGTCCTGCATGAGTTTACATTTTTGTTGGAAAGTTATACTGAATGATGGTACTCTGGAATTCTAGAATTCCAATTTGCTCATTTTAACATGCGTGGCCCAACAATCCACCTTTGAGCAATTACCAGCCAATTGGGTACACAATAAAGTGAACATTTAAATTTCTTACCGAGCTGTTTGTTTCTGAATGAAAGATGTATTAGCAATCGGGTGACAATATTTCAAAATTAATTGTTTTGCTATAGTGTATTCAAAACTAATTATCCATGCTTTAAAAAAAATTACATAAATGATATGTCACCAGTGCAGTGACTTATAACACTCCCTCATGAATGTGATTAATTTATAATTCATGAAGGTCACAGGTGCAAGTGAAAATGATTGCTTTTCACAAGTGAATGAACACTTGAACAAAGTGTCAGCACTGAGACAATTCGTTCACTCTACGGACAGAAATCTTCAGATAGACAAAGCATCTCTTTATTTCGAGAAAATTGCTCTGCTGCATTAAGTGTTATGTTTTACCTGACAATTACAGTGCATTTTCACATACATGAAATATCAATCCAGTAGACAGACCCTTCACCCTCAGATATGATTGTTTCATGTATAGGCCTTTAATTGCAACGTGTAAATAAGCATGTGTAACGCTTTATTCACTGAAACACTCAATTTGTTACCACTTTGGCGAGTCGAGATGATCGAATAAAGTAAAATTCTTTAATTTTAACGATAATAAAGCGATTTACTCGAGCGAGTTTTAAACAGCCAAAATAACTAAGATCTTTCGAACATGGTGGAGCTAGGATGAATGCTTTAACAAAAGCCCGCGAAAAACCTCCCGCGATCACGTGTCCGCGCCAGCTATTAGCGAGGGTTTGTGATTCCCCCTGCCACCACTAGGTGCCGCTACAGGACCCCCCCCTCCCCACCTAGAACCCGAGGTACGGAACCTAACTGGTGGCTGGACGCGACAACCGGACCGAATGGAAACAAGGTTCATGATGGGTGATACAAGTGGGACTGTCGAAACAGCCAGGGAACGGTAACGGTAACGGTGCAGGAGAAACAGGAGCAACGGGTGAAAGGGAGACAGGCACAACAGGTGCCACCTGAACGACCAGCGGATGGATTCATAACAACAGCAAGGCAACTGGTCGACCCAGTCCGGACCAGTGAGCCGTGCCTTCAGCGCCATTTTTAGGTGCCAGTGGAAATGTTCCACTAACCCGTAGGCCATGAAGGCGATAGGCGGTGGTGTGGTGCAACTGCGCCCCGTAAAATGCGGAAGTAAACTGAGCCACCCGGTCGGTGGAAATGTCCGCAGGCATCCCAAAACAGGCAATCCGCGGGGTGTCCATTACCGATATAGCCTCAGGCAACCTCGTAAAACTATCCACAATGGTGAGTAGATGAGTGGCACCACGAGATGGCGGCATTGGACCCATCAAATCGACGTGGATGTGTTGGAAACGGCCCGAGAGAACCACAAAATCTTGTACCGGTGCCCGCACATGATGCTGGACCTTCGAAGTCTGGCAAGGAATGCAGGCTCTGGCCCATGCCATGACCTGTTTACTGAGGCTCTACCAGATGAATTTGTCCGCCACGAGCGCGGAAGTCGCCTGGATTGAAGGGTGGGCCAGGCCATGGATGGCGTCGAGGACCCTGCGCCGCCAACCCACGGTGACAATAGAGCGTGGTCTCCCAGTGGCACATCACAAAGGACCGACACTCCCGTTGAGCCGAAAGGGGCGTCGGACAACTGCAACCCGGAAGCAGCCGTCCTGTACCTTTTCATCTCGTCACCTGTGCGCCGTGCCTCGTCGAGCCCCGCATAATCCACGCCGGGGTCCACAGTCGCCACAGCCAGGAAGGCAGGGCGGGACAAGGCATCGGCAACCACGTTGAGCTTACCGGCCACATGCTGGACGTCCATGGTGAATTCGGACATGAACGCCAGGTGCTGCTGCTGTTGAGCAGACCAGGGGTCGGACACCTTGGCCAACGTGAACGTCAAGGGCTTGTCGTCAGTGAAAGCCGTGAACAGCCTGCCCTCCAGAAAATACCGAAAATGTCGAATAGCCAGGTACAGGGCAAGGAGCTCTCAGTCGAAGGCGTGTAGCTGCGTTCCGGGGGCCGCAGATGATGGCTGAAAAGGCCAGCAGCTGCCAGCGGCCGTCGATCAGTTGCTCGAGCACCCCTCCAAATAGCCGTATCAGAGGCGTCTACCGTGAGAGCAGTCGGGGCGGCAGCCCGCAGGTACTCCAGCATGGTGGCTTTGGCCAGTGCCTCCTTCGAACCATCAAACGTAGCCACAGCCTCGGCAGTCCACACGAGGTCTTGTGGTTTACCTGCGAGGCACGAAAACAGATCCTGGCATCTGCCGGCACGAAACGATGATAAAAGTTCACCATGCCAACAAACACCTGCAGCCCCTTGACGGTGAGCGTCCGAGGGAACTGCCGGATGGTCTCCACCTTGGTAGGTAACGGGGTCGCGACCTGCGAGATGACATGATGCCCCAGGAAGGAAATGGTGTGGAGGCCGAACTGGCATTTAGCGGGGTTGATTACCAGTCTGTGGTCTTGGAGCCGCTGGAACTGCGCCTGTAGGTGCATGTAGTGCTCCTGTTGGGAGCGGCTAGCGACCAGGATGTTGTCTAAGTAGAAGAATATGAACTCTAACCCCCGACCCACCATGTCCATGAGCTGTTGGAACGCATGCGCGGCGTTCTTTAAACCAAATGACATGCGCAGCCACTCGAAAATGTCAAACGGGGTGATGGTGGCGGTCTTAGGCACGTCGTCAGGGTGAACGGGAATCTGGTGGTAGCCGTGATGGTAAAAGTCCAGGAATATGGCAGGAGTCAAAGATGAGGGAAAGAGTCCGAGTGCCATAGGTGTGGATGGTACTACGGTTGACAGCAGTCAGGATGGGGCCTCGCTCACCAGCACGGGTGTCCAGTCCAGTCGGGGGGAGGATGCTCACAATGTCCACTAGGAAGGGAAATGGTGGTCCCGAACGTAGAGGCGGTGATTCTGGCCGATCGCGATAGCCTCTACTGACGAGTGGCCGAGGCATTTCCCGCAAATGAGCAGGGGGCGTGGCATCGTCGGGCCTTGACACCCCAGCGTTGGAGGTAGTAACACCACTGGCGCTTACCCCGGTGACCAGCGGGCGGCTGCAGCGCGGTGACGGCAGTGGAGGGTTGGAGGCTGCTGGTGCATGGACGTGGAAACCCGATTGATGGACCCGCTTTCCTGCTGCTTGGCGAGCCACAGTTTGTCGCCCGTTCGGCGAGCTGCGGGGGGTCGGCGAAGTCTGACCCAGCAAAGAACAGGCGGATGTTGTCGGGTATCTGCTCTAGGAAGGCCTGCTCAAACAGCAGGCAGGGTCGATGGCCGTCCATCAGAGCAAGCATCTCGCTTATGAGCGAGGACGGCTTCCGAACGCCGATGCCGTCCATGTGCAGCAGGCGGGCGGCACGATTGCGGCAGCTGAGCCCAAAAGTGTGGAACAGCAGGGCCTTGAGGTCCTCGTACTTGCCGATTGCTGGAGGATCCTGCAGGTAAGGCAGCAACCGGGTGGCCGTTTCTTGGCTAAGCGCCCCGACCACGTAGAAATATCGGGTGGCGTCCGTGACGATTTTTCAGAAGTGGGATTGGGCCTCAATGTGGGTCAACCACACTTGAGGCTGCTCCGCCCAGAAAACAGGCAGTTTCAGGCTCACGGCGTTTTGCTGGGGAAGCTGGACGTCGGGGTTAGCGGCAGCTTCCATGATCGAAGTCCGAATAAATGATCGGATTGACGGGGTCACCAATTTGGCGAGTTGAGACGATCGAATAAAGTCAAATTCTTTAGTTTTAATGGCAGTAAAGCGATTTACTCGAGCGAGTTTTAAACAACCAAAATAACGAAACTCCTTCGAACAGGGTGCAGCTTGAATGAATGCTTTACCAAAAGCCCGCAAAAACACTCCCGCGATCACGTGACCGTGCCAGCCAATAGCAAGGGTTTGCAATTCCCCCGGCCACCACTAGGTGCCGCTACACCACACAAGACCAGTTTCTCTCCTGCATCTATCACTGAATGGTCAAAGCAGACAATGTTTCATGCAAACCTTACTATTATGAAGCTTCTCTGTAGCAGACCAGCCATCCGCCTTACAATGACCTGACACATTAACTACTTTTTGTTCCACAGATGCTGCCTCATTTGCCACTTCCAGCATCTTCTGATTTTATTTCAGAATAAATTTACAGAAGGAACTAAATTCACTTCTAATTCTTTGCTCTTGGGAATTTCTGGAATTCCACTTGGCATTTCTCCAAAACAAAGTGAGTGAAATCAGCAACCTAGTTGACAAAAACAATAAGGAACTGCGGCATTGGACTGCATTGCAGCACCTACAATATTACACCATTATGTCATGCTAGAAAGATGAAAGTTAACAGTTTTCCCAAGTTAAGTATTTTCCATCTTTCAAAGCAATCTTTGGAATGTGAACTGACATAAAACAGCCAACTGGAACAAACGGACAGGAAGCCCTGGTAATTTGTTGCAATATAGGTTCAAACTAGGGTTAATACTATGTTAGGTGGATAGGTGACATTTGGGACCAGACAGGTTACTATCTCAGTTACTCTGTTTTGGACATGCTGCCTGACCTGCTGAGTTACTCCAGCACTTTGTGTCCCATTGTATATCAACCAGCTTCTGCAGTTCTTTATTTCTATACTATGTTAGGTTGTATTCACTACATTACAGGTATAGCAGGCAGTGAAGAAAGCGAATGGCATGTTGGCCTTTATAACAAGAGGAGTTGAGTATAGGAGCAAAGAGGTCCTTCTGCAGTTGTACAGGGCCCTAGTGAGACCACACCTGGAGTATTGTGTGCAGTTTTGGTCCCCTAATTTGTGGATGGACATTCTGGCTATTGAAGGAGTGCAGCATAGGTTTATGAAAAACAATGCAAATATTGGTTACTTTTTGACAAATTGCAAATTGCAGACTCATCTTAGTCATGATTCCAACTGTTGTTACACACATGCTCCCAATATAGGTGCTCTTAATTCTTCTCTCTCTCCATCCTAATACATCCCAATGTTCCTAAAAGCGTGAAACAGCATAGTAGGCTCTCAGATTAGGTCTAAAGATCAGTGTTTTTTTAATCTCACTTTATTATACACACAACATAGAAGAGTACATCACTCGAATGACCCTTTGACCCACAATGTTTGCACCAAACATGATGCCTGGCAGAACTGATCTCATCTGCCTACAAGTGATCCATGTCCCACCATTCCCTGCCAATTTATGTGCCTTTGTAAAGGCTTCTTAAATCCCACTATTGTATCTGCCTCCACCACCACCCTTGGCAATCCGTTCCAGGCCCCTACCACTGTGTTTAAAAACTTGCCCACAAATCTCCATTATATTTACCCCCACTCACCTTATAGCTATGCCCTTTAGTGTTGGACGTTTCCACAAATGTAGATATATCAAAATACCACATTTTAATTTACCAATTTTTGAATTAGTAATTCCCACCTTGCCCACTGATGCTGTATTGAGATTCCACACATAAAATGATGCAATGACAGAAATTGAGTTTTTACTCATGACTTCTAATCTAGGAACCTTTATTTATCTCAAATATTTCCTTAAGTAACCAGAGACCGTTTCCAAATAGGTTTTATCTAATGTAAATGCCGACAATCTTTACAGAGCACAGATATTTAATCTATCAAGTTAGCTTCACCTTTTATGTATGCTCTCAATAGCCAGGTTGTCCCAGTTGAGGGAAGATAAATATTATCACCTGGGACAGGACAACTGATTCCATCTACTCAAAAACTTGTATGCCTTTTTAGTAAACTGCATTTCTGGTACCTTTCTTTAATTGTTCAATTCCATTTCTTTTGTACTTCATATATTTCCTTTGGTTATCATCACTTTTGAACCAATTCACCCAAACTGCCCAGAATATTTGGCACCTAAATTGTTTGCCCCTTTTCCATATTTATCACCATCAAATGTCAGAACTTTCTTGCTTTCCATTCCTCCGAATCATTAAAGCATAAAAGCAATGGTGTCATATTTAGTCCCTAGTATTTTACTAGTTATTAGTTAGTCACTAGTTATTGCTCCTGTATCTATACAATTGGGGGTGATGGAGGAATGGATTGTGTTTTAAAGTGAGCTCTAGTGATGAACAACATGAGACAGAACAAGTATGATACAATGTATTATATTTAAAACACTTTTTAAAGCCTTACACTGCAAGTCATTTGTAAATCTGAAACAAAACTGAAAATGCTGGAAACACTCAGCAGTTAACTGTTTCTTCTTTTAAAGATGCTGCTGATCTGCTAAATGCTTTCAGCATTTTCCACTTTTGCATTATTTCTTCTATATGACAGGATGAAATATGATACAATAAAAAGGATGGTCGCCATAAGATTGAGTAAGACTGTTACTCCCCTCTACCACCATTGTTTGTTTCTGGAATTTCCACAAGCATCACAAAGATTGCAGTGTTCATGACTCTTGCTCTCACCTGTTTGCAATTGCACCTTTTTTGATAAGAACAATTTTAAAAAGGGACATGTTGTTAAAGGAAATAGGGAGTAAATCTGCAACACCCATGATTCAGCACCCCCAGTCACCTCTGTGGAGTATATAATTCTCCAAAACTCAGCTTATTTGTACTGGCAATTTATTTGATTTCCAATGTTTAATTATAAACAAGATCAATGGCAATATTACTGAAGCAGTTTATGTCTTCAGGTTCAGAAAGATGAAGGTTAGAGTGCATTTATTCCGTGTCAAGGTATTATATTTGGGCTGCGATATGATCAGAGGGAAGCATGTGTGCTGACATCTTAGGACAAAGCTGCAATTAGTATGATTCTGACTGAAGTTCAAGGCTTCAATAACCGTCCATGTCTGCCTGTTATGATTCTCCTCCACAGATGCAGAACGTAAAGAAGCTGCAATTCTTATACCCAAAGTAATCCACCCACAATGTGGCATAAATGTGCATCATATCCTGAGGCCTGATTAGTAACAGGCAAGTTTGCACCAAATCTAAAAGAAAACGAACAGTCATACCACTCAAAGTCACAGCCACCTTGGACCCCGCTAAAGACTTTAAATGGTTTGTTTATAGTTTAGACCTTAAATGTGGCTCGCTGCAATTCAGCTACTTTGGAATTCATTTGTTTTAGCGATCTAGTAACTATGCTTTCAAATTGTTTGTTTCTCTGTAGGCCAGCTGAAGGGAAAAGGGATCTGTCACTGCTTGCTTTCTTTGTGATGCGAGGGAATGGAATTAGAGTGGCTCATTTTCCTGGCATTTTGCATGAACAGCCAAATAATATGTTAATCTCCATACAGCTGAGGTGGGCATTTTTTAATTCAGGTTCTTTTCTTGTAATGCAAAAGAATACAGAGGCTCAGACTCCTAAACAAACGCCAAAAAAAAAATCACTGTTTGGAAGTGGTACTACTTTTACTCAGTTGGTGATAGTGAAAAAGTTGTAGAAAAAATGTAGTGAATTGATCTTTACTTTCATTGGCACCTCCATAATTAAACCCTCCCACTGTTGGTGGTTTTGTTAGGGAAAGGCAGGGAATAATTGATCTGCTGTTTGTACTCCCCATCCACTCCAAGGTCCACATAATCCAGATCAGTAGAAGGACCAAACATATACATTCTACCCTTTTCATAGCAAGCATCTGTGTTGTTTCCCAGATCATAAAACCCACGGAACATAACTTGAGCTCAATAATAGAAGCATTTTTTGTTTTCTATATATATTACATGATGTTACATTTATATCTATTTATACCGACTTGCGGAATAAATAAATATGTACACATTATATTTTTATAAAATACATCTAAATAATTATCTATAAAAAGGGGAATGTGTCATTTTAACTAATCTTCAAATGAGTGATTCTTGGGTAGTTTCTTCCTGACATTCATGAGAATTTGGGGAAAACAAAGCCTGATTCTGGTTTCTGCAGTAATATCACACAATTCCAGCTAAGTACGATTGAAATGTGAATGTCCATGTCTTGTTCACCATCAATGTGACAATACAGAGCAGATTCTCTTTTATTTTTAAGAAAGGCTTTACCAGACCAATCCAGGCCTATTTGAGAATTTCAAGGGTGCATTCCACAACTAATTGCAATCCATGAATTTGACTGAACTCTTGTAACAACTTGCAGAGATTCTGACATAATCAAACATCTATACAGTGTGGAAACAGGCCCTTCAGCCCAGCCAGTCGATGCTGAGCAAGTTACCTAACCACAGGTGCCTACACCTGACCAATATCACTCTAAACTTTTCTTATACACATTGTCACCGTCATCCAAACTGTAATTTTGTCATTCAGTAGCTACTCTTCATTTACAAGAGGCAATAGGTAAAAGATTGTTAACATTTAACAAGCCAAATGCACAGAAAGCTTATGAATGAATAGGTTAGCAGAATGGCATAGCAAGTAATAATGCTGCTTCACAGCTCCATCAACCCAGGTTTGATCCTGAGCTCTGGTGCAGTTTGTGTGACACTTGTGCAAATGTGTTTTGGGCACTCCAGTTTCCTCAAAATTGTAAAATAGGTTAATTTTAGAGATGCAGCATGGAAACAGACCTCTCGGCCTACCAACCATCGATCACCCATTGACACTAGTTCCATCTTATCCCACTTTCTCATCTACACTAGGGGCAACTTACAGAGGCCAATTAAGAGGTAGCGGATGTAAATAAACGATGGACGATTTCATAGGCACAGGCTTTCCAAGATCATGCCAGATCACTTATATCTCAAGAGTGACATTGATTGTGAGAGTTGAAAATCTATTTAGTAATTGAGAAAACACCATCAAAATCAAGCACAAACAACTCTGCATATGAATGTCTAGTCAGGGTACTGTTTAGGGGTATACCATGGTAATTTCAATTTTACACATCCCTCATTAAGACCCCAGGTTATCACCAATAATTTTCTATTTAGATCTAATGAATAAAATATTTATTTCCACTATAAATTTTCAACATCTTATTGTACATCATAAATTACTTTTTAATCAAGTCTTTGTTATGACCAATTAAGCTAATTCAGCATACTTTATATAACACAAATAGAACTTATTACTATTAAATGAAATTCTAAATCTTGTTAAGGAATTAAGATTTGCCATGTTATCGTTTTATTACTAATGCCGCTGTTCAGTAAAATAGATGCAACCAACTCATTATTTGTAGACCATGGAGATAATTTTATCCACTAGCAGAGTGGATAATGACTAAAATTGGTCATTACCCCTGAAGAGCTTACCAAAAACAAAAGACTGGGGGAGAGGAATGTAATCGCATATAGCATGGAAGCAGGCCCTTCAGCCCACTCAGTTTTTGATGATTAACCACTCACACTAATCCTTCAAAATGTTTGATTTTTAAATTCTCCCCACATTCTCATAAATTCCCCCCAGTTTCTATCAGTTACCTACACATTGGGGGCTGTGACCAATTAGCCTACCAGCCTGCATATCTTTGGGATGTTGGAGGAAATTAGAGCAGCTGGAGGAACACATAGGGTCACATGAAGAATCTGAAAAATCCATATGAACCCAGATGCAGATGGAACACATGTCTCTGGAACTACATGGGATGGACAGGCAACACTTCAGGTCAATTTAATCAGTCTGAAGAAGGGTACTGACCCGAAACTTCACCTATACATGTTCACCAGATATCCTGCCCAGCACGCTGAGTTTCTCCTGCACTTTTGGGTTTTTTTGTAAACCAGCATCTGCGGTTTCTTGCATCTGCATAATATCAAGAGGTCTCAGTACAATTAAGCTCCATGTGAAGTCAAATCAAAGGGAAGATACCACTCAATATGTACTGGACTTGCTTCAGGTTCACATGAACCCAGCATATATTTGCTTGGGAATAGCTGGTTACCAGCTGTTTTCGTCACAGACTGCACAATTCCGTTCAATATTATCTAAATGGATTTATGTGCAGCTTCCAAATATAACTCAGTTGAGTCAAGTGATACAGGTTCAGCTTTTGAAGTATCTTGTTATGTCATGAAATACCCTGATTACCATATGAAAGGGAGCTTCTACCTAACCGAAGGGCACACTTACCAAGCTCCTCAGACCCACCTGATAGATAGAAAATGTAAAATTCTATTATGTATTGCCCCTGTCCCTCAAAACCACCTGACAACAACATTTTTGGCTTGGTAATAGAAGCAGAGAATTATGGTGGAGGGTTATTTTTGTGATTGGGTCTATAAGTACTGGTGTACCACAGTAATCAGTGCTGGGGCTCTTACTGCTTATTACATACTTTAATGATTTGGATATCAATACCGAACATACGATTAATAGACTAAAAAAAAAAGATATATTTTTGAAAATGAGAAGTATAGTCAGGTTACAGGGGGATATTGATCAGCTGGTAAATGGGCACAGCAATGGCAAATGAATTTACCCCTGATGAGAATGAGGCAATGTACTTAGGACTAATGCATAATGATTAATAAGGCCCTTGGAAGTATTATGCATCAGAGACCTTGGTGGACTCAGGCTAGTCAATCACAGGTCTCCCCACCATCAAAGGCATCTACATGAGGCACTACCTCAAGAACGCAGCATCTGTCAGCAAGGGTGCCCATTATCCAGATCATGCTCTTTTCTCACTGCTCCTGTCAGGCAGGGTACGTAGAAAGCTAATGGAATGTTGGCCTTCATAACAAGAGGATTTCAGTATAGGAGTAAAGAGGTTCTTCTGCAGTTGTATAGGGCTCTGGTAAGACCACATCTGGAGTATTGTGTACAGTTTTGGTCTCTTAATTTAAGGAAGGCCATCCTTGTGATTGAGGCAATGCAGCATAGGTTCACGAGATTGATCCCTGGGATGGCGTGACTGTCATATGAGGATAGATTGAAAAGACTAGGCTTGTATTCACTGGAGTTTAGAAGGATGAGGGGGATCTTATAGAAACATGTAAAATTATAAAAGGACTGGACAAGCTAGATGCAGGAAAAATGTTCCCAATGTTAGGCGAGTCCAGAACCAGGGGCCACACTTAGAATAAAGGGGAGGCCATTTAAGACTGAGATGAGAGAAAACTTTTTCATCCAGAGAGTTGTGAATTTGTGGAATTCCCTGCCACAGAGGGCAGTGGAGGCCAAATCACTGGATGGATTTAAGAGAGAGTTAGATAGAGCTTTAGGGGATAGTGGAATCAAGGGATATGGGGAGAAGGCAGGCACAGGTTATTGATTTGGGACGATCAGCCATGATCACAATAAACGGCGGTGCTGACTCGAAGGGCCGAATGGCCTCCTCCTGCACCTATTTTCTATGTTTCTATGTAACTCTGGTCACACACCACCAGGTTCAGGGACAGTTTCTTTCTATCAGGTTATCGAATCAATCTGTACAATCCTAATCCTACCTTGGCAATGGAACCCTTCAGACGATCTCTGCACTAGTTATGGACACTGACTTGCAGAATTTACATTTTTGTGTACTGTCTTAGTCTTTGTGCTTGTAATGATTGCATACATGGGCATGCAGAGAAGATTCACCAAGATGATGTCTGGGATGAAGCAGTTCAGTTATGAAAAGAGACTGAATAGACTAGCTTTGGTTTCCTTGGAGACATCTGAGAGTCGTAGCAGTGGGAGTGGGAGCTTGAAAGAGGTAAATAAAATTATAAGGGGCATAGACAAGGGTGATTGTCTAATAGTGGAGGGCACAGGTACAGGGTAAATGGCAAGAGGGTATCTGTGGAAGAATTTTTTTACCCTGAGTGGCTAGAATCTGGAATGCAATGTTAGGGGACACAGGTATTCTGAGAACGTTTAAGAAATATCAAAATTAATGAAAGAATTGCTCGGATAGAAGATATGCACTGAGTACTAGTAATTGGAATTAGTATAAATTATATTTCGGACCCACACCACCCTGGCCTCATTCTCATTTCACTCCTGCCATCAGGAAGAAGGTATCACAGTATGAAAACAATGACCCCCCGGTTCAGGAACAGCTTCTGCCCAACAACTCTCACGCTACTGAACATTACAATTATCAACTAGATTCTGAACTGTTGCAGAACAAAAATTAATTATTAAACATATTTTGTACCTTCTGTACAGATACTAACTAATTTACTTTAGAACTATGGGCAAGTAATACGATAGCCAATAGAAGCTACATTAAGAATAATTAAGAATAATAACTATATTTAAAATAAAAATGAATACACTTAGTAAGTAATTTTGCACTAAATTATTATTTATTTATTTATTGAATTTCTTTGTATGTCTGTATTATTTTATATTATTTATGTCTTTGTATTATTTTATATTATTTATTGAGTACTGTGTTTACAAACCTGTATTTGCGGCAAGTAAGACATTCATTGTTCTCTTTCAGTACACATGATAATTAACCACTCTTGACTCTGTCTTGAATAACATAGTTAAAGAACAGACCATTTTCTCCTTATATGTTGGGATGTGCACATCAATGGTGAGGCCAACATTTATTGGTTATCACACTTGTCTTTTGAAGGTGGTCGTGAGTTGTTTTGAACCACTGTAGTGCTTCAGCTGAAAGGATTTCTGGAACTCTCTTCAGTCAGGAGTACTGTGACTTAGATCAGTCAATATTGCTCCAAGTCAGGTTGAGGTGCAACGTGTCTGCAAACATGCAGGTGATGAGGTTCTACCAGTCAGATGTCTTTGCCTACTTGGAGGTGGAGCTTGCAAGTTTGGGAGTAAGCAAGGCAAGTAATTGTAGTGCATTTCAGATGAGACACACTGCAATCATGGTGTGCTTTTGGTAAAGGTAATTAATCTTTGGAGTGGTAGAAGGATGCCAATTACACTGTCTGGAGTAAAATTTCAATAATGCAGTTTTTTATTTTTTTTAATTCTTTGTGAATCTGTATTTGGATCTGATGAATGCGAAGAATGAAGTGCAGCTTGAACAAGTGCAGCTACCAAAATTGATCGATTTTAAGAGGCACTGTTGATTATTTATGATTCCATTAATGAAGTAACATTGGCACTGTAGTGTAGTGGTAGAGTTGCTGCCTTACAGGCCATAGACTCGGGTTCGATCCTTTACCTTGAGTTCCCTTATTAAACCCGGTTAATTAAACAACATTAAATCCAGAATTGCCTTCTCTCTGGTAGGCTCCAGTTCAAGCTGCTCTGAGAATCCATCTCGGAGGCACTCTACAAACTCCCTTTCTTGGGGTCCAGAACCAACCTGATTTTCCCAGTCTACCTGCATATTGAAATCTGCCATAACCACAACCTGGTTTAATTGGCATTACCTTTGTTACATGCCAATTTTAACTCCTGCTGCAACTTACACCCTATATCCAGGCTACTGTTTGGAGGTCTGTAGATAACTCCCATTAGTGTCTTCTTCCCTTTACAATTCCTCAATTCTAGCAGTGGTGAGGACCGCAGAGCTGGTCTAGAGAGGCAGAGGAACGACTCTGGGGCTCTTGGAGTCAGTAGGCTGGGCAATGTTCAAGAACTCGGCCACGGACCCGAATGAATATGCCACAGTTGTTACAGACTTCATAAGGAAATGTGTCAAGGAGTGTGTTCCTACGAAAAACATCCGAGAGTTCCCCAACCAGGAGCCTTGGATGAACCAGGAGATTCGCATTCTTCTGAGGACCAGATCCCAGGCATTCAAGTCTGGTGACACAGAGGTATACACGTAGCCCAGATATGACCTTGATAGGCCATCAAAAAGACTAAAAGGGACTCGCTCTAAACTGGAGGATGAGGCAGACGTTTGATAACTGTGGCAGGGCTTGAATCTCATCACTTCCTATGAGGCGAAAAATCAAGGGACAGTTCATGCGACAGCAAAGCATTACTCCTCGATGAGCTCAATGCATTCCACGCAAGCTTTGATAGGGAGAACACTGATGTGCATTCCCGAGCCACCTTAGATGCTATTATAGTCACAGTCACTGAGGCCGACGTCAAAAGATCCTTCGGGAGGTGAACCCTCAGAAAGTGTCTGGACCTGATGGTATACCTGGTCATGTTCTTGAAACCTGTGCAGACCAGCTGGCTGGAATTTTTGCAGACATCTTCAACCTCTCATTACTGAGGATTGAGGTTCCCACCAATAATACCGGTGCCCAAAAAGAGTAAGGTGACATGCCTCAATGACTACCGACTGGTGGCTCGAATATCTGTGGTGATGAAATGCTCTGAGAGGTTGGTTATGGTGCATATCAACCTCCTACCTCAACAAGAACCTCGACCCATTACCATTTGCCTACCGCCAGGCCAGGTCAATGGAGGATGCAATCTCACTGGCTCTTGACTCTGCACTGGACCACTGGAACAATAAAAATACTTACATCAGGCTGTTGTTTATAGACTGCATCTTCGTGTTTAATACCATCATCCCCTGAAAGTTCGTTACCAAGCTCACGGAACTGGGTCTCTGCACATCTCTCTGCAATTGGATCCTCGACTTCCTCATCAATAGAACACAGTCTGTTCAAATTGGCAGCAACACTTCTTCCTCAATAACCATCTGTACAGGCGAACCACAAGACTGTGTACTCACCCCCCTGCTCTACTCGCTCTATACCCATGATGATGTAGCCCGACTGTGCGAACTCCATCTTCAAGTTCGCCGATGACTCCACCGATATTGGAGGAATTACAGATGATGAGTCAGAGTATAGAAGTGTGTGTGATCGACTGACCAAATTGTGCCGGCATAACAACCTGGTTCTCAATGTCAGTAAGACCAAGGAATTGATGGTGGACTTCGGAAGAGAAAGGATGAGGACCTTTAAACTTGTCTATATCGACGGGACAATGGTGGAGAGAGTTAAAAGCTTCAAATTCCTGGGCATATTTCTAGAGATCTTTCCTGGACCCAGCACTGATGTAATTATAAAAAAAGCCAATCAATGACTACTTCCCGAGAAGATTGCAGAGATTCGGTATGTCTGACTCTCTTGAATTTCTACAGGTGTACAGTAGAAAGCATGTTGACTGGTTGCCTCATGGCCTCGTTCGGCAACTTGAATGCCCAGGAGTGAAGAAGACTGCAAATAGTAGTGAACATTGCCCAGTCTATCACGGATTCCGATCTCCCTACCATCAAAGGGATTTACAGGAGTTTCTGCCTCAAAATGGCAGCCAGTGTCACCAGAAATCCATACCACCCTGACTACAACCTGCCATTGGGAAGAAGGTACAGGAGCCACACAATGCCTGCACAAGCACTGAACTGCATAGACTTGGGCGCATTCATTTTTTCTTATTCCACTAAAATTTTGTGTGTGTGTGTGTGTGTGTGTGTGTGTGTGTGTGTGTGTGTGTGTGTGTGTGTGTGTGTGTGTGTGTGTGTGTGTGTGTGTGTGTGTGTGTGTGTGTGTGTGTGTGTGTGTGTGTCTTTTCTTTCTCATATATCATATTCTTTACAGTGTACTATGTTTACTGTTGTACTGCTGCAAGTAAGAATTTCATTGTTCTATCTTGGACATATGACAATAAAACATTCTTGACTCTTGACTTCATTTTTACCAGGGCTCCTTGTCCAATGTCAAGGACATCATTCCTGGAATTTAGGTCTTTGTTCCATGTTTGGATCACTTCTTTAATGAAGTCTGAAGCACAGTTGCACTGACAAAATCCAAACTAGGCATTGGTGTACAGGTTATTGGGGGAAACTAGGTGTTACCTGTTCGTATTGTCAATGACACATTCTGCCATTTTGCTGATGTTTGAGTGCAGTCGAAGTGGGTGAACTTGAGAGTGATTAGTGCAATTGTAGAAAATCATGCATTGTTTTGGGATGATACCAATGGATAACATTTTGAAAAGGGTTTCGCTACTACTGGAAAAACAATAATAAATGGCCATCAACAATTTCCCATCCATAAAAATTTATGTCTGTTAGCTTTTCTTTCATGACTCCAAATCCAAAGCCTTAGATCAGATCTCCAATTTGCAATTACTATTAGGTATTCCAATGTTTATGTTACATGCTTTCCCAAGCTGTATTTAATTTAGAAAAATATATATCTGTAATTTAGAAAAATATACATCTGTAATGTTGTTCATTCTCAAAGCACAGATGAAAGTTGAAATATACCTGAGCAGACCGCCTTATAGCTTGGGTTTGGAGTTAATCCACCAGCATACCCAACTTGAGTGGAATAGACACCTTTCTGAACCCAGAATTTTCTCTCAGCGCCCCAGAAACAGCCCATGCCTATATAAAACAAAAATAAAAATGGTAATATAAATAAACTATATTTAGATATGATGATCATTTAACAGTGCATCATAACATTATGCATTTGTCAGTATCATGGAACATTGGGAATGGCATTATGGTATCATAATATTTTCTATATTGCCCGTTAACCTTTTCCAGAATATGAGCACTTCTCTTTTATGTCTGGATGAAATCCATGTCTATCACATTTGTACCAAAATTTTGTTTAGTAGATTGCATTTTTCATCAAAAATCGAGTGATGCAATGTAGGTATGTTACAATACCTACCTTTAGCAGCGCTGCAACTCTGCCGCTCCCCGTGTGCGTGACTTTGGTGCCTTTCAGAGGGGGGCGTGTTTAAAATGCCGTTTTTCCTAGACAGTCCAAATCGATCCATGTCGGGCGATTTCGTCGCCAAAGAGAAATTGCTCCGACATTTCATTCATGAAGCTATTTTTAAACTACGCTAGATTATTTATTAACTAGAGTAGTTTAAAAATCATCTTCTAAAGCTCTGCACGCCGACAGCAGAACGGACCTAACATAGGCAATAAAAGAAGGTACACAGTTTATTTTTGCATAAAAACGTGGTTCTTAGGAAGCATTTAATCAAATTTTCATCATGCGAAAAGGGGACAAAAAAAATGTATGAACCGCCAGTATTTTCATACTGACTTCACCGCAAACCACAACGTTTCAATCCACCGCATTCCATTAAAACCCACTCGAAAGTTGATTTAAATGGCCATTAATTTACAGGCATTAAACACTAAATTCCTTCCATTTGGCCTATAAATTCATGAAAATGAGATTTAAAAATCACGTTATAATGTGGATTATTGTGTGAATGCTATTTGGACACTTAGGCAATTTAAAAATGTTTATCATTTCTTAAGAAATGGATAGATGTTTAGATCTAGTAATTGAATTTTGTAATTAGCTACAATTAGATAACTAACTAATTATATGCTTTAATTTCAGGTCATCCAAGTAAAATTGTTTCATATTTGTTTCAGAATGCTCCAATCTACAATAATAGAAAATTTCAATGAGTTCTCTTATTTTTTAAGAAAGTTATGGCCTTTTGACTGTCCTTGATCACAGCTTTTGTGTTAAGTCAATGGAAAGGCAATGGGTAACAAGACGCTAATTTCCGAGTATGAAAATGGCCATAACTTCTTTAATACTTAAGATATGAAAGTGAATTAGGTGTCAAATTAAACTTCTTTTTATGCTTTATCTGATGGGATAAATTGCAGACTTTATTTTTTAAATCTCAAAATGTTGTAACATTGCTATGCAATGCGCACTGTAATATGCATATATGTAATATTAAGCATAATAAATATGTCCTCTGCTTTCCAAACTATTGGATTGATCCAAAGGTTTGCAGCAAAATCTGCTCCTAATGATCAACTAATTATCATTTAAATGAGTTATTGTGGGGAAAGAAAATGTCATACTGGGGTGATGGTAACATATTCCTTTGAGGTTATCTACAGTTCAGGATCCTTTGTTATATACAATCAGCAAGAATTTAATGCAAACAGAAATCTTAAAGCTTTTCCATTTCCTGTCAATCACTTGAAATATAAATATCTATAATTTCTAAATACCTATATTAATCAAAGTGACCAGTAGCTTATATTTGCTGGAAAACTATAAAGAGAGCCATTGAGTTACTGATCAAAAAATTACACAAACAGGAAAAACAGCTCAGAAGATTACGTTTAGCTCAACCTATTCAGATGTATATTTTTTAGAATTTTAATTAAATCCCAGTGGAAATCCATTTTCACTTACATCTTTATTATATCATAGAAACATAGAAACATAGAAAATAGGTGCAGGAGGAGGCCATTCGGCCCTTCGAGCCAGCACCACCATTCATTGTGATCATGGCTGATCGTCCCCAATCAATAACCCGTGCCTGCCTTCTCCCCATATCATTTAATTCCACTAGCCCCTAGAGCTCTATCGAACTCAACATCAATATATTTTAAATTTTTTCATCTGGAAGGATTTTAGTTCTGCTGTGTGGCAGCTCAATCTGAACATTAATGAGCACATATTTTCTTCATGTTCCAGGCAGCCAGAAGAGGTAAATAGATCAAGGAAGCATATTGCCAAGTTTCTGCTCACAAGAAACACGGTTACAATTTTGCTCCAAAGCAACACACAGGCTGGCAGCTGTGAATGTTAATTGCATCCTGCCACATGCCGATTACGATTAAATATCCCTTTTAAGTTTTATGATGTATTTCCATCCCCTTCCTACCTAGGGCCCTGCTCCCTGAAATGAACACTAACATTAAAACAATAATTGGGGCCATCAGACTGTGGGAGGCAGGTAGAAATGAAATCATGTTATGAAGATGTGAAAATAGGTGGAGGGAGCAGGTAGTGTAGAGAAAGCAGGGGCTCTGCAGGAGGACAGGGGCAGGTTGGGATAGTGGGCAGAGAAGTGGCAAATAGAATGGCGGGACTGTCATATTCTGAGAGAATGGAGCAGCTGGGCTTGTACACTCTGGAGTTTAGAAGGATGAGAGGATATCTCATTGAAACATATAAGATTGTTAAGGGTTTGGACATGCTAGAGGCAGGAAACATGTTCCCGATGTTGGGGAAGTCCAGAACCAGGGGCCACAGTTTAAGAATAAGGAGTAAGCCATTTAGAACAGAGAAGAGGAAACACCTTTTCTCACAGAGAGTGGTGAGTCTGTGAAATTCTCTGCATCAGAGGGCGGTGGAGGCAGGTTCTCTAGATGCTTTCAAGAGAGAGCTAGCTAGGGCTCTTAAAAATAGCGGAGTCAGGGGATACGGGGAGAAGGCAGGAACGGGGTACTGATTGGGGATGATCAGCCATGATCACATTGAATGGCGGGGCTGGCTCGAAGGGCCGAATGGCCTACTCTTGCACCTACTGTCTATTGTCTATTGTCTAATATAGTGTCACACATTTTGGTAGTAGGAATAAAGGCATGGACTACTTTCTAAATGGGGAGAGAATCCAAAACTCAGAGGTGCAAAGGGACTTGGAAGTGTTCTTGCAGGCTTCCCAAAAAGTTAATCTGCAAGTCAAATTACAAGCAAACGCAACACTTGTATTTATTTAAACAGGGCTAGAATTCAAAAACATAGATGTAATGTTGAGGCTCTATAAGGCGTTGGTCAGGCCGCGTTTGGAGGATTGTGAGCAATTTTAGGCGCAATATCTGAGGAAGGATATACTGGCTCTGGATGGGGTCCAGAGGAGGTTTACAAGAATGATCCCAGGAATGAGTGGGTTAACATAAGATGAGCTTTTGACGGCACTGGGCTGTACTCGCTGGAGTTTAGAAGAAACATTGAAACATACAGAACAGTGAAAGGCTTGGATAGAGTGGATGGGGAGAAGATGTTTTCACTAGTGGGAGAGGCTAGGACTAGAGGTCATAGCTTCAGAATTAAAGTACGATTCTTTAGGAAGGAGATACCTAAGGGTAATTCCATGTACAATGTTGCATGATGAAGATGAAAAGAACCAGCACATACAAATTGGAAATTGTATGAGATTATCATGAGCAAAAAATAGGGTGTTGGTCAGGAGACAGAGACATGAGTCTTACTTTCTTCAGCACTTCATTTTCCAGAATTTGGCATAAAATAAAAACAAAACACAAAACAAAATTGAGCTCTGTACTTGGCTTTCTAATTAAAAAAAGCTATATAAAGATTCACCCATTATGCACAAAATAAAAATATAAGCAGTTCTGCCCAAATCAGAAAATAAGGCCAAATCAAGTCAAAGTTCCCAATGTTTATTCAGAGAATTGTAATGACAATAGCAATGTAACACACAAAACTAAAACAGCACATCAGCACACCAGGTCCATGTTGCTTTATCTCTTTGCAGAATAACTCAAATGTTATATTAGTGACACAAAATGCGCTCTACCGTTGCATTAATTATTTCTTCCTCTGAGTATTGGTTGCATGGTTCCTAGAATCAGATAGAATGCATGTGCCAGAGGTCAGAATGCCTTGCTCCTAGTGTAGGATAGAGATAATGAGTCTGCTGACTAGAGCATTTGGCACTTTATACCTCTGAGGGAAACAGTCAAATTGAGTGGAACGAAGAAAGTGGATAACAAGAATGCAAGAATTGAACAATGGCGCAAAATCAAAAGGTAGGTATTCCACGCATCCACATCTTGGTGTTGGATTTGTAGGAGTTGAAGCAGAAGAAACAGAGTCTAAGATCAGAGTGAAACTATATAGAATTTGGCAATATTGGCTGTACTATAGATAGCATTACCAAGAGGCAGCGTGTGCATATGGACTGGTAACCCACTATGATCACAGTAGCTTATTTCTAATGATACAGTGACATTTAATAATTTAGCAGAGATCAGGACACTATTTATCTTAAACTGAATACCGCAATATAGTTAACTTTATTTATTCATCAACAGGATCTGGTATTAGTAGCAAAGTCAGCGTTTGTTAGTGATTTCAGAGGAAATCACTTTAGAGGAAAATTAAGAGTTCACCACTTTGCGGCAGGTCTGGAATAACAAAAATTATTGAGTGGAGGTTATTTCATATTCACTATTTCTGATACTAACTGATTATTTAAGATTCTCTTAGTTACTTGAACTTATTTAGCTAATTTAACAAAGCCACTTGGCACTATTGTGTAGCTATGTTTGCTAACATACTGATTTTGACAAATATACGAGCCATTCTGGAAAGAGCATGCCTCATTTTTTTTATACGCTTCATGTTTTTTGACTTCAAACTACCCGAGTAAAATTAGTGCTTTCCGATCATTCCCAGTTCATTAATCTCCCAATAATGTCAGTAATTGGGCTATGGTAACAGCACTGCAACTGTTAATCCTTCAGTGAAACTATCGTCAAGAACAGCAGACAGCCTGTCAGCGTCTAGAATCAAAGCCGCCAACGCTGCAAAAATAGATACCAAAAACAATCTCAAAAAGCTTATAGTACTCATCATTTAAAAAAATAAAATCCTCTGGAAACTACAAGGCAATAATCTCACAGCAGATTAGATAGTGCGACTGTAAACTCGTCAGGATTTGCTCACATTTTCATTTCTTAATCCTTCATAATTTTATAGTCCTGCAATCACTGTACACCCCGTAATTTTTATTTTGAAAAATACTATTATACAATGTAAAAACAGTGTTTTTTAAGGTATTTGCAGCTGTTGATACCTAGAAATGAAGCCAGAGTGCTTCTAAAATAAATGTACTAATATGGGATCAAGCAGAATCGTTTATCAGGTTTCATAATTACGGAAGCGAAATATGTAGGGGATGTTGGGCAGAAAGGCACATTTTCATAATTTAGCAAAGGGAGAGAAATGGTAGGAATAAATTATTAACCAATTCTGCCTGATAGGTTGTGGATGCAGGATGTTCCCAGGAAAAACACCATTTAAATTTAAAATAGCAATGGTGTGTTCTGGTCATCCTCACAGGAAATTCTTCGGGATGAAAGATGACTTGCTTGCACTCTGCTCTGGGTGTTCTGAGGTGACTGATAAGGTCCATGTGGGAACCAGACTCTTTCATGCATAGGGCAGGGGTTACCTAACTGAGGGCAGAATGGATAGCTTATGGTAGCACTCCTTTCACTGTACAGCAGAAATTATTGGTACTTCCAATACTTAGTCTTGAGATTCTCAATACCATCTCCAGAAGTCAATTCAAGGATTTTTTTAGCACAACCTTGAACCCTTTTCTCTATCCTCCTGATAACTCCTCCCATGGCTCAAAATACCCAATAATAGAACAAAGATCACCATGAACAAGCATGATAGGTCTAGTCTAGGAATGGTATGGCTTGTGCCCGAAGAGCAATTATACATTACTTGCCAGTTCACTACTAGAAATGCAGTATTCTCAGGTACAAAAATTTTGTTCTCTCAGAGGAATTAAATGCTCTTAGCGAAACCTGGGCATATGACTTTATAAATGGATTTTTGCACTGCTAATAAATGGAGGGCTAGTGGTGGGGGATTCAGCTTAAAATTGTGTTGACATTTATTTTCATTAAAAACGGACTGCGACTGCACCACACCTTTGGTAAAAATCCTAGCATTTCAATTAAATCAAAACAAACAACAGGACGCTTTCAAACATATTTAAAATGATTCAAGCGAGTCAGCTGGCAAAGAACACCAATTAAATCCAGAAATCTTTTGCAAAAGCATCCAATCCTTAAGGTGACAATATTCCATTTAAAGCACCATCCTCCACTGCTGCGCTTTACCCAAAGCTGGCCTGTGCACTGGGGTCAAATCCTGACTATTGGTTCAGCATTGGAACACACCACTGCCTCCAACCTACGAGCTGTAGTAGAGCGCCCAATGGAAGTTATCTACAGGTCCCCAAACAGTAGCCTGGAAAGAGGGTGCAAGTTGAATCAAGAGTTGAAATTGGCATGTATCAAAGGTAATGCTACGGTGGTTATGGGAGATTTCAACATGCAGGCAGATTGGGAAAATCAGGTTGGTACTGGACCCCAAGAAAGGGAGTTTGTGGAGTGCCTCCGAGATGGATTCTCAGAGCAGCCTGTACTAGAGTCTACCAGGGAGAAGGCAATTCTGGACATAGTGTTGTGTAAAGAACCGGATTTGATAAGGAAACTCGAGGTATGATTATGGTACCTCCTAATGGGGAGGCCCAGGAGCCGTTGGAGCAAGAGGAGGAGTTTCCGGGCGGTGAGTTATAAAATCGAGTGCGGGGCTTTGCTTCACAGAGGCCCAGGAGCCGTTGGAGCAAGAGGAGGAGTTTCCGGGTGGTGAGTTATAAAATCGAGCGCGGGTTTTTGCTTCACAGAGGCCCAGGAGCCGTTGGAGCAAGAGGAGGAGTACCCAAATCTGTAACGTTGCACACTTCAAAGGAAGTGTTCTGGTGGAAGCCGCTGATTGGTGGAAACGGACTGGAGAAAGCAGCTGGCTGGGTGCAACCCCAGGTTTGCATATCTGCTTTCTGGGTAAGGATTCAGTGAGCTAAGGGTTCAGTGAGCTAAGGGTTCAGTGAGCTAAGGGTTCAGTGAGCTAAGGGTACAGTGAGCTAAGGGTACAGTGAGTTAAGGGTTTAGTGAGCGGGTGGCCATTAGCCAGCGTAGCAGTAGGCAGGTAGTGCAGGAATCCCCTGCAGTCATCTCCCTCCTAAACAGATATACCATTTTGGATACTGTTGGGGGAGATGGCTCATCAGGGGAAGACGGCAGCAGCTAAGTTCATGGCTCCATGGGTGGCTCTGCGGCACAGGAGGGGAGGAGAAAGAGTGGAAGGGCTATAGTAATAGGGGATTCAATTGTACGAGGAATAGATAGGCATTTCTGCGGCCACAAACGAGACGCCAGGATGGTATATTGCCTCCCTGGTGCAAGGGTCAGGGATGTCACTGAACGGCTGCAGAACATTCTGGAGGGGGAGGGTGAACAGCCAGCTGTCGTGGTGCACATTGGCATCAACGATATAGGTAAAAAACGGGATGAGGTCCTACAAGGCCAATTTAGGGAGCTAGGAGATAAACTTAAAAGTAGGACATCAAAGGTAATAATCTCTGGATTACTAACAGTGCCGCGTGCCATTCAGAGTAGAAATAGAAGGATATTGCAGATTAATACGTGGCTTGAAAAATGGTGCAAGGGGGAGGGATTACATTTCTAGGGCATTGGAACCAGTTCTGGGGGAGGTGGGACCAGTACAAGCAGGACGGTCTGCACCTGGGCTGGAATGGAACCAATGTCCTTGGGGGAATGTTTGCTAGTGCTGTCAGGAAGGATTTAAGCTAATGTGGCAAGGGGATGGGAGCATGAGCAGAGAGACAAAGGGGTGTAAAATGAGGGTAGAAGCAATAGGTAGCAAGGTGAAAAGTAAAAGTGGCAGGCAGAAAAATCCAGGGCAAAAATCAAAAAGGGCCACTTTTCAACATCATTGTATAAGGGGTAAGAATGTTGTAAAAACAAGCCTGAAGGCTTTGTGTCTCAATGCAAGGAGCATTCGTAATAAGGTGGATGTTGAATGTGCAGATAGTTATTAATGAATATGATATAGTTGGGATCACAGAGACATGGCTCCAGGGTGACCAAGGCTGGGAGCTGAACATCCAGGGATATTCAATATTCAGGAGGGATAGACAGAAAGGAAAAGGAGGAGGAGAAGCATTGCTGGTTAGAGAGGAGATTAACACAATAGAAAGGAAGGACATTAGCTTGGAGGATGTGGAATTGATATGGGTAGAGCTGCGAAACATTAAGGGGCAGAAAACGCTTGTGGGAGTTGTGTACAGGCCACCTAACAGTAGCAGTGGAGTTGGGGATGGCATCAAACAGGAGATTAGAAATGCATGCAACTAAGGTAAAACAGTTATAATGGGTGACTTCAATCTACATATAGATTGGGTGAATCAAATTGACAGGGGTGCTGAGGAAGGGGATTTGTTGGAATGTATGCGGGATAATTTTGTAAACCAACATGTAGAGGAATCAGCGAGAGAGCAGGCTATTCTAGACTGGGTATTGAGTAATGAGGAAGGGTTAGTTAGCAGTCTCGTTGTGCGTGACCCCTTGGGCAAGAGTGACCATAATATGGTTGAGTTCTTCATTAAGATGGAGTGTGACATTGTTAATTCAGAAACAAGGGTTCTGAACATAAAGAAAGGTGACTGAGGATATGAGATGTGAATTGGCCAAGATAGACTGGCAAGTGATTATTAAAGGGTTGACGGTGGATATGCAATGGAAGGCATTTAAAGACTGCATGGATGAACTACAACAATTGTTCATCCCAGTTTGGCAAAAGAATAAATCAGGGAAGGTAGTGCATCCGTGGATAACAAGGGAAATCAGGGATAGTATCAAAACAAAACATGTAGCATACAAATTAGCCAGAAAAAGCAGCCTACCAGAGGACTGGGAGAAATTTAGAGTCCAGCAGAGAAGGACAAAGGACTTAATTAGGAAAGGGAAAATAGATTATGAAACAAAACTGGCCAGGAACATAAAAACTGACTGCAAAAGTTTTTATAGATATGTGAAGAGAAAAAGGTTAGTTAAAACAAATGTAGGTCCTTTGCAGTCAGAAACTGGTGAATTGATCATGGGGAACAAGGACATGGCAGACCAATTAAATAACTACTTTGGTTCTGTCTTCACTAAGGAATACATAAATAATCTGCCGGAAATAGCAGAGGACCAGGGGTCAAATGAGATGGAGGAACTGAGTGAAATCCAGGTTAGCCGGGAAGTGGTGTCAGGTAAATTGAATGGATTAAAGGCCGATAAATCCCCAGGGCCAGATAGGCTGCATCCCAGAATACTTAATGAAGTAGCCCCAGAAATAGTGGATGTATTAGTGATAATTTTTCAAAACTCAAAATTCTGGAGTAGTTCCTGAGGATTGGAGGGTAGCTAATGTAACCCCACTTTTTAAAAAGGGAGCGAGAGAGAAAACGGGGAATTACAGACCAGTTAGTCTAACATCGGTAGTGGGGAAAATGCTAGAGTCAGTTATTAAAGATGGGATAGCAGCACATTTGGAAAGTGGTGAAATCATTGGACAAGGTCAGCATGGATTTATGAAAGGTAAATCATGTCTGACGAATCTTATAGAATTTGTTGAGGATATAACTTGTAGAGTGGATAAGGGAGAACCAGTGGATGTGTTATAACTGGAATTTCAGAAGGCTTTCGACAAGGTCCCACATGAGAGATTAGTATGCAAACTTAAAGCACACGGTATTGGGGGTTCAGTATTGATGTGGATAGAAAACTAGCTGGCAGACAGGAAGCAAAGAGTAGGAGTAAACGGGTCCTTTTCAGAATGGCAGGCAGTGACTAGAGGGGTACCACAAGGCTCGGTGCTGGGACCCCAGCTATTTACAATATATATTGATGATCTGGATGAGGGAATTGAATGCAACATCTCCAAGTTTGCGGATGACACGAAACTGGGGGGCAGTGTTAGCTGTGAGGAGGATGCTAGGAGGCTGCAAGGTGACTTGGATAGGCTGGGTGAGTGGGAAAATGCATGGCAGATACAGTATAATGTGGATAAATGTGAGGTTATCCACTTTGGTGGCAAAAACTGGAAAGTAGACTATTATCTGAATGGTGGTCGATTAGGAAGAGGGGAGATGCAACGAGACCTGGGTGTCATGGTACACCAGTCATTGAAAGTAGGCATGCAGGTGCAGCAGGCAGTGAAGAAAGCGAATGGTATGTTAGCATTCATAGCAAAAGGATGGGAGTATAGGAGCAGGGAGGTTCTACAGCAGGTGTACAGGGTATTGGTGAGACCACACCATGGACTATTATGTACAGTTGTGGTCTCCTAATCTGAGGAAAGACATTCTTGCTATAGAGGGAGTACAGAGAAGGTTCACCAAACTGATTCCTGGGATGTCAGGACTTTCATATGAAGAAAGACTGGATAGACTCAGCATGTGCTCGCTAGAATTTAGAAGATTGAGGGGGGATCTAATAGAAACTTACAAAATTCTTAAGGGGTTGGACAGGCTAGATGCAGGAAGAGTGTTCCCGATGTTGGGGAAGTCCAGAACAAGGGGTTACAGTTTAAGGATAAGGGGGAAGTCTTTTAGGACCGAGATGAGAAAATCATTTTTCACACAGAGAGTGGTGAATCTGTGGAACTCTCTGCCACAGAAGGTAGTTGAGGCCAGTTCATTGGCTATATTTAAGAGGGAGTTAGATGTGGCCCTTGTGGCTAAAGGGATCAGGGGGTATGGAGAGAAGGCAGGTGCAGGATACTGAGTTGGATGATCAGCCATGATCATATTGAATGGCGGTGCAGGCTCGAAGGACCGAATGGCGTACTCCTGCACCTATTTTCTATGTTTCTATGTTTCTATAATAAGTTTTAATCTACAATTTGAGAGGCAGCAGGGAAGATCGGAAGTGTCAGTATTACAGTTGAGCAAAGGGGACTATGGAGGTATGAGGGTGGAGCTGGCCAAAGTTGACTGGAAAGAGACCCGAGCAGGGATCACAGTGGAACAATAATGGCAGGTATTTCTGGGAATAATACAGAAGGTGCAGGATCAGTTCATTCCAAAGAGGAAGAATGGTTTTAAGAGGTGACCGTGGCTGACAAGTAAAGTCATAGAAACATAGAAACATAGAAAAATAGGTGCAGGAGTAGGCCATTCGGCCCTTCGAGCCTGCACCGCCATTCAATGTGATCATGGCTGATCATCCAACTCAGTATCCCGTACCTGCCTTCTCACCATACCCCCTGATCCCTTTAGCCACAAGAGCCACATCTAACGCCCTCTTAAATATAGCCAATGAACTGGCCTCAACTACCTTCTGTGGTAGAGAATTCCAGAGACTCACCACTCTCTGTGTAAAGAATGTTTTCCTCATCTCGGTCCGAAAGGAATTTCCCCTTATCCTTAGACTGTGACCCCTTGTTCTGGACTCCCCCAACATCGGGAACAATCTTCCAGCATCTAGCTTGTCCAACCCCTTAAGAATTTTGTAAGTTTCTATAAGATCCCCCCTCAATCTTCTAAATTCCAGCGAGTACAAGCAGAGTCTATCCAGTCTTTCCTCATATGAAAGTCCTGACATCACAGGAATCAGTCTGGTGAATCTTCTCTGTACCCCCTCTATGGCAAGAATGTCTTTCCTCAGATTTGGACAGTGTAAAAATAAAAGAGAAGTATAACATAGCAAAATGAGCAGGAAGCCAGAGGGTTGGGAAACATTTAAAGAGCAACGGAAGATAACTAAAAAGGCAATACGGGGAGAAAAGATGAGGTACGAACGTAAGCTAGCCAAGAATATAAAGGAGGATAGTAAAAGCTTATTCAGGTATGTGAAGAGGAACAAATTAGTTAAGACAAATGTGGATCACTTGAAGACAGAAACAGGTGAATTTATTATGGGAAACAATTAAATGGCAGACGAGTTGAACAGGTATTTTGGATCTGTGTTCACTAAGGAAGACACAATCTCCCAGATGTATTAGTGGCCAGAGGACCTAGGATGACGGAAGAACTGAAGGAAATTCACATTAGGCTGGAAATGGTGTTGGGTTGACTGATGGGACTGAAAGCTGATAAATCCCCAGGGCCTTCCCCAGATACAATCCCCAGGTTTGTATCCCAGGGTACTTAAGGAGGTGGCTCTAGAAAACGTGGACGAATCGGTGATCATTTTCCAATGTTCTATGGATTCTGGATTAGTTCCTGTGGCTTGGAGGGTAGCTAATGTTATCCCACATTTTAAGAAAGGAGGGGGAGAAAACAGGGAATTATAGACCAGTTAGCCTGACATTGGTGGTGGGGAAGATGCTGGAGTCAATATGAAAGATGAAATAGCGGCACTTTTCGTTAACAGTAACAGGATTGGTCCGAGTCAGCATGGATTTATGAAGGGGAAATCATGCTTGACAATCTTCTTCAATTTTTTGAGGATGTAACTAGGAAAATGGACAAGGGAGTGCCAGTAAATGTAATGTACCTGGACTTTCAGAAAGCCTTTGATAAGGTCCCACATAGGAGATTAGTGGGCAAAATTAAAGCACATGGTATTGGGGATAGGGTACTGACATGGATAGAAAATTAGTTGGCAGACAGGAAACAAAGTGTAGGGATTAACGGGTCCCTTTTAGAATGGCAGGCAGTGACTAGCGGGGTACCGCAAGGCTCGGTGCTGGGACCGCAGCTATTTACAATATATATTAATGATTCAGATGAAAAGTAACAGTAGCAAATTTGCAGATGACACAAAACTGGGTGGCAGTGTGAACTGTGAGGAGGATGCTATGAGGATGCAGGATGACTTGGACAGGTTGGGTGAGTGGGCAGATGTGGATAAATGTGGATAAATGTGAGGTTATTCACTTTGGTGGCAAGAACAGGAAGGCAGATTATTATCTGAATGGTGTCAAGTTAGGAAAAGGGGAAATACAACTGATGCACACAGTATATCAGTCATTGAAAGTAAGCATGCTATGAGGATGCAGGATGACTTGGACAGGTTGGGTGAGTGGGCAGATGTGGATAAATGTGGATAAATGTGAGGTTATTCACTTTGGTGGCAAGAACAGGAAGGCAGATTATTATCTGAATGGTGTCAAGTTAGGAAAAGGGGAAATACAACTGATGCACACAGTATATCAGTCATTGAAAGTAAGCATGCAGGTACAGCAGGCAGTGAAGAAAGCTAATGGCATATTGGCCTTCATAACAAGAGGAGGTGAGTATAGGAGCAATTGTACAGGTCCCTAGTCAAACCACACCTGAACTATTGTGTGCAGTTTTGGTCTCCAAATTTGAGGAGGGACATTCTTGCTATTGAGGGAGTGGAGTGTAGATTCACAAGGTTAATTCCCAGGATGGCGGGACTGTCATATGTTGAAAGAATGGAAAGACTGAGCTTGTATACACAGGAGGTTAGATGGATGAGAGGGGATCTTATTGAAACATATAAGATTATTAAGGGATTGGACACGCTAGAGGCAGGAAACATGTTCCTAATGTTGGGGGAGTACAGAACCAGGGACCATATTTTAAGAATAAGGGGTAGGCCATTTGGAACAGAGATGAGGAAAAACTTTGAATCTGTGAAATTCTCTGCCTCATCAGGCAGTGGAGGCCTATTCTCTGGATGCTTTCATAAGAGAGTTAGATAGAGCTCTTAAAGATAAGAAAGTCAAAGGATATGGGGAGAAGGCAGGAACGGGATACTGATTGTGGATGATCAGCCATGATCACAGTGAATGGCTGTGCAGGCTCAAAGGACCGAATGGCCTACTCTTGCTGTTGTTTATAGTCTATCGCAGCGTTTCTCAACCTTTTTATCCCTGTGGAACCTTTGAAATAATTTTCATGTCTCAGAGAACTCCTACATAAAATTATTATGTATCTTTATTAATGTTTCTTTCTCTTTCATAAACTCAAAGTTCATCAGGAAACATAATATATGTTTCTGATAACTGGTTTAAGCAAAAAATAACTTATGACTTTTGACTTTTTCTCAAGTTTGTTGACAATGCATAAAAAAAACTGAAATCAAACTGGTTCAAAACTGAAGCAGGTAAAGGCAAACAGAAGAACTAACCTTGGAGGAGAGAGAGAGAGAGAGAGAGACACACACACAGAGAGAGAGAGAGAGAGAGAGAGAGAGGTCGTGTTTTCTTCTCAGCTCTGCAGTTGAGAAGGATTGGAGCAGCCTTTCCAGGATTTTGCCGTTGGAGAGGGCACAGACCCAGGGGGGCTTCATAGTTCAACTTATTGTTGGGCTGTTGAAGCTTTTCTCTGGTCTGGGGAGCCTCCATCTGTGTGAAGATTCCTGAGTTTCTCCACATTGTCGAGGGTGCGGTTGGCGTTGGCGGATTGCCAAGAGTGCCTGTGATCTCAGTGGGCTGAAGTTGTGCGGTGTCTTTGTCGTTTTTGGCTCCGCTTCTCTGCCCTAAAGTCATTTTGTCAGTGCGGCTGCCTGGCTTAATGTGAAGAAGGTACTTTTGCGTCCAGCGCGACTGGGATCGAGTTTCCCGTAAGCTGCTCTTGGCTGTGGACGAACCTGGGGACTTTCCTGCTTCAGCTGGAGGTTTCTGTTTTCTGCTGCCTGTCTTTGACTGTGACTGTCTCTGGGACTTAACTTGGAGCTGTGCTGCTGAGGGGCTTGGAGCTGGTTTGTGCCTCTGTGAGGATGGCGATGGAAGGGGCGCGGCCGAAGGTCCGGACCTACGCAGCGACGGCATCAGTGGCGGGTGCGAGGCCATCTGAGCTTGAGCCTCATGTTGACTTGGATGGGGACAGTTTTGGTATTTCTGTTCAAACTGGGCCTATGATGTCTAGGGGGGTAATTACGAAGGCCATGAATGAACTTCTTGGGAGGGGGGCTATTGTCTCTTCTGAGCTCGAAAGGGGAAAGGTGGAGATGATACTTAAGACCCGGGAGTGTGTGGCCCGAGCGTTGGAGGAGGGGATCTCAGTGGGGGGGGTCCACGTACAGGTGGATCCGTGGGTATCCAGGGTGAGACCGGTTCTCCTGCGGAGCTGCCCCACTTATTTTTCGGATGCAGTGCTTATTCCACACCTGTCCAAGTTCGGGGAGGTGCGGTCTAAATGTTTTCGTCTCTTGCATCCCGGGGGGGACCCGGAGGAAAAAGGGGTCTTCAGTTTCAAGAGGAGGGTGTTCATGAAGGTGGGTGAGGGGGATGGTGCCGAGGGGAGTTTTGAGGTGGTGCATAAGGGTGTACCCAGAACCGTGCGTTGGAGTTGGGGAAAGGCACGGTGTCATGCGTGCGGCGAATTTGGACATCTCCGTAGGGAGTGTCTTTTTCGCGGGGGCACTGCTAGAGGTTCTAGTGCAGTGGCCCAGGAAAGCGCTGCTGGCCCATCTGGGGTGGCTGGTCAAACCTCAGCGGCGCGGGGTGGTACTGCTGACCCGGCTGAGGTTGCCAGTTCTGCCTTGGTGACCCGGGGCGGCAGTGCTAAGCCTTCTGGGTCCAGAGGTTCCGCTTTGGGGACCCTGGGCAGTGAGAGCCCAAGCCCCCCACGTCCCCTACGTCTTGCGCCTGTGGCGGTGGATGGAGGTGGGGCGCAGGAGGAGGGGAGTGTTGAGGGGGGGTTTTGGGAGAAGCAGGGGAAGCATAATAAGAAGAAGGAGAGGGATAGGGCTGCCCGAGCGAAGAAAGTGCAATCGGGTGAGTTTAGCTCCAGTGTGGTGCAGACTGCACCTGCTGGGGCCCAGGGGGGAGTTGTGGTGGCTCGGAAGGGGGGAAAGAAGTCTAAACGTGTGGGTGGCAAAGTGGTTGGGGGTAATGTGGAGGCGGATGACCCTTCCCTTATGGAGGTTACCGCACCTCCGCATGCGAGTGGGACTAAAAGGAGGCATTTGCCTGGTGAAGAGGAGGAAGGGCGTGGGTCCAGAGCGAAGGGGATGTCTTTCTCCGGGCTTTCCACCACTGAGGTGGCTGAAAGTGGTCTTGACCCGGTGTCTTCTGGGTCGGTGGTTGGGCCTTCTCTTCATGGATCTACAGCGGGTGTCACCGGACTGGGTGCTGAAGTTGATTCCGGTGGAGTTGTGTCCACTGGGCGGGAGTCTGTCCCTTCATCTCAGGGGCCCTCTGAGGGAGTTATCTCGGCGGATGCTGTGGTTAGCTCCCTTGGGTGTGTACCCTCTGGGTCGGATGAGGTCCCCTCGTTTCAGAGGCCTACTGAGGGTGCTAGCACGGTAGGTGACGTGGTTGGCTCCTCTGGTAGTGTGCCCTCTGTGACGGGGGATGTGCAGAGTCAGGCTGAGGGGGGAGTTTCGGGGGTGTTGTCGTTCAAGTCTGTGCTCCATATCAGTGCCAGTGGAGGTGCTGGGGGGCGGGATGCCTCACCGGATGAGTTGTCTGGGGTGAGGTTAATGGCAGGTGGTGATTCTCTGGGTGATGCCTGTGGAGAGGGCACTCTGGATGATGTGGAGGTCAGGGCTGTTATGGGACGTGATCCTCTTTCAGACTCCGAGGGTGCCAGTGTTCCACAGGCCCTGGGGATGCCTCTTGTTGTTGCTTCCCCAGGCCCAGAGGAGGAGGGTGATGGTAGCGTGCAGGAGCCCAGCCATTCAGAGGGCTGCGAGTCTCAGGTAGGGGTGTTGGGACCCACCCCCAGCATTGATCCGGGTGGTCGTGTCATGGCTGTGGAGGAGGATAGCGATGCGGCCAGTGGGGGGGGCTCAGAGTGTGATGTGTCAGACAGTTCTGGTCTTTCTGAGGTTGTTGATTCAGGTGCGAGCGGGTTGGCTGAGAGCCCAGACTCCAAGGCCGTGTCTGAGGCGAAGCTTATTGTTGAGGTGCGAGAGTTCTTAAAAATAAGTCGTGCTCCCAAAACATTATGGTGGGCCGTTACAAGGAGATGGGAGGATTGGCTAGATGTGCGGGAGAGTCTCGAGGCTATCCTTAGTAACAAGGATAGTGGTCTTTCTGACTCGGATTTGGGGCAGTTTTGGGGTTTGTTGAAGGTCCTCAGAAAAGGACCTCCTGTGACTACAGGGAGTGTGAGGGTCACAATCTAATGTGTCTACACATTCACAGTAGCTACATTAAATTTAAATGGGAGTAGAGCGAGTTTTCGAAGATTTCAGCTCTTATCAGCCCTAAGGGAGGGGAGATTTGCAGTTTGTTATCTGCAAGAGACACATACCGTTGCTAGTGATGAACCTACCTGGCAACTGGAGTGGGAAGGGAGGGTTTATATGAGCCATCTCAGCTCAAATTCGAGTGGGGTGGCTTTTCTGTTGGCCCCAAATTTTCTGCCAAGCATTTTAAAAGTGCAGGAAGTGGTGCCAGGACGTTTGCTCCATCTGGCCGTGAGCCTGGATGGCATGCCGTTGCATTTCATTAACGTGTATGCCCCTAGCTCCGGCACGATGCAGGCCGGCCTGCTTCGGGAGGTGAATGCTCTGTTGGGCACTATTGATAGGGGAGAGTGTGTCTTCCTTGGTGGGGACTTTAATTGCACACTTGAGGTGCGGGATCGTTCTGGTACTCAGTGTGCGCCTGCTGTAGCGAAGAAGCTGAGAGGCTTGATTGACTCCTTTGAGTTGGTTGATGTTTGGAGGGACCTTCACCCTGATTCCACTGCTTTTTCGCGGAGGTCTGAGGGCGGTGGTTCCCGCATTGATCGGTTTTATATTTCCCGAGCGTTTGTTTCCCGTGTCTCAGCGGCCTCAATGCGGCTGGTGCCGTGCTCGGACCATTGTCTGGTGCGTGTGGATTTCAATCCAGCGTGCGCTCGGGCTGGGTCCGCGTACTGGCACTTTAACAACAGGCTGCTGGAGGACCGGTGTTTCCGGGAGTCATTCACTCGGTTTTGGGTGAAGTGGAGAGAGAGGCAGAGGTGCTTCTCTTCCCTTAGGCAGTGGTGGGATGTGGGTAAAGCTCACATCCGTCTCTTTTGTAAGGAATATACATGGGGGTCGACTGGGAGGCGGGACTCAGCGGTCGAGAAGCTGGAGAGGGAGATACAGGACGCTGAGTCTCGCCTGGGTCAGTTTGGTGAAGACTCCAGCGAATGGGGAGAGTTTCAGAGGAAGAAGGAGGTTTTGAGGAGTCTGCTGCTTGAGCGATCTCGAGGCGCTTATGTGAGGTCTCGGGTCCAGATGCTGCACGAGCTGGACCGAGCGTCGCCTTTCTTTTTCTCTTTGGAGAAGGGGCGGGGAGCTCGAAAACAGCTCGTGGAGTTGCTTGCAGATGACGGCTCCTCTGTCACTGATCCAGAGAGGATTAATGCCTTGGTTAGGTCCTTTTATGGGACCCTGTTCTCTGCGGAAGGATTCAGTGTGGAGGCTCAGCAAGATCTGTGGGAGGGTCTACCGACCGTAGATAGGGGGGAGGCTGATCTTCTTGATGGCCCCTTATCTTTGGAGGAGTTGACTCGCGCCTTGCATCAGCTCAGGAGGGGTAAGTCCCCCGGGCTGGATGGGTTGACGGTGGAGTTTGTTAGAGCATTCTGGGACGTCCTAGGGGGTGACTATATGTTGGTTTTGGGGGAGAGCCTGGCGACTGGAGTGATGCCTCTCTCGTGGCGTAGGACGGTTGTTGTCTTGCTGCCTAAGAAGGGCGAACTCCGTTTGTTGAAGAACTGGCGTCCAGTCTCTCTCCTTTGCACAGAATATAAAATTTTTGCACGGGCAATGGCAAATCGCCTGGGCTCCGTGCTGCATCAAGTGATTCATCCTGATCAATCTTATACAGTCCCTGGCCGGTCCATCCAGGATAACATCCACCTGGTTAGGGACCTGATTCATTTAGTCCAGGGTACTGGTGAGTCAGCTGCTTTTCTGTCTCTTGATCAGGAGAAGGCTTTTGATAGGGTAGAGCATGAATACCTATTTGGGACGTTGCAAGCGTTTGGGTTCGGACCACACTTCGTGGCCCGGGTCCGGCTTTTGTACGCTGCTGCGGAGTGTCTTGTAAAGGTTAATGGCGCGGTGCTATCTCCTTTTCATTTTGGGAGGGGGGTCCGCCAGGGGTGCCCTATGTCGGGCCAGTTGTATTCGGTCTGTGTGGAGCCGTTCCTGTGTCTTCTTCGGAGGAGGTTGACAGGCCTGGCCCTACCTGGCCCGCGGGTTGAGGTGATTCTATCGGCGTATGCCGATGACGTACTTCTTATGTTCACTGATCCTGGTGACCTGCGGAGGATGCGTGACTGCCAGGAGATATTCTCGGCTGCATCTTCTGCTAGGATTAACTGGAGTAAGTGCTCTGGACTTTTGGTGGGTCAGTGGCGGGTAGACTCCCTGCCGGAGGAGATGGCATTGTATGCGTGGAGTACCACGCACCTCCTCTATCTGGGGGTGTACCTGAGTCCCACTGAGGATGTTTGGCCGGCAAACTGGCAAGAGTTGGAGACGAAGGTGGTTGCTCGGCTGGGGCGCTGGTCAGGCCTGCTTGGAGTTCTCTCCTTTCGGGGGAGGGTGCTGGTCATAAACCAGCTGGTGGCCTCTATGGTATGGTACCGGCTGGCTACTCTTGTCCCGCCCTCTATATTTGTAACTGCTATACAGAAGAAGCTGGTGGATTTCTTTTGGGGAAATAGGAAGCATTGGATTTCCGCGGCGGTCCTGAGTCTTCCGTTAGAGGAGGGCGGCCAGTCCTTGGTGTGCGTGCGCACCCAGGTGGCGGCTCTCCGTCTCAGGACTCTGCGGAGATACATGTATGTAGAGAACCCTCCCAGATGGCACGCTCTGGCCACGTATTTTTTTCGTCAGGGTCGTTGCCTAAGGGGGGTCTCGCGGCTCCCGGTGGCGGGTGTCAGTCGACCCGCTCTAAGGGGCTTGCCTGTTTTCTATAGGGATGTGTTAAGAGTGGGGAATTTGGTGGTGTTCAGCCAGAGTGTTGTTCCACGAGGAGAGGGGGATGTTGTGGCTGCGGGTGTGGCTGGTCCTCATCCTGTCATGGTGGTTGTCGAGGAGAGGCGCGAGCCTAGAGTGGTTCAGATAGAGCTTACCCCTGCTCCGTCAGATCTGCTCATCGGGCCTAGGCTTCGGGATATTTCTCGGCCTCCGGCTCCGCATAATCTGAGCTGCCTTTCTGAGATGACCAGCATGCCATTTTGTGATGCAAGGAGACGCGCACTGTACAGGATGCTCCTGCACATTCTGAACCACCGTGCCTTCGTCTCCCGTCCTGACTCACCATGGAGGACGGTGTTACCATCCGAAGGCGGCGGGGGGCCCCAGTGGGGGTCCTTCTATAAGGGAGTTGTACCCCTTTATATTGGGGACCTGGGGTGGAGAGTGCTGCATGGAGCGGTGGTTTGTAATAAACTTTTGAGTCGGTTCACGGGCTCGTCTGCCGCATGTATTTTCTGCGGAGAGGAGGAGACCGTATTCCATGTGTATGTGGAGTGTGTGAGGTTACTGCCCCTGTACCAATATCTGAAGGGGTTGTTCCTCAAGTTCTGGCTGCATTTTAGCCCCACAATCCTGGTGTTTGGACACAAGGCGGGGAGTGGGGAGAGCCGAGTGTGGGGGGGGGACTTACCTGTCGGTTTGCTCCTTGGCCTGGCCAAGATGGCCATTCGTGGGTCCAGGCAGCAGGCGGTCGACGGTCTGGCGAGAGTCGGCTGCCTGCCCCTCTTTCGGGCCTACGTCCGTGCACGTGTGTCCCTGGAGAGGGAACACGCGGTGTTCACGGGGACTCTGGAGGCCTTCCGTCAGCGCTGGTCGCCGCGTGGGGTTGAGGCGATTATAAATGAATGTACTGCTGTACTACAATGATCTGTTCATTATAGTGTGATTTTTGATTGTGTTTTGATGTGTTGTATTTTATGATTTGTGTTGAATAAAGTTTTTGAAATGAAAAAAAAAAAAAAAAAAAAAGGAAAACATAAACTTTTCATAAACTAACAAAAACTTACATAAATTAACTTTTGATAAACTAACAAAAATAAACATAAACACGCTTGAATTTTTTAAATTCATATAACATCCCTAAATGATGGGTAAAAATGACTGAATAACGTGGGTGAATGAGGGACTGTACCTGCACGCCAGGAAGCACAGACAGGACTGATGGAGACCGTGCATGCACCTGTACTCGAGTGAGTCACTTGATGATACACAAATCCGTCATGTACAACTCCTGTCCACTGAGCACTAAAGGCCGTTTCGCACTGGCGCCGTATAGACGTCGTTAAATATGACGTTGTTAAATATACTGAATAGACATCGCTGAATATGCCGTACGTGTATAATAAAATTACGAATAAAACACAAAAATGACTCAAAAATGCATTTCCATATGATGAGCCTATTTATCACTATTTCTCTCTGAACCCTTTGCGATCTCTCGCGGAACCCTAGCGTTTCGGGGAACCCCGGTTGAGAAAAGCTGGTCTATTGCCTACTTCACTGGTAGTCTGCCAGCAATATCAAACCAAGGCTCTAATTTGAATTGATTTGGGCCTCTCAATATGTCTTCAAATGTGCTCAAGGGGCGGTGGAATGTGTGTGCTCGGGGGGAGAGTGTGTGACAGGCGGGAGGGGGCAGTGTGTGATGGGGGGGGGTGGGAGAGTGTGTGACGGGGAGCGGGCGTAGTGTTTGACAGGGAGTGTGATGGGGGGGGGGGGGAGTGTGTGATGGGGGAGTGTGTGACAGGGGGGAGTGTGTGGCCGTAGGGAGTGTGTGGCCAGGGGGGGAGTGTGTGACGGGGGGAATGTGTGACGGGGGGCGGATGTGATGGGGGGGTGAGAGAGGCTGGCAGAGAGAGAGAGACAGAGTGACAGGGGGTGGGTGAGTGTGTGTGGGCGGGGGGTTAGCGTGTGGGGGGGGCTTAGTGTGTATGGGGAGTCGTTAATGTGTGTGGGGGGTTGGTACGTGGGTGGGGGTTAGCGTGTGGGGGGGTTAGTGTGTGGGGGAGGCTGTTGGCATGTCGGGGCATTAGTATGTGGGGGGGGTTAGTGTGTAGGGGGGGGTTTAGTTTGTGTGGGGGGGGGTCATGTCACAACGGGACCCTGTCAGCCGTGCCTGCTCAGTTGAGGTCCATGGGTGAGTGGTGGAATATGCGTCTGGGGACCAACCCTCCCGTGTGACGCTGCACGCCCCACCACCCACTCCCCCCCCCCCCCCCCGGTTATGTGGCAAATATTGCTTTTGAACTTGCAACATTACCCATGTCAAACCATCCAATGACAAGATATTTCACAAAATCAGTGCAATCCAATAAAGCGATAGTAGTTACTTAAACTGATAGAATGCAATTACATGCACTTAACAAAATGTTGAATATGTAAAATGGTGTATTATATCGGATACATGAAACACAATTTTAAATATATAAAATAACACAAGATACAAGCACAAATAACATGGAGAAATAAATGCTTTATTTACAATTACATTGAGTGTCTTATCATAGACATAATTTGCATTTATTGGGCGTTAATATGAATATGAAACCAGTTTACATTGAAATATCTTTAGCTATGCTGTCAGTGAACTTGGAGACAAAATAAAAGATAAACGCCTTTCCGGAAGGTCATTCAAATAGCAAGTTTTTGAGTTGAACATAACAAAATAAAATGCTTCATCTAACAGTGTGACAAAAAATGTTGACAGGTATACTATTCACCCACCTAACGCACAGAAAATGTGACAAGTTTATAAACAAACAAAAAGGATTCTTAGTTCTTAATAAAAATAAATATCACTGTGCAGCAGTTTAATCATTGGAATCAAAGATTTAAATTATGTTAAATTTGCATTAGTAATGTATTCATTTTAATATCTATCCACAACAGCTCTGGCAGACTACAAGATTATGCAGTGTTTCCAAAGACAAATCTAGAAAATTATGGTATGAGTCAGTAGTAATCTGTTCCACAGATTAACGTGGAAAATCTCAGATGCTCCACACGATTCTTTATGATTAAGCTTCCAATGACCTATTTTCACTTGTACACATTTTTTTTAAATCCTAGATTCGTTTCAAGAGTTTTTCACTTTTAAAAGAAATTAGTAACAGAGAGCTTTCCAATTATTGAAAAAAAGGTTTTTGAACATTTGATTATTAGGAATTAGGTCATATGACTAAACAATCATAGTACCACTTATATGTGGAAGCAATTGCGGCCTTTGAAGCTCATTACTTAGATGTAGCAACAACAAACACAGTATGCCCATCCATTAGTTAAGAACCAATAGAATCCATTGACAGCTGCCTTAATAGCAGATGAAAACCACAACATAGCTGAAATAACAATTAATTAATTATTAAATTGTTTCCTTCATCATACTGTTATTTCAGAATGTAGTGAGCAGATGATCAGGCTTCTCAACTCCCAGACACATTCTGGCATACGTTGTAGCAATTACAACTCCCAGTGTAATATAGAATATCTGCATGGATATAAGAAAAAAGACATGCACAATCCACCAGGATTTAAACCTACCGAAGCAACTTCTCTAGCTTTATTCTGCTTGTTTTACTGCCATATTATCTCTCTGACCATAAGTCTATTGCATATATAAGAGAGTGCCTGGGCTTATACGGAATCACGGGATATGGGGAGAAAGCAGGAACGGGGTACTGATTTTGGATGATCAGCCATGATAATATTGAATGGCGGTGCTGGCTCGAAGAGCTGAAAGGCCTACTCCTATTTTCTATGTTTCTAGACCAAAACAAAGTGCTGAAGTAACTCAGCGTGTCTGTGGAAGAAATGGTTGGGTGACAGATTGAGTCAAGACACTTCTTCAGACACTTCTGCATAAATCATTAAAGGTGGCAGTGGTAAATAAAGCATATAGGACCTCGGGTTTCATAAATAAAGACAGTGTACAAAAGCTGGAAGGCTATGTCCAATTTGTAAAAAACATTGGTTTGAAAGCAACTGTTTCCAACTTTGGTCATCTCATATTTGAATCTATAGAAAGTGCAGACAAGAATTACCAGATTTTGTAAAACACAAAGTGCTGGAGTAACTCAGCGGGTCAGGCAGCAGCTTTGGAGGACGTAGATAGGCGATGTTTCAAGCCTAAATTCTTCAGACCTAAATTGTGCCTGAGATGTAGAATTCTAGCCCTTAGATTAGAGGGAGCGTCTCAGTTTATTATTCATTGAACATACACTGTACATTTCACTAAACTAAACTAAACTAAACATAGAGGGTTGATTGAAGACTTGATAGAAGGTGTACAAGATCAGGCCAGTGTAGAGAGGATAAATGGTTCAAGGACCAGGGACACAGATGTAATGTTTTAGCAGAAGACAAGAGTGATTTGAGGAGCCCTTATTTTAAATGTTAGAAATTGGAATTCATCTCTACAAGGGTGACGTAAACACTCTCAATGAGAGGGAAATGGGATAAGTATTTGAGAGAGCTTAATTTGCAGGTTATGAGGAAAGAGCAGGAGAATGAAATTATTTGGCTCTCTATATTCGGAACTGGCACAGACTCAATTGGACAAATGGTTTCCCTCTATGCTGCAATAATTGCATAATTCTAGTCAATTAGTGGTGTTATTGAAGTGCAGAGTGGGTGGTTAGGTCTTTACTTAATGGAGAGGGCTATTGCCAGGTATAAACATGGTAGATGTATTCCACCTAGTTCCAACATTGTCCATGTCCTACTGCAAGTTAAAGGACCATTTAATGATTCAAACTTTGTCAATGGAGCAGTTCAAGTATCAAGCATGCAATTAAAAAAAAACCTTTTCCAAAAATCAGCAACCCCTTTATCCTGGCTGAGGAAGTTTTGATTTTTTTTTAATTGCCATTGACCACTGTGAATATTTCCTCAAGTGGGCAAGTATTATTTCTATGCCACAGTGGTTTTCTTTGTAATTTACTGCCCATTAATTTGCATGTGTCTTGACAGACTCATGGTCTATTTCATACAAAGGAAATTATTTTCAAAATGCAGGTCTGGTTGCCTATTTGCATATTTCAAGTTCATGGATTTTGAAAGTAACAGTTGGGTGATGGACTGCAGTCCAGTTAAAATATCTCACTGGTGTAAGAGTAAGTAGTCTTGCAAAATATAATTATGAACATAATGTATCACTCGGGGTGCATCATTACAGAACCCTAGAAATTTACAATAAACGAGGAGGCCAAATGGTCCACAGTCTGTACTGATCGCAAAAGAGCCATGGAATCTAAATTTATTTCTAGTTATTATCCATATCCTTCCACCAGTCATAACACACCAAATACTTTATAATTGATGTTCAAGGGTGTTTGCCTCCATACCTGTTCAAGCAACAACTTCAGATGCTCCCCTTCCTTCAACACCAGAAAAAAAATCTCAACTCTATTTTAATGGTCCTGTGAATGTTTAATTTATTCCCCCTAGTTACTGTCCTCTTTGATAATCAGAATAAGGCATTGTACTTATCTTAGCCAAAGATGGAATAAAAAAATGTGTGACACAACCTTTTTATGGGAGGCATTACGCTAACATTGAGGAACAACCACTTTGTGTTCAATTCCACAAATGAATTGTAACATCCAGTATCATATCCAGAAATAACTTACCAAACATAGCCATTTGTAGTCCTTCAGGGAATGGTTCGACTGTCCTATTTCCATTAACATGATGTTTTCCTGAAAAATGCAAGAAGCATAACATTTAAAATAAAGACAAACCAGAATGCAAGTTGCTGATTCAATTAGGGAAATATCACACCAATATTTTTCTGGAAGAAAGGCAGTTTCATTAAAGACGGTGTTGATTCAATCAATCTCTTAAATTGTTCGAACTTAAATCTATGGTAAAATAAAACCCCAAGAAAACATCTTTGTCAGGTGGCCAAACATAATCAACTCTTTTATTTAAAGAACTCAATCAGTACAACTACTTATATTTAATAATAAAGTCACACAATTTCATTTCGGTGTCACGTGAGTGACTTTGTGAAGACCCCGCCAGCACGCATGCGCGACATAGCGTCGCTCGCAGTTGCAGTCGACGGCTGGAGGAGGCGTGTGCTCCACCACCAGCCCTTCATTAGAACCACTCAGGTAAGGGGAACTAACCTTGAGCTGGTTGGTTCCTGTGCGGAAAACTTGTTTTGTTTTCATAGGAACGATGGACAGGAGTAAGAACGTTTCTGGCCGCAGGACTGCCGATAGAAGTCAGCGGCCACATATCCCGGAGCTGCCCGCTACAACGGCAGCACCCGCTCGTTGGGCCGGGAAAAGGGCACGGAAGTCGGGAAGCCCTACACCAACAGGACCCGCCTCTCCACCACAGCTGTCTTTAGAGCAGTAGAGTGGAAGGAGCACCGTGCAGGAGCAGGGTAGGCCGAACCCTGACTCCTTACCACTGTCCCCTCCACATAGGGACAGCATGGTTACTATGAGTAAACGTGTTATCCGTTCAACGGCATGTTCTCTCTCCCCAGCCATACAAGTCACTAGAGGATGAACCAAGGGAAGAGCCACATGCCAGTCGATGAGCCCTGCTGAAGGATCAGGGGTCGACTTTCCACCGGAACAGACCGCCAGATCGCGGACTGGTGAGGAATTGAGACCGGGGTCTACCAGTCTCACAGGTGCGGCTGGTATAGACTCACCACCGATGAAGACCGTTAGATCACGGGCCGGTGCAGTCTCATCTCGGTCACCTTAGCAGCAGGACGTTCGGTCACGTCGCCTTCGTCCCTTAGGAGGACAGGCGGCAAGCCCGCGCGGACGTCGGGACACCACGCTTCGGCGGCAAGGATCAACCTATCACTGCGTATGTCTTTTCAGACCAGCGGGCCGCTTTCATCCGAAAGACGGCGGACCAGCGGCAGGTCCGCGCGGGGGTCGCCTAGCCCCGCAGCAGCGGCAGGCAGCGACATCCTGTCACGGCACCCGTGTTATCACCTCGACGAGGTGCAGGCTGATGATAGAAGCCTCAGGGATTCTCTAGAACCTGAGGAAGCCGACTTGTCGTCCGCATTTGGCGGGGACGGTCGCATAGAACGCATGGGACGCATGATGGAGCGTCTCCTGGAACACAATCGCCAGCAGCAGGACCCTATATCCTCTAGTTCAAGGAGATATGTGGTTGGGGGCCCCAGGATATCCCCACCATTGGTGGGGAGTGCCAGGGATCAGCAGCTGGGGGAAGAAGAAGTGTTACAGCAGGAACCTGCGGTACCTGAACTTGCTCAGGAAGAACTTTTAGGAGTTGTCTCCTAGTTCGCCCAACCAAAGTCCTCGGGTCAACCTCTTCAGCCCAAATTGGCGGCCAGCATAGATTTCCTCGCCACCCACCAGCTGCAAGATCAGGTCCTTACTGAGGCTATGAACCGTTACAAAGCCCCAAACAACTGCAATTCACTGAATGTACCCACAGTGAACCCTATTTGGGGTAACATCAGCTCGGGAATCAGAGCACAAGAATTAAAATTGCAAAAGATCCTGAAGCTGCTCACATCGGGGATTACTGCTTTTGCCAGATCGGCAGATGGGACGGAACTGACTACAGAGCAAGAGGATGCTCTTGCTTTATTATGCAACACTCAGTATGAGATCAATGCATTCCGGAAGATGACCATAAAACCGACCCTCAACCCGAAGTTCGCGGGATTATGCAAAGCATCCCCGATGCCACCAGCGAGACAGTTGTTTGGGGAAGACCTGCCCAAACAGGCCAAGGACCTGGATGACCAAGCGAAGGCAGTTGGGTTAATGAGACCACCTCCTTCCAGCAGGCAGGCATCACGGAGATTGCCACTCTCTAGACCTCGGGGGCCACCCGATAGGCTAGCAAGGCCTACACGCCGGCAGCACCACAATATCATCAACAACACCAACCACAGAAGCCTTTTTTAGGACAAGGCGTGGAAGATGCGGCAAACCCAAAACCCAGCACCTCCACGAAACACCAAAAATGTCAAGGACCGCCACTAACCACGGAGGTAAGGCGGTCTGATTCTCATGCACGAGTTGCATGTGTAATGTTGCATGTGTAACCTCGCAAATTGGTGGGAGATTGCTGTTTTGTGGGGATGCATGGAGTTCTATCACTTCAGATGCGTTTATATTTCAAAGTATTCAGGGGTGCGAAATTGAGTTAATGAATGAACAACTTCCCCCGCCTCAACATGTACCAGACCGCAAATATGCACTTTGACATAAGGAAATAGCGGAAGGACATGCTGAAATTTTGAGGCTACAAGATAAAGGGGAGATAGAAAGAACGACTCACGAACCGCTTGAGTTCATATCCAACATCTTTACTAAAACTACAAAAGATGGTGGATGTCGCATCATTATTGATTTAACCCATTTGAATACCTTTGTAAAATATACCCATTTTAAATTGGACACGTTTGAAACAGCCAAATTATTGATTTCTAAAGGTTGCTTCATGGCGTGCATCGATTTAAAGGATGCATACTATTCAGTATCCATACGGAAACATCACCGGAAGTTCTTGAAGTTTGTTTGGATGGATCAACTTTGGCAATATAGAGCTCTGCCTAATGGGCTTAGTACAGCCCCTAGATTATTTACTAAATTATTGAAACCAGTGTTGACAACACTGAGGAGACAAAACCATATAGTTATGGCCTATTTGGATGACATCCTAATAGTAGGAGATACCATGGAATCAACAAAATTATCAGTAACAGCTACTACATCATTGTTTTAAAAAATGGGATTTGTAATCCATCCAGCCAAATCTAAGTTCTACCCATCACAGGTTATGAACTATTTGGGATTCACGATTGATACCAATCAAATGGTTGTTTCAATCCCAACTAACAAAGCTATGGCTATCATCGGAGCATGCAATGAACTTGTTTGCGCCAGTGCACCGACAATTAGATACGCTGCTAAGGTAATTGGGAAATTGGTAGCTACATTTCCAGCTGCCCAATTTGGACCTTTACATTACCAAAATTTACAAACAACAAAGATTTCAGCATTAAAAATGAATGCTGGACATTTTGACAGACCTATGCAGCTGCCAATCAAGGCAAAACTTGAGTTACAATGGTGGATTGACAATCTTCGTAATTCATTCAAGCCCATCATTGTGCCTCACCCGTTAGTGTAAAACGATGTTATCACGAGTATTCAATGATAACATCGAATGGATGTTAAATCCCCAAATATTTACAAAACTCATAGCCAAATTTGGTAGACCGGATATCGACCTTTTTGCGTCCAGGTTGAACCATCAGATACCAACATATGTATCTTGGGAACCAGATCCTGGGGCAATAGCGATGGACGCTTTTTCGCTGCACTGGGGGAAATGGTTTTTCTATGCATTTCCTCCATTTTGCCTCATCAGTCGGGTGTTGCGGAAAATTAAATCAGATTCTGCAACAGGTATTTTAATTATAGCCGACTGGCCTACACAACCATGGTATCCGGTGGGCCTTGGGATGATTAGAGAACCATGGGAACTTTTGAACAAGAGCCCTGATTTGGTGACTAACCCCACTACAGCGGAATACCATCCGTGCCATGGTCATTTGAACCTGTTGGCCTGCAGGTTATGAAGAGACCCCTGCTACAATACGGTCTCACACCAAGGACCATGGATACCATCGGAGCATCGTGCAGAGAGTCTACCAGACGGCAGTACCTGACACAAATCAGAAAATGGGAGGTTTACTGCACACGGATAAACATCTCGTATGACTCTGTCATGATACCACATGTGTTGGAATTTCACGCGGGGTTGCACCATGATGAACACCTCAGCTACAGCGCCATCAACAGTACCAGGAGTGCACTGTCTTCCTACCTCTCCATTGGAGTAGGGTCACACCAGCTTGTGTCCAAATTGATGAGGGGTGTCTTCAACTCAAACCCTCCCCGACCACGTTACAACGTCACCTGGGACATTGGGGTAGTGCTTATCCTACTCAGGAATTGGTCACCAATGATTGGACTACTGCTGGACAAACTCACCCTGAAATTGGTGATGTTGATGGCGCTAACATCAGCTCAACGTGTGCAGACCTTACATAAGATCATTATGGATAAAATGGTCTCTACCATTTATATAAGAGTAACCTTTTATATTGATGAGTTACTCAAGCAGCATAGACCTGGATTTACAGGGCTGCAGCTGATTTTTCCGGCATACCCCGCTGATGTGAGGCTCTGCTTAGCCACCCATATCCGTCACTACATTAAAGTGACGCATACCCTAAGGGGAATGGAGGGGAACCTGCTGATCAGCCATAAGAAACCCCATCACAGGGTGACGGTGCAGACGATCTCCAGGTGGCTCAGGGTGGTACTGGATGCAGCAGGTATTGATATTAATATTTTTAAATCCCATTTTATCAGGGCTGCATCCACATCAGCGGCGAGGGTCATGGTGGTGCCCATGGACCATATCCTCGCCACAGCGGGCTGGGCTAGCGAAGCTACTTTCCAGAGGTTTTACAATAAACCTGTTACCGCTCCTGCTATGTTTGCAGAGACTGCTGAGTGCTGGTCAGCAACATACGTTAATCCCCGAATGAGGGGCTTTTGTTTTGTGATTAATAAACATTATTATTTTTCAGCATATCAAGTCTGAAATACGTTTATATTCTCCTTCCATCAATATTGTGGCCGTGTGTGAGCATGGACGTGATCCAGGGCATGTAATCACAGAGCTTTGAAATCTTCACGAAGTCACTCACGTGACTCCGAAATGAAATAGTAAGATTAAACGAGAACTTACCAGTTTCGAAGTTTGATCTTTATTTTATGAGGAGTTGCGATGAGGGATTTCGTGCCCTCCGCTCCCAACCCTCTACTATTAGGTCAACTTGTATATGGAGTCTCTTCAATCTTACTATAACTAGTCATCTTCTGCTTTGTTTCTGTGATTCCACACCGCTGCTTTGAAGAATGTCGCGCATGTGTGCTGGCAGGGTCTTCACGAAATCCCTCATCGCAACTCCTCATAAAATAAAGATCAAACTTCAAACTGGTAAGTTCTCATTTAATCTGACTATTTTTGATGCTTTCATGTGAATGCCTAACATTGTGTCATATTGTTCCACCAAATCAACAGAAATTTAAAAACTGGATCTAAAAAATTGTAAAATAATGGTGTGTAGCAAACAGTGGGTAGGTTCTCCAACATGATAAAAGGATACTGTACTATTGGCAGGAGATACAATAGTCAGTGAATTAAAATGGTGCTTCTGCAGGCTTGAATCTAGGATGGTGTGCTGCCTTCCTGGCCCCAGGGCCAATGTTCGCAAACAATGATAGCAATCATTCGAAGGGGAGAAGTCATAGTTCATTTTAATACTAGGACACAGATAAAATAAATAATGAGATCTTGGAATTTGAATTCAGGGAGCGAGGTTGTAAATCAAAAAGTCTTAAGTTTGTAAGCTATTGATTACTTTCACTACCACATGCTAGCAAGTATAGGCGAATATGTGGCTCAAGAGATGATGCAGAAAGTGGGGCTACAGATTTCTGAATACTAATGCTGTTTTAAGGGAAGTGAGGCCTGCACAAGGCATATCGTTTGGTCCTGAACCAGAATGGGCCTAATATTCTTGCCAGAAGGCTAAGAGAGATGGTTGCTAGTGTTATGGGAAGGCTTTAATTTAAACTAATTTGGCAAGGGAATAGAACATTGAGTAGGAGGAGTATGGTAATAAATGAGGAACAGAAAAATGCGGTTTGAAAACTAAGTCAATCTTGTAGGCAAATCATACATAGACTTGACGAGGAACGTGGGAGGAATGCAAAGTTGGTCTTCATTTCTTTTAGTGCCAAAGTAGTCAAAAGAGGCATATCAACAGGATATTTATTTAAAAAATGTTCTGTTGAAAATTGAAAAGATTTGGTATGTCGGCGAATACTCTTTTGAACTTCTACAGGTGTACATTAAGCAAATATTGCCTGGTGGCATCAAGGCCTAGTTTGGCAACTTAAATATCCAGAAGCAAAGGGGATTACGGAGTGGTAGACATCAAAGATACTGACTTCCACATCATCAAAGGGATCTATAGGAGGTGCTGCCTCAAAAAGACAGTCAATATCAACAGAAAACCCATATCACCCCGGCCATGGTCTCATTTCATTTCCACCATCGGGAAGAAGGTGCAGGAGACTGAAAACTGTGACCATTAGATTCAAGAATAGCTTCTTCCCAATAACCATCAGGCTTTTGAACACTACACAATACAAACCTCAGCAACTAAGAACTTCTTTGGACATTTTATATATTATGTGTTTGCAGGCCTGAGAAGCTGCAGAGAGTAAGAATTTCAATTTTCTGTTGTCGGTATATATGACAAATAAACACTCTCGAATCACTTGACTATGCTGGCAATCTGATTAGAATTAAGGCAGCACAAAGGACAGGCATGGGATGAATAAATGATGAATGCTAGCATGACACTGCATATATATCTGCATGATGTACTGCCTGTAACACATTCAGGGAGATGTTCTTGTTTTCCATTGAACTAGAAACTAGACTAATGGTGGAAAGCATGCAAAGGCAAAAATGTGTCTGCAATTTATGATGTCTTAGATACCAGTGTGCTGAGCACGTTGCACTCTTGTGCATAGGGAACTTGCTAAATGGATTTCACCTCACACATAGCCCCTCCATCACATCCTTTTTTTAAAAAATGTTTTTTTAATATCTTTATTTATTAGCGGTACTGTAAGTTACATCAGTGTACATCACTTGTATTGTATTACAGTCATTGTACCCCTTAATTTTTATTTTTATTTTAAGGCTTTAGAAAAGAGAGAATAGAGAGAAAAATAGCAGCGTAGAAAGTAGAAAAGTGAAAAAGAGATGTGAAAGTGCCAAAGCGTGACAGAGGGAAAGGAAACCTTTGAAGAGTTAGAAACGGGAATTAAAAGATAGACCCTGAAGAGGAAAGAAAAAGAAAGAGGGAAAAATAGAGAAAGAAAAAAGAAAAGCCAGTTACTTTATTATAAACATCGCGCAAAAGGAATCTACCAACTCGACAATTTTTCTTCCACCCTTACCAAGACCCGACACCGGTACTTTTTTGAGGTATTCTTGCATCTTATCCTTGTAATAGATTTATAAATGCAGACCACGTCTTATAGAAACAGTCTGATTTTCCTGCTAGTCGGAGTCTCATATCTTCCAAGTGTAGTGTTTCGAACATAGATGAAATCCACATATTGACAGTGGGTACCGGAGAATTTTTCCAGAATTTTAAGATTAGCTTTTTTCCAGTTATTAAGCCATATTCAAATAGAGTCTTTTGAAACACGTTTAAATCAGGGCAGTCTTCTGATATCCCGAAGATTATCCAGTCTGCTTCTGGGGTCAGTTTTATTTTAAATATATTTGTGAAAATTTCAAAAATTTCAGTCCAAAATGTTTGAATTTTTGTACAAAAGACAAATGATTTGCTATATTAGCTTCTTGACATTGACATTTATCACATATAGGAGAGACGTTGGGAAAAAGTTTACTTATTTTAGTTTTTGAATAGAATAATCTGTGTAAGATTTTAAATTGTATTAAGGTGTGTCTTACATTAATTGAGCACTTATGCACGTTTAATAAATATTCTTTCCACCTTTCTTTGGGAATTTTTATACTTAATTCTTTTTCCCAGTCTCTCCTGATACCATCTGTTGTTGGTATTTCTGCATTTAGAATACTATTATATATATATGATATTAGGTTTGCTGATTCTGCCTTTGTATTCATTACTTCTTCCAGTGAGTCTGGAGGCATATTGTGATAATCTTGTGCGTATTTTTTCAAATAGTCACAGATTTGGAAATATTTAAAATACTGATTGTTTCCCAAATTGTATTTTAGTTTTATTTGTTTAAATGATAATAGTTTTCCCGATTCATACACATCTCCGAAGATTTTAATTCCAGCTCTTTCCCATTGTGTAAATGCTTTATCTATAGTTGAAGGTTTAAATGAGGGGTTTTTACCGATAGGAGATAAGAGAGATAAGTTTCTTAATTTTAGATTGTGTTTTATTTGTTTCCAAATTCTGATTGTACTGTATATAATTGGATTATTGTTGTAATTTATATTATTCATCGATATTGGAGAGAAAAAGATTGCTCCACTATTATAAGGAGAGCAATCCTCTCTCTCCATTATCGTCCAATCTGGTTGTTGGGGAGAGTTATCCAGCAATTGGATCATGTTTCTGATATTTACAGACCAGTAGTAATACATAAAGTTGGGGAGTGCTAATCCCCCTACTACTTTGGGTTTATTCAGATGAGCTCTTTGTATTCTGTGGGATTTATAATCCCAAACAAAATTTGTGATATCTGAGTCCAGTTTTTTAAAAAACTTTTTGGGTAAATATATTGGGATAGATTGGAACAGGTATAAAATTTGTGGTAGAAAAATCATTTTTATGGCATTTATTCGGCCTATTAAGGACATCGGAAGCGTTTTCCAAAATTTAATCAAGTTACATAGTTTCTTAAGTAGAGGGTTATAATTTTCGTCAAACATATCTTGATACCTTCTAGTAATTTAGATGCCCAAGTATTTAAATTTTTCCGTAGCTATTTTGAAAGGAAACTGTAAAAGATGCGTAGAGTCTTTTGGTTTTATTGACATGATTTCACTTTTATTCATGTCAATAATATGAGGTTTTGTGATGTACAAAAGTACGTCGTCAGCATATAGTGATATTTTATTATTGGAGTATTTTGCTTTATATCCATGGATATCCGGATGAGTTCTAATTTTTTCCGCTAGGGGTTCAATTATGAGGGCAAATAACAATGGTGATAATTAATATCCTTGTCTATTTCCCCTTGACAAATGAAATTTCGTAGATAAATTATTGTTCGTTAATATTCTTCCCGTGGGCTTATTATATAGTAATTTAATCCATAGAATAAAATTCTCTCCCAGTTGAAATTCTTGCCATACCCTGAGCATATAATCCCATTCGACCTGATCGAATGCTTTCTCTGCATCCAACGATATGATTGAGAGTTTTTGATCTTCAGTTTGGTGTGAATGCATTATATTGAACAGACGTCTCAAATTATTAAAAGATTGTCTCTTAGTGATAAACCCCGTTTGATCCGGATGTATTAATTTACTAGCATATTTACTGCATATCTTCTAGCTAGTATTTTTGCTAATATTTTTTGATCTGTATTTAACAACGCAATAGCTCTGTACGATCCAGGTTCTTCCACATCCTTATCTTTCTTAAGTATTAGTGTGATCATGGATTCTGCTGGTGTTTCAGGTAGTGTTTGTTCTTTGAAGGCATAAGTATACATTTTCTGTAGGCGGGGGGTAAATATGTCATAAAAACTTTTATCCGTCGGGACCTGGTGTTTTTCCATTTTTTAATGAGATTATTATTTCTTCTATTTCCTTATTTGAGATTTGTGCTCCCAATTCCTCTTGTTCCTGCAACTAATTTAGGAAGGTTACAATTATCCAAGAACTCTGTAACTTTGTTGGTGCCCATTATCATTTTAGATGTATACAGATTCTCGTAAAATTGTGCAAATCTTTTATTAATATCACTTGGCAAGGTCAATATTTCCCCTTTGCCTGATTTAATCTTTAAAATTGTGTGATCCTTTTCTCGTTTTTTTAACTGACGTGCCAGAAGTTTGTGGGGCTTATCCCCAAATTCAAAATATTCCTGTCTTGTAATTTGTAATAATCTTATGACTTTCTCTGATAATAATTTATTTAATTTGAATTTCAGTATTATTATTCTTTTATGTTTATCCGTAGTGGGGTCTTTAGCGTTTTCTATGTCCAGTTGTCTAATTTGTTCTTCTAATTGTCTTTGTTCGTTCTTATTTTTCTTATTTTGAAAAGCTTGATATGAAATTATCACGCCGCGAATAAATGCTTTAAAAGATTCCCATAATAATGTAGGTGATATGTCTGTCGTGTCGTTTATTTCGAAGAAAAGGTCCATTTGCTCTTTTAAATATGTACTCCCTTGCGGGTCTTTTAAAATTTGTGGATTGTACCTCCAAAATGGTTTGTTCTTAGTCATTCCTTCCATTTTTAGGAAAAAAGTTATTGGGGAGTGATCTGAGATCGTATTTGTGTGGTATTTTGGTTTAGAAGTGTGGGGTATTAGTTTTGTATCCACCAAAAAATAATCTATTCGTGAATATGTCTTGTGTACCATAGAATAAAACGAGTATTCCTTGCCGGTCGGATTTGCAATCCTCCAGACATCTGTTATGTTTGTGTTTTTTATGTATGTGTTTAGAAGTTCGCTAGCTTTGGATTTCGTAATACGTCTTTGTTTTTGATTGGATTTATCTAAGTAAGTGTCTAAGACACAGTTAAAATCTCTGCCGATTATGACATTTTGGTAGTTATATTCTGCAATTATATTCAAGATTTTATTGAAAAAGTGCAGGTCGTCAAAGTTGGGCGCGTATATGTTTACCAAGGTAATTGGGGCAGCATGGATCTCACCGGTAACTATCAAATATCTCCCATCCTTATCTGTTAAGGTATTTTTGGGTTTAAATGGAATAATGCCTTTGCGGATAATAATAGACGTTCCTCTAGATTTCGACGTGTTTGACAAGTGAAAGGTTTGACCTATCCAGTTCGCCCTCAATCTAGCTTGGTCTTGAAGTTTAAGTTGGGTCTCTTGTAAAAAGGCAATATCTGTATTGAATGCTTTCAGCTGAGCTAGAATCTTACCCCTTTTAATGCGTTTGTTAACACCCCTAAAGTTCCAACTACAAAATGAGATTCCTCACAGTTTATTTTGGTTATCGTCTTGCATTTTGAATAGGTTTAATACCTATGTGTCTTGCGGTACATTCGTACCTCAGGTCCTTGGATATAGGGGGATCATTTACCCTACAATGTTCAGTTAGTAGATTCCCTTTGAGATAGTCCTTGAATAAAAAAAACACACAAGTGATTAAATGTGAAAATGGTTAAAAAAAAAACTAATACAAGTGAGAATACAGTGTCCGAGCTTGTCGGCACTGTAACAAGTGACCCACCTGTAGGTGGGAAAAAACATTTTATTGACTTCCGTGTCGATATAAAACAAACAAATAGCTCCGCTCCCTCAATTAATCATAACATATTGGAACGGGACCAGTTTAAAAAAAACAGATATATAGTACCCATTTACAGAATATATGTCCATTTCCGAGGTATTTCCGGATATAACTATAATTTTTGTCTACTGAGTGTTAAGTATATATTTTAACCTCAGAGATCATCAACTATTGGCTGAAGGGGTTAACCAATTTCTGGCTCCTGGAACTAAGCCAGTAGCTCGCCTCTTCCCCTCACGCCCCGGTTATAAATCTACTTAAGAATTATTATGTTAAATTAAAGTGTTAATTTGAAAATCCCCATTTCTGCAGTTCTGATTAGCATTCATTACTGTTTCTATGTTAATATTCTATGTTAATATTGTTAAGGAAGTTAATGCTATACCATTTAGGTTATTCATTCAATCTCATATATAACAGTAAAAGCTAAGCCAGTCTGTTGATGAGCTCTGCTTTCGGTGTTTATCTTTTTCCAGCTTCTCTTGGAACAGAGTGTGTCCTTGAGTTAGCATTCCGCCGATAAGACGTCTAAACAAAGTTCCTTCTTTGGGCAGAGTGCCACCATTCTGGGTGCAATAGTAAAGAGAGAGAGTGTCCAAAATGTCCAACCTTTACAGCTAGTCCTTCTGTTCCACGATGGTTAGAGCATATTTGTACGCCTCCTCGGGATTTGTGAACGATTTTTGCTGTTATTTGAAGGAAATGCGCATTCTTGCTGGGAAGTAAATACCATATCTGACCTCCTTATATCCTTGGAGAGCCTGCTTTGCCTTAGAGAATTGATTTCGCTTTTGCATGATTTCATAAGGAAGATTTTAAAAGTATACATACATCAGAGGCACGCCATGTTTGATATTCCTCATAACCTCTTCCACGTCAGCAATGCCCCGGAATTTCACAATAATCTGTCGTGTACGTTCTGAGCCATCCTGAGATTTGTGTTTGAATCTAGGAACCCGGTGTGCTGCTTAAACTTTTGGTAGTTTAGGGAGCTTAAGAGCCTCTTTAATTAATCCCGCAATGAACTCGCAATTGTTATCTCTCTCGGCTCCCTGTGGTACACCAACTAATCTTAAGTTATAACGTCTCGAACGAGCCTCGAGGTCCAGACATTTGTCTGAAACTTTAGCCAGCTGAGTCGCCATCCGTTGTGTAGCAAGGTCTTGTTCTGACCTCACCTTCTTCATCACCTCCACCATTCTTGCCATCTCATCCTCCATCTCGTGCATTGTTAATATACAGATTGATACAGTGTCCAGCACATCGCCGAACTTCTTTGTGGTGTCTTCCTCACCCTTATCAATTCTCTCCGATAGTTCATCTCTCACATCGTCAATTCGTTTATTAATAGCGCCAATCGAATCCTTCACAGACTCAATAACATTCTGATTACAAGAAGTCATATTTAGCGTTAGCTTGTCTATCTTTTCCATCATAACTCCCATCATGTGTTCCATCTTTTTTCCATCCACCTTTACATCTTTCAGTTCACTTACCGAAAGCTTTAATTCTTCAAACTCTTTGTCCTTGGCCAAATCTGCTTTGAGTCTTGTAGCCATATCAAAAAGCACCTTTTCTTCGGAAGCCACTTCAAAATAAATCTGCAGGCTTCGTCTGGCTTCCCCAGGAGAGTTTTTGTAACTGTCCTCTGAGTGCTCTTACCCAGGGAAGAAGTTTTCATTGAAAGTGCTTTAAGCCTCTGTTAAATTCACAGCTGTTACTGATGATGTTATCAGCAAGTCGAGTAGAGGCTCTGATAAGTTTTTTAAATTGGTCCCAACCTGTAGACCCGGTTTCAAAGCGAAAAATCACGAATTTTAGCGATTGGGGCTATGTGCAGCGTCTGTTAAGATAACATGGCGCCACCGGAAGAAACCTCATATTACTATACCAAATATTTTAAAATTAATAGAGGACTTCGGATCATTCTCAGGATATACCTTGATGCAGCAGTTTACAGAAGATGTAAGCCAACAGAAACCATCCAAAATACAAACAGAAAATGCCAGAAACACTCAAAGATGCTACCTGACCTGTTGAGTATTTTCAGCATGTTCTACGTTTATTTCAGATTCGCAACATCTTTTTTAATATTTTGTTCAGATATCAACTGCTGTGTTTTGGAACCATCTCACGGTGCACATAATTTGGTTTGAGACCTTACATGTGGCCACAACATGTGTCCTAATTCAAAGACGATCTCTTCAGTACTCAAACATATATTGCATCTCACCCAAGTGAAATTCTCCACCCCGTTACTATGGTGTTCATTATAATTCCTTATTCTCCCCTCTTCTGATGTCCTCTGTTATTTATTTTTCTCCCTTTCTCCTCCAATCCCTTAAGCAACCCCCAACAATACATATGTGATAAGAATACACCCTATAAAGCAGCCTAAAGTATTCCAATGCTGGCACATGGTGTAAAAAAACAAGCTGAACACAGAAAATAAAGTTAAAGTGCCGGTGGTTGAAAATAAACTGTAGATATGACCTTGTATAGTATGGAAGGCCCATATTCAGCCAACCGAGCCGACCAACAATCACCCTTACACTAGTTCTATTCTACACACTAACAACAATTTTACAGAAGCAAATTAACCTACAGACCTGGGTGGAAGATTGCAACCTTCACGTGGTCCGCCCTGTTTTGACAACTGCAATCGACCCGCTGTGCACAATCAAATAAGATCAAAAATAGAACAAGTTGTCCTACAACTTTAGGCTGTGCATGCCATACTCAAGATGAAGAAGACCTACAGACCTGCACATCTTTGGAATGTGGGAGAAACCAGAGCACCCGGAAGAATCCCGTAGTCAGGATTGAACCTGGGTATCAGGCACTGAAAGGCAGCAGCTCTACCGCTTTGCCACTGTGCCGTCACTGTTCGAAGCGACAATGAGAATCAATTATTTGGCAAGCAGTACACAATAGGCCAATAGTTTATCTTTTCTATACCTGAAAAATGAGAGTCACCCACTGCAATTTCAAAGTCAGCATTCATGACAGTGCAAGATTCTGCAAGTATGCAGATATGCATATGCAAGTATGCAGTCAAGTAACTCTGAATGGAGCTTCAATCCACAAGCCTTTCAGTAAGATGTT